>OY728166.1:576589262-577839262 GCA_963277665.1 Viscum album
TAACTGCAGAGCATTTATGCTTCGCGAAACACCCATCATGTACAAGTGATCCACATGCCAAGGCAGGGTCACTGTACTTCGAGAAGCATATTTCTTCACACCACCTTGCTTCGCGTGGCACCTCTGCTTCATGAGGCAGTGCTCCACAAACTCCCTTCCACTTCACGAAGCACCTCCCACTCGCACCTCCGCCCCATGCTAAGGCCAGGGCACTCCACTTCGTGAAGCACACCCCTTTGCAAGTGATTTCCACTATGAAAATCAACCAAACTCCGCAAGGCCCCTCCCTATGGACCCCTTTGATTAGCAATTCCTCTTCTCGTGCAACCCTTCAGGTTTGCACGATGTGATTTCAAAGTCCAATGGACGACACCACTCGTAGAGTTTCTTCGCCTAATGCTTCTCTGCATAGGCACGCTAAAGGATATTTCTTCTTCGCATAGCCATGTTAACGTGGACCCCTCGATGGTTCGCTCTACGACCCCCCTTTACCACGACATTTCCGGTACCTTCCCTCCCCCAAGGGGTAGAGGGTACTGGTCATGTAAGTCCTAGGGGTGCAGAGTAACCCACCTCATCCGAGCTGGAGGACGTTAAACTGCCAAGCACCTCATCCTCAACACATGACGTTAAACTGTGACCCGACCCCGTGCCTCGCACGCAGGGTCCCCCTAGCTCAGACATTCTTTACGCCACTCGTCTCCACGAGAATGGAATCACCCACACATGGGATTATATCCTCCTTATCGAAGTGGCGTATGTCCACAGGAGAAGGTAAACCACCATGGTGTAAGCCCCCTGGCCCCTCTTGCATAAGGTTGCACCCATGCACCTTCGTACTTCCCCACTGCCAAGGCCAGTGGAGGGTGCGATAGGGAACGAGGCACCTTCCATCTTTGGTCCCGAATCCCTCTCCCGTTGCGCTTTTCCACACTTTGGGCCTCCATCCTGGAGTAAGTCCCAGTACCATGGGCCGCCTAACGCATAATCCCCTCTTCACTTCTCACGGATGCACCTTTCACGATGTGATCGTCAGGTCTCTGCTGCCTCTTGTTTCTCACACCGAGCATGACTCACGTAGGCTTAGAGTAAGCATTGACCATGGAAATTCCCTCGACCATCATGACGTTAAACTATATTCCCTCATCCAGCATGACGTTAAACTGCATACCCCTGTCCCGCATGACATTAAACTACATTCCGATCCAGCGGTAAGCCGTTGTGACCATCCTGAACTACGAGGAATTTGATCCATGTCAAGGCATGGTACGTAGGAAGCCTCACGAGGTTCAATACCACCACCAATGGACCCACGGGTTCGCCCTCATGTCGGTTCGCTGAAAAAACCCTTCCCAAACTACGAGAACTTTGATCCATGTCTAGGCATGGTACGTAGGATGCCTCCTTGAGGTTCAAGCCCATCACCCATCGGACCAAGAACCTTTCTTCACATCGGTTCACCGACACCCACCATCACCACTCAAACTATGAGGTCTTTGATCCATGTCAAGGCATGGTACATAGGAGGCATCCATGAGGTTCAAGCCCAACAATCATCGGCCCAGAGGACTTTGATCCATGTCAAGGCATGGTACATAGGAGGCATCCATGAGGTTCAAGCCCAACAATCATCGGCCCAGACCGGCTCCTTTTCGGTGTGCCAAGTTTCCACCCATTTTCACCTAAACTATGGGGACTTTGATCCATGACAATGAATGGTATGTAGGAAGCCTTGCAAGGTTCAAGCCCACCACCTGTTGGTCACTCCGACCCCCCTTCACGTCGGTTCACCAACACCTGGGTAGCCTAGTGTGTAAGCCCCACACCATCTGGACCAAGGTCCTCACTCACGTCGTTTAGCCGACACACCATTTAGAACAACGTGGACTTTGATCCTTGCCAAGTCATGGTACGTAGGAAGCCTCACGAGGTTCAATCCCACCACCTATTGGTCACTCTGACCCCCCTTCATTTCGGTTCACCAACATCAGGGTAGCCTAGTGTGTAAGGACCACACCATCTGGACCAAGGTCCTCACTCGCATCGGTTCGCTGACACACCATTTTGAACTACGTGGCCATTGATCCGTGTCAATTCATGGTACGTAGGAAGCCTTCCTAAGGTTCAAGCCCACCATCCACCGGGACCAAGGTCCTTCTTCATGTCGGTCCTCTGACGCGCCCCCGTCCCGCATGACGTTAAACTGCATCCCAATCTAGTGGTAAGCCGTTGTGACCCTACCATCTAGTTGTTCTAACACCCCTTCGTGTCAGTATAACACCCCTCTTCCCAAACTGCGCGGACTTTGATCCTTGCCAAGGCATGGTATGTAGGAAGCCTCACGAGGTTCAATCCCACCACCAAGTCGTTTCGACCGCAACCATGTCAGTTCTTCCATTACCTTGGGCGGCCTAGAGTGTAAGCCCCACCCATTCACACTGAACTACGTAGACTTTGATTTCCTGCCACGGGGATACGTAGGATGTCTCTTTGAGACTCAATCCCATCACCACCGTCATCTCCACAACAGCAAATTTCATTCCCCCTCCACTCCATGCAATTCTCCATCATCCACCGTGATTCTTACCTGAGCCGCCACATCCCGGTGAGATAATGCCACATCATTCCCCTCCACAACATTCGGGAAGCTGACCACAGGCTGGCCCTGATATCGGCATTCCCTTAAAGGGGATTCCTCAATCTGATCCACTCCAGCTAGTGTTCTGATCAGGCTGATCCGTCTCTGCTAGACTTTAAACTTGCGGCATACCCCATGTTAAACATAGGAAGCTGAGGAAAACCTCAGATACATGCATATGGCATACGATTCCCCGCGCTCGATGTGGGATGCCTCAGGCTTCCGCACCCTCGAGAAGCCCTATAATAAGGGACAAAAGATAGACATGCCAATTCCCTAGTGTTCAGACACGTTACTGATTCCTCGACGTGACTACTCCCCCAACTGAAGTTTTCTTCCCTTTCTGGACCCTTTGGAATGTCCTGACAGAAGCAGTGTAATTAACCGGCGTCCATGGAAACATGGCACTGGGAAGATTTTCACGAACAATGTATTAAATCTATGAGGGATACCTAGACTAGGTGACGAGTTCCAAGGAGGAATCCACGGAAGGAGGAACCGACATCCCATCATCCCGGTTTCGATCAAGGAGCAGACATCCCTGAATAAGGAGTAGATGTCACCCGCCTTTGGAAAGCAGGAATGCAGGGCAACATAAAAGCAGTGCCCATCGCCTCCATGCAGACTGATGCACGCGCCCCAGCGAAAATGTCGAAAACAGAAATGGTGAACCCGACATGAGATTCTTCTCCTCAATGTGGAGATTAGTAGCGTTTGAAACATCAATAGATTGACGTGTCACCGGATCCAGATATCCGGTGTTGGGTCCTACCAAGCAAATAGTGGTCCTGGCATGAAACTCACCAGAAGTTGGGGCAGTAGAACATGGGGCATTCCATTTTGCAATGTTGTCTGCGTGGATCCATCTTGATGACCACGGAAGACGGAATGACACTGGGGTATTGGTTGTCAATCTCTTTTCCTCGCAATGCTGATGAGTTAATCTCCCTACTTCTCAAGAATCATGTTGCTGCTACAGCAACACGATCGCCGCCAACCCACGTGCGCAAGGGTAGGTGCAATACCAGAACAGCTACTCTGTGTGGCTCCACTGCTGCTACAACGGCATCTACATTCACGAGCATGGGGTGCCCACACCCCCTCTCCCCATCAGAAGTCATCAAATAAAGGGTGATTAATGACCTCATACATTGTTACGAGGAGGAGGGCATAATCCCAACTCGGGATATGGCCCGCCTGGACCTTGAGGCATCCAGGCCCCACTGTCAACGCTTCCCTCGGGGGCCGCGCAGGGAGCCCCTTCTCCCCACCCCAACGTTCTATCGTTTCGGTAGCATGTCCCCGTAACGCCTCGATGACTACTCGCCTTACGCTGATGAGGTGGGTGATGTTCGACTCAGCTAGGTCTGAGTCCCAATCCAAGGACTCCAGGAAAGGGCCCCTACCTGGCCGCGTCAGCACCACCGTCCGGCCTTGCTAGAGGAGCAGGTAGGCTATGCCCCTACACCACCCACACAGGCTCGCCTGACCCGACACAAGCGTTGGGCCCGATCAGAGGGTGCCCGACAAGGGGTGTCGACATCGATAGCTACTGTGGCCCGAGCCACTGCCGACGTATGTCAAGAATCCCCTACATACACTGAGCAAGAACACTCCTACTCCTAACTGGGATCGAGGCCCCAACCGCCCCATGGGCAGGATGGGTTGACCCTCAGGGTCAGAGGCCCGAGTGATGATCGTTGCAAACCAACCCGCGGTGATGTCACCCCGTACAGAGTCCCTCCTCGTACCACCAATCCAAAAAGCATGGGCCTTCCCTGCTCCGAAGTTCGTCACGGAGGTATTCCTCGCGCTACCCCTAACCCAAATGAAGACATGCCCCACCGCAGTGACACTCAGCACGGAAGTCTTTCCCGTGCCCACCAGACTGGGTTTGGAATTCCTCCTCCTACCCCTGACCGTCGATGTGAATTCCTTGCCCATCTGGTCCCTCTCCAATGTGGGGATCCTCCCTACGTTCTTTCTATAACTGGAAAAGGTCCTCCTCACCCTGGAAACCAGAGGGGTGAAGGTCAGCCTCACTCCACCCACACCAATCATGGAGGTCCTCCCCATGCTCCCTCCAGTTCTAATGAAGGTTTCACCTGCTCAGGTGTTGTCCATGGAGTTCCTCCCCATGTTCCCTTCGACATTTTCCCCGGTTCCCCTCACACCCCGGCTGTCTCAAGCAGAAGTCCTCTCCACCACAGCGCGAGCACGGCCCCGAGACTACATGTCGAGAATCAGCCTTGTCCCAAAGATCCATCTAGGGGCAGGAGGGTAGGTCGTCGCTGCCACAAGAAGATTCTTGGGAAATCCCGGACGTAGATAAAACCGGCACGATTCTCGGATTCTGAAGTAGAATGCGACTTGGCATCAGAACCCTCCCCATGTTCCTCTGCATTAAGGACCGGGGCAGGAACAAGGTGTGTCAGCCTCATCCTTTCAGAATGCGAGGTCCACCGGGTTCCCGCTTCTCTTCGCAGATACATCCAGGAGGAGGAAATTGTGGGAATCCCATAGGTTCCAACCGTACAGTCACCACCGTCATCACCAGAAGCATCCTCTACCTTAACCAAAGATCATAGAGAGCTATTTTGGGGAAAGATGGAGGTTTAGCGACAAGGGGACCCATCGCCGGTAATCGTAATTCTTACGCCAGAGGCTATGGCTATCAGCCCATCATATCATGACATTGTGGTCAGGTCACCTCACTCTTCAGAGGATGGCCCAGAATTCGGCGTCCAGTCATCCCGTTCTCCATATTCTCCACTGCCAAGTTTACTGTCCCAACGGTCCGCCTCAGTACCGCTACCGGTCCCTCAGCCACCCCTGGTTGATGAGTGGGGAAAAACGGGGCCAAACCCTGAATCTGACCCCAGGATTTTCTGGAACATTCTCACAGCAGACAACTTTCCGGAGAAGTTCTGGCCGGTGGCAACGCTGAACTTCTGTGTGCTAGAATCCCTCACCCCGGGGGAAGTTGAGTGCTTTCGTCAAAACCTATGGGCGATGCACTTTCATCTTCGCTATCAGTGAGTACTGTACCCTAGGAGCCAAGTGTACTTCAAGGAAATCAGTGATCAATGTCGTCTGGTCGATTTGGTTGCACTCCCTGTGGCCCAGCGCCCTGAGTCACCAGGTCGCCAAAGTGCCCTCCAACAAAAATGCATTCAAATTTTCAAGGTACTCCGGAAAATCATTAGGGAAGATACCCCCCATGTGATAGTCCATGGCTGGGGACAGTATGCCGCCCTCCTCTTCAGTCCTATCCAACGGCAGCCTGATTCGTTATGCGACATTGAGGACATGCCCCCAAGAAGGGTTGTGGTCCACATGGCTGACATAGTGGACAAAGATAACGAGCTGGAGTTTCTCTATGGAGAATTACCTCCTGAGGATGTACCACCATTGTTGGACCCATCAGGGAGGATTACTTGTCAGCAGATGAACCTTCTAGGCCTCCCTACACCCACCGAGTCGCCGGTACTCAGCCAAAATGCCAGTAAGGGTAAAGAGAATGTCGTAACCATCAAGCACTCCGACCTGTCCGCCTCTGTACAGAAGACGGACGAAGACCCCGAGAAGTCCACTTTGCGCCAGCATCTTGCTGAGCAGAAGAGGCTGGTTGAAGAACTCTTAGCTGAACACTCTATCTAGAGGCGACCTGATAATGGTGATCCTAGGCCGGGGCAACAGGGGCAGGAACAACTCCCCCCTAGCGAGATGCCTCTGGGAAACCCAGATCATGATACTCCTGTAGATAGGGCAGAGGCCGGAACTCACGGCAAGAGGGCACGATACATCTCACCAAACCCTCCTAAATAGCGAGGCAATCTGAGGAATCCATCCTGGGTTCCCCCAGCCGCCCCGAGGGATATTCTGCCAGTCGCTCCACGAGCCATTGAAGTCGTTTACCATGTCAATGAGCCTAGCAATGCACTCGTAGTTAGGGATCCCCGTCAAGACAGGGACCCCCACCCAGATGATCCTATGGCAGCACTCATCGCCCGCCTCGAGGCATTGGAAACGCGGTAGGTGGCAATCTCACCAGATGGCAAGCCATATCCTGCGTGGGTGGAAGATATGCCCGCACACCCGGGTTTTGGGAATTTCACTTTCTCACCCTTTAACGGGACTGGGGATCCACCGCAGAACTTGGCCCATTTTTCTTCCAGGTGTGGCCCCATGTTGAGGACCCCGGCACAGCAGGAAGCCTCCAAGCTCCGATGTTTTGTGTAGACATTGGAGCGCCCTACATTCTTCTGGTACTGCCATCTCCCTATCGGATCGGTGACCGGCTGGGAGGATCTTCGTCGGCAGTTCTTATACCAGTTCAGCTCCACCACACGAAAGACCAGCATCACAGACCTCTTCAAGTGCAAACAAAGGCCTGATGAGCAAGTCGCGGACTTCATCGCCCGGTGGTAGGGGCTTAAATACTCCCTTGATATGCCACTTACTTAGGATTAATTACTAACGATGTGTGTAGAGAATGTTAAAACAAAAATGTTTCCTTCCCTGATAACCCAGAACTACCCCAGAGGGTTCCAGGATTTCTCAGATAAGGATCAGCGCCTCGAGGAAGCTCTGAAACAGGATAGTCAGGCACGTCTTCTGCCCCCTGTGATCCCATCCAAGAGGGCTTCCAGAGCCAAACCCACCGCGGTGGCCCAAATAGAAGCCCCCAGGCAGTAAGAATTACTTCCAGTGGCACCGGCCCCGCAACCCCACAGAGGTCCTCCACCTCAAGTGTAGGCTCCAGCCCAGCAGCGACCGCCTCAGAACAGATAGGTTCCCCCATTCAATGTGCCACCGCCACCTAGGTGGGACAATCAGGCTCTGACTCCTCAGAAGGCCCCTCCGGCTTCTCGTCAGGGCCATGCTCCCAGGGTCCCCTATCCGGAAAGAAGGCACCAGACTTACTCGTTCAACGAGAATCAGGTCCCTGACTACTTTCGAAGTGCTCTAGATCAAGGGATTGTGCGCTTACCCGAGTGTAGAAGGCTGGCAGAGGTGAATCCCACCGATCACCAAAACTACTTCCCCTATCATCGGATTATGGGGCACTCCCTCAAGCAGTGCTATGTGTTTAAATAATATCTTTAAGACCGGGTCGATAACAACATAGTCAGGTTGGGCCTGGCCCCGACACAAGTGGCGGGTGTCTTCGTAGGACCAGAAATAGGTAGCGACGACGAAGGCGAGTGGCAGCAGGCTCCCAGTCATGGGTCCCAGAAGTACAACAACTGGATGGCCCATAAAACCGTCGCCCATGCCCATGGCTTCATTCAGACACGCCTGAATCAGACGGAGCCTTCAGAAGATCTGACCAGTACCACTACATCGTCATCACAGCCGAAATCTTCCCAAAAGGGTAAGCAGCGACGTCACAAGAAGAAGCAACGTGCTCCACCACTGACATCGTCATCCCGTACTCTTGGTGATTTCATGCTCCCTGAGATGGGGATTTCTCCCAGAATCCACCCAGTGGTGGATGACTATTAATGCAACAGTCAAGGGTACACTTCGGTTAATACCTTGGAGCTAGTAAATCCCTATATGACACCCGATGAGGGGGAATGCCAGGCGAACCTCCCCAACATCCCCAGCCGACGTCAACATCAGTGGAACCACAACCACATGGGTCGTAGAGGAATGGAAGCGGGTGCTTTCAGTCAAGACGTGCATGCTACTGAAACCAGATAACAGGCCCAGTACAGAGCTCAGCACGCGCAACCTCATCTGGTGCCCTCAGATCTACCTACACCGCCATTTGTTCTACTAGATTAGGCAAAGCTGCCTCGTCCGTACCACGGCCAGTCTTGCTCGGCTGTAAGCCAATCTCAGTTGTCTGGTCCTCATCCGGCAACTACTCTTCAGGCATCAACTAGCGGGCAGTAGGATGTACCCAGTACTAGCCAGCCATCGGTCCAGCCGGCAGGGCCCGCTATGCCTCCAACTACAGAATGACCACCTATAAGTAGTGGTTCACGTTTGGCATGAAAGTATGATGTCCTGAAGCACCTGGCTGGCATTCCAGAAATTCTTTCTATCCTTGAGGCTCTTCGCCTATCGTCTGAAATGCGTGAAGCACTTGCCGAGGCCCTAAAGATCCCCCTCCAGTTTGAGATGGAGGTAGCAGCTGCAGAAGCCTCCCATGCTAAGGAAATTGAGAACATCGAATTCCAGGAAGTTATCTCATTCTCTGGTGAAGACGAAGACCCTCCCATACATGGTTATATTCACCCAATGTACGTCACTAGCTAGTTCAATGGTGTGGAAGTCTTCTACTATCTTGTTGACACGGGTTCTGGGATTAACCTAATCCTAACTCGGACACTGTGAAAGCTTGGTTTGTCTGAGGATGATTTAACTCCCTCCGACCTCAGAATCCAGGGATACGACAGGACCAAACAATCCCCAGTCAGCAAGATCCACTTGAAGACCCAGTTCGGTGGCCTAATTGCTAACATCGAGTTCATGGTTGTCCCCCAGGACACCGCATACAATGCATTGATGGGCAGTCCATGGCTCCATCTGCATGCAGCGGTCCCTTCGTTATATCACCAATGCCTCAAGTACTCCCTCAATGGTCGAGTAGGTGTGCTCCAAAGAGATGCATCTCCTTTCGCCTCTTTTGAAGCCCGTTATCTGGATGCCGACTATTATAAGATCAGGGATAAGAAAATCCTAGCAAGTGAGGATGAACCCACCCCGGTCCCAAGTGATTCCTAGGAAGGCCTGGATGACACCTACATCTTCCTGATCCATCGGTTGGAGGCCACGACCCCCGAAATGGGGTAGTGTTTTGTTATTTCAGGTACAAGAGGAAGGCATGTTCCCATGTCCAAGAGATGGAGGAAAATCACCTCGTACTCCTACATCAACCACGCTTAGGTGATCCCGGAACCTCCTACCCCTGTGTGGTATCGGAATGGCAGGCTTATGGAAACAGCGGTATGTCATATGTGTCTCTTCCGCCGGGATAGAATCAGCCGGATCAGGACGACGCATCACTACTGCTTTGATGTCATCAAACGTGGCCTCTTGGGTCGAAGGCCAGATAGGATAGGATCGACTGCCTTAATCGATATGGTCTTAGTGGTGCATGGGTCCCCTGATATGATGACCACTGCTTCCCAGGCTGGCACCAGCTGCCCATCAGGGTTTGATAACTCAGAAGCAGCTCCCCTTGCGGGAAATCCCTCCACGGTGGAGAGGAGGATCTGGAGGATTCTCCCCCTACCTTTGAAGAAGGCATCTCTACCATGGTTGATGAACTGGTACAAGTGAACCTTGGTAGCGAGGCAGATCTGAGACCCACGTTCATCAATGCAGGAAAGCCCCTCGAGGAGCAGCAACAGTACGTGGACTTTCTCAAATAGCACCGTGATGTGTTTTCCTAGAGTTACGACGAGATTCCAGGACTAGATCCCTAGGTAACCATCCACCGCCTTGGTCTCCCGATAAACCATTGCGGGTTTAAGCAGCCTCCCAGAAAGATGCACCCTTCTCACAGTGCCATGGTTGAGGCCGAAGTCGACAAACTTATCAAAGCCAGCTTCATCAGGGAAGTCGAGTACCCTAGCTGGATTTCCAACATTGTGCCAGTCAGGAAGAAGAACGGGTAGATTAGAGTCTGCATTTACTTCCACGATCTCGATCTCCACTGCTCGAAGAATGATTTTCCCCACCCGGTGACAGAGTTGTTGATTGATTCCACGGCCAGGTTCCAAGCCCTCCCCTTAATGGATGGGTATTCCGGGTACAACCAGATCTAGATGGCCCTCGAGGAAGAGGAGTCTACTACCTTCAGGGATCCCCAAGGTACTTTTTGTTACCAAGTTATTCCCTTCGGCCTGAAAAATGCAGGTGCCACCTATCAGCGGGCCATGCATCGCATATTCAAGCAGATTCTCGGGATGCCAGTGGAATACTATGTGGATGATCTGGTGGTCAAATATCACTAGCGCTAGGACCATCTCAAGGACCTTGAGAAAGTGTTCGGATTCCTCCGTTCTAGCCAACTGATGATGAACCCATTAAAGTGTGCCTTCGGGGTCACCTATGGTAAGTTTCTTGGCTTTTTTGTTAGATACTGAGGCATTAAGATCGACCCAGATAAGATCAAGGACATCAGCCAAATGCCTCCCCTGCGCAATATGTGGGAGCTTTAAGGTCTCCAAGGCCACTTATCCTATATAATCTGATTCACTATGAATCTGGATGGCAAGTGTAATCCATTTTCCCGGCTCATGAAGAAAGGCACCGCCTATGAATGGGATGAAGAGTGTCGGGCCACCTTCGAGGAAATCAAGAAGTATCTGCTCCAACCTCTGGTCTTGATGCCACACCTCTCTAGAAAGCTGCTGGTCCTTTACGTGACGCCCTAGAATGGTCCCTCGGCGTGCTTCTCACCCAGAAGAACAATGAGGGGACAGAGAATAGACTCTACTATCTCAGCCGCATGATCCTCGATACGGAGATCAGATACTCCCCTATCTAAAAGAGCTGCCTTGCACTCGTGTTCTCCATACAGAAGTTGCGGCATTACCTATAGCACCATGAGGTACAGTTGGTCTCTCGGGTAGACCCACTGAAGTACATCTTGAACTACCCTATGTTAACTGGTCGACTAGCGTGGTGGTGGTAATCCTCCAGTAGTTCGACATCAGGTTTGTGCCTCAGAAGGCCATCAAGGGACAGGCATTGGCAGACTTCTTAGCTTCTCATCCAACCTCCGCGGATCAATCCTGGGATCTGTATTTTCCTGATGAGGTGATCCTCTCAGTCGATCATGTCGTCTCATGTTGAAATATGCACTTCGACAGTGCCTCCCATAGCCCCACCGATAGGAGGCTCAACAATCCTAATCTCAACAGAGTGGGTTTGGGTATCATCTTCATCACCCCGGCGCAAGCCGTTCTTCCATACTCATTCCTGTTTTCAGAAGGAAGCACCAATAACAAGGCAGAGTACCAGGCTCTCATAACTGTTCTCGAGCTGGCCCTTGAGATCGATGTGCCCCATCTGCATGTGAAAGGGTATTTCGAACTAGTCATCAAGCAGTTCAGTGGTGACTATGTCATCAGGAAGCCGGAGCTTGTGTCATTGCTGGATTGCACCCTTCCTCTAATGGCCTAGTTCTCCTCTTGAACAAAGGTTACCCATGTCCCTCGGTCAAAGAACGGTCGAGCAGACACTTTGGATGGCTTAGCTGCATCGCTCACAGAACCCGAGCAAGATGATTTGATCATATATGTGGCACACCATAGAGTCATTTCCCCCATCACCCCAGAGGACGACGACGGCCTACGGGTAAGTTATCTTACCACCGAACATTCTACATGAGGGGTCCCATGTTTGTCAGACACAGTGGTTGAGGCCACTCCTGAATGGAGAGTACCTTTTGTCGAGTATCTCCAAAATGGTTGCCTCCCGGACGATCGGGCCGAGCGCGAGTGAATCTGACGCCGCGCACTGCAATTTACCCTCCAGAGTGGTCCCAGTCTTGAGCGGATCCTCTATAAGCAGAGCTTCGATGGTGTTCTCCTCTGTTGCATTCAAGGAGTCAAGATTTCTCAGGTCATGCATGAGGTTCATGCCGGTTCCTGCGGTGCCCACCAGGCTGGGCCCAAGCTGTCCCATCAGATCCAGAGGTTGGGGTACCTCTATCCCTCTATGATCCATGATTGTAATGAGTTTTCCAAGAGATTCCACGCATTACAAGTTCATGCTAACTACCTGCATCGGCCACCAGAGCCTCTCCACTCCACCAAGTATTCTTTTCCATTTGTAGTGTGGGGACTCGATGTCGTGGGACCATATCCACTGGCGACAGGTCACCAGTGTAGGTTCATCCTAACTGCTACAGATTTCTTCTCCAAGTGGGCAGAGGCAGTTCCACTCAAAGAGGTCAAGGCCCATTCCATTGTTGACTTAGTGATCTCCAATATCATCCACCGGTTTGCAGTCCCTCACGTTTTCCTCACCGATAATGGCACCAACTTCCGAGCAGCCGAGCTGAAGAAATTCTACGCCAAGTACAATATCCGTTCGAACCATACCTCTCGCTATCATGCACAGGCGAATGGACAGATCGAGGCATTCAACAAAACCCTCTATAACATTCTATATAAAATGGGTGGTCAGAACAAGAAAAGTTGGTCGGACAAGCTCCTCAACGCCCTCGAGGCTTATCAGACGACGACTCACAATTCCACCCAGGTGACCCCATATTCCCTGGTGTATGGGGCTGAGGTCGTCCTGCCCATTGAGATCCAGCTACCATCGTTACGTACTGCAGTCTATGACCAGTAGGCGCCAGATAAGGTGGTCGAAATCCGTCTAACTGAATTGAAAGCACTGGATGAGAACAGGCTTCGTGCCCTGCACAATCTGGAAAGACATCAGAATAAGACAGCCAGAGCCTTCAACAAGAAGGTTCGCCTTCGCTCTTTTCTGCAAGGTGACCTAGTGTTGGCCCTTCGAGCGCAAATGATTCCCGGTAGGAAACTACCCAAACTTGAGCCCAAATGGTAAGGACCTTAAATCATCCATAAGGTTTACTCCAACGGAGCATACTCCTTGGTGACCACGGATGGTGAGCACATAACTCCTCCCACCAATGCCAAGTTCCTCAAGAAGTACTTTACCTAAGCCCCTTGGTCCTGCACGACCTTAAATTGTACGGTCCCGCACAACCCTAAACTACACAGTATGGTCCCGCACGACCCTAAACTACAAAGTACGAACCCGCACGACCCTAATCTTCATAGTACGGTCCCGCACGAACCTAAACTGCACAGTACGGTCCCGCATGACCCTAAATTGCACATTACGGTCCCGCATGACCCTAAAACTGCATGTTACGGTCCCGCATGACCTTAAACTGCACCACCGCCTTGCATGACATTAAAACTGTGATATTTTCCTACAATATGATAAACTGCAAAATGGTCCGAGCTCTATGACCTTAAACTAAGATCTCCCTCGTCCTTACTGTAAGAGGTTAAACTGCAAGCTGGTCAGGCCTTCCTGACCGAGGCTCAGCCTCATTCCCTTTGGCCACTTCAGGCCCCTGGCCCCCGTCCTTCTTGTAAGACGTTAAACTGCAATCCGGTCAGGCCTTCCTGACCGAGGCTCAGCCTCAGGCCCCTTGGCCTTCGTCGACTCAGCCTCTCTTTTGGGATCATATGGTGTGGTGTGGGATTATGTCCTCATTCACGTCGGGTTACCCACCGTACCATGCATATTCCCGTATGAGATGCATCTCTCGTCCAGCACAATGTTAAAATGCGCTTCTAGAACAACGTATGTCTTGATTCCCACCCTAATGGGATATGTAGGAACACTCAGACGTCTCATCTTGAGCCCAGCCCCGAGCTTTTCTATTTGACTGTCCCCCTTGGGTATAGTTTTCTTGGAGGGTCCTTGCATGATGAGGAGTAGACATACTTAGCCCTGCTCATACAAGGATTATAAGGGTCACACCATGTTCCCACTTCCGTTATTCTATCCTCCCACGTCTTTACCGCATGACGTTAAACTGCATGGCCTTCAAGAACTACGTATGGCTTGATTCCCATCCTCATGGGATACGTAGGAATTCCCGGACATTTCGTATGTTGGCCCAGCCCAAATGAAAAAATCTTCCCCTTGGGTCAATACATATGGCAGGATGCACACTTCTACCCCAACTCACATCATGCAAGCCTCGACCCAGCTATACCCCCCCCCCCGGAGATGTTTTCCTCTTTCGTGGATGGGTACAGCTATGCTTTACCCACTCCGTGACTAGGATTCCATCACTTTACTCACCCGGAAGGGCCCCTGAATGGTATGGATGCTCGGCCTATGGGCCCTCTTACCACTTCGGGCCAACACCTTCGAGGATGTCAAGAAACAAGCCGATACAAGTCTCGCGTTTCAAACGTGGTCAGCGGTCGATGCTCATTTTTTTCTCCCATATCAGGTCACCATAAGAATGTTGGGTTTCGAACATGTTCAACAGTGCCCCAGATCTTTGGGTCCACCCCGAGATGTCCTAAACATCGAGTGCAGTGATTTTTTATGCCCCGTCCCAAAGCGACAAACTTCCCTCTGGGTGGTGCCAACGGTCAGGCATACGGCCCTGGTTCTTTTATAGGGAGTGTACGGCATAGTGTAGGATTACGTCCTCATTCACATTGGGCTACTTTCCATGCCATATTCATTCCCTTACCAAGGCTCAGCCTCAGGCCTCTTGGCCTTTTGGGGCCCTATCCCATGTTCTTACCCGGAGTGTACGGTATGGTGAGGAATTAGGTCCACCCTCATGTCGGTTTGTTCACCGTACCATAAACCTCCTCCATCTAGGGACTCCTATTCCCTGACCATCATCCTCACTGTAAGACGTTAAACTATGAGTAGGTTAGGCCTTCCTGACCAAAACCCAACTATCAGGCCCCTTGGCCTTTTTAGGCCCCCTGGCCCAGGTTCTTTCCTACAGGAATGTGCAGTGTGGTGTGGGATTATGTCCTCATTACTCACCGCGTCGTACACCTCCTTGTTAAGGTATTCTGCCCCTGGGTTTCTTCTAGAACTACATGTGGCTTGATTCCCAACCTTATGGGATACGTAGGACCACCCAAATGTCTAAGCTTCGGGTCTAGCCCCATCTTCTAAAAATCTTTGTCCCACCTTGGCCCCTTGGCCTACCTTTCCTGAGCAACTTTTTCAACCCTTTGCGGTGGTTCACCGATATGCCTAACGGTACTCTGGTTAAGTTACCTGGAATGTCGAACTCTATTCGGACACGTCCGCACCCGCTTTTCAGGCTTTTTGTTCCTCTTCATCAAGGCTTTCATCATCTTTCACACCCAGAGGGACCCCCAAGAATGGCCTGGATACAACGCCTAAGGGATCTCCTACCATTATGGGCCAACTCCCCTGAGGGTTTTGGACAACAAATTGATAAAAAAATCATGTGTTACGAATATGGTCAGTGGTCGATGCTCGTCTGTTGTTCCCACCTCAGGCTAACGTGATATGGAGACTGTTTTTCCGCCACGGTTAACAGTTATCCTCCATCGCCACACCAACCCCATTAAGTACAAAATGTCGATTACACGATTCACATCCTTCTCCATCCTCATCATGTCCATGTAGAAACTCTTAATACTATTCCTCAGTGCGTATCTGCGCGACAGGGGAACAAAGCCGTGTTAGAGGCGTCCTTTGGGGCTCTTCACTGACTTCCCCTCGATGGATGTTTTGGGTATTGCGATAAGGATCTTCCCCCCTTATTTCCCACACCGAGTTTAACTCACATGGGATTACGGATTGGGTTGAGGTCTGCGCTAACCTAGAAAGTTTTCATCCACCAATGGTTCAAGCTCTAAGACCATAAACTAAGATCTCTTAAGAACTATGTGTGTCTTGATTCCCATCCTCACGGGATACGTAGGAACGCCCAGACCTCTTGTCTTTGGGTCCAGCTTGAGTTCAGCTAATTTGTCTCTTCTGTCCTGCCTTCAAGACCCTGACTATGGGACTACATGGTGTGATATGGGATCATGTCCTCATTCACGTTGGGTTTGCAATAGCCGCACCACGTGCACCCAGTTCTCAGAATTAGCCCTCCTATTTCCTTCCCTGCATGTCATTAAAAGGCACCTTCAAGAACTACATGTGGCTTGATTCCCGTCCTAATGGGATACGTAGTACCACCCAAATGTCTAGAATTCGGTTCCATCCCCACCTACTAGAGATCTACCGATATCCCGGTCACCTAGGCCCCTTGGCATGTCCCTCTCTAAGGGGGGGCATAGGAATGATACAGGGTTTTTGGCATTATGCCCCCTTTCTCGAGAATTCGCTATCTCTCGATCACCCTGAAGTTTAGTCCCTCGACTCCTTGCAGTGATTCACCCATGTGTTAAGAGTACTCTAGTCTAGGACCAAGAGTGTCAGATTCGACTAGGTCAAGTTCCTTCCACTTGTCAAGCTTCATGTTTCCCTTTGTTTGGGCTTCCATCATCTTTCACACCCGGAGGGACCCCCAAAAATGGCCTAGATACAATGACCAAGGGCTCTCCTAACATTACGGGCCAACTCCCCCGAGGGTTTTAGACAACAAATTGATACAAATCCCATGTTGCGAACATGGTCAGCAGTCGATGCTCATTATTTTCCTCCATTTCAGGCTAACGCGACAGGATGCTATGTTGTGAACATGGTCAGCAGTAATCCTCTATCGTCATGCCAGCCCTTCCCGGCCTTGAATGTTGGTTACATGATTCACATTATGTTCCACCCCATCATGTCCAGGTTGAATCTCGACACTCTTGGCGCTACCCCTCAGTGCACCTTTTCATATCAGGGGGAAAAAGCTGTAATATGACGTCCTTCGGGGCTCCCATGGTCTGAGCACTGGGACCATAAACTAAGATCACCTTCAGAACTACATTGAGCTTGATTCCCATCCTCATGGGATACTTAGGACCACCCGAACATCTTGTTTTTGGGTCCATCTCATTTGGGAGCTAATCTCTCCCCCTTCACCTCTCACCTCTATTTGGGCCCATGGCCCATGGTTCCTATCTTGGGATTGTGTACGGTATAATGTGGGATTATGTCCCTATTCACGTCGGTTATGTCACGCGACACCGTACACATCCCCCATCTAGCATCGTCTCTGCTACGTATGCGTTGTATGACATTAAAATGCATGCTTGTTCCTATCACACAACCCTAAACTGTGACATTATCATCCTGGCCGCATGATGAAAAACGGAACTGCATTGTGATGACCTCATTGTAGAGGACATCACGTTGGGCATTGGTCATCTCCCATTCCATTTGTCAATGCCTATCACGGCTTGATTCTTGTGGCAACACCAGGTCTTGCTACACTAGGCCTGTTACTTCACAAAAAAAACCACTCACCTTAAAGGACAAATAAGATTTATCAAATTCCGCTTCTTTTGGCGCAAGGCCCACGCCCACACTCCCCTTATTCCCGGGCATTGGTACCTTACCATTCCACCCTTCAAAACTAAGTGAAACTTGATCTCCATCCCCATGGGGTACGTAGGAACGCCTTTGTACTTTGCTTCAGGCCCAGCTCAACTTTAGTTTTCAGTCCCTTGACCTAAAACCTCTTTCAAGGGGGGTTGTGCGGTGTGATATGGGATTATGTCCTCATTCATGTCGGGTTGTTCACCGCACCATACACACCCCCGGCTCTCATCCACGTTGGGTTTTTGTAAATAAATTTCACGTGCCTCCTATGTTTCCTCCCACCCATGGTTCGAATTCTACGACCCTAAACTAAGATCTCCCTATGGGAAAGGACTCTGCTCCCTCTATCTAATACGTCTCATTGTCATATTCAGATGTGTTTTGACAAAGAGCCTGAAGTGTGGGATTTTCATGGGGACATTACCCTCGTACCATGACCATTCTTCATTAGCTCGCTATTTGGATCCTCATCCTCTTCCACATCCAAAAGGACCCTCGGACGACATGGATGCTAGGATTAAGGGCTCTCCATGGATGCTGGGCCTAAGGGCCCTCCTATCGTTTCGGGCCGACATCCCTAAGGATCTCTAACAATATTTGCGACATGGTCCCATGTTTTGAACATGGTCAACGATCGACCCTCATTTGTTTGTCCCCATTCTAGGTTAACGTGATATGGATGCTGTGTTTCCACCACGGTCAACAGTTATCCTCCATCGTCACGCCGCCATCATCGTGGTTCAAATCTCGAGCGTCATGATTCACACATTTCCACTTCCTCATGTTCAAGTGGAATTACAACATACTCGGCTCTTCCTCTTCGCGCATCTAGGTGCGCCACATGGTCATGTTAGTGTCATTGGGCTGGTATTCACTGAGCGTCCCTTCACCCTAACCTGCCCCTTTTTGTGTCGGGAAAGTCCAACCACTACTGATTGTTTCCCACACTAAGCATGACTCACGCGGGCTTAGTGGTTTTGGTAGGATGTGTACAAACGTGGTCGGGTTTCTTATCGTCCCGCATGACATTAAACTACGCTCTCAGAACTACGTATGGCTTGATTCCCATCTTCATGGGGTGCGTAGGAACGTCCAAACACTCTGCTTCGGGACCAGCCTAATTCTCACTCTTGGTCCCTCGACCTGAAGAGTTTCCTCTGGAGGTACGTTGTGTGATTTGGACTCTAAGTCCTCATTCACGTCAGTTTCATAGCTATCACACCACATGCACCCTGGTCTCTTCCCTTTCATTCCACATCTTATAGTATGACGTTAAACTAAAGGAGTCCATATGTCCTCAACGCATGACACTAAACTGTGGTTCTACCCTGAACAAGTTCAGGATGCCCCGTGTTAATCATGGGATGCACCAGAGCCTCTTCTCCAGAACTACATATGGCTTGATTCCCATCCTTATGGGATATGTAGATACACCCTGGTATTTAGCCTAGGGTCTAGCCCCAGGAATTGTAAAATCCTGTTCCTCCCCATTTCTGGCACCCTGGCCTAACCCCTCGGGGGGAACTATGTAACTGCAATTTTTCCCTGAACAAGTTTGGGATACCCCGCAATGATATTGGGAAGCGACAGCCCCCCTCACCAGAGAGGCCCTATTTGGAAGATGTAATGATCCATGATCAAACTGATACGCCAATCTAGTGTGCTTCCACCACGGTGGAACAATTCCATGGGTGTTGGAATCTGTTCGGACAAACCATCACTCCATATTCCACTATTTTCGTGCCCCTTATTCAGACCCTCATCCCCTTTCATGTCTGGAGGAACCCCCCTAACAGTATGGATGCCTGACCTATGGTTCACCTGCTGTCCTGGGCCAACGTTCTGGAGGACCGGTCATGTTTCGAAGGACCCCCTACCAGTATAGATTCTTGACATATGGTCTTCCTGCTGTCCCGGGCCAACGTCCCGAAAGACTGATCGACAATATTTGAGTTAGGCCCCATGTTGCAAATATGGTCAATGGTCAGCCCCCACTTGTTGTCCCCATTTTAGGCCAATGCGGCAAGGATACCATTTTTTCGCCACGGTTAACAGTTGTCCTTTATTGTCACTCTACCCTCACAATGTTCCGAATTTTGGGTATCGTGATTCACGCTTCCCATTCTCATCCGTTCGGACCGATTTCAGTACCCCAGATGTTGCATTGTTCGTGCACAAGAGCACGCTGAAAAAAAAAGGTAATTCGGCTATTTTGAGAACTTCCTTCTCCGGCCAGGTCTCTCCTATTTTCCGGAAATCCGGACTGGTTATCCAAACCTTGAATGCCCGAAGCTTGGTTTCCACTCCTGTGTTTGGGTTGGACGATGATGCGACTATCTCTTGTTTCTCACATCGGGCCTGACCCACGTGAGATTAGGTAATTGTGGTCGGACATCCTGCAAACATTGCAAGGATGAAAAAGGAACCAGTGCAAATAACAGAACTCATGCATTCTATGGAATTCAAAAAAAAAAATAAAGCACGAAAGTACGTTCAAGGGTTTGTGATTATTACAGTACCCAGGGATCAACTCCCCCCATGGACGGATTGACCCCGTCAAAAGAGCATTGCAGCTCCATCACCCTTTGACTCGTGGTGTTCCGGAATTGATGCAGCCGACTCAGCTCCCGCTCCTCCTCAACAACGACGGGGCGCAGTTCGTCAGCCTCGGCTCGGGCCCTCTCTATGTCAGCCTGAATGGCAGTCATCTCTCCATAAGCCTGCCTCATACGCTCTTCTGCCTCTGCCAGTTGAGCCTTGAACCACAAGATCAGCTCAGATTGTGCATTAAGAGAGGCTGAGTGCTCATCTGCCTAGGCCTGCAGCTATTGGACCTCGTTTTCAACCTTCTAGATCTTCGTGAAATTATTCTCCTTCCTCCGCTGCTATCCCACACTAAGCCCACGATCGTATTCCCAGATCTTCTCTTCCATGAGATCTGGGATGAGCATATGAGGACGCTGGTCATCCACTCCCCCAGCGCATAGTTCGCGCAGCCACGAGCGAAGTCTATCCATTTCATTCAGCCATAGTGCTTGGGGGTGTCATTGATGAAGCGCGTGATTAGATTCCATGATCGGTGACAGAATATTTTGCTTTCCTCTTCATCAGATGTCGTCTCATCCCAGTCTGCACGATTTCTAGGCGCGTATGTAGGATACGCCCACAGGAAATCTTCGGTAGGATATGCGTCTGCCGTTGAATCCGGCACGACATCTGGCACCGGGGTAGGTGTGGCGGGACTTAGGTCGGTCGGGTGATCCTCATCATCAGACTATACCTCAATAACTTCAGGCACGACCCTGCTGGTGGTCCTGCCAATGATAGGGAGTGTTGCAGCTTGGGTAGATGGGGGAACTATCTACACAATCACTGGCATACCCCTAGGAGGGATGCCACCAGATATCTCGACCAGCCTTGCCGCAGCAGCCCATGCCAGTCGGAGAACTGTACGACAGAGAAGGTCATAAAATTCAAACGACACGATCTACATATGACATAAATGAATCCAGTGGAGAAGACTTATGGAGATCGAACTCATGGTGCTTCTATGGAGTCGATATTGATGCGACCCCAAGGCGTGGCCCTCCGTATACTATTAGAAGGTCTATAGATTCTGGAGGAGCCACCTCAGGTGCTCTAGCCCCGACAGACACAGAACTGGATGCAGCCGCAGGCGCGGGTTCTGAACGTCCTGCATCATCACCCGCCAAGGGGCGAGAGCGAGGTCTGCGTACAAGTTCCTCCATCACGGTTCAGATATTTGTAAGAGGACCATAATGGCCTGAGAGCGGACCCTGAGGAAAGAAATCTGGAATGCTACCTCGAGAACCTCCGCGAAATCATCGGAATCTGAGTCTTGATCTCCGACTTCACCTTACTCTAATGGGCTCCCTCTGCCAGCCTCGTCCTCCCCAAAGGATTCGTCTGATTCTTCCGGTAGAGGGAAGCGCTCTCTCAGTTCGGAGGCTGACAGTTGTGGGGGAACCATCTAATCCAGCAGCACCCTTACCCAGTCTGTCATGGGGCATTGGGCACCACTGGAATGTACGTAGTCCTCCAGCTCAGCCAAATATTGTTCCGCCTCCGCCGGAGACACTGCGAAACCAGCCCGAACGGGGCTTATACCTGGTAGGTCCATTTTGAGACAGTTCATGTGATCCCACATCTCGGGCAGGCTAAGAAACTTCCGTTTGACATCCCAAATGTCCCAGGCCTCCGGGAAAACAGCATTTTCTTCCATGTGGATATGGCATAGCCAGTTACCCAGAGCCTGAGTGGATATCCTATGAAACCCACTCGGTGGCCACCCGTTCGGATAGCGCTTCTCTTCCA
Organism: Viscum album; assembly: GCA_963277665.1. Classification (NCBI taxonomy): domain Eukaryota; kingdom Viridiplantae; phylum Streptophyta; class Magnoliopsida; order Santalales; family Viscaceae; genus Viscum; species Viscum album. The sequence goes on from OY728166.1 coordinate 576,611,242, forward strand.
AAACCACTGGGTCCACTACCACTGTTGGATTCGCCGCTGCTGCTGCATCCTCAACAGGTGAAGTTTTCACTGCCACAGTAGCCCCGCCACCGCGATATGCCCTTGCTGCCATCCGACCCCGACCTTGGGACAAGGGAGGCATGCCGTCACCAGCCCGAACGGTTGGCTACTTCAACATTTCCCCAGGATAAGCTGCCTCCCAGCTGATGGAATACTCCTTCACCACTCCAAAGGCGGCAGTCAGTGGAGGAAATTCCATTCGCATTTTCCTGTCTTCCTGTGTGAACATAAGCCATAGCTGCCTCATTACACATGAGTTCTCCTCATGACGCACCTCCCAGTAGACCTGTGGGGTCATCCGCTGCAGGCACCGGAACTGCCTCGCAAAATGATGTGGGGTTTACGGCTCACAGAGCGGCTCACGATCCACTCATGCCACCAAAAATAAACCTCGAAATGCCATGAGATAATCCCAGTTCTCTTCCGTTCCCTACCCATCGTCAGTGAGTACCCCCGTCTGCAATCAAAACGGGTGGAAGTTAAACTCATCCGCCTTCCACACCCGGTTCAGCACCATCGGTTTGGTTAATTTGACTGGGAAGCTCCCAGCTGCGTTCAGAATGAAAGGGAGGAAGTTTGATCCTGGGGGTGAGATAGGGTTTGGGTTTTCGTAAAACCCCCTGATGTGCGCCGCAATCCACCTATACAGAAGGTGGAAGGGCCCGCATATCTTTGGCGACTTCTTGCCCTCGCTAACATGATGCATCATCCTGTACAATCTGGCGAGCATCGGAATCCCCAGATTGACCCGCCTTCCTATGGCCAGCAAGGATTCCATGATGAACGAGCTGGGCCGCACCCCCATGTTGGTATCCCTCACCGGTAGGATCCAACCGTAGATAAGGGTCGCGATGAACACTACCGGCCCGACTATCGGTTAATGTTCAGTGCTGACACTAAAACCCCAAGTCTTCCATTGGCTATCCTCAAAGAGCCCCCAATACGAGTTCTCCTTGCCACGTTGAGCCCCTTTCGGACAAGTTCGAGGCCTCAGAGGGAACTCTCAATCCTCCGGGAAGTTTAGGAACTGCTTGAACCACTTTTTAAAGTGGACATCTCTCACTTCCTCCTTGTCCTCTCCAAGGACCAGTGCCGATGCCAGTCGTGTCATCTGCTCTGGATCCTCCCACGCATTCATGACAGGGAGGAACTCATCATACATGGCCCCCAAGATTGGGACCCCCGATATCTGATGGACATCACACAAACTAATGCCAACCTCCCCATGGTGTAGGTGAAAAGTATTGGTCCTATACAACCATCTTCTCAGCAGCTCCGACATCAGCTGTTTCGGTTGATAAATGTGGAATTGAGAGGCCCATGCCGCCTCATACAAGCCCACTCTCTTCATCTCGGCCCCAAACTCCTCGCATGAGGCACCTACCCAATAGGTCCATGCCCAGTCGTTGGTGAAGTTACCACCCTGGCGCATGTCCCACTCATCGGACCACCCCTTTTTCAGATTTTTCAGAGCCGCCTTCAGTATGGTGCTGTACATGGGAGGGGACGTCTCCAGTTGCAGTGGCTCCTCGTCGACGTTGTTCATATGGTTTTACAGACAATCAGTGGTGACGAGTGTAAAGTCCCCCCGCGCAAGTCCATCGTCCACCCTGAACCATTGGCGTTGGCATAGCGTGGTCCTGAACTAGCAAGCTGGTTCGTCCCTACTCGCCTCAGGAATGAAGACATCATCCCTCAGCCCGAAGCCATACAAGGGCAGTTTCTTGCACAGCGGATAGTTATTTTGGCATTCTGCTAGGAGGTCTGTTAAATAATTATGGTCCGAGAGACTTCGGACCATCTTTCCAAGGACCAAACAGTTGGCTATCTCATCCCTCTGGGTAGTATCTTCAAGCACCCCCCCCCCCCCCCCACAGCTTCTTGATGGGCCATTACGGTTTCAGAACTCAAAAAAATTTCAGGTTGGGTCATGAAGATTATTCGCGAAGATTGCTCGCAAAGCTTGGGTGCAAAGCCAAGATGCGGAGCCTAGCCTCGGCTTGCAAGTAGAAGTTCTCTTGGCACAGTCGCGGAGTCGGAGACTCGCGGTTCGCCGTGAAGCTCGATTCGCGGTGAGCAGACGCGGAGGACGCGGAGCTTCGCGAATCGAGAGAGCAAGAGGAAAAAGTCTCAAAGAAGGGAAAAGACAAGAGATCATCCACCTATTTATAAGCGGCGGCCCACGGAGCTTCGCGGTGCATCCAGCCCGAGCGGAGCGTCCAGATCGCGCGACCCATGGCCGCCTCGTGCTCCAGCTTCGTGAGTCCTCATCGCGACCGGCCGAGAATTTTGGCGATTTCCCTCAGACTCCGAACCTTGATCCCTCCGCAGCTCCAAGTCTGAGGGGGGAAATTTTTTGGCACCAAAAATATTCGAAGAAAGGGGAAAAGAAAAAGAGGCTTCGTGCACTGCCTCACGAAGCCCCGATACGAAGCCCCCCACGATCTATTAGGACACCGCAAAGCACCAGAGGCGGTAATGTTCCGCGAACGGCCTGACGTTCATGGCCCACCAAGAAGCACCAGAGGCGGTAACGCTCTATGAACGGCCTGACGTTCATGACCTTCCGTGAAGCAACAGAGGCGGTAACGCTCTGCGAACAGCCTGACGTTCGTGACCCGCCACAAAGCCACTGAGGCCCCCCTTCGCGCTGCGCGAAATCTACTCTGCGGCGCCCCTTTCCTATAAACACTGAGCTCCCCCTAAGCTCTCTAGACGGACAATCAAACCTTTCAACTTCTCAGCACCCAAATTGCGAAGCACCCTTCGCTCTGGGAATCATGAGCTCCGCGAGATATTTTTGATTCGCGAGAGGCCTTCACCTTGTCTCGTTTTAACCCCCTCTTCCAAGAGGGATGCCCTTCACGAAGCCTAAGGATCTACGCGAAGGAAGGGGGATTCACAAGGGAACTCGGGCATCTATAGAGAATTTATGCTTCGTGAAACACCTATCATGTACAAGTGATCCACATTCCAAGGCAGGTTCACTGTACTTCGCGAAGCATACTGCTTCACAGCACCTTGCTTCGCGAGGCACCTTTGCTTCATGAGGAAGTGCTCCGTGAACACCCTTCAACTTCGTGAAGCACCTCCCACTCACACCTATGCCCCATGCTAAGTCCAGGGAACTCCACTTCATGAAGCACATCCCTTTGCAAGTGCTTTCCACTATGCAAAGAAACCAAACTCCGCAACCCCCCTGCCTATGGACCCCTTTTCTTGGCAATTCCTCCTCTCGTGCGACCCTTCAGGTTTTCACGATGTGATTTTAAAGTCCCATGGATGAAACCACCCGTAGAGTTGCTTCACCTAATGATTATCTGCATAGGCATGCTAACGGCTATTTCTTCTTCGCATAGCCACGCTAATGTGGACCCCTCAATGGTTCGCTCTACGACCCCCCTTTACCACGGCATTGCCGGTACCTTCCCTCCCCCAAGGGGCAGAGGGTACCGGTCATGTAAGTCCTAGGGGTGCGGAGTAAACCCACCTCGTCTGAGCTGTAGGATGTTAAACTTCCAAACACCTCGTCCTCAACACATGACGTTAAACTGTAACCTGACCCCATGCCTCACACGCAAGGTCCCCCCGGCTCGGACATTCTTTACGCCGCTCATCTCCACGGGAAAGGAATCACCCACACATGGGATGATATCCTCCTTATCAGAGTGGTGTATGCCCACGGGAGATGGGAAACCACCTTGGTGTAATCCCCCTAGCCCCGCTTGCGGAAGGTAGCACCCATGCACCTCCGTACTTCCCCACTGCCAAGGCTAGTGGAGGGCACGATAGGGAACGAGGAACCTTCCATCTTTGGTCCCAAATCCCTCTCCCGCTGCACTTTGCTACACTTTGGGATACCATCCTAGAGTAAGTCCCAGCACCATGGGCCGCCTAATGCGTAATCCCCTCTTTGCTTCACACAGATGCACCTTTCGCGATGTGATCGCCAGGTCTCTGCTGCCTCTTGTTTCTCACACCAAGCATGACTCACGTGGGCTTAGAGTAAGCATAGACCATGGAAATTCCCTCGTCCATCATGATGTTAAACTCTATGCCCTCGTCCAGCATGACGTTAAACTGCATACCCCTGTCCCATATGACATTAAAGTACATTCTAGTCCAGCGGTAAGCTGTTGTGACCATCCCAAACTACGAGGACTTTGATCCATGTCAAGGCATGGTACGTAGGAAGCCTCGCGAGGTTCAAGACCACCACCAGTGGACCCACAGGTTCACCCTCACGTCAGTTCTCTGAAAAAACCCTTCCCGAACTACGAGGACTTTGATCCATGTCAAGGCATGGTACGTAGGAAGCCACCCTAAGGTTCAAGCCCATCACCCATCGGACCAAGGTCTTTTCTTCACATCGGTTCACCAACGCCCACCATCACCACACGAAATACGAGGACTTTGATCCATGTCAAGGCATGGTACGTAGGAAGCCTCCCAGAGGTTCAATACCAACAATCATTGGCCCAGAACATCTCCTTGTCGGTTTGCCAAGCTCTCCCCCCCCCATTTTCACCTGCACTACGTGGACTTTGATCCATGCCAAGGCATGGTACCTAGGAAGCCTCACGAGGTTCAAGCCCACAACCTGTTGGTTACTCCGACCCCCCTTCACGTCAGTTCACCAACACCAGGGCATCCTAGTGTGTAAGCCTCACACCATCTAGACCAAGGTCCTCACTCACGTCGGTTCGCCGACACACCCTTTTGAACTATGTGGACTTTGATCCATGCCAAGGCATGGTACGTAGGAAGCCTCACGAGGTTCAAGCCCACCACCCATTGGTCACTCTAACCCCCTTTCACATCGGTACACCAACACCTGGGCAGCCTAGTGTGTAAGCCCCACACCATCTGGACCAAGGTCCTCACTCGCGTAGGTTCACCGACACACCATTTTGAACTACATGGCCTTTGATCCGTGTCAAGGCATGGTACGTAGGAAGCCTTCCTGAGGTTCCAGCCCACCATCCACTTGGACCAAGGTCTTTCTTCACGTGGGTTCTCCGATGCACCCCCATCCCACATGATGTTAAACTACATCCCAATCCAGCGGTAATCCATTGTGACCCTACCATCCATTTGTTCTGACACCCCTTTGTGTCAGTATAACACCCCTCCTCCCGAACTATGTGGACTTTGATCCTTGCCAAGGCATGGTACGTAGGAAGCCTCATGAGGTTCAATCCCACCACCTGGTCGTTTGAACTGCATCCATGTCAGTTCTTCCATTACCTTGGGAGGCCTAGAGTGTAAGCCCCACCCATTCACTCTGAACTATGTAGACTTTGATTCCCTGCCACAAGGATACGTAGGAAGTCTCTTTGAGACTCAAGCCCATCACCACCACCATATCCACAACGGCACATTTCATTCCCCCTCCACTCCATGAAATTCTCCATCATCCACCCTGATTATTACCCGGGCCGCCACAACCCGGTGAGATCATGCCGCCCCATTCCCCTCCACAGCATTCGGGAATCCGCCCACAGGCTGGCCCCGATATCGCCATTCTCTCAAAGGGGATTCCTCAATCTGGTCCACTCTAGCTAGTGTTCTGATCAGGATGATCCGTCTCCGTTGGATGTTAAACTTGCGGCATACCCCATTTTAAACATAGGAAGCTGAGGAAAACCTCAGATACATGCCTATGGAATAGGATTCCCCGCGCTCGATTTGGGATGCCTTGGGCTTCCGCTCCCTTGAGAAGCCCTATAATAATGGAAAAAAGACAAACACACTAATTCCCCAGCGTTCAGACACGTTACTGATGCCTCAACGTGACTACTCCCCCTGTCACGACCCATCCTCGGGGCCCGTGTCGTGACTACCCCAAGTCCGCCTTTCATAGGCTAGGGGATGGTGACTAGAACCAAAGGCGTAAATCCCAACAAAAAGGGGAAGGCATTGCCTTTATAAAGTAAACAAACACCACAGAGTATGCCAACAGAAGTAAACACTAAGTAAACTGAGTACAATAGTAAGTGTGGAAAAGTAAGTGGGCCAGAATACAAACCCAAACTGAAAGTAAAGTAGAACTGGAAAGGAAGTACAGCGACTGAAAAGTAAAGCAGAAACGCCGAGCCGTCCACTGGAAATCCCACCTGAAAGGTGGGTACAGATAGCCTCCTCAACTCCTCGGGACTTGTTGTCCGCCCCGTGTACGTCTCACCCAGAGGTCCACCTCCAGGTACCGACTCGTCGTAAATCCACCTCTGGGCACCGACTCGTCGTGTGTTCTTCCTCCGGGAACCGTCCAGCTCTACAACCCTCAACCTCGATCAGTGATGTCTGTCGTCTGAAACCAACACAACGTATTGCGGGTGAAGCCCGTGCATGTGTGAGTATACGATACTCAATAACGACCCCGAGACCCCTGAAGGTCTCCCAGAATCCACAAAGGATAATCCACAAAGGAAAGATACAATCATGAAGTAACATCCAACACTACTTAGGTATATTCCCATACATATACCTAAGTCATCAATTTCAGTTCGGCTCCAACATTCGAGCCCAAGTTCGATCACGTCCACACAGGATAGCACAACCCAAACAACATTGGAAAGAAATTCAATCATATCGAAGATAATGATTGAAAGTCAAGACTCATCTCACACAGGTATACTTCTTCGTAAGGTGATAGAGATGATCAAATGTAGCCACTGATTCATCTAAGCTGGGACCCACGTAGGATACTAGACCAGCTAAGCTGTCGGACTGACGTTGGATACTACAACCGAGGTCAATACTCTCGAACCCATGTAGGATACAAGTACTATAGTCGTCACCGCCAATCCCACGGAGGATTCCAGTATGGATGTTGTCGTCGTCAAACCCACGGAGGATTCCAGTATGATAGTCTTCTCCGTAGAACCCACGGAGGATTCCAGTACGGTTGCCATCGTCATCGAACCCACGGAGGATTCCAGTACGAAAGTACTCACCGTCGAACCCACAGAGTATTTCAGTACGATAGTCTTCACCGTCAAACCCACAGAGGATTCCAGTACGATAGTCTTCACCGTCGAACCCATGGAGGATTCCAGTAAGATAGTCTTCGCCATCGAACCCACGGAGGATTCCAGTACAATGGTCTTCACCGTCGAACCCACTGAGGATTCTAGTACAATAGTCTTCACTGTCGAACCCACAGAGGATTTCAGTACGATAGTCTTCACCATCGAACCCATAGCTACTGGGGAACTCCTCATCTATCGAGTACAGTGGGCCTACCACTACAACCAAGTGCTTCCCACTAACCTTGGACTTTTGTAGCACTCCACCTGTCGTGTACTGTGGGCCTGCTGCTACAACCAAGCGCTTCCCACTATGTGTATGCCGCTACAACCAAGCGCTCCCCCTCATAGCCTACAGAGGTACTCCATCTGTTGAGTACTTCGGGTCTGCCGCTACAACCAAGCATTCCTCCGTCGTGGGTCTGCCGCTACAACCAATCGCTCCCCACTGGGCTATCGAAACACTCCGAGTCGATCGATCAGCAGTCGTCAAGTCTCAGCCAGCTCTAGGATTTCCGCACATAGCACGCTCGTTCCGGGAGGGTCCGCTCCACGAGCCAAGAGGTCGATACATCAACTGTCACATATACCATATATGATGTATCCCAAATTTCCACCTCATCGATAGGAACTCAACGGGATAGACGACGCGTCAATCGGACGCCCAGTCTGAGAGTTAATGGCTTTTTCGTTCCCGGGGCCCGGTTGGTTTTTAAGTCAAAACCAACCCGACCGTACTCCAACTGCATCCAAACCTCGAGCGGAGTAAGCCAAAAGGTCTGTCTCACTAAGAGGAATCCAAAAAAGTCGACGGCACGTCAATCGGACGTCTGGAGCTCAAGTTATAAGTGTTTCCGCTCCGAGGGCCCGGTTGGTTTTGTGTTCGAACCAACCTAGACGTACACAAAGTTCTCTAAAACCTTGAATGTAATATACCGAAACGATCGTCTCGATCCAAGGATCCCAACTGACGTTGCGTCTATTGGAGGTCTAAAGCCCAAGATATGAACGAATGACTGAAAATAGTCCGAAATGGGGGGTCTGAGCCCGGCCCGGCCCGGCCCAACCCCCCTGGGTCGGCCTGAACCGGGTCGACCCGAAACAGGTCCGGTTCCGGCCCTTCAGGGTGTGGCCCACGTGGTCGGTCAGCTCGGCCGTTTCGGTCGAGTGGGAAACGAGGGGAGGCACTTCCCCCCCCCCCCCTCTGATTGGTAACAGTGCGGCTTTAATGCCGCGCCCCCTCCCCTAAACCCGGAACGGCTTAGCTGTTTCGGTCCGCCGCGGCCGAGCCACGACAGTCTTCTCTATCGGCGCGCCGCCGCACCGGGGTGCCGCGCCGCCGCCGCTCTCTGCAGACCAACGGTTGCGCACTGGTGGTCCGTTTCACCCGCTGTCGGCACCAGAGGTCTTTACGGGACTCGAACTACACTACGAGAATATCAAATCATCTTTGCGGCCCGTTTCGTCATCGCCCGTCAATCCACACATCAACAACAAGCTGCGGAGGGTTGTCGGGATGTGTTTGTTCGGCCCGCGCCCTCCACGTTAGGTGTTATCAACTAGCAATCACTTAAACACATGATTTTAATCATTGACGCGGGTATAATTTATTCAAGTAAAAATTATACTAACATCATATTATTAAAAGCTCATGCTCTTGAGATAAATCCACTCAAATGGAAATTAAACAAAAATTTCCCTACCTCAATCCATAATACGTCAATGACTAGGGTATAATTTATTCAAAATAAATTATACAAACACCCTGCAATTAAATACCCACGCACGAGGGTATAATTCACATAAACACTATATACGAAAACCCCCTACCTCGAAGAAAGCTCGCGGTTGTCAAGCACCGCGGTTGATGGCATCCTTCCCGTCATCGGTGTCTCCTTCCTTGTCGATAAAGAGGAAGTGGATGGAGACTTCTGGGACCACCAAGTCGACGTCCTTCTTCAGAGACGTAGCGTTCTTCAATGAAGGAGATGAAGTTCTTCAAGGGAGGATGAAGATCTTCCAAAGCTAGAGATCTCTCTCTTCCCTTTTTCTCCACACAACAAAACTACCCCCCCCCCCCAAATAAAATAATATCCTTATTTTATTTCAACAGGACAAGGGTTTCCAACATCAAAATTCAAACATAAACCAATTAATTGAATAGGTTCAATTAATTAAATAAGGTGTGTTGGAATTTAATTAAGAGGAGAGAGGGGTGAGTTACTTAATAAGGGAATGGGGTTTAAAGGGGATGAGTTATGGGGGTTAGGGAATATGAAGGGGTGGGTTTAGTGTGGGCCCCACATCACCTTTATCCTCACTAGGTTAGTTTCCCTAACTTCCACACAAAGGTTAAAACTACTAGAAGAGAAATAAAATTGGAATACAATTTTATTTTATTCTTCACTTTAACCTCAAATTTAAGCAACTCCTCCCGAGAAAAAGCACCTTAGGAAAAGGTCTTCTTAAGCAATTACCGGTGTTGCGGTGTCATCGGTGCCCTCAGATTTTGATTCCGAGCACCGATTCAAAATATAAAAAAACCCACTCGTTCGTTCACTGAACGTACCCGAGCTAAACTTCGGAAATTGATTCTGGGCACACTGGGCCTCGGAATTAGGTGCCGTCAGAAACTGTGGAATTGAAAAATTCCAAGGAAATTAAGAAAACAATTTCCTTGAAATTTCCGGGTCTTTACACCCCCAACTAAAGGTTTCTTCCCTGATCGGACCCTTTAGAATGTCCTGATAGAAGCAATGTAATTAACCGGCTTCCATGGAAACATTGCACTGGTAAGAGTTTCACGAACAACGTATTAAATCTATGAGGGAGACCCGGACTAGGTGACGAGTTCTGAGGAGGAATCCACGGAAGGAATAACCGACATCCCATCATCCCAGTTTCGATCAAGGAGCAGACGTCCCTGAATAAGGAGCGGATGTCACCTACCTTTGGAAAGTGAGAATGCGGGGCAACACAAAAGCGACGCCCATCGCGTCCATACAGATGGATGTGCGTGCCCTGGAGAAAGCGTAAGAAACAATATTATTTCTAAATATGGCATAACTATTAACCCTACTAAAACTAAATTTGTTGAATAATGGGAAGGACCAACAAATGTCACATAGATTCATAGTTTTCTTTGATTAGTAGGTTACTATCAACTATTTTTTGAAAACATTTCTCAATTATCCAGCACACTAATTTGACTTGAAGAGTTAAATTAAACTAGATGGAAGAGTGTGATAATTATTTCCAGGAACCTAAAATAATATTGGTGAATTTTCTAGTTGTTTCCCTAACCTATTGAAATGGTTAAATTGGCATATACAATGATTCTTCATTGAAGGAACTTGATTTTGTTCTGATACAAAATTATCAGGTAATTTATTATGGTTCATATCAATTAAAACCCCATGAGAAAATTATCTTGATCATAACTTTGAACTGGTAGTTAGAGGGTTTGATTTAAAAGTTTGGACACATCATTTATATGGAGTAAATTCTGAAATGTATACTAATCATAAAATTTTAAAGTATATTTTCACTCATAAATATCTGAACATGTGACATAAGAGATGGATAGAATTCATAAAGGATTATGATTTCATGAATTATTACGATCTAAGAAAATAAAAAAATATTTATTTTTTTTATTTAGAAATATAATACTACATTAACCTTTTTACCATTGGAATATAACCCTTTGGTTAATGATTTAATTTATTTTGTAATGGAAATTGTGCATGAAGGAACTTTATCTATTTTTATTTGGGTTTCAACACATTTATCTATGTCAGATATGGTTATACATGCTCATAATCAGGATCATGTTTTACCAGAAAAGGTATAATATATTAAAAAGGGTATATTTCCAGAGCTAAATGTTGATGAAGAAGGTGTTATCAGATTTGTAAAGTGATTATGTGTGCATTGTGATTCTGAGTTGAAGAGAGAAATGTTTAGTGACCATTATAGTTCTTTGTTTTTCCTTCATTACAGAAACATTAAATGTACATATATCTTAAAGAGTATTACTTTTGGGATGGAATGAAAAGATATATTTCAGACATTACTATAAAATGTTTGACTTGTCAATAGGTTAATTAATAATGACAATTTCTGAAGGGGGTTCTTAATTATTTTCCAATTCTATAGTGAAAATGGGAAAATATCCATAGATATCATGGTTGTATTACTGATGACATCTTAAGTTAATAATATGATTTTGTTTATTATTTATTGACTAAATAAATCTATACATTTTATTCCCATTTCAGATATTATGTCTTTATATTAGCTCTCTAAACTATACCTTAGGGAGATAGTCAGTTTCATGGACTTCCACTCTACACTGTATTTGATCATAATCCTAGTTTCACTTCTAATTTTTATAAAGTCCCTCATAATTATTTTGGGTGATGAATTAAATTTAAGTACATCTTTTCATACTCAATATCATATACAATCTGGGAGAATAATTTAGGCCTTGGAAGAACTTTTTTGAGCAAGTTTAATGGAAAATAAGGGATATTGGGAGAATCATTTTTTATTAGTTGAGTTTTTTATAATAACAACATCCATTACAATATATAGCTGAAACCTTTTGTGGAACTATATGGAAATTCATGTTAGACTCTAGATTATTAGGATGAAGTAAGTGAAAAGAAGTTTTTGTGAATATAGTTGGCAGAAGAAATGGTTGAGAAGGTGAAGATGATTTAGTAATATATAAGGATGGCTCAGATTAGGAATAAAGTTGAGTGTATAACAGAAGGAAATATCTTTCTTTCAAGGTAGGTGATCATGTCTTCTTAAAGTACCTCGATGGAAACGTGTTATATGTTTTGGTTAAAGGGGGAAGCTAAGCCCAAGGTTCATTGGACCATAAAAATCCTAGAGAAAGTTATATAGGTTTCTAAATTGGTGGAATTTATTCATATTTTATCTCAATTAAATGATATGTTTCATGTTTCATTATTAATAAAATATGATTCAAATTCATATCATGCTTCCAACCTTGAAGTAGTACAATAATAAGAGATCATTTATTATGAGGAATATCTTATTAAAATTCTTGTACAAAAATAGGAATTGTTGGGGAATAAGGTAATTTATCACGTAAAAGTGTTTTGGAAAACTATATGGTAGAATAAGAAACATAATAATCAGAAAATTCTATGAAGGAAAAAATATCACCACTTGTTTGAGTAATGAATAAAATTGTGAGGACACAATTTCAAAAAGAGGGAATAATGTAATAACTTGGGTAATGTTAAGATAAATAAATTTCATGCCTTATTAATATTCATTAATTTTATATTATACAGTTATATTCATTATAATAATATGAGGTAATTTTTCACTCGAAATGAAGAAAGCATTATTTCTAACCAAACTAGGTTTTAATGCATTATATATCTTTATTTAAAAAAATATTTAAAAAATAATATAATTTGAATTTTTAAATTTTTAAATCATCATATTAAAATTATATTAGAGTGAAATTTTTTATTTTTTCTAAAAATATTGGTTTTTAAGTGAATAGTGAAAAATACTAATTTATTTAAAAGTGTCATTTCTTTTCATTAAATAAAGTAACTCAAAAGTACCATTGTGATTTTAATTTTATATTAAATTATAATAATATTTATTTATTTATATATAATCTGATTAATTTAATTTTACTCATCTTTATACCGCATTTTGGTATAACGACATTTCTGGGCTTATAAATGCATTTTTATAAAAACTTCTATTCATTGCATTTTTTTAATATTAAATTAATTTATACCAATTTTATAAATTGAATCTCGAAAAATATATTTCAAATTATTAATTGTTAGGTCCAAATTTGGTAAATATTTCTCTATTATTTTTGGGTGATATGAATAGTAACCGTAGTAAATATTTGTCACTTCGGTAATGGTAAATCGGGTAATTAAGGTTAAAAATAATTTGATGTGGCCTAAAACTCTCCATAACACTAGTATTTATTTTAATGGATAATATTTTTTCCCTTTAATATCCAATACTCCAAAATTTGGAAACTTATAGCCACTTTACATTGATTATAACATTTATATTTTTTTAAGTAAATATATTGTCAAAAATATCACTCTCTTTCTTTTAATATCTATAATATTTTGTGATAGAGAAAAAGAGATTATTTTCATTTACATTTTTTATTTGAAATAAAAATTATTTTTTTATCATGTAAATTTATTTTTAAATTTTAATAATGAAATAATTACCTTAAATGCTTGCACAAGTCCATCAAGGTGCAAATGAAAGTTGTATAAAATAAAGTAATTTTAAAATCTATAAAATTAATATTGATTAAATTATTTTTAGTGTACCAAAAATTATATATATAAAAATAATTTATTAATAAATTTTCAATGTATTATATTAAATTTTTTTTGTTTTTATGTTTTTTTCAAATTCAAATAAAATGAATAGTTTCAAAAACAAAATTGATAGTGTTTTATAATAAACAATAATTTATTAAAGGATTTAAAATCCCCAAAAAATATTATCTTTAAAATTTTTAATGGGATGTGGTTTAAAATATTAAATATTTCCATTTATTGTCCACTTATCCTTTTATAGTAACTTTCTTGACTTCTATATTATAAAAAAACATTTTAGTCGCGATAATAGAAAAAAAGGTCAATGAGGGTAAAATCAAAAGATATGGGTGAAAATGTCACCTAAATTTTTTTGTATTTTATTATATGAGAATATATAGGCCCATAATAATAATATATTAAAATTATATCAATTTAGATCCATTTTCATAATAATTAATTTTTATTAATTAACTAATTTAAGAAATTCCAAGAATTCCCATCTACTCTCTTATAAAAGGGAACCTCCAATCCTATTTTCTTTACACATAAAAATCCTTTTGGTTCAGACAATACCGAACCAAATTACTTCCTTAAATTCCTTCCCATTTACTAGAGGTCTCATTTTGATCATATATCTATTCTTGGAAAGCTTTAGGTATAAACATATAAAGGTTGTCTGAAGATGTTGTGTAGTTCTCAACCGAGCATTTTCATTTTATTCCTTCTTTTACATACATAAAATATTATTAAACCTCGATAAAATAACAATATAAATATATAAAAACAATTATATGTTATTATGTTAATTAAATAACCTATATCCATATACTCTTCCATTAAATGGTAAATTAAATGATCATTCATGTGTACGGAGGACTACCACCTCACAAACTGATGTCATTTGTTTTCCTTAACCGCCTCTCACGACTATTTATAATGAATGATTTAATATATATATATATATATATTATCCATGAAATATTTTTCAATATATAATGATAATATATCATCAACTTAATTACCTATCCATCCATTCAAAATGTTTATTTCATTCATGTGTATGTGTGGATTACAACCTCCACAAATTGATGTGATTAATTTTTCATGACCACATCACATGGCTAGAATATATAATTATATCTAAATAAATATTATGATATTTATAATATAATAATAATTCTAAAATGATAAAATTATACTTACCTTATTTCCATGAATATCATTGAAAAATGGAAATGTTACTCATGTGTACGTATGACCTATCGTCTCCATGATTATAACATAGCTCATTTTCATAAAATTATTTCATGGATGATTTTAAAAGTATAATTTATGTATAAAATTTATAATTATTTCATTATTATTATTCTGTATATTTTTTAATAATGACCTCTTTGACCATATTCAACCCACCAAAGTCGTTTTGGACATGTGAGTTGAAAAGTGTCAAAATGTTCAACATGATCTTAATAGATTGAATATGATAGGGTAATAAATTAAATAAAAGGAATAATAAACATAAAAAGGTTCTCAATATATTAAATAATTAACATTATTTAATTATTCATTTAGATAATTAATGTATGATATGATTCGTACTTGAGATAAGGGTCACTTTACTTTAAAAAGCATGTTTTAAATGTCTTAAAGATTTATTTTATAAATAATTTTATTCCATGTACATATTATTAAAATTATTTTATGTATGTATTTATATGTAAATTATTTAATTATAAATGAAGTTTTATGTCACTTTTTACTTTCATACAAATTTTTTCAAAAGGAATATTTTTACATATTTTATATGGAATGTTTTGACTTTCATTTCAAAAGAAAAAGAAGAATGTTATATTTTAACGTATACCGTGAAAATGGATTTTCCCACCACTAAAAACATTATTTGATATCTATATTCCTTTATAATATTGCATGTTTTATTCAAACAAAAAACCTATTTCCCTTTATTCTAGTTAATTTAATTTTGAAAATTGGGTTTTGAAAGAAGGCGATATATCATTATCTATAAATGTTTTTTCCTATGTGTTCAAAATTATTTTTTTTATGAGTTTGATGATGAAAATGAAAGATTTTATATATTTAATACATTTCATGGTACTTTTAAATTGGTTATTATGAATATTTATCATGATATATCTCATGAATATTATTGATCCTCTTATAGCTCATGATAATGGGTGATCCCAAAATAGCTCTCCAATGCATTTAGTAAAGATTATTTTCACTAGATAATTATGTTGGAAGTGGACCATAATGGTAATTACAATTCAAAGGTTTGTTTTAAGAGTTATATGAATGTGGTGTCTCAAGTCACCTAAATTTTTTTATATTTTTTCTAAACTTTTTTCAATGGAAATTGTATTATTTCAAAAGTTAATCTTGTGATCTTTTGTTTTAAATGAAGTATTTTTCCCTTTAAGGGTAAAAAGGTGGGTTTTTAAGAAAAAAAGTTCATGGATTCTATTTTTTTCTAAGAAACCCTATTGATTATGATTTTTCCTTTATTTATTCTTATAAATTGTTTTATGGAAGACTTTGGGCAAAAAATATTTTCTCATGTGAAAGTAAATGATTATTTGAGCTCAAATTTTAGTATGATAAAGGAAAACTATTTTTATGATATCGTGGTTTTAAAATGGAATAATAGAATTCTTTATTTCTTTTTATGTCTATTAGTGATATTTTTGTGTACATACGATGTTTTTAAATATTTTTAACTGGTTTTAATGATTACTATAAATAAAAATAAAGGTCAAGCTTCAAATTGTAAATATTTTTCATTAAAATAAAACATGTTTCTTTTTTAAAAGTTTTGTATTGTTGGAAAATTTGATATTAAGAGTAAGTGTAAAAAAATTATTTTATGGGTTTTTTCCAAGATTTATGACCTAATTCTCTAAAACTCTAAAACTAAAAGATCTTTGAAATTATAGAAAGTGAATTATTTCCTAAAAATTAAATTATAGGTTGAATAAGGATGTGGTCCTTATACATGCCTGTAAATATTGGTCTTTATTCCTCATATTGATGATTCACAAATAAATATAATAGATAAAATACCACTTTTATTACCATTAATTACTTGTATACTCTATTTCTCCTTTTATATTTTTCTTAATATCTTAACGAATTTAGTTTTTTTTTTCTTAAAGGTTTTTTCTAAGACAACCTTCATGTTAGAGTTGATAAAAATGGAATTTTTTTTCTCGGTTTGATGAAAATCATAACCTTAATTAAATATTAATTTCATGTAAAATAGATATAAAAAATCACAAATAAAATATGTCCAATTATAGGTTGAATATTGGCATTGATACTACTTGATGTTCCCAACAAGTTCATATAGTCACACAAAGAGGGGGTGAATTGATGTGAACCCATTTGACAGGATTATTTATCTATTTTACTTACCCATATAAATATTCAAAATATTTAACTTATTATAGTGAATGTAACTACTTATGACTTCCCAACATTACAAACCACATGAAATTTAGTAAATAAACAAGGTAGTTCATGCCCTATATTTTTAAAACTTATGGTCCCAATATTGGTTTCCACTACATTCAATTTATGTGTCAAGTATAAGAAATATATTTCCACTAATATAATAAATTGACTACATATGGGGAAGCTATTATCCTTAAACCTATGGATATCTCCCAAGAATCATGTGTTGCATCCTAACAGCTTTAAAATTTCCTAGTTGTTTTTTTATACTATCTCTTTCCAGTTTACAATGGTTCATCCAAAACTAACTACTAAACAGAATATTCAAGATACTTTGGTATGTCACTTCCTCAAATTATAAGATCTTCTTCCTCAATTAAATTCTTTAGCATCCAAGAAAAAATTTATTATAGTTCCATGCATTTTGGTCTCTTTATCCCAACTCAATATTATTCTCCTTCAAGAATTGTAACACATGGAATATATATATATGTGTGTGTGTGTGTGGTAGTATTTTTGTCCTTTCTAAACTCACTTATTCACTTATTTTTTTAACCTTTATAATATGACGATATCATAGGGAAAGTCTTCGCCCCTAATTTTTCTTCATTCTATTAGCCTTTTAGGATAATGAGTTATGCAATAGCAGTACTATTCATCCTCCTTCATCTTATCTTCTTCTTATTATTATTTTACTTATTCCTTGATGTAAAAAACTTCCTTTCTCGAAATATCATTAGTTTGTCTCAAACTCTATTTATTTGATACATACAATATCAAGTATTTTTTTTATTTGTTTCCTATATCTCTCCTACTACCACTTCTTATTCATTTTATTTGATCTTTTATAATAAACCTATCAATATATGAAGTAAATATTTTATATATTTTGAATTTATAAATTTCATAATATTTGAAACCATGATCCTATAAATATTATCAATATAACCACGTGGGTTTATCACCCATGATTCATGGATTGTTTAATTACAAATTGCTTTCCATGATCTCAAAATATTATTTTTATTAATGGATGTCCTCATCTAATTTTACATAACTACCTAAGATCCTCATTTAATTATTTTATACATTAGGTAAAATATTTCATTTATAAAAATTAATGTATTAATATTCATAAATGATTTCAAATATTTTTATTTGAATTTAACTATTTTATTTGAAATCAAATAATTCTCACACCATGAACATCTCAATTATTTATCATTTAATTCTTCTCCTAGATCTTCTTAAATCATGGATCAATCATAAACAAACTAATATTTAATCCATAAATAAAATCTCAACATCATAAAATGTAAATATTTAGAATTATTGTATTTTTCAAAATGATATACCTTAAATAAGAAATATAATATATTATGTATCACTGTAGTCATCTCAACTATCTTACACTTCCTTAAGAATATCATATTTATGATCATGAGGATTAATCATATTCTCAGTATAATTTTAGGTATGACTTTTATATTTACTATATCAACAATAATATATTATGAATCATAGTATGTTTGATTCATTTAAAATTTTCACTATAAATTATATTTTATATTATCTTCATAATGTTATATATCAACTAAAAGATATTATTTATCACTCTAAAAATATTCTACATACTTTAAAATATCTATATATCATCATACTACATTTCCTCATCTATATTTTAGCATGAACAACCATAAATATCTTCAATATTCACCAGAATATATTTATGTATTAGAAATAAAACAATACATATCATCTAAAATATGTTAGGTATCATAGTGATCACAAATTATTTTCTAACATTTTTTCTGAGAATAAATTACATATTCATTTATTATATTTTCACCTCCCACTCAAAATTCCATAACTTCTTTAGTTAATCTCATATTCTATTAAAACCTTCTATAGGAATCTCTAATCACTCTAATTCGTCTCAAAAAAACATAAATGACTTTATGAATATATCAAACCTACAAAAATATATTTATAATAATTCCTAAAAAATATTATTTTATATTATTTTCTTCTTTGATCATTTTAATATATTTTCATTTCCTCAATAATTATCATCTTCAAACTTATCATATCTTCTCAATTTGATTTCATTTTTCAATCATCAATAAATAAAAAACCTATCTCTTTTCTATACTTGGAATCTTAAATCATCATCTAATGTTGTCAATCAAGATATATAGCATCATTTATTCATTATAACATAAGGTTGGAAACTCACTTATTCATTGTTAGCATCACTCAAGCCTTCTAGAATCCATATTCAAAATCTCGTCAAGATCATGTGGTATCCAGTTCTCTCATCTTCCATCATCAATTTTTATTTGTTATTATTAATACTAGCTCAATAATAATCAGATTATAGGATATGTGAACCCCCACACATTATCATCTCAATAGATTCTTCTCATAATTCTTTCATGCTTCATTTTATATCAATATTATCCATAATGTGTTGTTGAGATTTATTCAATTACAAACCTTCCATCACATGTCAAGAACCAATTAAATCTCAGCACTATAATAATCAAATATAAAGCGATGATTCATTTATTTCGAACCATATAAAACATCAAGAAACATATAAATATTATTCTCTATCTTCCTTTTTCAACTTATGAATGGATATTCCTCAACATAACCAATGTAAGTCAGCATATAAAATAATAATAGAAACTCTAAGATGTATCATATTCCCCTAGAATATATTTAATTTACCAAATTATTAATTTATTCATATCTTATTTAATATATATATATATAACTCACAATCCTTTTGGGTATTTCACAAAATTACACACTATAAATTTTTTTGGATTTTTGGGAATTACTTTTGGATGGAATTTGAATTTTTATCTCAAATTATATTTCAATTCTTGAATTGCAATTTACACTTCGAATTAGAGAATTGGAACATCTCTGAGGGATGTTTTTGGATATGTATTGAGGCTTAGAATGTGGTCTAGGTGCTTGGGTTGGCATTAGAGCAAGGCATAGAGGCCTTTCAGAAATGTTTTTGTTACTACAGGACATTACACAATGATATAAAATGATTTATTTACTAAATTTTAGCTAAGTAATGTACACTATAGTTGGTTTCAAGGATTTTGGTTAAGGTAAGTACTCTTACAAAGAGGGTCACACTGCGAAGGGGGGAGTTACATCATGGTGATGACTCGTACAAAGGGTTTGAGGACCCTTATGATACTTAAATTGTTTTTAATGAAAATTATCAGTTTTGTTGTATCCCTTAAGTCATTCCATGATGGTGTTTGGTCAAGTATTTATCCCTCCTCATAGGATGGTAACACCATGACCAAGAGGATCACACCAGACCATGTCAAGTGAAGGGGCATATAAACCACAACCATCCTGGTTATTCCATGATCAACACATGGGTTTCTTTATTAATTAGATGCAAACCAAACTTTTTGGGGTTATTCCCCTTCAATTTTTAGGGTAAATAGGGCATCAGGAAGAGTTCATTCTATCGAATCTCCCCTTCATCTTCCCTATTTTGATCCCCCGTGATAAGGGTATTATTATTAGAGATTTCATATATTTTTAGGTATGACTATTCTATTTCTTCCTTAATTCATATTATCCATTATATCCTTCTAATGTTTAGTGATTTTTGTTGTATTTCATTGATTATTTCAACCAAATTATGGTAGGGATCATCCAGAATGGTGGGGATTTCACATAAAATGGCTTAAGTATATCTCATAGTGATGAACGCATTCCATTCATCACCATTTTGGTTGAGTTACATCACCCAATGAATTTATTTAGGGTATTTTTTTAAAAAATGAACGAAATTGTATATATATCGAGTATTTGGTATTAGGGATTTCAATCATGATAGTATCGGCAGAACTCTATGGACCTTCCGCCTACATTTGGTTGTGGTTTCAGTGAAACGGTGATTCTATGTGAGTTTTTAGTAGTTATTTATCTTTGGTTTTAGTTAGATAATTAATTATTTATATTTTAATTCTTGATATTGGATCTCAAGAGATGATATGAGCTTGTAAGATGCATCAAAAAGCTTATTTTGGGTGGTATGAAAGCTCAGAAATGATGGTAACCCTTCTAAGGAGGAAGTTGTTCCCTTTAATGGAAAAAATAATTATTTTTTATTCATGATTTATTAACTATACATATGCTTCATTGGATTTAATATAATATATAGGGATCAAGAGAACCATAGATAAAGAGATAGGATGTATTTAAGCCTCCTAAAGTTGAAACAAGTACTATTTAGCACTTTGAGTATTTTGGGATCACCAAGGGACTATGTTTACAAGGGGGTAGAGGGTCATTCAAGTTTTTGATAGACCTTCTCTAAGTATCTTGGAATGATATGAGACATAGGTATACTATGTTGGTTACCTATTTCTAGTGGGAAGGTATGAGTGTCTTAATCCTAGTGTGATAGGTGAGATAATTATATATCTCACACATCATGAGTGACACCATCCTAAGAGTGGATTAAGGTTCAGTGAGTGTTATAAATGTGTTGAATCCTTTGGGATTATATAGGGTCATATGAAGAAGGATTTCTTATTAGTGATAGTTTTATAGATATTTCAATAGTGATGTGAAATGGGACCTAAGTCAGGGTTGTGGTGTGAGAATTTGAAAAAGATATTGACTGTCCCCCTGAGGACTAAGTTAGGTAGATCATATGGGCTATAAGAACATTATGGGTTTATGTATATGGATTAATTCCAATGAAAAGAAACCATGATCAGAATTATCTAAGTAAATTCCCTAATATTAAAGATGATAATGTTTTAAGGATCGGTATGTCATGATTGGAGGATGATATGTGTTCAAGTAGAGGGGATAGGTAAGTGTGATTATAACCCTATAGAAAACAGGTGAGATTTTGGGATGGTTTATGTTCCATTATTATGTGCATGTGGTGAGATATGGTTCGCATTCCATATGATAATGGGCCACGACTTGTGGACCCTCCATGGGAGAGATACTACTTGAAAGATCTCTATGAGTGATATGGGATCCCAACTGTGCGTGGATTCAAGTTTGACCTGGAGTGATAAGGTGGAATGATACCTCTACATACTTACCATAAGTTACAGTTCATTGGTAGGGGACACCCTAACTGAGAGGATGATGGAACACTTTTGGTTATAAAACCCACCCTAGGAGAGGGAAGTGGTCAAGGTGTGACCCCATCTTAAGTAAGCGGTCGGTGGATGCGTTATGTGAAACCCTTGAGTTGGAGGGACAAATTGAGATATGATGTGACATGAGACGATAATAGTAAACCCTTCCTTGAGATATAAGGTAGCATTTGGGATATTAGTGGTCATTCCTTGAGTGAAAATGTTTTGTAAGGACCACCTTGATTGAGTAGGAAAATCCAAGACTTGGACGTGGGACCATACCCTACAGCTTTGAGTGGTGAATGGGATTTTATGGATACCCTACCATAAGTCCTCAAGTACTGGATATGTAATAGATTCAATGGCATAAGGAAATTATGGTATTTAGTCATGGTGTTGAAGTAGTTATGATAAAGTGTCACGATGTCCCCATTATCAAATAATAACATGATGTTTATGGATTCATGGCATCCTGGTTAGAACATGAGGTCCAATTAATTTTTGTGATATCGTTACTTTCCTCATGAATACACTTATATGATGGAATATATTAGAGTTTCTTAGTGATTCCATACTATGATGTAGTTCTCACACCCGAAATAAGAAAACTGATACAGATGTGGACCTTATGTATACATTCAGGTGGAGCACGGGTTGTAAAATGAATCGAGTTGGAGTAGATCTATGGGTATTGGATATTTGGTTGATAAGGGCCAGGTATAAAAATATATCCTTTGTTTATTTTGTTCTTTTTTTTATTTTGTATATGTTCTCGATATGGTGGATAATAAGTTGATATATGGTCGTATGATTGTGTGATCTATGTTTATTAATTATAATATTTTAGTTTTTTTCATACAATAATTTTGTGTTGTGGATTTTTTATTATTTCAACTTTTTCACTAATATTGAAGGACATAGTATATAGATTGTATGGATTAAGACCTTTGTTCTAATCATAAACCTTTTGAATAGTGTGCATGAAGTCATGTGTCTCTCTAGCCTGAGGCCTATGAAATAGCCTCTAAACCAGGGAATCAAAAATTGGTATCAAATAATTTTATTTTGATTTAATATTTAGGGAGATAGTAGATAGGTGATTTATTAATTTCTTAGGGCTTGTGATGTACCTCAGATTGGTGAGTCATGAACACCTTTATAATGGTAACTCTTGGTTATCATGGGTATGAGATTGTAGTTCTTGGTTTTTTCTTTTATGATTGAGATTTTCATTGAATATGATGTTTTTATTAGATATTGTTATTTTTATTTTTGGGTTTTTTCACATTATAAAGTGTAATGTGTATAATAATAATATTTAACATGTGGTATTCACATGAAATGTGTGTTCTTATCTATTATTTATTTCACTTCTAAAAGGTGATATTATTTAAAGTGTTAATAGAAAATTATATGGTGGTTTCCCATATAACTTGTTAGTGAAATTCTACTTAGCTAAACCACAATATTTTTCTTTTTATGACTAGACATATAGATATTATGGAGATCGGCTCACCGGTGATGGCTAATTATTACCTTCATAAGAGGGATTTATATTGACCCTTAGTGGGTCTATGGAGGCATTGAATTCCTTGGTGATAGATACCCATTGGATTTGGTGTAAGGAATTGTATGTCTGAGAGGTGATCTAGGGATGGGAATGAGTTTCCTTGAGGATGTAGATGCCTCTAATTAGGTTGATGAAAGGCATATTAAATTAATTTTTGTTAATATCAAGGCTGGTTTTGGAGGGAAAGTTTTAGTGGGATTCCTATCCCTGTTGATTCTAGAACTGCATTTAGTGACATGGTGGGTGTGTGGGTAGATTCTCATGGATTTGGAAAAACACCTGGGTAGCGGGTGATCATGTGGTTCCCATGGAATGAGTGATATTACTAGGGATAATTGGATGATATTAACCTATATGAGGAGAAATTTTAGCGGGTTAGGTGTGTGAGACTGAGTTTAGTGGGATGCAACTCATGAGAGAATGAGTCTGGCTATGTAATTGGGTAGTGTGGAAGTGTACACCTATTGGGTTCAGGTGAGATTGAGTAGTATAGTGGTAGATAACTTGTTAGAGAGTTCTAAGTGGATCACTTTTCCTTAATAAGGAGAGTGAGGATTGATGTGAATTTTTAAATAAAATTTTTATTGCATGAGTGTAAGTTCATGTGTGTTACCTGGGATACCCATTTTGTTATAGATTGATGAGTGGCCATGTGTGGGTTGATGACCAATCGGTCGTTGATACATTCATAGGCATGGAATCCCAGTTTCTTAGTGATAATGATATATTTACCTATGTGGTAATATGTGACATAATAATTTGATCATCGTACTATGGTACAGTAGATCTAGTTGTTCATTGATATAAGTGACATGGGTTGGGTCAGTTCTTGAGGATAAGTGTAAGGAATGTTGTATATTGAGGAGTGAAATAGTTATTATAGGAGGTTTTGTCCCTCATTATGGGTGGTTTTTAGTAGTTGTTGAGGGAAACATTCATAGAGAGTGGGGAATGAGAATTTCTGGGTGTTTTATGATGGAACTTCAGGATAGATGCATCTATTTATTTCATGTGGTAATGTATGGATCATGGGTCATCATGATTTGAATTTTTTTATATTAGGGTGATGATAATGATACTTCCATAGTGGGGGAATCATATTGATCATGGGTGTATGACTCCTATATTAGATGGACCATGGATGTAGTGAGACTAGTTGATGGATGATCATGGTGGCACGGGGATGTTGGTGTGTAAAAATATCAATTGGCATTTTTTCCATTGGTAAATACCAAATTTCATATTCTTATGCAATTTTGGTTAGATTTGTTTCATTTTCATTGGTCCCAGGTTATATTTTTTGTGGTTTAAGATTAAGTCATAGTGAAGGTGCGCTAGTGCTCAAGGTGAGAGGAAGATGGATGAAGGAGGTGATAGGTGATCCAACTGTGGAATTACAATGAGATTTAGGTTTAAACTTAAGTGTATGTATCTATATGATATTATAATTCCTTTAGGAGTTAAGGAATTATTATTAAGTGAGGTGATATCAAGTCTGTGGTTAAGAATGAATATGTTTGGGTGAGGTTATCTAGAGGAGAACTAACAGGTTTTTTTCACAAAATTCAATGAGGTGATGTGGAAATTGTTAGATTTGGTTCTTAAGACCCAAATTATGTGTATATTATGACTAATTATATTCATGGTTTTGAATACATAATAAATCTTTAAAAAACATCATGATTTTTCTTCTGTGCGACATAGTAAGTGATAATTTCCTAAGAGTACATGTCATGTTAAAATGTCAAATCAGTTCCCTTCTATGATGAGAACCTATAAGTTCCATGATATCATTCATAAATAAATTTTCGATGGTTATATGATAGCATTTTATATGACACAAATAATATAGGTTATCATGGTTAGGGGTATCATAAGACTTTGATAATTATTCTTATGAAGTTCATCCCTCGTAATCTCAATATATGAGATTATGATAACTTGAATTCTAGTAGGAAATATTCATTTATATGTGTCATAGAATGTTCCTGTATATGGATGTGTATAATGGTACTGGACTTTAATATTATTATTAATACATATCATGAGTTATTTAATTAGATGTATTTTCCTAAACCATTATGAAATATGTTTTATGTGAAGTTGGGTATGTTATGTGCATCGCGACTAATATGGTATTAATGAATAATATGAGAAATGATTTATCCTTAATATTCAATAATGGAAGTTTATATCTCAGTCCCTTTTATAGGAATATAAATGCTTGATTAATTCAATGGTCATAATGGTTTTAGCGGCAAGTTAATTTTTAGAAATTCAAAGAAAGATACATCGAGCACATAAGTTAATGGAACCAGTATGCAACATGATTGATTATAGATATCAAGATAAAAGGATTATATTAAATAGTGTTTTTTAGGTGGTTGTATGTTTTTATGATATTGGATTATTTATCAATGAAATACTTGGTGTGTTTCTAGATATAGCCTTGGACTTTAGGTGGTGTATCCTAATTCCACTATGAAATTGTCCTAGATGTTCACACACACAGTGTATTCGAAATCTTAGTTAAATCCTATATGAATTTAAAATTTTGGATGAATATTAATCTCATGTGTGGTTTAATAATTATTCATATTAGTTTTACAATAAATATTTAATCACTGGTTATTATAGAAAATATATGTGTGAGTTGAATATTTAATCAATATTAATTGTAACACCCAAGACCCTTTTATAGAAGGTAAACGCCATATCTTAGACTATCACACACTAAAGAGACTTTATTCAGGATTATATTTCAAAATTTTATTTATGTTTGTTATACTTTTATTTTTAAAAAAATGAACTTCATTTTTGAAATAATCATAATGATATTATATTATGATGAAATTTTGGGTTTTTTCTAAAAAATAATTTTTTTTAGGCGAAAGGTGTCAATACCATTTTTTTAATATTGTGACTCTTGTGACATATCTAGTGTGTAATCATAAAATAAAACTCACAAAAACATTAAAGTAATAAAATATGTACTTAATAATAACATTATTTATTTAAAATATTCTTTAAACTTATGAATACAATTCCCATCATTTTTAAAGCCAATTAAAAAGTCACTTTAGTAATAATTATTTTTGTTGATTTATTTAAATAAAGTATTTTTCAAGTTGGGATTCAGTTTTTTTATTGATTTTAAATCCTTATACATTTTATTTGTTTCATAATAAATAAATTTACATCATTAAAATTGGTGTCCAAGATAATTGTATCATATATAAATTTAAATCATAAAACATTATTTTTCTAAAAAGTCTTTTGATGCGATTAAGTTTGTTTATTTTAAAATTAACATTTCAAAACTTTTAAAATTTTATTTAATAAATTAATTTTATTTTTTAAATAAAAATTATAAAATTATTTATAAGGTGTAATCTTACATTTTCCCATTAAAATTAATTACTGGTCTTAAATTAATTACCTTGGTAAAAGTAAATTATGTTAAAAGTTAAAAAGTTTCCAGAAAAATACATAAATTTCTCAAAGTTTCCACAAAAAGGCGTGGTCGGTGTTAATTTCGACCAAAAAACATTTTATCCTCCTATTTTTTTCATTTTGTGGTTGTTTACCCTTGAATAGTAACATTGCATTATTGAAAATATAAGGGTTACAGTCAAAACAATCCTTCTCCTTATTTATAAAAGAGTAACATCCCCACCACTTCAAGACACACCTTACCTTATAAATTTTCTATGAGACTCTACCATATTTCTCCTCCTAGAACCATATCCAAATTTCAAAATATTTTTTCAACATTATTCAGCGTAAGTCCTTCATTTTCCAATTAAAATTATATGGAAAATTCAAATCCACTAACGTGAGTATTACTAACTACTTGGATTTTTTATTAATTATCCTCATTCAAATTTATTATAGACACCCTAAAATAATGACATAATTATCATTTATATAATATCATTTATATACCATAATTTTACCATATTAATTTAATTAACATTGTCAATTCATCTATCCCATCCATTAAGAAAAATGAAATCATTTTTTCTGCGTAGGTGCGAACTACCTCCACTATGGTCAATGAAATTCATTTTCCATCACCATACATCATTGTTGGTTCCTATAATGGATTTAATGATTAAATATTATTTTTATGATATCATTATTTGTCTCGTAAAAAAAATTATAACTTACTAATGATATGACCAATAAATGATCATCGTTAATTTAATCATTTAAAACAAACGTGCTAAGAGGAAAATGATTTATTCAAATTATGTAATATTTTCATAACCAATAATTATTATTCTAATTAATTTATAAATCTAATATATCACACTAATAAACACTAAATAATATCATTATTATTCTGTTATAATTATATTATAATTAAACTACCAAATAATCATTCCTTAAATCAAGGTTGGCTCACATTTGGGTCAAATTAACCGCCTAGATGAACAATACTATGAATTTTCATCATCAATGGATATGATAACATAATTAATTTTATAATATAATATAAATGTGTAAATGATAATTTATTTTGATTATTTATACATAATATAAATATTTAATTCGTCAATTAATAAAAAACCTTTAATCGACATGAATCAACGAAGTATGCTTGTTATTGATTTCATATTCGAGGATAAAGATTTCAACACTCATGAAAAAGATTTAAATCGTTATAAAAATTTATATTAAATCCATAAAAATAATTTTAATGACCTATTAATGATGTTTCTTTTATGGATAATTAATACAAACACTATTATAATGAAACTAGTACAAACGACCAAAGCTATAGACACCCAATGTTGAAAATAGGTAGAATTCCTATAAATAATGACAATATATGAAAATTATAAATTAAAATGGATGTGAGAAAAATAATTAAATAAGTTATTAATATAGATATGTTTTAAATATATGATGTTAAAGTACATTTGAGGAAGTCGGGATAAAAGGTAAGGTCTTTTCATCTCAAATTCTTCTCTTTGAGATATGTTTTGTTATATGCACCTAATTTTCAATATGTGGAGTATATATATCCTATTTGAGAATTTATATCATGAAATACCATTATTCATGGTATTTAATTATCAATTTGAATCCCTAACTTTAAAGAGGATTTTATTGAATTGTTAATTTATCCATAAGTGGGGTTTTCTGTCTCAGTTTTCATTCTTTGGGACCCATGTTATATTCACCACATATTTATTTTTGTGTGGTGAATACATTAACATATAATAATTTTACCATATTAATTATTCAATTTAAGATATTAATAAGTCAATATTTTTATTCCTATCACATATTATTTTTATTCAAGAGTTTCTAATGCCTTTGTAAATCGATTCCATGGTGGAAAAAAACATCCTAAGTTTTTGGTAAAGTTAAAGTGTGTGTGGTTTCCTAGAAAATACATACCTGTAACTCAATTATCACCCAAATTCATGATGTGTGGGATTAATACTACACTCATATAAAGACACTACTAGGGGATATGCTTTGGAATATTCATATTCTCTTTATGAACCATGATGAAGGATTTTTTCTACTATTTCATTGATCTACTACCAATGAATTTTTTTTAACCAAATTATGATATTCTTGGGATAACCCAACACATTAAAAAAAATTCCACTATATTTTCTTTATAAGGTTAATTATTATTAATTTAATGATACCCCAAGATTTTTAAGTTCAATAAATGATATTATCCTATAAGTCCACATTATTAAATTGAATGGGGGATTATTTTTTTCATATTTCTCATTATATAGATATCCCTATTTTTATTCAGCCATATGTTCATAAGGGAATGGTAAGAAATTTCTTGTCGAATCTTATGATAAATTCATTAGACATAATTTTCTGAAGGTTGGGGCCCATAATTATATTTCCCCTTAATGCATCGACAGGTCTCATGAGACAAAACAACTTGGGTTTTAGTGTATACCTCTCCCCATATCAGTATAGTGTCTTAGTATAAGGCAATGAAAGTATGTTTTTATGTTTGGAATTATGCATTTAATAAGTATTAGATTAATGATTATTTTTATCCATGTATTCATTTATTACCATCAATATAGAATGGCCTCAATTTTAGTTAATTAGGGATTCTTGTTTTTTACTTATTCCTATAATATAACTTAATTTATGTTTATGTTATGGCATCATCTGTTGTATACTACTCCTTACGAATCAAATGAGATTGCTCTAATTTTTTCCTTTCAATAGAAAACCTAGAGGAGAACTATTTTTAATATTCCAATAAATTATGGATTGGATAATAATTTTCTTGTAATGTGTTCATATAATATCTTATGTTTTCTAATGGTATGTATGTATATATCAAGTCTTCCAGGACTTTTAATCTATTAGATCATGTAATAAATCTTGTATTTTATAAAAATAATGTAATATAACTACTAGCATCAGTTTTCTAGAGTATGGGTTTTTATAGTTAGTATCAAAGAAAGTCCAGTAGGAAACTTGGAAACTATATTTAGAAGAACCTAGTCAGATATCTCAAGTACTTTGAAAAAATCCTAATTAATTCTAGAGAACACTATGGAGAACTTAATAGGAATTTTATTTTATAATTCAATATCTTGAGATAATTATGTGCATGAAATTGTATAAATATGACAGTTAATGGGAGGAATAGGAATCGTATCAACATATGTAGTCAATACGGGGATATTCCCCCTGAAAAATTTAATAAAAATTGAGTTGAGACTAATCATATCATAACAATATTTGGGATGTGTAACGACCCGAATCTGAAGCCACCCAATAGGTTCCCCGTACCTGGTTCACCACAGGACCTCAATCACATTTCACCAAACGCCAGAGGCTACCGACTAGTAGTGAGGGCCTTGGTGAGTCATTGGGGAAATTATGCCCTCATTTGGTAAGGTATACAAGGGAAAGGAAATAACAGTCAATAGCGGAAGTAGTAAACAACATACAACAACTGGAACTAAACAGTGAAAGCAATGAATATATAGTAATGATGGTAATGATGCAGCAGGTACAAGTATCTATGGAAAGTAGCAAACACAACAATGTGCCGAAATACAACTAAAAATCAAGTACTAAAATAAACAGCAACTCCAGCAGCATCGTAAGCCTAAGCTCAGTCCTATGCTCTCCAGCTCCAACTAGCAATCATGTACCTGAAGTAGAAGATCCACAATCCCTATCCACACCTGCAACCATATAACCTATTTGGGCCAAAAAGTAGAATCCAAACAGGGTGTGAGACTAAACTCAGTAGGCAACCACCACAAGATCTATGCCCTACTGTCAGTGAGAAAAATAGCAAAAGTAAAGGAATTAAATACAGCAGAGAAACAGGAGTACACTAAAGTAAAAAATCCTACCAATATCTATTTACATTTATTTATTAAATTAATTCAATCATTTAATTATCAAACAAGGAATCTAGAAAACAACTATATATTCCCAAGGCAAAGCAAGTAACACAATAGGTATCTCAGCAGACTACCTAAACAACAAGCAGTATAAAACCCAAGATTTTTCTTTGGCTTGGTAGACTCATCACAACCAACTAAACAATATTCACACAAACTCTCTAGGTGGATCACACTGGCATACCCCTCTAGTCATGTAGTCATAAAAAGGCACAGAC
The DNA here is from genome assembly GCA_963277665.1 of Viscum album. NCBI lineage: Eukaryota > Viridiplantae > Streptophyta > Magnoliopsida > Santalales > Viscaceae > Viscum > Viscum album. The sequence goes on from OY728166.1 coordinate 576,642,507, forward strand.
ACTCTGGGAAGCTCTCACCATCAATTCCCCCGCGGTCTTGTAATGATAGCTATAGACTCTCAGAGAAAGAACTTACATCTAATTCCCCATGTAGTCTTGATACGTAACTAAGGACACCCTGAGGAATCACAAAGTATAATTTCTATAGGTCTTGTGAACGATACTAATTTATAACAGACTTTCTAGGGAAGCCCTTGATCATCAATTCCCCCTTTAGTCTACCGCACCAGGTTCACACAGCCCTGATCAGTCAAGTCGTGCGTAATCGACTGTCAGAAGCCCTAAGTAAGTTTGAAAAACTAATTGGCTAATAGCTACAATGCATCAAAAGCATAAAAATAGTAGGCAATACAAGAAATCAATCATATCAAGGAAGACAAACAATGCCACAAGGTCTGCCTCACAGGAAACCTAAGTCAAACGGTGATAACATCCAAAACAAGGGAAACACCCATGGGGTGATCCTCAAACATGATAACATGAAAATAGTATTCATCTAATAGCCACAAGCACACAAGCAGTCTAAGGCAGATAATAATTTAGGATCAAAACCCTAACCCAAGATACTCGATACATGGGTATCCGGAACTTTTCACAAAAACTCAAAGACATTCAACGTAAGGAAACAAACCACCTACCTTGATCCTAGGAGATTGATATACTTGAAACCTGTCCCATGAATAGGCCTAGAATGGAGTAGATATGCAAAAAAAATCTAAAAAATTCAACCTTAGATAACTCTCATAAGAGAAAGAATCAGGAAATGTGGCCAAAGAAGAACCAAGAACTCACCGCTGCGATTCTATTGCAACCGACGACGTTCGATTCAGATAACTGGTGATGGATCAGGGGCTTGGAGAAGATATGTGGCCGTACCCTCACTCTATTTCAAATAAGTTGGAGAAGAAGTTGTTTTTGGGGTTAAGACGCAACCCCTGTATGTTTAACAAAAAAAAGTACACGGCGCGTACTTTTGGAGTACACGGCGTGTACTAGGCTTTTCTGTACTCTGCATTAAGTGGAATCCACCTCACCCCTACATGGCTGTGTGTGTGGCCATGACACAGCTAGCACACAGCCTCGAGCAGCATCAAAGTACAGGGCGTGTACTTATATAGTACACGGCGTGTACTTAGAAAATTTCCAGATTCTCCTCTTTTTCCCAAAAAATGACCAGAAAAGGAAAAACATACCTGAAAATAAGGTATGGGTTCTTACAAACTTCCCCCTTTAAATAAATTCATCCCCTAATTTCCCTAACAAGGTGGAGAAGAAGAAACCTAAAACAAATCTGGCCACTGTGATCGCATATCGGAATCCCTCTCCCAAGTCTCGTCCTGTACATGGTCGTGCTGCCATAGCACCCATACCAGAGGGACAGACTGGCCACAGAGTACCTATTCACTATGATCAAAAATCTTGATAGGATGCTCCTCGAATGATGCATCCTACTCTAGATCAACCTCCTCGGGTTGAAAAACATTAGACGGGTCTGAGAAATAGCATCGAAGCTGAGAAACTTGGAAGACGTCGTGCATAGCCTGGTACCTCTGAGGTAACTTCAACCTATAAAAAACTAGACCGACTCTCTCTAAAACCTCAAACGTCCCAACATATCTCATTAAAAGCTTACCCTATTTCTTGATCCTCTTATGTCCCAACCTCAGGGTAACATGTAGAAAGATCTGATCTCTGACCTTGAACTCCAAAGGTCGTCTCCGCTGATCAGCATAATATTTCTGTCGAGACTGTGTAGTAGCCATCCTTTTCTGAATCAACTCCACATGTTCTGTGATCTCTTGAACAAGACGAGGTCCGAGAATAGATTCCTCTCCTGCCTCCATCCAACACAAGGGTGATCGTCACAACCTACCGTACAAAGCCTCGTAAGGTGCCAAATGAATAGTTTCTTGAAAACTATTATTATAGGAAAACTCCACTAGAGTTATATGTATCTCCCAAGATCCTCAAACATCAAGGACGTATACTCGTAGCATGTCCTCTAGCACCTGAATCGTGCACTCTAACTGGCCATCTGTCTGGGGATGGTAAGCTGTACTCAGAAGTACCTATGTACCCAAATCCCTCTGTAGCCCTTTCTAGAAATGCAATGTGAAGCGAGTGTCCCTATCTTAAATGATAGTACTCAAAACCCCATTCAAGCGTACAATCTCACGGATGTACAACCGTCCAAGATCATCAACGCCGAAGGTCTCCTTAATCAGCAATAAGTGAGAAACCTCCGTGAGCCTGTCAATGACAACCCATACTGCATCATTCCCTTGAGGTGATTTCAGTAACCCTGTCACAAAGTTCATTGTGACATCATTCCACTTCCACTCGGTAATGGGTAGCTGTTGTAAAATCCCTTCTAGTTTATGGTGCTCTGCCTTCACCTGCTGACAGGTGGAACAACTCATGACAAAACCAGCAACATCTCACTTCATACCTAGCCACCAATACTGGCGGTGTAGATCAAGATACTTCTTGGTGATGCCAGGATGAACTTCCCAAACTGAGGAATGAAAGTCCTGCATCAGCTCCTCACGTATATCTGCTGGCACCAATACGCGTCCCTGGAAACGCAAGATCTCACCCTCTCCTATGGTCCATCTAGGAAGAGGGTCCTCTATGGACACACTTTCCCGTAGAACTAGGCCTTCAGAATCCGATAGCTTCCACATTCGAACTCGGTAAAGAAAGGTAGATGTAACAGCTATAGAGGAAATAAAATTCTGACCCTATCTATCATGAACCTCCAAATTCATTTCAAAGAATAGATCAATAAGCTTCCAGTCACTACTGGCCTCCTGAACTACCTGTATCTGCGTCCTCCTGCTCAGTGCATCTGCCACATCATTTTCTTTCCCAAGCGTGTAATTAAGCTTGAAATCAAAAGACGGTAGGTACTCAACCCACCTCTGATGTCTCAGATTCAAGTCACACTGCGTGAAGTTATACATGAGGCTCTTGTGGTCAGTATATACCACAAAATTCTCTCCCAAAAGATAATGTCTCCAACTACGCAATTCATGAACAACTACAACCAACTCTAGGTCATGAATAGGATAGTTCCTATCATGTGGCCTCAACTTCTGAGATCCATATGTAATAACATGATCCTCTTGCATAGGTACTGCTCCAAGCCCGATGCCAGATGCATCATAGAAAACTCTTTCCTAGCTCCAGAAAAACTTGGATCGGTGCAGAAGTCAATCTCCCCTTCAGCTCCTAAAAGGATGAATCGCAGGCTTCTGACCAAACATAATTCACCCCCTTCTTAGTCAAGCCCATCAACGACACTTCTAAGCATGAGAAGTCCTGTATAAACCGCCCGTAGTAACCAGCCAGCCCTAAGAAACATCGTACCTCGAAGACATTCTTCGGTTGCTCCCAGGTAACTATTGCTCTCACCTTCTCTGGGTCTACTGATACTCCTATCTCTGAGATGAAATGACCCAAGAAGTGAATCTTTTCCATCCAAAAGTGGAACTTTGAGAGCTTAGCATACAACTGATGCTCTTGTAGTGTACTCAAAATGATATCAGGATGGGTATCAGGGTCGTGTCGAGTATGAGAGTACACCAAGATATCATCCACGAAAACAACCACGAAAGAATCTATGTATGGATGGAACACTCAGTTCATTACTGCCATGAAAATAGCTTGTGCGTTCGTGAGACCGAATGGCATAACCAATTACTCATACAGACCATACCTGCTCTGGAAGGCAGTAAGAGGTATATCAGATGGTCTGACATGCAACTGATAATATCCAGATCTCAAGTCGATCTTCGAGAACACTCTGGATCCTCAAATATGATCAAAGAGATCATCTATCCATGGAAATGGATATCGGTTCTTGATCTTCAACTAGTTCAGCTTCTCATAATCCATACGAAGCCTAAGGGTTCTGTCTGCCTTCTTCGCAAACAGGATAGGCGAACCCCAAGGAGAAGTACTGGGTCAGATGAAACCATTTGCATGAAACTCCTCCAACTGCTTCTTGAGCTACATCAACTTAGGTGTAGCCATCCTATAAGAAGGTATGGATACCGGTGCTTCTCCTGGCACAAGATCAATATAAAATTCCACCTCACACTCCAGAGGAAAAACTGAAAATTCCTCTGGAAAGACATCCCTGAAATGATCCACCACTGGAGGAAAGTATTTCTGTGAAGTCCCCTGGTCATCCAGATATAGACTGGCAATCTAAGTTGTAACTTCTCCTAGCACATAATGCTCTAGTCCTGCCCTACTTTCCTGGACATCCCACTTGCACTTATGAAGAAAAGATCTTCCCTCTAGTGATGTGAAACTCACCCTGCGGTGATAACAGTCAATGACTGCCCGAAAGGGAATGAGCCAGTCCATTCTGAGAATGACATCATAGCCTTTCATCTATAAGACATAGAGGTCCCATAGAAAGTGATACCCATCCACCTCTATGGGGCACTCCTTACAGTGACGTACACTAGTCGTTCTAGTCTCCAACGGCATGTCTAGTGCAAACATGTCCTCAGAAGTATAAACAGTAAGTCTAAGGATTTCAACAATATGCACAGAAATAAAGATATGAGATGCTCCTGTATCGAAAAGTGAAGAGGATAAAACTGAGGCTACTAAAATCGTACCTCGAAATGTAGAGGGTCCAGGATCCTGCTCCTGATGAATTTGCTCTACCGCAAAAGTTTGGCCTGCACTGTGGCCCTATGTAGCAGCCTGAGATCCTTGAGCTGACCCTCCCTAAGCCTGACCACTGCATCCACGGCCTCTACCATGGCCGGAATGACCTGAAGATCTCCAGCCCCAAGTCTGCTACGGAACTGGTAATCTTGCTCCTGTACATGGAGTCGAAACTGATCCTCCTTCACTAGCCACTGGAAGGAGAACCTTATAGAAACACTACAGATGACCCATCTTGCTGCAAGATCGGCACTCCACTGGTTCTCTCGGTCACTGAGGCTTCTTATTACCACTTCTTCCACACTGATATCACACCACTTGGTTTCCAGAAGGAAGATCTCGTCTACCAGAAGGAATACCTCGCTTCCTCGGGTCACCTCGTGTAGACTCTCAGTGGCGCTTCCTACTGTCTATCTGAAACGAATCAGCCATAGGAGTTGAACCTCCCTGGTCCACAGTTGTAGTATCCCTCATATTTCTCTTCATGATAAGCACCTAGTTAACTATCAGAGTAATAGAATTCAACTGGAAGATGTTTACCTGGGATCTGATGTCCGATCTGAGGCCTTCCTTAAACTTCCTCACTAAAAACATCTTGTCATTCCCCAGAACGGGAGTGAAACACCGTAACTCTGTGAAGCGAGAGGAATACTCCATAACTATGACAATACCCTATTGCAGGTTCATTAACTCTCTAGCTCTGTCATCCCTCAGTGTCGCCAGGTAGAAGTATTCATAGAACGTACGCTGAAACTCATCCCAAGCCATAACCTGTTGGCGCCCTACATGCGAAACCACATCCCACCATCTCTTGGAGGAGTCTCGAAGCATATAAGTCACGAACATAACTCTCCTATCGGGAATCATCTCTAGATGATCGAATATGGATAGCATGGCTTCTAGCCACGACTCCGTAACCTACTGTCCTCCATCCCCTGTGAATGTTGGAGGATGCTGCTACTGAAAAAAAGCTCTGCCAAAGACGGGGCAGGATGCTGAGCTCCCTAGAAGGTCTGCATAAATATCATTAAACCTTCTCTGAACTGAGCATCAGCTCCAGTGTCTGGAATCACTACAGGTTCCATTTCTGGAATGATAGGCAGAACTACAGGTAGTCCCTAATCTATTGTATCAGGCGTATGGTCATTGCCTACTTCCTGGAGGACAACGGGAGGATGTCTCGGTGCCATAGCTCTGAAAGTTCAAAAACACAACTCAAATTCAGTATTAACCAAGACAGAAAAGATGAAGGCATGATAAGTAATAGGGAAAATAAGGCATTAAAATTATGCAAAACATGACTACATGGTGTGTTCTTTTCCTACACGGCGGGTTCCCTTAGGTCATTCACATAGGCATTTACTCCTACCTAACTGGTCATGTAACACCCCAAATACATGGTGTTTTGTCCTAACACACGACATGTACTTTAATTCCCTTCCCTACCCAAGTCCTTCTACACGATTAAGCCACACGGATCTCCTAAAACAACACTACACAGCGTGGTCAAGGCATACATGGCATGTACATAACAAGCTTCACCAGGCCCGTGTTGTTAACGACACGGCCTATGTACATAGGTCACACTACACGGAATGTTCCATGAGGACACGGCATATACTAATAAGTTATAACAGACTGTTTTGGTTAGCCTTGTAACACTCCAAGCTTCCACGGTATGCTTCTCTTTGATTAAAACAGTAGCGTGTTTTGAACGCAACTTCGAGTTCTAACACACCTCGACCAATCAAAGTAGCCGTTATGAATAGTAATACCCACTTTTTGAAATATTATAAATTTTATATCTCAAAATTTACTTCATTTTTGGATTCAGAATATCGAAATTAGCCTAGGGTGAAATTTTGGTACTTTTCAGATAACTTTTATATTTTGATAAATAGTGAAAATTACTAAATTTTAATTAAAAACAACTTTTTTAATAAAAATAATTAACAGTGCTAAATTATGAATTTGAGTGGTTTTAAAGTATATCTAGAATATATTTTTACAATTTAATACAATTTTAGTCATTGGACATAATTTCACAATTAAACCGGACATAAACAGGTGTCAATCTTTTGATAGTTATTATCTCTTAAAAATACGCATTTTGTTTTAACAACAGGAATTAATTTTAAATTAATTTCTTCCACTTATGTGTTTTGAATTTGGAAAAATGTATTCCATATTTGGAATCAGGATGTCTAAATTGTATAAATAGATAACTTTTATTTTTAGACATTTTGAATAATTACTTCGGTAAATATTTTATTTGCCATGGTTAAAGGTAAATCTGGTAAATAAGGGTAAAAAAAATATATTATAATAATAATAAATTACCCTAAAATGTGTTATAACCTTATTGGTTGATACATGTCCGACCATGGAAATCTTTGGGTCGATTTTGGGACCCAATGGATCCACTTGTAAGTGATAATGACACTTTATATTAATTAAGTTAAAATAAATTCAAAAATGACATAAGCATATATCTTTTAGGAAAAAAAAAGTACATAGGGTTATATATGTTGGATTTTCAAATAAAAATATTCATTAGAAAGATAAAAGGATTTAATACATAATGGTATTTTATTTATGATTTTTATACATTTAATAATTAATATTATTTATGACAGAATAATGATGCAGTATTTTCCTTATTAATGAAAGAATCAAATAATTGGTATTATAAATGTTAAAATTAATATAATTTGAAATTTTTGATGACATCCATGAATTTTATTGCTTAATATGACACTATGGGATTGCTTAAATGAATTTGGTTCGAATTAATAAAGTTTTTAAGACTTTAACAAAAATCAATTATTGAATAGTGTCAAAATTGACATAAAAGAGTTTTTAAAACAAATATTATATTATTAATTGATATTAAATTCATAAAAATCTAATTTTCAACCAAAAGACTTATATCATGATATTTGTATCATTAATGGACCACTTGGGGGTCTCCTGTATGTATATAGTAAGTTCATTAACTATATAATATAAAAATACAAAGTGACATGGTAAATGTTAAACTAATTAACTAAGAGTTAAAACTAAAAGATAAGGTTAATTTAGTTACACAAACCCCTCTAAAACCAATTGGTTGAGTGGTTTTCAACCTATCCCCACATTAAAATTTAAATAATCCACTTTTGAGCCATTATAAACCGAATATGAATTTATTATAAAATAATATTTCTAGCTTTTCCAAAGGTGCCCCTCACCCCTCTTATAAAAAGGCACTCCCCCTTCTCATTAATTCACACATTCAAAGTCATTTGGATCGGCAAAAATCTGCCCAAATATCCTCCCAACTTCCCTCACTTCAACCTAGAGGCCTTAGTTTGATCAGAAACCCAACCTAAAGAGCCCTTTTGATCAAATCAAAAGGAAGAACCCGAAGAAGAGGTAATGTTTTCACCACCCTCTTTCGAGTTCCTTTCTTCTTCAACTTCTTCTTTATTTGTTATTTCTATTATAAAATAATAAATCCATTATATTCTATATAATGTGATGTTATTAAGAACATGGAACAAAAAAATCATTATTCTATCCATCCCTTGAATGACATGTCACCATACGTGCGTACGTACGGCCTACCGTCTCCACATTGTGGTGTAATTGTTATTCAATATATTATTATTTATATGGGTATAATAATGATGTATAATTCATGTAAATAATAAATATAACATGATAATGATTCTGTCTATATGACATACCATCCAATTATATATTATTTTAATATCAAAATAATGATATTGTCGCTCGTCCGTACGTACGGACTACCGTCTCCGCGAACACGATGGGATTCATTCCCCATCATATCCATTTCAGTATAATTATCATTTAATGATTAAAAATAATGTTTAAGTAATTGATATCATTCTCTATATGAATAATATACAATTTATCCATAACAAACATGGCTTACGTAACAAATAATATAAAGGAAAACGAGTAAGTTAACACTCGAAATGACGATAATACTAAGATATTATTAACAAATCAATGTTGAAAGATCAGATATGATATCATATTAATGTAAATTATTACTGTATAATTCAATAAAAATTATTTAACCATTATACAGGAGGTTAACCTACCGTAGACCAAGGAAAAAGTACAAAGTAAGCGGTTTCTTATCTCACTCTTAATTTCGTGAGAATTCCATTGTTCACCACTTATTTATTACATGTGGTGTATGTGTACTTCCCATGATTGTATTCATTGTGTAATATACTTTAATTTATGGGTATTTACATGATCATTGTATGATCCTTCTTTCATGGCTGTATGTTTCGTATGTTACCTAATCGATAATGGAATTTGAAATTTCAATTTTCACTCATTCGGCTTTAGGCATACTTCATTGATTATTTTACTCCAAGATTATGTGTGAAATCACTATTCATTTGATTATGTCATAATTTCCACTCCCATTTCTGTGGATATACTTTTTCCACACATAATCACTCCATTTATAAATTCCCAAGTCATCGATTTGAACTTGATAAGAGTAATTTTAACTCAATCTTCATTTGTTAAGTTAAATATCCAATTCATTGGTGTTGTTTTTACAAGAATATGTGTGAATGTCATCTGATTGATTTAAACTAAATATCCAATCATATTGAGTGTATTTATATTTTTTACACATAATTATTTCATTGATTTATCCTTAACCTAAGGATATGGTCTTTATAAGAGAATTCATCTCAATTTACATTCCATTGAGACTTCTTTGTTGTTATACACCAAATCACTTTTATATGGTGTATATAATGTACTTTAACATAGTATATCATGAATCCATTTATTCTCATGATATTATAAAGTTTTTATTACCTCAATTATTTGTATTCAAGTGTCTTTATTTTTGTTAGGAACTCTAACTAAAATATCATTTTAAATGTTTTAAAGATTTATTATTCTAAATATTTCTCATTAATGTCCATGTTTTAAAAATGTTTTTAAGGATTTAAATATATGGAAATTAATGTTGTAAAATTAAAATTCCTTTTAAAAGTTTCAAAGTGGTATGGGACACTTTGATTCAAAAACTCTATTTTAAATGGCTTCTTGACAAATAGTGTGAATTTTAAATGTTTTTAAGAAAAAGGGGGATATTTCTCTCTAATAGTTTTGATTATTATTTTTATCTATGTCAATACCCTTCATCATTCTCTATTGAGGTTAATCCGATGCAATACAATCTTTAATATTGTATCTAATGAGTTATGTTTGACTGTGGATGTTCTATTTTTATACCATTCATGGTTTGTGGATAAAGTATTGACATTTCTTATGCTAGTTTTAATACGAATGTTTATGTTATGTTTCAAAATTTTCATATGAGGAACGCATTGGACTTAGTAAGTGACGGGTGGAGCCCGCTATAGCTCCTCGATGCATTGGTAGGTCTCATGAGACAAACTAGTGTCTTGTCATGAGGCCTTGACAAAATCTTATTTGTAGTCTTGGCACGAGGCCTTGGATATGTGGTTATGATAGTCTGGCATTATGCATTCCGTCATTATGAAAGTGGTTATTGATATTTTCATGTGATTTATTCGACCAGTATAATATCCATGTGAATAAGTAAATGGAATTATTTCATTTTATCCTTTCCATATTATACTGAAGTTCAAGTTTAAAAGGATTTTTTTAGTTATACATTGCCTTAAATTTTTATGTTTATTTATGAAAGTTTACGCTATATTGTTATCCTTACTGAGCATCTGATCTCACCCCTTTCAATGTTTTATTTTTTCCAGGATGTGAAGAAGTATTTTATGAATGACCTGTAGGGATAGTATGAGGGGATATGAAGACAATATGTTGTTGTATTTTTTCACTTATTGTTGTAATGTAAACTTTATGAATATATCTAGTGTTTCCAAGGCTACTAAACTAATCGGTCTTTCGAGACTTGATCTTTTGTGATCATGCCAATGTTATGTAATAATGCACCGACTCTGGGTAACTGGGGTCGGGGCATTACAGTTGGTATCAGAGGAAGTTTTGTACAAACCTTGCAAACTAGATTTAGATAAACTTTGATTAGAACACATAGCCCTAAGATAGACTTTGAGGATTATTATAGAATAAATTCCTTGAATTTTGGTATTGTATAGATATTTTTAGTTTTCCAAGAATTACATCCCTATCTAGATACGAGCTGGTAGGGGAAGCTCTGGCACAGATGTACCTAGGGGTAAAACCCGAAAACACCGATTTGAGCTAAACTCGAACGGGAACAGGTGCACGATAATGGGCCTTGCTGCACTCTTGGTTACGACACTCTCAGGGGATATTCTTTGGTAAATCCACAAGATTAGTATGAACCATTATAAAGGGAATAAAAAAATTCCCCTAAGAATATATTTCAGGAAATAGATAGTAGATAACCTAGATTTTAACATAGGGTACCCCAAGTTAGGATATATTGTTCAATTACAAGATTATCCTATTATGTCTAATTTTTTTTACATTATTATTAGATAAGTATTCAAAACCCCTAATTGTATTTTCTTTTTGTTAGTTAAAACATGGAGGGAGAAAGATCACGAACAACTCTTCTCTCTCTTCCTCAAGATCTAATTTCAATTATTATCCAGAAGTCATCCGCATATGATGCTGAAACTTTTTCAAATGTCCAAGTTACATGAAAACAACTTTATGAGACATCCAATACCTCTAGCATTGAACGATTCTTTCAAGGATCAAGTATCGACTATGGGATAATATTTTGCTCTCAACTTTCTTACCACGCTAAGCGTGGGAAGTACCATCAGGGTCTTTTCAAATTCTTCACTTTATATCAAAATTACGATGCACTTAATGATTTTCTAGATTATGCAGAAGAGGGAGACCTTCGAGTGGCCTATATGTATCAAATTATATATTTATGTCTTTTGGGACATACAAAAACTGATTTACCAAAGCCTTATTTTGAAATATTTGAAGATGAATCAGTAATAATTTTTCTAAATAAACATATTAAAGACGATGTCTCAAAATTATATATAAGAAATACCTATTTTTTTATGGTTCATCGATGCTTCCATCTATATAATCAAAGATGGATGAGGAGTTTTTGGGTAAAGGAAGTAGATGATTTTGAAAAATTCCTGAGGTACAATTGTGACACACGAACACATTCTACCAAAAGGCAATTCTGCATAGTCTCTCCAGAGTTCATGATGTGTTCCACATATCATTAGTGACAAAATACATGCCTGGCCCAACGCATGTACTCACCTATGAAGAATTAGAACACGAACCCGATATATCTTATTGTGAAGAGCCTATCAGAATTCTTCATACCAAAGATTAAGTGTTAAGAAACTGGATGACTCATATGGTAAAAGTTCTATAGAGAAATCATAAGATGGAAGAGGCAATGTGGGAACCCGAGGAACATATGATGAAGAACCTATGTGGAAATAAATGGATGGTGAAATGTTTAAAATTGTTAGTGCTCTTTATTGATGGGATTACTTTGGAAGAATTTTCTCTTGTATGTGTAACCCTGCAATTTATCATCTGAAAATGATATTTGAGGAAGAATTATCTTTTCTCTTGCGGATATAGTTATAAATAAACATTTGGTCTTATATGATCATTGGGTTTGAGGCAATTACAATTTATTATATTTTGGGATGAAAATTCAAGGTATGAGATAACATTTGTGGTTAAATTATGTTATGGTTATTTTGAAGAATTTATCTCATTTTGGTAATTTTATAAAATATAGTTTTTGAAAAAGGACAACACGGAGACCGTGTGACAACCCGTCGCGTCGGACAAAGCTATGGGAATCGAACCCACAACCAAAGTGCGATTGGGATTTATCGCATACCACTGGACTACGTGAAGTCCCTGGTTAGTGTGACTATTATTTTTAGTTAAATTATTTTATTGATCAATAATAATTTGACTTTGGATCTTATGTCTTATCAAAAGAATACCCTTAGTATAGGAAAATGATTTGGTGATTAAGTGATAAATGTTATTTTGGAAGATGTTCGCTATGTTGGGAACACAATATACCCAAGTAAAATAGAATACTATGGGGTTTCATTTGAGGAGTAATGGTGGATTTTTATCTACGTTTTTATTGTGGATTTATAGTGATTTGGGTTATTTATGGAAATGATTAACCTGTTATAGAGAATATGTGATTAGGTTAATTACTTTAAGTATGTGACTTTAAGAGTAGTTGATGTCATTTGGAGATACAATTTAACATGGAAGACTACATAACCAAATTCTTCTAAGTTTTGCATTTCAATATTAGTTTGGATTATATTGAAGGATTTTAAGGACAATTGTTTATTGAATGGTATTTATTTAACTTTGGGGTATTGATTTTAGAAATTAAGATTAGTGTTTATTTCTCTAAAGGAATATCCTTTTGGGGGATCATCAGATCTTGTACTAACCATTTTGGTTGTGATTAATATTTAAAGAAAATATAAATATATAGTTTATCCTTTGTGGATCATGTGATTCTATATAAGTTTATTCTAGCTCTTCTAGTGTGACCAAGTCTTCTTGAATACTCATCGTTTCAAAAAATGAGTTGGTGGTGGAAATTTATTAAATAATGAAACTCTACATAAAAAGTAAGTATATATCTTTATTTTCTTAGTCAATCTCTAAAATTAATCCCTCATATTTATGTAATGTAACTTAAAACAAAAAAAAATGTTTTTTGTTTTCTTTTCCTACTGGGAAACTAATGACCGTTTGTCCCATCACAAGTAGGTGGTTTTCTTTTTGTTAACTTTCTCCTGGTAATGTTTTCTATCCCTCTCCATCAAAACTTGACACTTATTTTATCATCTATATCCATGTTTTTCAACATGGAATCCTAGTATAGGTTATCTCAGGTGACCTTTGTACTACTCTTTCTTTCTTTTAAAGTGATAGTTTAATTGAATCTTTTTCCGATGTGGGACTTTCCATTATACTCCAAATCCCAATTTTAAAAACTGTGAGGACACAATTTATTGAAGTAGGGGAGAATGTAACACCCCAAGCTTCCACGGTACGCTTCTCTTTGATTAAAACAGTAGCGTGTGTTGAACGCAACTTCGAGTTCTAACACACTCAACCAATCAAAGTAGTCGTTATGAATATTAATGCCCACTTTTTGAAATTTTATAAATTGTATATCTCAAAATGGACTTAATTTTTGGATTCGTAATATCTAAATTATCCTAGGGTGAAATTTTGGTATTTTTCGGATAACTTTTATATTTTGATGAATAGTGAAAATTACAAAATTTTAATTAAAAACAACTTTTTTAATCGAAATAATTATCAGTGATAAATTATGAATTTGAGTGGTTTTAAAATATATATAGAATATATTTTTACCATTTAATACAATTTTGGTCATTGTACATAATTTCACAATTAAACCGGACATAAACAAGTGTCAATCTTTTGATAGTTATTATCTCTTAAAAACACACATTTTGTTTTAACAACGGGAATTAATTTTAAATTAATTTCTGACAGTTCTGTGTTTTGAATTTTGAAAAATGGATTAAATATTTGGAATAATTATTTCTAAATTGTGTAAATAGGTAACTTTTATTTTTAGACATTTTGAATAATTACTTCGGTAAATATTTTATTTACCATGGTTAAAGGGTAAATCCGGTAAATAAGGGTAAAAAATAATATTATAATAATAATAAATTTCCCAAAAATGTGTCCTAGACTTATTGGTTGATAGATGTACGACCATGGGCATCTTTGGGTCGATTTTGGGACCCCATCGATTCACTTGTAAGTGATAATGACACTTTATATTAATTAAGTTAAAATAAATACAAAAATTACATAAGCATATAACTTTTAGAAAACTAATTTTTACATAGGGTTATATATATTGGATTTTCGACTAAAAATATTCATTATAAAGCTAAAAATATTTCCTACATAATGGTATTTTATTTATAATTTTTAGACAATTAATAATTAATATTATTTATGACACAATAATGATGCAGTATTTTCCTTATTAATGAAAGAATCAAATAATTGGTATTATAAATGTTAAAAATAATATAATTTGAACGTTTTGATGACATCCATGAATTTTATTGCTTAATATGACATTATGGGATTACTTAAATGAATTTGTTTCGAATTAATAAAGTTTTTAATACTTTAACAAAAATCAATTATTGAATAGTGTCAAAATTGACATAAAAGAGTTTTTAAAACAAATATTATATTATTAATTGATATTAAATTCCTAAAAATATAAGGTTCAGCCAATAGACTTATATCATGATAGGTGTATCATTAATTTACCACTTGGGGGTCTCTTTTATGAATATAGTAAGTTTATTAACTATATAATATAAAAATACAAAGTGACATGGTAAATGTTAAACTAATTAACTAAGAGTTAAAACTAAAATATAAGGTTAATTTAGTGACCCAAACCTGTCTAAAATCTATTGTTTGAGTGGTGTTCAACCTATCTCCAAATTAACCTTTAAATAATCCACTTATGAGCCATTAAAAACCGAATATGAATTTATTATAAAATAATATTTCTAGCTTTTCCAAAGGTGCCCATCACCCCTCTTATAAAAAGGAACTCCCCTTTCTCATTAATTCAAACCATAAAGCCATTTGGCTCAGCCAAACTCTGCCAAAATATACTCCCAATTTCCCTCAATTTAACCTAGAGGCCTTATTTTGATCAGGAACCCAACCTAATGAGCCCTTTTGATCAAATCAAAAGGAAGAACCCGAAGAAGAGGTAATGTTTTCACCACCCTCTTTCAAGTTCCTTTCTTCTTCAACTTCTTCTTTATTTCTTATTTATATTATAAAATATTAACTCTAGTATCTTATATATACTGTGATGTTATTATAAATATGGAACAAAAAAATTCATTATTATATCCATCCCTTGAATGAAATTTCACCATACGTGCGTACGTACGGCCTACCGTCTCCACATTGTGGTGTAATTGTTATTCAATATATTATTATTTACATGGGTATAATAATGATGTATAATTAATGTAAATAATAAATATAACATGATAATGATTCTGTCTATATGACATACCATCCAATTATATATTATTTTAATATCAAAAGAATGATATTTTCGCTCGTGCGTACGTACGGACTATCGTCTCCGTGAACACGATGAGATTCATTCCCCATCATATCCATTTGAGTCTAATTCTCATTTAATTATTATAAATAATGTTTAAGGAATTGATATCATTCTGTATATGAATAATATACAACCTATCCATAACAAACACAGCTTATGTAACAAAGAATATAAAGGAAAACGACTAAGTTAACACCCGAAATAGTGATAATACTAAGATATTATTAACAAATCAATGTTGAAAGATCACATATGATATCATATTATTGTAAATGATTCTTGTATAATTGAATAAAAATTATTTCACCATTATACCAGAGGTTAACCTACCGTTGACCAAGGAAAAAGTACAAAGTAAGGGGTTTCTTATCTCACTCTTAATTTCGTGAGAATTCCATTGTTCACCACTTATTTATTGCATATGGTGTATGTGTACTACCCATGATTGTATTCATTGTGTAATATACTTTAGTTTATGGTTATTTACATCATCATTTTATGATCCTTCTTTCATGGGTGTATGTTTCATAAGTTACCTAATCGATAAGGGAATTTGAAATTTCAATTTGCACTCATTCGGCTTTAGGCACACTTCATTGATTATTTTACTCCAAGATTATGTGTGGAATCACTTTTCATTTGATTATGTCATAATTTCCACTCCCCTTTCTATGGATATAATTTTTATACACATAATCACTCCATTTATAAATTCCCAAGTCATCTATTTGAACTTGATAAGAGTAATTTTAACTCAATCCTCATTTGTTGAGTTAAATATCCAATTCATTGGTGTTGTTTTTACAAGAATATGTGTGAATGTCATCTGATTGATTTACACTAAATATCCAATCATATTGAGTGTATATATATTTTTCACACATAATTATGTCGTTGATTTATCCTTAACCTAAGGATATGGTCTTTATAAGAGAATTCATCTCAATTTACATTCCATTGAGACTTCTTTGTTGTTATACACCAAATCACTTTTATATAGTGTATATAATGTACTTTGACATAGTATATCATGAATCCCTTTATTATCATGATATTATAAAGTCTTTATTACCTCAATTATTTTTAGTCAAGTGTCTTTATTTTGGTTAGGAACTCTTACTAAAATATCATTTTAAATGTTTTAAAGATTTATTATTCATAATCGTTCTCATTAATGTCCATGTTTTAAAAATGTTTTTAAGGGATTATATATATGGACATTAATGTTTTAAAATTAAAATTTCTTTTAAAAGTTTCAAAGTGGTATGGGACACTTTGATTCAAAAAATCTATTTTAAATGGCTTATTGACAAATAGTGTGAATTTTAAATGTTTTCAAGAAAAAGGGGGATATTTCTCTCTAATAGTTTTGATGATTATTTTCATCTATGTAAATATCCTTCATAATTCTCTATTGAGGTTAATCTGATACAATACAATCTTTCATATTGTATCTAATTAGTTATGTTTGACTGTGGATGTGCTATTTTTATACCATTCATGGTTTGTGGATAAAGTATTGACATTTCTTATGCTAGTTTTAATATGAATGTTTATGTCATGTTTCAAACTTTTCATATGAGGAATGCATTAGACTTAGCAAGTAACGGGTGGAGCCCGCTATAGCTCCTCGATGCATCGGTAGGTATCATGAGACAAACTAGTGTCTTGGCACGAGGCCTTGACAAAATCTTATTTGTAGTCTTGGAACGAGGCCTTGGATATGTGGTTATGATAGTCTAGAATTATGAATTCCATCATTACGAAAGTGGTTATTGATATTTTCATGTGATTTATTCTACTAGTTGAATATCCAAGTGAATAAGTAAATGTCATTATTTCATTTTATCCTTGCCATATTATATTGAAGTTCAAGTTTAAAAGGCTTTTGTTTTAGTTATACATTGCCTTAAATTTTTATGTTTATTTATGAAAGTTTCTGATATATTGTTATCCTTACTGAGCATCTGAGCTCACACCTTTTAATGTTTTATTTTTCCTAGGATGTGAAGAAGTATTTTATGAATGGCCTGTAGGGATAGTATGAGGGGATATGAAGACAATATGTTGTCGTATTTTTTCACTTATTGTTGTAATGTAAACTTTATGAATATATCTAGTATTTACAAGGATACTAAACTAATCGGTCTTTCGAGACTTTATGTTTTGTGATCATGCCAATGTTCTGTAATAATGCAACGACTCTGGGTAATTGGGGTCGGGGCCTTACAAGATGCATGGCCGGATACATGGCTGACACTACACGGTGTGTTTTAGAAGCACATGGCATGTAAGAGAAAGGATAACACCGTCCCGTGTTGTTCCTAACATGGCCAGGAACCTAAGTCAAACGACACGGTGTATACAATTCAGACACGGCGTGTATGTAAAAAAACAACATGACCCGTGTTGTTCATGACACGTTCGGGGTACCCATTTCATACTACACGACGTTCTAAACTAGTACACGGCGTTTTCCTACAATAACTTTCAAAACCCCGTGTCCCTACCCACCCAGTCAGCGACACGGCTAAAAACTACATGGTGTGTATTATCAAATTACACGTCGTGTATTCTTGGTTTTTCTGGACTGTAGCCTCATAACTGCACCGAATCCCATAAAACACATAAAAACAAGCGTTAAGGTGCCAAATTCAGATCCGTGGGGGCCCATACTCCTCACAAATCAAAACTGGGCATCATAAGAATACATATAACAAGTAAACAGGTCAATGATCCACCAAATTCCGGTCAATAAGGGCCCATAACACCTCTAAGACCAATGTTTGGCATCCATGATAAAGAATATCTAAACAAACGATACCGAATAAACATATCAGGTATTCTATCAAAGTAGGTATCACAACAGCATGCATAGTCTATCACAACAACATGAAATTTCTAATGCAATTTAGATGGAATGGAAAAATTCACGTCATGTGATTTTATAACAAGTTCCTATATGATGCATGAGATGGAATACCCTCATCTCATCGAGCCGCAACAAAATAGAACCATAGTCATAAAAATAGTAACAACACAAAAGAAGTGTACCACCCAAAGGTGAAATCAATTAAACTGTAACAGTTGCAAAACACAAAAATTGAAATATTCGAGGTAAACTGTCATTTTCCCTGTACATAGGTTCTAGAACACCCAGGAATAGCTATTTACCATTTACCTATTCCATCATATCCCTGTCTAATGTCGCTAAACAATAAGTCAATAGAAAGAAAATAAAAGAACCTCCTCTGATACCACTTTGTAACGACCTGAATATGGAGCCACCCAACCAGTGCCCCGTACCTAGTTCGTCACATGACCTCAAGTGCATTTCACCAAATGCCAGAGGCTGCCGACTAGTAGCGAGGTCCTTGGTGAGTCATTAGGGAAACTATGCCCTCATTTGGTATGGTATACAAGGGAAAGTAAATAACAGTCAATAACGGAAATAGTAAACAACATACAATAACTGAAACTAAGCAGCAGAAGCAATGAATATATAATAATGATGATAATGATACAGTAGGTACAAGTATCTAAGGAAAGCAGCAAACACAACAACGTGCTGAAATACAACTGAAAATCAAGTACTAGAGTAAACATCAACTCCAGCAGCATCGCAAGCCTAAGCTCGGTCCTATGTTCTCCAGCTCCAACCAGAAATCATGTACCTGAAGTAGAAGGGCCATAATCTCTATCCACACCTGCAACCATATAACATGTTTGTGCCGAAAAGCAGGACCCAAAAAGGGTGTGAGACTAATCCCAAAAGGAAACCACCCCAAGATTTGTGCCCTACTGTCAGTGATCAATATAGAAAAAATAAAGGAAATAAATGAAGCAGAGAAACAGGAGTACACTAAAGTAAACAATCATACCAATCTCCATTTACATTTATTTATTAAATTAATTCAATCATTTAATTATTAACCAACGAATCTATAAAATAACTCTATATTCCCAAGTCACAACAAGTAACACAACAGGTATCTCAGCAGACTACCTAAACAACAAGCAGTACAAAACCCAAGATTTTTCTTTGGCTTGGTGGACTCGTCACAACCAACCAAACAATATTCACACTGACTCTCTGGGTGGCTCATACTGGCAGACCCTTCTAGTCAAGTAATCATACAAAGGCACAGACACTTTGGGAAGCTCTCACTGTCAATTCCCCTATGGTCTTGTAATGATAGCTATAGACTCTCTAAGGAAGTACTTATGTCTAATTCCCCCTATAGTCTAGATACGTAACTAAGGACACCCTGAGGAAACACAAAGACCAATTCTCGTAGGTCCTTTGAATGATACTAATTTATAACAGACTTTCTTGGGAATCCCTTAATCGTCATTTCCCCCTTTAGTCTGCCACACCAGGTTCACATAGCCCTAACAGTCAAGTCTTGCATAATCAACTGTCAGTATCCCTAAGTAAGTTTGAAAAACTACTTGGATAATAGTTAAAATGCATCAAAATCATATAAACAGTAGTCAATACATGCAATCAATTATATCAAGGCAGACAAACAATGCAACAAGGTCTGCCTCACAGGCAACCTAAGCCAACCAGTGATAACATCCAAAACAAGGAAAACACCCATGGGTAGATCCTCAAAAATTATTCATCTAATTGCCACAGGAATACAAGCAGTATAAAGTAGATAATAATGCAGGATAAAAACCATGACCTGAGATGCCCGATACATGGGTATCCATCACTTTTTCACAAAAACTCAAAGACGTTCAACACAAGGCAACAAACCACCTACCTCGATACTAGGAGATCGATATACTTGAAATTAAACCTGTGAATCATCCTAGAATGGATTAGATATTCAAAAACGTCTAAAATTTTCAACCTCAGATAACTCTCATAAGAGAAAGATTCAGGAAACGTGGCAAATAAGAACCAAGAACTCACTGTTATGATTCTATTGCAACCAATGGCGTTTGATTCAGATAACCAGTGACAGATCGGTGGCTCAGAGAAGATCCACAGTCGTACCCTTTCTCTTGGTCGAATAAGCTGGAAAAGAAGGTGTTTCGGGGTTAAGACGTGACCCTGGTCCATTTAATGAAAAAAATAAAGTACACGGTGTGTACTTCTAGAGTACATGGTGTGTACTTCTAGAGTACACGGTGTGTACTTCTAGAGTACACGGTGTGTACTTCTAGAGTACATGGTGTGTACTAGGCTTTTTTGTACTCCGCATTAAGCGGCCTCCACCTCACACCTACATGGCCGTGTGTGTGTCCATGACACAACCAGCACACATCCTCGAGCGACATCAAAGTACACAGTGTATAGTTATAGAGTACACAGCGTGTACTTAGAAAATTTCTAGATTCATCTCTTTTTCCCAAAAACGACCAGAAAAAGAAAAACATACCTGAAAAGAAGGTCTGGGTTCTTATAGGATGTTAGCCCGAGTTATAAAAAATAATCTTACCCACATAAAGAGACATGCTAAAACACAATAGGTTGTAACTATATTGGACCACTTCAAGAAATAATAACCTCTAGTATTCAATGGATGTACTAATCTATTGGTAGCTAAATAATAAATCAAGTACCTAGAGAAGATATTTCTTGATTTGGAAATTTTTAGAAAGTAAAAAAGTTCATCATGGAGGTTTATTATCTGAAGGGAGATACGAACCAATGGTGGTTTCTAGTCACTAATTCAAAAAACTAATGAAGAAGATGAAATAAATTGTATGTAATAGGGAAATTTCAAGGAATTATTATATTAAAAATACTTTCCTCAGGATCCAATAGACAAAACGTAAATTTAGTTTCTCAATCTTAGACAAAAATAGGAGGAAAATGTTTTTGAAAACAAGGCTAACTTTACAATATTAGCTCAGAATATTTTTGGGATATGTACATAGTCCAAAATGTAAGATTGATCATTTCTTTAATGGGTTAAAGTTGATAGTTTTAAGGGTTTTGGTCACTCAAAATTTTCCATCAAATGAGTATATATTCTCAAGAATAATTAATATTGAAAAGGATTTATCCAAGATGTAAATATTTAATGGAAATTAGGAGAAAAAGAGGTTAGCTGAGAATAATAGGAAGAACAATTCTACAAAAGGGAATAAAGGACGGATGGGATTTATCACATGTGATAATTGTGGGAAGAAACACCATGATGCTAGTAGGAATGGAATAGGAGTTTTTTATAAGTGCAGAGAAAAAGGTCATTAAGTTAGTGAATAAAAATTAGAGGAAAAATATATTGATGTTTAATGATTTATTTGTAAGGAAAATATAAATCATGAAAACCAATTGCCCAAAATTTAAGGGAATTTATCATACAAAAGGATAAGGGATCAAGGCAAACATTATGCAAATACCACAGATGAAATGGAAATTCCTAATGATGTGGTGGAAGGTGCTTTGAATTTTTCCTCAAAGTTAGTTACTATTCTATTTGATTCTGGATCTCAACACTCATTTATATCATCCATATTTGCTAAATAAATTATATATTTCTCTAGAACACTGGTAATGGAGTTATAAATTAATACACCATGTGTAAATCTTATTATAACAAATATTTTTGAGGTTTTTTCAATTATGATGTGTGGACATAACCTATCTGAAAATATGGTTATTATAGCTATAGTTGAATTATATATGATTCTTGTTATGGATTGGATTTCAAATTATAATTCAAAAATTTATTTCCAAGATAATGAGTCTATGATTCATGTGGTTGAGGTGGAATGTCTTATCTTTGGATTTGAAACTTCATCATCTAAATCATGTATGGGTCCTTCCCCAGTATCTCTCTATAATGAAATTTTGAGAATATAGGGATATCAAGAATGATATATGGATAAGTAATATATCCTAAGAATATAGGATATTAATTTGGTATAAAAATTCATTTATTTTTATCTAGAAGAATTAAATGGCCATCCACCTAATCATGAATTTGAATTCTCCATTAAAATCATTCTGGGTGCAAGACCTATATCTAAAACTCTCTATATGATGGCACTGATAGAGTTAGTGGAGTTAAAGAAACATGTATATGAGTTTTGTGATAAGGTATTCATATTCCTTAGTGTTTCACCATGGGGAACCCCTATTCTATTCATGAAAAATAAAGATAGGTATATGAGATTATGAATCAATTATAGATATATCAATTCCATTACTATAAACAATAAGTATCTTTTACCATGAGTTGATGATATATTTGATCAACTTCAAAGAGACCATTACTTTTCAAAGATTGATCTTCACTCTAGTTATCATCAAATAAGGGTGAATAAAGATGATATATAAAAAATAGTATTCTGAACAAGGTATAAACATCATGAGTTTATGGTAATTCATTTCATATTTACTAATGAACCTTCTCTATTTATGTATTTGATGAATAGAGTATTCAAGGATTGTCTAGATAACTTTTTTATGGAATTAATTGATGATATCTTGATATACTCTAAGATCTATAAATATCATGATATTCATCTACAAATAATTCTAGAGACCCTCAAAAAATTGTATAGTAAATATAGTAAGTGTGAGTTTTTGGATCCATGAAATTTCTTTTCTTATCCATATGGTCTTTGAGGATGGAATATCTATTGAACGTTTAAAAAAATTAGTAAAATAATGGACTACAACTATGAACATAATTAAGATCTGATTTTTCCTAGCTTTAGTATGTTACTATTATCATTTTTTTCAATATTGTTTCTGATTGGCCAACCCATCAATAAATTTAACACATAAAGGGGTTAACTTCACATGGTTAAGGGAATGTGAGAAATTTTTTGAAGATTTGAATAGGATACTGATTAATGATCTGATATTAACTCTACCATCTAGTAAGGAAGTATTTGTAATATATAGTGACTCATTGAAAAAAGGACTTGGTTGTGTCCCTATGTAGAATAATTTGGTAATTCCCTATGAAACAAGGAAATTGAAAATACATGAACATAAATATGAAACTCATGATTTTGAGCTGACATCCATAATATTTTATTTGAAAATATATAGATATTACCTCT
Organism: Viscum album; assembly: GCA_963277665.1. Taxonomy (NCBI): domain Eukaryota; kingdom Viridiplantae; phylum Streptophyta; class Magnoliopsida; order Santalales; family Viscaceae; genus Viscum; species Viscum album. Next base: position 576,666,397 of record OY728166.1, read on the forward strand.
ATGGTGAAAGATGTTATATATATGAAGACTATAAGAGTTTGAAGTATATCTTATATCAGAAGGATCTTAACATGAGGCAAAAAAAGACGGTTTGGAACTACTCAAGGACTATGATTACTTGATACACTACCACCCTAGTAAGGAAAACAAGGTGGCTGATGCATTGAGTAGGAGGGACCATGGAGTTTTGAAAAATTGTGAGGATTAACAATAATCCTATAAACAAAGATCTAGTAATGATGGATATTATAATTTTAAATTAGTGGGATCTGTATTTTATTTTCCAAGAAATTACTAAACCATCATTACTATAAAAGATAGAGTGGTCTAAGTAGGATAGAGATAACTTATAAAGGAAGATTAAATTAGTACATGATGGTAAATTGGCATAATTCATCCATATAGATGGAGTTTTAAATTTTGGAAAGAGGGTGTATGTTCTATCCATACTGGAATTGAAGAGGTAACTTCTAGATAAATCACATCACTCAAATTTATCAATACACCCTAGTATAACAAATACATGTAGGGGTTTAGGATAATATTTCTGGATATATTCTATGATGTGGGAAATTGCAGAAAATGTGTCTAGAAATTTAGTATGTTTGAAGGTAAAGGATAAAACGAAACATCCTAAGGGAGTCATGCAACCTATTTCTATACCTATAAGTGGGACAATAATACAATAGACAATGTCACTAGACTCCCAAAAACACTAGTGAATAATGATATTATATGGTTCATCTTTGATCATCTTAATAATTATAATCGTTTCATAAAAATAAAAGATATACCCCTTGATCACCTTACCTGGAACTATATCAATGAAATCATAAGGCTTCACGGGTCTCCTCTATCAATCATATATATTCATAACCCTGATTTCACATTAAAAGTTTAGAAGCTTCCTCAAATGGATCTTGAAATTGATATACATTTAAGCACCACTTATCTTCCCCAAACTTATGGGTATTTTAAAAGGACTATCCAAACATTATAACACATGTTGATATCATGTTCACATAAGTTAATAGTTTTGTAGGATAAGTATATACCTTTGGAGTAATTTTCATAAAATAATAGCTTTCATTCAAGCATCTATATGGCACCATGAAAATCATTGTAAAAGAATAGGTTCCATACACTAACTTGTTGGGATGAAGCTGTAAAAATAAATCTATTTGGCCTATATCTTGTGAAGGAGATGACAATTAAGGTATTTACTATTCATGATTATATTAAAGTATCCCAGAGTAGAAAAAATTGTTATATTAATAATCAAAGGAACTATTTGGAATATAAAGTGGGGATCATGTATTATTGAATGTTCCACTATGGAAGGGATTTGTAAGATTTGGTAAAAGGTGAAGTTAATCCCTATATACATTGGGAATTTTGAAATACTATAATTAATTAGAGTTTCATCTTACTGATTAGATATGCCACCCATCATTTTTATAGTACTATAAATCTTACATATTTAATAACTAATTAAATACATTCCAGATACAATGCATGTTATTAAATATAAGGTAATATAATTGGATCCTGACTTGTCTTATAATTAGGATCATGTACAAACGGTTGACACCAAGGAGAAAGTATTACTGAATCGGAAATATTGATTAGTGAAAGTCCTTTGAAAAAGTCGCATACTCATAGAGGCAATCTAGGAACTTCAAGATCTATGAGGAAATAATATTCACATTTATTGAGTATCTAATATATACCAAATTTCAAGGGAGAAATTATTTTGGGGGGATGTAATACCTAATACCCTATTGTAATAAGAAAACATCATATCCTAGACTATCACACTCTATATAGTTTTTATTCTTCGGTATATTTAAAGATATAATTTATTATTATTATTATTTTATTTTAAAAAAACAAATTTAATTTCTTAATTCATCATAAATATATTATCTCAAGATAAAATTTTATATTTTTTCAAAAAGATTTATTTTTAGGTGAATAGTGAAAATACCATTTTGTTAATACCATGGATACTATGTCGTCGTTAGGATTTAATCATAAACTAAAAAACACAAATCATTTTAATTAAAAAATATATATACTTAAGGAATAACATTATTCATTTTAAAATATTCTTTGAACTTATAAATCCTATGTCTATCATTTTTAGAACTATTTAAAATGATCCTTTAACAAAAACTATTTTCGGTCTTTTCTTTAAATAAATTATTTTCAAGGTGAGATTTGGTTTTGTCTTTATTTAAATGCCTCATATATATTATTTTTTTATAATAAATCAATTTATTCCAATAAAATAAGTATCCAAGATAATTTTATCATATATATAAATTTAAAGCTTAAAACATTATTTTTTTTAAACTGTTTTTACGCGATTAAGTGCGTTTATTTTACAATTAACATTTCAAACATTTATAAATTTTATTTTATTAAATTATTTTAATATTTTAAATTAAAATGATAAAATTATTTATAAGTTAAAATCCTAATTTCTATCAATAAAATTAATCACTATGAATACAAATTAATTACCAACGTAAAGGTAAATTAGGGTAAAAGATAAAAAGTTAAAAGTAAAAAACCCTAAAACACTCAAATATGTCTCAAAATGAGTGTTTGGGGTGATTTTAGAGCCAAAATAAATTTTCCCTCCTTTTTTTTCTTTTTTTTCACTAACCCTTGAATAGTAACTTTACATTATTGAAAATGTAAGGGTTACAACCAAAACTACCCACTTCCTCACTTATAAAGAGTAAAATCCCCACACCATTAAGACTAGCCTTATATTATAATTTTTCCTTGAAAATATTTTAATTTTATCCTCCTATAATACTCTACCACATTAAAAATATTTTTTTCACCACTAGTTAGCATAATTCCTTCATTTCCAAGGATAGTTCCAAGGAAAATTCAATGTTCCCAATGTGAGTATTATAAATTACTTAGCTCTTCTTCATAATTATTTTCATTAAATTTTATTCTAATCACACTGATATAATGCTATTTATATAATTTATATACTATAATGTTACTTTATTATGGTTATTATCATATTCTATTCATCTATATCATATGTTAAGAAAAATGAAATTGTTGTTCGTGCATACATGCGGACTACCGTCACCACGAGCAATGAAATTAATTTTTCATAACTACACATTATTTATGGTTCCTAGAATGTATTTAATAATAAAATATGGTTTTTATGATATCATTAAGATTATTATATGAAAAATTGTATAACCTATTAATGAAATTATCAATAAACATTCATCATTAATTCAATCGTTTAAAACAAGTGTGCTAAGAGAACAACCTTTTATTCAAATTATGTAATATTTTAATATGCATTAATTATTCTTGTACTTTATTTATAATTCTTACATATCACACTAATAAAAAATAAATAAAATCAATATGATTCTAATATAATGATATTATAATAAAACCACCACATAATCATTCCTTAAATGAGGGTATGTTTATGCTTGGGATACTTTGACCATCTTATTGAACAATACTAAGAAATTGTATAATGAATGACTATGGAAACATAATTACTAGTATAATATAATATAAATTTAAAAATAATGATTTTTTTAGAGATATTATATCAATATTTATTTCATAATTTAAGAAAACACCCTTGGATCGACAAGAATCACAAAAACATGCTTATTATTGATTTCTTATATAAGGATAAAGACTAAAATACTCATGAAAAGAATTTAAAACATAGTAAATAATTACAAAACATACCTAAAAGTAAATTAAATGACCTATTAATGATAAAATTTGGATTAATAATGAATATTTACACAACTATTATGAAACATGTAAAATGACCAAAACTATAAACACTCGATGTGGAAAAAAAGTAGAATTCATATGGAGAAAGAACATTTATGAAGAGTATAAATTAAAATAGATAAAACTAAGGTTATTAATTAAGTTATTAATATTTATATTATTTTGATATAAGAGATTAAAATACATTCATGTAATATGAGATAATAGGTAAGGGTTCTCCATCTCAAATTCCTCTCATTGAGACATGTTTTGTATTATGCAAATAATTTTATTTTTATGGTGTATATATAGCCAATTGGAAATTTTATTATTAATGGTATTTTAAGATAATTTTTAATCCCTCTATTTCAATATGTTTTTATTTAATTTCCACCTAATCTATAAGTGGGGTATTCCCGTCTCGATTTTCATTTTTTGGTACTCATGTTATATTCACCACTTATTTATTTGGGGTGGTGCATAAATTTCTATGGAATAATTTTACCATATTAATCATAGAATTTAAGGTATTTTTAATACTATAATATTATCCCTCTCTTATATATTTTTCCTTCAAAACATACCATAACCATTATAAAACTCAATATTTTCCACAGTGGAAAATCCATCTGGTGTTTTAGTAAAGTAAAAGCATGTGTCGTTTCCTAGAAAATACACCCCTATATGGATACTATAAAGTGTATAACGTTATTTAATAGATTAAACTAGAGTTAATCACCCTAAAAATTTTGGGTTTAGAATTAAATCAATCATCGCCCTGATTCATGATGAGTGGTCCTGTGACTGCACATTTGGCAAGACACTCTGGGGGGGCTTTCATTCAAATATTCACACGCTCTTTATAAACCATGATGAAGTATTTTTTCTACCATTTCATTGGTCTCCTACCATTTAAAACTATTTAACTCAAATACTATTTTCCATGTATAACTCAACACATTAAAACTACCTAGGTCTCTATATTTAATTGATGAGGTAACTTCTAGTTACTTTTACGGTACCTCATAGCTTCTAAGTCGATTCAGGTATATCCTCCTATACATACACATTATTCTATTTAATGGGGAATTATTTTTTCATATTTTCATTATATGGATACCCATGTTTTTATTGATCCATAGGTTCCTTAGGGAATGGTATGAAATGTCTTGTTGGCCCTAATGTTGAATGCGTTGTAATTAATCAAGTGATGTGTGGGGTCTAGAATTATATAGCCCCTTAATGCATTGATATGTCTCATGACACAAAAAAATCTTGGGTTTTGGTGTATATCTCTCCACATATCGGTATAGTGTCTTGAAAAAATCCCTTGAAAATATGTTTTGATGTCCTGCATTATGCATTCCATTAGTATGAGATAAATTATTATTATTATCCATGTTTTCATTTATTATCATGGATATAGAATGACCTCATTTTAAATTAATTATGGTTTTATATTTTTTTTATTCCTACCATATCAATTTTTTTAGGTTTATGTTATGGTAAATTCCACTATATGCTACTACATACTGAGCATCTGAACTCACCCTTTTTTGTTTTTCTTTCCCCAAGAAACCTATATTATAACTATGTGTAATTTTCATGGAAATGATATATGGGGTAATTTTCCCTGAATGTATTTATTTTGTATCTTATGTTTTCAAATTTAATGTATGTATATATCTTTTGTTCCAATCCTACTAAGATATTGAATCATGCGAGAACTCTTTTATTTTGTACTAATAATGTAATTTAACTAACATCTCAGGGTTTCTAGAGTCTATTTTATTATAGTTATTCAATGGATAATTATTTATTTAATTATGTAAATATATAATATTTATTTATTTTTGATTATTTGAAAGGTAAAAATATTTATTTATTTGGTTATATTAATATTTTATGAATATTCATTTACTATTTTTTTAATATATTATATATTTATTTATTAATGAATAATTTGGTGATATTTATTTAATTAAATAAATTATTAATATTAATGGTCTGATAAATATTGAGTAGGATTAGAGAACTGAGTATAATTGTTCGTTGAGATATGTCATATTAAATACTATTTTTTTAATATATTAATTTATTAATTCATAGAAATAATATATATTTTTCACAGTTTCAGTGCATGCCAAGTAAATAATAATAATTGTATTTTTATTTATACAAGGGGTTAGAAGAGGATTAATAAAATAATAAGGGACCTAATGTAATTATTATTTATATAACCTTGTCTCTATTTAAACTTGTTTATGCGATTTTCTAAAACCATATCCATTATAATCTTTGTGCATCGTGAGTTATAGAGAGGATTATATCAAACCTTAGAGATATACTCTCATAGAATACTCTTGAGAATGTAGAGAAATTATCCTCCTCCACTAGAGTGATTTATTCTTACCTTTAAGGATCTTGTTGCATTCAATAATGATCATTGTAAGCATTATAACCATCCATGCTTGCACCTGGAGGATTTTACGGTGATGATCAGAGGTTTGTATAACTTGTTTGGATCATTGCTAAAGGAAAATTGATCTTTATTCCTCTAAGGAAACTATGGTATGACAATATTTTTTCAAACAATCATTAAAAACAAACAACGAATTCAATGATAAGTAATTATTTATTCAAATAAATTAGTTATAAATTATAAGAAAAAAAATTATCTCTTTTTTTTCCAGTATTTCTATTAATTAATATTAGATATAGTTCTATTGTTCATGATGTTATTCATCATGTACATCTCAGGATTATCATTGATTATGACAATACCCAAGTTAGAAATATCCCAACAGGTGCTTCTACTACACACTGAACCTCTAAGTGGTATCATTATGGTCACATAATAATTTATAATTATTTATTAATAATTAATATATTGTATTCAATTGTTGTTAGTTTTTAACTTCTAGATTATTTGTTCATTAATCCAGAGTTTGGTTAACATATTTTTGGTATATTAATATGCTTCATTCAAGTTTCATGTAGTCTTAAAAAAATAATAAATAAATAAATAATGGTCAAAGATTCCATTAGTAGATGTTAAGTATTTTGATTATTAAACATGGATACACGACGTGTGACTAAAAGTATGTATCATGGGTTAAGATTCACTAAACCTGGACATTTTATAAGATACAAGATGTGTGAATCTATAAATAACATGCAGTATATTTAATGGACATAATTTACTGACTAGGACATCCTAACACATTTTCTATCAAACAACATAGTGTGTATTTGGTATACATGTCATGTATTATACATAATTTTTCAAAACAAATCATGCTAATTATGTGGTCAAATGTGAAGCATATGCTATGTGAAACTAATAGACTATATTAATATGGTGCAAGATGTATAGTTGGCATACATGTTGTTTGAAAAATTAATCTTCATGTATAAAGAATATAAAGAGTTAACAAGTGGGTTACACAAACACACAGTAAGTGGAACACAAGGTGTGTAGCTTGTTAGATACACAAAGTGTATCATGACCAATATACACACTAAGTCCCTAAGAATTTATCTTGGATAAACAATAAGAAAAAAAGACATGTATTGTGGTTGTACATGCCATGTAATCACCTATAAATGAACATAATTAATTTACAAAAAGAGTAATTAATTACATTACTAAACCCTAATTACATTATTAGATGTTGTTATGTTGACAATGTGATAAGGTTTTCTAAATTAATAAACTCTAAACTAATTATATGTAATAATTTATAAATGATAGTCAATATGTTTATTTTCTAATATGCATCAGGTGTTGGGTATCTCCAAGACACTTCAGATATACATTTATAGAAAGGAATTAAATAATTAGTCAATTAATTAATTCAATCATGTTTATCTTAAAAATAAAGAATAAATTTAAGTGAATTCTAGCTAGTGTACTTTTTTATATTTTCTCATGTATGTGGATGACCATGAGATTATAAAAACTTGTGTATGTGATTGGTTTTTTTAATTTATTATTATTTAATTGTTTTTTTAATAATTTATTAAATTAAATAACGACATATGCGACATTCCCCTCCTCTCATTATATAAGGTCTTGTGTTCCTGTGGTCTCTTTCATATAAACCCCCAACAAATTTCTCATTACCCTCAACTATTTGTGAGTAAAATATTATGTAATGGATGGAGCTCCTAGGTGAGTGGAGGTAGTTCAAGTATGAAGATAAAGAAAAACCAACCCAGGAGATACACACGAGCACTAGTGGAATGTTGCAACAGGGACCCGACATGGTTCCAAGAGTTAATTCCATAGGGTTAACGATTGGTTTATCATCCTCTGGATAAACTAACCACTAGAAAAAGATAATGGTCATTAAACATTTTTTATTTATTTATTCAGTTTCATGGTTAATTATTTATAGATTCTTAATCATTAAAAAAATTAATTAACAAGAATGCAAGATGGGATTTGAATTAAATTAAATTATGTGAAAACAATATTTGTACATGGTCAATCACTCAAGTAAATTATACTTAATATTAACAATCATGTAATAAGATAAAATGCACAATTTATATATATATATATATATATCCATCAAATCAAATATTGCGTTAGAAAAGACTTTCATTACATAAATAAGAATAAAACTATAGAATTAAGTGTTTTCATGGCCAAAGTATGGAAAATTACTTTTATAGGGGAATTTTTTTAAGGGTATTGGGAAAATTTAACAAAATTGGTAATGGTTGTAATAGAAAAATTATGTTTAATTGTATTTTAGAGATAAGGTTTGAGGAAATACAAATCCAGGATTTCATGATTGGGGATTTCGCACAATAGATCAATGGGCTATGATTTAATGCAGTTGTCATGTTAATCCTACCTAAATTTATTTGATTAATTTTCATGGACAAATTTTGGGTTATGAGAAGGATTGGATGGATCTTTACCACTAAAATATCCAAGCAATGGGATATTTTGAAACTAATGATGAGAGATATTGGATTTCAATAAAATAGTTAGATATTAATAAAATAAATGGAATTTATTTCCTGATTTTTTAATCTAAATAAAGTAATAAAATATAATATTATTTACTGTAGAAATGGAAATCCATATGACTTCAACTATTTCACTGTGATACATATTATATAAGGATAACCTTATCACTGGTTTGAATTCCAAGAATATCATTGGCACTTTCACATTGTACTACAACATGAATAGAAATTATCTGTGTTGGAAAATCCCATTACTAAGGTTCCTAGTAAAGAGGATAGTGAGGAGGAACTCTCTATTTATATAAAACATTTGGATGATTCCACGAATTCTCAGTATTTCATATTATCTTCCATCTCCAATGAGCTTCTAAAGAAACGTAAGGATGTGGATGTATATTGCATCATGTCTCACTTTAATGATCTTTATCTAGAGAAGTGAGATAAGAGGGATGTGAGATATTTAATGCATTATTAACATACAAATTTGAAGAGGCGACACTGGTTGGTCCCCATTCATTCAAGGTGATTTGATACATTGGGCACTTATACATATTGGGATTTAATATCTTAGATGAGTTATGTAAAGCTCTCATTTTATCTTTACTTTCTAGGAGAACCTACAGTTTCATTGGTAATTATAAAATTATTAATGGTTAGAATCCTCTATCAAAAATCCTTATAATTATTTTTCAATTTGAAAAATAAATGAGGCATGAAAAACCTATGGTCCTTGTGGTGAATAAAAGGAAGAATAAGAAAAAAGGGTCAAGATACATTCCAAGTCTAAGGCTCTTGAGCACTGCCCCTTAAGAAAAGGAACGTCAAAATATAGGAAAAGTAAAAGGAAGTGGTCTGTTTTTCAAGTGGAAAGTTAGACCACTAGAAAAATAAATGAACCTAGTTAAAAATCAAGTGGAAGCTTCAAGAGAATTCATTATCGAGTATAATCATCCTATATATATACATTGGGTATTAGATAAAGAATGTAGGTCACAAATCCATATTCAAATTTAGGATCCAGTTATATTTCCAAATATTAAATGAGGAGATGTGGATTTACGAGATAACAATGGAGTGAGGCTAGTAATTCTAGACATTGGATACTAACACCTCACATTGGAACAAGGATTATCTTTGTTTTAAAGAAATATTATTATGTTCCTAGTGTTACTAATAACATCATATCTATTTATTTCCTTGATATGGATGGATTTATTTTCAAATTTAGAAATAAAAAATATAATTTTATAATAATGGAATTTTTATGGAATAGAACAACTGAATAATGGTATTTGTGTATTAAATTAGGAAAACTGTGTATTGTAAATAGATAATGAATCAAGTTTTCAAGGATAATTTCACACCTAGCTATGTAATCATTATCTTGGTCATGTAAATGAAAAGAATTTGAAAAATATTTATCAAGATGGATATTTATACTCTTTTGAGTTAAAATTACTTGATAGATGTCACGCTTCTTTATAAGAAAAAATGTTGAATCCATTATTTCGTGGAAAATGGGAAAGGGCTACAGAACTTCTATAATTGATGCTAACTAATTTGTTTGAAACTTATCCATTATAATCAAGTGGTGAGTATTATTACTTATTTACTTTTTTTTATTATTAAGTATATACATATTTTTCTAATTAATGAGGTATAAATTAATGTCCTTTGAGAAATTCATATAATTCCATAATAAATTATATAATCAACTTGGTATAAAGATAAATAAACATTGATCTGATTGTGGTGGTAAATATATTAACCAATTGTTTCTTGACCTTCTTTAGGAGTGTGGGATCTTATCCCGACTCACTCCTCCTTATACACTACATTGGAATGGTGAAAGTAAAAGGATGAACCATATCCTACTTGAAAAGGTAAGTTAAATGATGAGTCATATAGGTCTTCTATTATCTTTTTGGGGATACACATTACAAACTGTAGTATACACACTAAACCAAGTTCCAACAAAAGTGATAAATGATATCACATACCAGTTTTTTATTGGGAAAGAACCTTTTTTTTTGAACTTCTGTGCATGGAGATGTGAGGAATTTAAGGCCTTAATAGGGAAAAATAGAATTATAAGGAAAAAATTGTATCTTTAAAGGATTTATTAACTAAATTAAAGGATAATTACTATACATCCCTTTAGATAAAATAATTTTAGTAAACTGGCATCCTACCTTTCTAGAGAGGGAGAACATCCTTAATAAGGATAGTTGTACAAAGATTGATTTTGATTAAGTTGATTCTCAACATACACAATAGTTTGTGCATGAAAATATTCCACATATCCGCATAGATGAGGATGTTCTTGTAACATAGGTATTTTATAGGAGCACCACATAGGTTAAAGAACCAAAAACATATGGTTTTCTATTCACTAAGGATGGTGGCTCATTATTGGTTCACAATAATAATCCTATTTTATAAAGGGTGGAAGTGAAAATATTAGATGTTATAGAATCAAAATTATCTATGAATTTTAAGATATATTCCATGAATCAAAACCAATTTTGGGTTATGGTCGATCCATTGGTTGAAGTAATTTCCATCAGGTTAAAATGTTTATTTAAGGGAAAAATGGACATGGAATTCAAAGTGACTACCTATAAAGCATGGATAGTGCATAAATGGTTTAAAAAGTGTCAAATAATTGATTATAATGAAACATTTTCTCAAGTTTTTATGTTTAAATCCATTATAATTCAGCTTATTATAGAAGTTTTCCATGACAATGTGACTTGGAAGATGATGTCAAAACAGTGTTCCTTATTCAGAATATTCAGGAAGATGTCTATATGAAATGACATGAAGTATTTATGACATCATACAATTCTAATATGATATTCAAGTTATATAGATCTATTTATGGATTTAACAAAGCATCCAGGTCATTGAACATTTGATTTTATGAAGTTGTAAGAGATTTTTGGTTTCATGAATAAAAAATGTAAGTCATATGTTTACAAGTGGTTTAGTGAGAGTGTGATCATATTACTAATACTATATGTTGATGACATGCTACTTATTAAAATTGAAATACCAGTCTTATAGTCAGTTAAAGAGTGGTTGAACATGTGCTTCTCCATTAAAGACTTTGGTGAAGTAGCATATATTCTCAAGATCAATATCATTCATGATAGATCCAAGAAGATTATTTGAATAATTAAAGAAACATATATTGACTACATACGGATGATATTTTGTATGGAAAAATATAAAAAGTGACTGGTTCTAGTGTTACATGTTATATTTCGATCCAATAAAATGGTTCCCTAGACACAATAGGAGAGAGAGAGAGAGAGGATTAGTAAGATCCCATATGCATTTATGATAGGGTTGATCATTTATTTCATTTTAAATACTAGGATTGATGTTTCTTATGACCTGTTCATGGTAGAAAAATATCATGCTAATCCAAGAGAACATCATTGTTTCATTATTAAGGATATCCTTAAGTATTTGAGGCATACTAAGGATATGTTTTAGATATATATAGGTTATAAAAAATTATTCATCAGATGATATACTAATTACAGTTTCAAAACAAATAAAAATAATCTAAATTCATGGTCAGGATATATCTTCGCTCTCAATAGAGGAGTTGTGATATGGAAGATTTCAAAGTATCCATTTTTTTTAAATTATACAGTGGATTATGAATATATAGAATATTCTTATTATGAAAAATAATTAGTTTGAATTCATAAATTCATTCAAGAGTTTGATATGGTTTCTATCAATAGATATTATATCACATTGCATTGTAATAATACTATTTTGGAGTCTCTCATAAAGGAGTTATGGTCGCACCAAAGTATAAATCATATACTCTAAAATTATCACCTCTTAAAGGACTTTTCGATGATGGGTGAGTTTGGGGTGAGAATATTTTCCATGGAGGAAAACCTATAAATTCCCTTGATCGAAGCCTCATCTCAATAGAAGCATGAATATCATGTTAGAGCTAGTGGACTAAAGGTTGTTAGCAGTTGGATCTAGAGAAAGTGTAATTCTATTGGATTTGGTTCCCTATAAAAAACTTATATATAATTTATGATTAATTATATTCGTGTTTTTGAATAATTAATAATGATTTGTCATATCATAAATGTTCTTATATGTAACATATTATGGGATAATTTCCTAAGAGTATGTGTCACCATAAAAGGCCATAACAATTCCCCGTTATAATTATCACCTAAAATTTACATGAAATTATTCTTAAATACATTTTCTATATCCATATGATATCATTTGATAGGTCAAAAATGATGCATGATATTGGAGGTAGGGACACATAAGTCATTGATACTTTTTCTCATGATGTTTTTCCTTGATAATCTCAAAAAAGGAGATTATGAGTACTTGATCCACCAGTATGAAATCTAAATTTATATGTTTCGTTGAATGATTCTATAAAAAGACATTTGTAATGGTCCTTATACTTTAATATTAATATTAATACATATCATGATTTTCCTACTTTAATTTATTATTTTAAACCATGATGACATGTGTTTATGGAAAGGTTGGGTGCATTGCATGCTTCATGACTAATATGGTATTAATGAATTATGTGAGAAGGGATTTTACCTTGTGTTTGAGAATATAAATTGATATATTGGGACCTTTGATGATAATATATCTACCTAATTAACACTATGGTCAAGGAGGTTTTATCAGAAATATTATTTTGAGAAAGTCGAAGAAAGAGACATCAAGCACTTAGGTTTATGATACCAACATGTAACCTAATTGACTATATATATTGAGATAATATAATCATATTACATAGTGTATGTTCATTGGTGGTTTTATGTCATTTTGAAATTAACTTCTTTCTTTATGGGAGCCTAGGTGAGTTTCAAGATTCTAACATTGGACTTTAGGTGTTGTAGCTAAATCCACTGAGAAAGGGTCCTAGATGGTCACACACAAAGTGTATTCATAATATTAGTTAAATACAATATTAATTCAATATGTTTGATAAATATTATTATAATGTATTGTTTAATAATTATTCTTGTGATTTTTATTTCAAATATTCAAACACCAATTATTCAAGTGAATATATATATGAGTTGAATATTTAATAAATATTTAATCACAATGTAATTATTTATTTAATTATGTGAATATATAATATTTATTTATTATGGTTTATTTTCAAGGTAAAAAATATTTATTTATTTGGATGTGTGAATATTTGATAAATATTTATTCAATGGTTTTTTTAATATAATATTTTTTATATTTATTAGTGAATAATGAAGTGATATTTATTTAATTACATAAGTATTTATTATTCAAGATCCGATAAATATTGAGGAAGATTGCAGAATTGAGTTTAATGGCCATCTAAGATATTTAATATTAAATATTATTTGAATAAATATTAGTTTATTTATTCAAGTAAATAGTATTTATTTTGTCAGTAGGTTCAATGTATTTCCATTAAATAATGTTAATTGTATTATTATTTATACAAGGAGTTTGTCATGGATTAATAAAATAACAAGGACCCTTGTGCCATTATTATTTTCTACCACTAGCTCTATTTCAACCCATTTATGTCATTTTTTTAAACCCTATCCATTCAATTCATTGTGAACATTGAGTTCTAGAGAGAATTCTCAAAATGCCTATAGATCTATTCTCCAAGTATGCTCTCAATAATGTACTACAATTCATATCTTGCACTTGAGTGATCCGTTTTGGCCTTGAAGGATTATACTTTAATCAACAGTGATCACTAAATGAGTTATAACCATCCATATAATGACCTGGAGTACTCTACAATGAAAATTTAGTGTTTGCATAATATATATGGATCACCTCTAAAGAGAATATACCCTTTATTCCTCTAACTTAACAATGGTATGATAAGTGTTTCTCAACTAATCATTGGTAATGAAGAAAAATTCAACAAGAGGAGATTCTTTATTCAAATAAATTAATTATAAATTATATATGAAAAAATATCTCTTCTTTCTTATGGAATTTCTATCAATTTATCTTTGATTTAATTTTATTAGTTATGATGTTCTTTATCATGTATATCTCAGAAATTTTATTGATTACAAAAAAGATTAAAGTTAGTGATATCTCAATAAGAACTTCTGTTATGCTTAAAACCTCCATAAACCAAATTGAGCATGTTTATGGACCTCTAGAAGTGTGTTATTAATAGCCAATTCCTATGTTTGGGAGAAACATGGATTAAAATCAACTATTTTAAGTGGGATCTTGTAGCGAGGAGAACCAAAGAGTTATGGATGGGTTATTTGAGGACACCATAGTTCCATGGGATAGATGGGAGCAATTATTTTTTTCTCATTGTTGGTGTGGATGATGAGTGAGTGGCATGGATTCTAGTGAATAGTGCACCTTAATGTTTGGAATTGAAAAATGGAAGAACGTTTAGTGTTCAGAGATAGAATGTAGGGATTGTCTAGTGAATTGATGACCAGGGTAAGTTGGGATTCATGGTTAGAGGACCACCATGGCTTCTTAAGGATAAGAATCATTATGGTGGGGAGTTTGTAATGACCCATGGATTTGAATTTAATAATATTTAGGGGGAATTTTAACTTTTAGACTAGTATAGGGATTTTTTCATGAATTTAGATTCAGATTAAGAATATGAGAGTTGTAATATATTCAGGAGATGTTTTTGGATGTGGATCAAGGCCTCAAAGGTGGATCATGTGATCAGGTGGCTGTTGGAGTAAGGACTATAAGTCATGGTAAAATGTTACACTATATAAGGTCATGCCATGAACTATAGGTCATGTCAATATGGGATATAGTGAAGGATTCATCCCACCTTGTCTGAGAGCTTTATCCATGTCATTTTTTTATGGATTTTGGCTAAGGGAAGTACTCTTATAAAGTGGGTCTCACCACAAAGGGGGGAGTTGCGTTGTGATGATGACTCGTATAAAGGGTATGAAGAACCTTATGGTCATTTAATTTTTTTTAGGAAGAAATATTGATTTTTCTTTGACCCTTAGGTAACAGCATGGTGTAGTTTGGATTAGGTCATGGCCCTCTTCATCGGGTGGTCAGATCGCAACCAAGAGGGCCACACCGTGACCATGTAGGAAAAAGGGGCACATCATGTCATGACCCTCCTGATCATGTTGTGACAAAAACCTATGTTTATTTTCTAATAATGGGATGACCTGCCATTTTAGGTTTGGTCACCTTCAATTTTTAGGGGAAACGAGGCATCTAGGATAGTCCATTTGGTCAACTCTCCACTCCCTCTTCCCGATTTTGATCCCACATTTTGGGGGATGTTCTTAGTGTGAATTTCACAATGTCTAAAGTATGATTATTTTATTTCTAGCATTTTTATTATTCCCTATTGTATCCCTAATATTTTATTTATTTTTTTAGCATTTATTAACAATTTCCACCAAAGCATGGTGGAAATTGTCCAGAACGGTGGGGATTTCACATGTGGTTGCTAGAGGATGTCATGTATTGATGATCATTTTTTTGGTTTTTTAATAAATTTTATGAAATTGGAGATATGGTAAGGTTTCGGGTGTTAGGGATTTATCACATGATGGTGTCGGGGTATGTCATGGACCGTCAGTAGATGGATGGTTTTGGTTTTTATGTGACGGTAATACCCGATGAGTTTTCAATAGTTATGCCTATTTGGTTTAAATTAAATAATTAATTAAAAAATTTATAATTATCTATTTATTTTGTATGGTTTTGGATATTTAACAACTCAAAATTTTATCAATGAAATTTCCCTCCTTATAATTATCCCATAAAGCACATATATCACATGGAGAGACCAATACAAAATTATAAACTAAAAATGATACATTATTCCGAAAATAAACCAATAAGTATGCCAAATATTATAGTGTCGAAACAAATAAAAAATAATACAATAAGAATAAGATAATTTTGATTTTATTAATCCACCAGAATGACTGCTCTCATGAACAAATCTGTAGAAATAAAACATAATGTTAATAATATAATATTTATTTTGAAGATGAAATTATATATATACTTGAGTGAAAATAGTAGTGAATGAATAATTAATGGAATAACATGTATTTTTAGTAATTATTGAACCGATGTGAATGGTACAAATCTGATTGTTGGAATAGAAATTTGACCATTGGAAAAGTAATATGACCATTAGAATGGTAACCTAACCATTGGAATAGTAATATGACTATTAAGAATAGTAATACAGCGATTAGAATAGTAACCGCACCTATGTAAATGTAAAATAATATTTAATTATGTTATAAAATAAAAATATGATATATTTATATCATGGTACAAGTAAATAAATGATTTCAAAGTGATAGAGTAAGTGTTGGTATTTTTGTAAAATGTAAATGCTTTATTTGCAGTTCTATAATGAATATAACGATTTAAAAGAAAATTTATTTTCATAAAATGGATTAATAAATTAATATTATGTTTTATTATAAGGATAATATAATTTTATGATACCATAAGTAATTTTTTGAAGGTTCATATATCGATTAAAATATTAAAATCTCAATTTTTTGAATAAATGAAGATTTTATTTAAAAAATAAATTTCTCGAAGTTAAAAAATTATTTTAATAAAATAGAGTAAATTTTTTAAATATAAATTTCAAAAATTATTAGGGTTATTTTTGGTATTTTTATAAAATAATTTAATTTTTGGTCATTAGTAAAATATTCTAATTTATGGTATTTAACATTATAATCCAAATACATGAATTGTTTAGTCATAGATGATTTAAGAATACATTATTTACAACTCACATGCACTATTTACTATATATAGTCATAATAATAAATACTTTTGATATTCTTGATCCAAAAATAAAAAACAAAAGAATATAATAATCAAAAACAACTCACTCATCCCCTTATAAATACAACCTCTCACCACCCCTTCTCCTCACACCATATAAGCCTTGAAGCTTACCAAATATTTTCCAACCCGTATCATCTCCACTCTCCCCACTTCCAAGTTTTTTTAGTCTCACTAAAAGTACAATTCCAAGTTCCTTAAGGGGTTTTTCAAGAAGGTGATATTCAAAAGGTAACATTCTCAAACTGCCTCTTTTAATTTCTTTTCTTATTCTAACTTATCCTCACTTAATTCACACATAGAATCATAATAACTATAGTATCATGTATATATTGGAATTTTATATTTATAATGGAATATATTTTATCCACCCCTTCTTTAATTTCCTCTTATTCAATGAAAAATAAAATCATTGTTCATATTATGTCAATTAATCACCGTCATGGACGATGAGCTTCCCTTTTCCACTAATGTATTCATGGTTGGTTTAAATTCTCTTATAATTATTAAAAATAAACAAATTATCTATATTATATTTTTTTACATTATTTAAAGATTATATTTCCATAAAATTAAATAAAATGAAACTAGTTTGGGATGGTCGGAAAAATTTCCAAAATAAACTAAAACATTATCAATAACATTTTATCAAATGAATCATCCTTATTTAAAAAAACAAAATGATATATGATAACATTCAAAATACTTTAAGTGAACGATACCATTTCATTTCACTTATATATTTTTATTTCCATTTGATAAAAAATCAATAATTATTCATAATTGAATTGGACATTAAACCATGAAAAAAGCACTCTCAGAATGATGAAATTGAACTGTATAACTCAACAAAATGGACACAAATAAACATTATAAAATTATAATAAATAAAATATATGTAGAATAAGTTCAAAATTAAGTAATTAATTAATATAATTAGATTATAAATGATATTAATTGTGAGTGAAAAACACATTCAGACATAAGATAAGGGATCTCTTCAAACCTCCATATTTCAAATGGGTTACATTTTCTATCTTTTCCTTGATTTATCTAACTATTAATCTTATATACTTCTCATATATTATGTATAAATGTTCCAAAAATTTATATCTAACTATTATACCTTATGTTTGATTTATTTATGTGGAAATATATACATGTATATTTTATTAAGGGTGCATATCTATAGTTACCTAATGAATTGGGTAGTTTTTGTATCATGAGATGTTATATATGGGATTAGGGAGTAAACCTAATCAATTATGGGACTTTTTCCACCATGTGATATCATCTTGGAATTTATCCTTGACTCATGTTTAAGTCATGTTATGTATTACTTACACCTTTATATATTTCCAGGATCACATGATTCCATGTTCTATATATTATGTCTCCATATGTTTATTCATGATCCATGAATTTTATGTTATCGTGTTATGTCTTCTGAATCTTGCTTTATGCTTCATTTTCATTGTTTATTCTCTTATTGGGATTTTTAGCTCACCCATTTTGTCTATGTATTCCCCAAGTTATCCTATGCAGTTATAGTATCTCAAAGGGATTTATGAGCTTATTATTGAGATAGAAAAAAATATTTTTTTATTCTAGTTTATCATTTTTTAATTATGTACTGAGTCTTTCAAATACATGAGGATTTTTGATCCTTGGTTTGTATTTAAATGATATTTATGGTTAAAATCATGTAATAATATGTGTAGAATACTTGAGTCTCTATAATTGGTATCATATGATGGTCTATTTATTTTTGGGGATTAGTACTAGAAAACATTAGTAAGAAACCTAGGGATAATTATATCACCATGGATAATCTAGATTGAAACCTAGGAAATCATAATTTAGGAAATACTTTTCATTCATTATTTTATCATTCAATGTTCATAGTTACATTTTTATATGTTCATTAGTAAAGTATTAAATCCAAATTATTTTATTTTTATTTATTAGCTGATTTTGGGAAATATAAGAACCTATTTCAATAAACAATGTGATAGGAAATGTGATGGTTTCCTTAACAGTATGAAAAATCTGATGGGAATGGGAGCTCAAAACTTCATGAAAGTATTAGCTCAACTAGCTCAAGTTGTAAATAATACCTTGAAACATGTGGAATGTCCTCCTTCACCTAAGAAATATCACGTTGTGTTTAAATACTTTATGTAAAAAATTCCTCCTACCTTTATTGTATATTCTTATCCTCTCATCATGTAATAGTGGATTAACTCCATTAAGAATATATTCTTCATCCTCCAATGCTTAGAAGAAGAGAATGTTGTGATGGAGGTCTATCATTTTGATGCAGAAGTTGATTTATGTATGGAACAAATCAAAAACAAAAATGTATAAAGAGAAAATTGATTCCATGTAATAATAAATATTCAATAAAAAATATCAATAAATATTTTTTCCAAACACTTTTATTAAGATCTATAGGGAGTTCCTCGAACTAAAATAAAAGAAAATTGAGTCTATCAGGGCGTATGAGGAAAAATTCACAAGGATTGAAAAATACACAAATATATTTGTCATTAAAACTAAATGAATTATGGATCAATTATTTAGTAGATTAAATTCAAGTCTACAAAAATTCTTCGTAATTTGAGATTTTGACAGTTATGCAGAGATTTTCCATTTTTCCCTTAAGGTTTAGATTGATATTGGAGACTCTCGATGGTCTCATGGGATCAGAGATAAAAAGGGGAAAATGGAGTTTAATATGGTAATATCAATAGATAAATCCCATGGAGACAATAAAACCCAACATCACAAGTGTAAAAAGTATGGGAAGAAGCATCTTGGGAACTATCTAAATGAAACCAAGAAATGTTTAAAATGTGGAAAAGAGGGGCATCAAGATATTAATTTTCAATGGGATTTAAAGAATCCTAAAAATTAGGAATAATAAAAAAAGGTCCATATTGACACTCAGCATGCAGTAAAGTGATTCAACAGTAAGGAACATGGGAATTATTCAAGTCAATTCCTTAATCCAAGGGTTGTCATATGCAATTTATGACAAAAAAAATTAAGGCGTAAAGGAAGGAAATATGATATCACTACTATTGAGGTGGGTCCTAAATATGATGTGGTGACAAGTACACTAGTTTTTCATTCAATAGTAGTGAATAAAATTTTTATTTTGGTTTTATTCATTATTTTTTATCTTTTAAGTTTAGTATAACTATTCAAACACCACCTCAAAATATGGAGTTTGAGTTCTCCATGAGAATAGAAAATAGGGTAATTAATACATCTAAAGTATATAACTCCTCCACAGTCAATTTTTTTGGAATAAACCTCCCAAAAAATCTCATCTTTCTTTATTTAGTGTAGTTTGATTCTAAATTGGGCATGTATTGGATATATTTACATAAAGTCAATACAAACAGTTAAGAAAGGGAAATTACTCTACACATCCTGATGCATCCTCCAATTCTATAAATATGTAATGAGGAGGATGGATATACTTTGGAATAGTCTTCTAAATCATGAATACTACTGACTTATGAGAAATAATATCTAGATAAAATGATTGAGGCAAAGGAGGGGTTCGTGACTGAAGAAATTTCTATTGTGTGGGATTACACTAATGTTTTTCTTGAATAATTGACTGGTCTTACTCCTGACTGAGATATTGAGTTCTCAATTTAAATTTCACCTAGATATGTGTCTATATCAAAGACTCCTTACAATATAGACACAATTTATTTATAATAACTGAAGAAAAGGTTACAAGATCATTTATACAAGGGTTTCATATGGTTGGGTGCTTCATCCAAGGGTGTATTAGTCCTCTTCATCCCGAAGAACGATTGATCAATGTTACTATGAATTGATTATCATGAGCTTAAAAATCAAGGTAAAGAAAAATTATACTATACCATGGATAGATAAATTTTTTGATCAACTATTTGGATCCAATTATTTCTCTAAGTTTGGCCTTTGGTCAGGACACTACTACAAAACTAGCCTTTAATAGTGCTAGAAATGGCATTTATCATCACTAGAAAAGTGCTGACAATATGAGCAAGGTTAAAAGACCTGGTCTTTTATCAGTGCTAAAAAGGCAGCAATAAAGGGGTCCTTTATCAACACTTATAGAGTACACCTTTATTCTCAGTTATAAAGGTCTTGATAAAGGACCTTTTATCAGAACTTTTAAAATCACTAATAAAGGGTCATACTGTAGTCTGTTGTAACAACACATCGCAACACCACTACAATGTGATGTAATCGCAAAACGTAGTACCATAATCACACTAGATATCAACAGAAATAAGTACCAATATAGTATTTAAATGAAATGAAATTTACAACACAAAAACAAGAAAAAAAGCCATGTTATAGATATTTCAAACATTGGTTTATACAATTACATAAATACAAATTATTATATTCATTCAAAAACATCAATGTTCCTTTATCTTTTAATACTAACCTGACTCATGATATTTCTGAACAACCCCCCCCCCCCCTACTCGAGAAAAATAACACACCTATATAAGAAAATAATTCTTATGTTAGTAATAATATAAAGAAATAAATTTACAAAAAGTATTAATTTTACTAAAATTGATGTCAATTTTAAATAAAAAGACACACTGGGAGTCATACCAATCACACCATTCATCATATTGAGGTGATTTGATTCCAATATGTCTCAAAGGAATTTTGTATCATTTTCCTAAAGTATCAATACAATATAAATGTGGTTTCTCAGTTTTGAGTATGTCTGTTGTCTTTTTTACAAAAATGTCATTTTAAACTAGAAACATGCACTTTTGAACCATTATGATCACGACATTTATCATTTTGACATAAAACAGATTCCTACACATCAAAAATGAATTAGGAATCATTTTCCTAAATTATGAAGAAAATCTGATCACAATTTATCACCTTTAGTGAGTGGAACTTTTTGAACTAAAATGTCAATTTAAAACGGATAATAGATACTTTGGGTCATACTGGGCACATCATGTATCATATTTATGGGTTCCTTATTCCAAGACATCACAAATGACTTATGGATCATTTTTGTAAAGTATCAAAGCAATCTGAATGGGTTTTCTCAATTTTCAGTTGGATAGTTGTCCATTTTACTAAAATTGATAACAATTTTAAATAAAAATGTACATTTGGAGTCATACTAATCACACTATGCATCGGACTAAGGATAGGTTGATTACTACATGTCTCAAATTAATTTTGGATAATTTTCATAATATATCAAAACAATTTGAATGTCTTTTCTCAGTTTTTAGTATGTCACTTATCTTTTTTACTAAAATATCATTATAAAATTGAAACATGCACTTTGAATCATACTGATCACGTTGTGCATCGTATTGAAGTTCGACTGATTAATACACATTAAAAATGACTAATGTAATTTTTTTTCTAAAGTATTTAAACAATTTTAATGTCTTTTCTTGGTTTTAAGTAGTTCATATGTCCTTTTTACTCAAATTATGTCAATTTTAAATAAAAATGTGCACTTGGAGTCATACCAGTCACACCACATGTCGGATTGAGGTGAGTTTGATTCATGCATGTCTTAAATCACTTATGGATCATTTTACTAAAGTCTCAAAACAATATGAATGTGTTTTTTCAGTTTTCAGTAGGCTAGTTTGTTTTTTACAAAAAATGATGTCAATTTTAAATAATGATGGACTTAGATTCATATCGGTCACACTGTGCATCAGATTGAGATGAATCTAATTCCAACATGTTCCATATAACTTATGGATATTTTTTCTAAAGTATCAAAATAATATGAATGTGTTTTCTTTGTTTTTAGTACATAACTATTCTTTTTTACTAAAATGTCATTTTGAACTTATAACACTCACTTCGACTCATAGGGATCACATCATGTATCCATTTTACGTGATACTTATTCCTAAATGACACAAATGATTTATAAATCAATTCCCAAAATTATCTAAAAGCTCCAAAGGTTTTTGCTCAGTTTTCAGTGAGTGAAACATTTTAAAGTCAAATATTGATTTTAAATGGATAATGGAGACATTGAATCAAAACAAGCACATAATGTATCGGATGGAGGTGTGGATGATTATTACACATCACAAATGACTTATTGATATTTTTCTTAAAGTATCACAATAATATGAATACGTTTTATTGGTTTTTAGTAAGTTAGTTTTATTTTTTACAAAAAAACTGTCAATTTTAAATAAAAAGAAGTACTTGGAGTCATACCGGTCACACTATGTGTCGGATTGAGGTAAGGCTGATTCCTACACATCCCAAAGTTCCAAAAAAATGCTAACTATCAATGTTACCATTATTTACATTGAATTTATTTATCAAAAATCCAACAATGCATGAGAATCTTCCAAAAAACACATCGAGAAAATAATTATTATTGGTAATACAATAAATGAAATAAATTAAACATAAATATGAAATAATACATTAATTATATGGACAATGAATTTTCTGTGAAAATATCAATATTACCACTGTGATTGAGTAGTGGAGGGAACTTAAAGTAAAGTGATAAATGACAACACTGCAGTGGTGAAAGGTTTTGAGGGAGAAGATGTATGTGGGAGTTTTGGTACAGAAAGGGATAAAATATAGATAGACCACCCCAACTCGTACTAATAAATCCACTTATATAAGAAAATAATTATTATTAGATTAATACTAAAAAGAAATAAATTGAACATAAATATGAAACAATGCATTAATTTTATGGAAAATTATTTTAATGTGAAAAAAAACAAAATTACCTTTGTAATTGAGAAGAGGTAGCATCGTTTCTTTTCCTATAAAGGCAGTGGAGGGAACTTGAAATAAAGTGATAAATGCACCACTTTAGGGGTGAAAAGGTTTTGAGGGAGAAGAAGTTTGTGGATGTTTTAGTACATAAAGTCATGAAAGATGAACATACCACCCCAAATCAAACAAAATAATCCACATGTATAAGAAATAAATTATTATGTGAGTAATACAAAAAGAAATTAAACATAAATATTAAATATTAAATTGATTCTATAGAAAATGGTTTTACTATGAAAACATCAATATAACCTCCATTATTGAGAAGTGATAGCATCATTGTACTTCTTACAAAGGCATGACACATGGATAGAAATCTTCTAAATAAATTAACTTGACAAGTAATAATTAAAATTAAATCAACGTTCAATAATATAATTTTTTGGTAAAATAGATAAAGAATATCGTAACATTTCCTTTACATCTTTCCAAATGGTTTTATTGATTATAGTTTATTCTTCTGAGGGATTTCTAACATAATCATGAGTAGAATACATTGTATTTATGAGTAGTCAAACATTTAATTTATATTATGTTAATTCAGTAGACAACATATAACATTTTGTGGAAAACATAATGTATTAAAAAACACTTTTACCTTCTCATTGAACTCTCTTTATTTTTTTAAAGGTTTCAAGGATTTTGTTCCTCTATCGAGAATCCAAATCCCCTCTTTGTGGTCCCTCTAATGTACAAGACATTCTCTACATTCGGACCGGCATGAACTGATTGTGATGTCCCAATGAAAGGGTCATACTATATTGAATTTTCATCTGAATCAATATTAGTTTTAGTCTCCAGTGGGGAAATCGATCAATTCTTATTTGTCGTATTATATACATAAAATAATTGAACTGCTTGTGATTCCATTATGAATGAATCATATTTTCCCCCTTCTACACTGAAATTCACCCTCACAAATCCTATTTCATCAACTTTCACTCCATTTATATTTTTAATCCATTTGAAACAAAAAAGAGGCACATGAAATATTGTAGTGTCCAACTGATATATCTTTTCATAATTCCAAAATATGACATATTTTCATAAATGGTATTTCTATACATGGAACCAGTGTGCATCACTTCATCCAGAAAAGTAACACCACTATTTTTCATTATAAAAAATTCATCATGTTATTTTTTATAGAATCTATAACCATTTATTACAAAACCAGTGTAAGATATAACATTTTCATTCAGTCATTTGGCTAACCATTGATGTCGTTCGGAAATTGAATTCTAATTTTCCTATAACTCCTTATAAATTTGATCTCTAAACCATCCAATAAACTTTTGATTATGTGTATTTGATATCCATACTTCATCCTTTTATGGATTCAAATCTCTAATAATTTCTTTATGCGATTCAATTTATGAATCAAAATATTCACTATTATATAATATGTAAAGTTGTGTTTGATCCCGCTCAATCAATGTAATTGTAACAACATCTCTTTCAAAAATCCCTTCGCCCAGAAGGAGTTCACTGTGACGAGATTTTGGGAGAATAATTCTTTCAACATATGATAGGTAATAGTAAATGAATTCAATAGCTTCTTCTAAAATATATCGTTCTATAATAAAAATTTCTAGTCGACTTCAATTCTTGGCATACCCTTTAAAAATATTCATATATTATTCAATGGGGTACATCCATCTGTAATGGATAGGACCGCATATTTGAACCTATCTAAACAAGTAAACCATCAGGTGGACCATTATATCAAAAAATAATAGTGGGAAGAACGTCTCTAATTCACATAATATGACTGAAATCTCCTCATCCATGATGGGAAACTTCATCCGGTCTATAACCTTAATATATATGGATTTGAAAAAGAATCATAGTTTGGTAAATTTATGTCATACATTTTGAGGTAGAATGAAATGGATATCATTAGGAATTAAATCTTACATCAAAACATTACTGTCATGTAATTTTAGTCCTTGTAACATAAAATTATTCATTGAAATGACATTCTTGATATTTTATTAATACCCATGTGTAACTTTTAAACTAGTAAGGTAAAGGAAAAATTGTAATTTTTCCTATCTAGATAGAGTGTAAGCTGTTGGAGGAAGAAAATTCTACCTTTTACCCTTCATCAGTGCCAACTCTTCCCTTATCTCCATTTCAATCAAGTCCAACCTAGCCTTTATGCCATATTTATTTTTTATAAGAACATTTAGTAATATGCCAATAACACTATCAAATACATTTTTTTATACATTCATGACATAAAGAAAATATCTGACATACAAACAATTCTAATATGGTAATTCAAAGAAAATTGATCTCTTTTTCCAACCTATTTTTGTAAGGTTTTTCAAAAATTGTGTACCAAAAACAGTTTCAACATTTTTTAATTTATTGTACATTTGATCGCCTATTACAACAGATGGTGTTGTACCTTGTTTGATATTCCCATTGAATACTATCATCCAAAATAGGTATTTATGTAATTGAGGTAAAAAATTTATATGTCCTAAAAACATAGTCTTTGAGGAATGTTTCAACTGAATTGATTATTTTCATTTTTCACAAATGGGATACAAAAATATTCCTTTAATATTATATCCTGATAAATTTACATAAGAGGGGAAGTCATTTATCATTTTGTACAATATAGCCCTCAATGTGAATTATTCACATCTATGAGCATCAAAAATTATAACACATGTATCCCACATCAATTTTAGATCTTCGGTCAATGGATCCAAATAGACATCAATATCATTACCGGGTTGCATTAGTCCAGGTATAAGTAGAGACAGCATAATGTTTTTGTGCTTCATGCATAACCATAGAGGAAAGTTATAATTTACCAAAATTACAGGCCATGTTCTGTGAGTACTACTCTTTACACCAAAATGATTTATTCTATCTTTATATAACACAAGACGCATGTTTCTCAGCTCATTTCCAAATTTAGGTAACCCATAATCAATTTTATTCCATTGACAAAAATCTAATGGATGTCATAAGTTCCCATATTTAATTATTGTATCTACATGCCATGTTAATTTTCTCACAGTTTATAGACATCCGTATAGTCTTCTAAACCATGGAATGATAGGAATGTACCATATATATTTCTAAGTACTTGATTCATTTTTATTTTATTGATCTGTTCCACACTTATGGAATTTATGAGTGATCCATGGTCCTTGAGAAACAATATGCAATCATTTGGACAAGCATGTATTTTTTTAGATATCATTCCCATTTAACTTAATATCCGTTTAGTGTTATATGTTTGGCATGGTGGTTCATTTTCTTCTAGTAGTATATCATTAAGGAGACCAAGTAGTTCTGTAAAGATGGTTTCACACCATCCGCTTCCATATTTCAAATCATATAACTTCAATACAGCTGACAATGTTGTGTATTTAGTATAACCAGTATACAATGGTTTCTTGGAATAGCTATTTAACACCTCAAAAAACATCGGATAGTAACTAATTTCATCTTCAATTTCCATTGTCATTTCTTCCATATGATATGTATCATCATTTAAAAATGTATTCATATCAAATGATTCATAAACTACATTATCATACCAATCAGTGTCCACATTAAGTTTTTTTTTTGTGTTTAGTCCAACATTTATAGCTTTTTTCTATTCCATGACAAATCAAATGCTCTTCCAACTCGTCCGAAATAATTTTTCTTGAATAAAAAATACATAAACACTAATAGAGGAGTTTAGAAGGGTTATATGCATGATCTCTTATAAACATGATTAACTCTTTAGTTCTATCTTTTTACACTTTTGTTAAACAATTAGTGTGAATCTATTTTCGATTCATATCCATCCTGTTGGGTTCATAAAAGATTAATTTTTTACAATATATAAATAAATAAACATGAAATATTCATTATCAAAGGTGAAAGTTATAGAAAACTGTAATATGGGAAACTCAATATTTGATTGTTTTAAAGAATGGTAGTATGTTGAAGAAAATGGGTAATTGGATTTAAGAAAATCATTACAAAAAATGAACCTTTCAATATAATTTTTAATGAAAATAAATAAAATCACTTCCTAATTTGGAAATCCAAAACCATAATTTTTGAATAAATAATTATAAAATCACTTTTCATTATGAGTTCTAAAAATGAATATAAATAGAAAAAAATATATATATTCCCCTAGGGTCCAACTTAGTTGGTAATGGATCTGTGGGGTCTCGGTGAGGACTTGGGTTTCAGTCTTGCCAAGTTATTCCCTATTGGTGTGGAGTAGGATTTGTGTTTTATTTATATCCCTCCACAAACTATTGTAATTATATATATATATATATATATTTATAAAATAAAATTATATTGATAAAAATATATGTAACCCTTACAGTAGAATATCATAGCATAGTAAAATAAATACAACCCCATACTAATTTTTAAGTTAGGAGAATCGTTGTTTATTGATGGTATAAAACACAATTGTTTTAGGTAAATTTAGTTACGTGATGATTTTAATGAAGTTTTATTTAGAAATAAAACATTCATTTTAAATAGGAAAAATATGGAATGATTTTTAACCCATGTGAGAGGACCAGTAGGAATCTATTTCTAAATGGAGACTCCAACCATTCCAGCTATCTGAGTTCAATTGATGAGAAAAAATGATGCTATAGAAGGTTGAGTAATATTTGTAAAAAAATTGTAAAAAAATTAAGATTTAGATGTGTTCAGAGGCTTACCTCATCTCAAAAGCTAAAGGGGATTGATTTGTGCGACAATATAAAAGGTAAAATCATAAAATGCAGTCATAAAAGGGTGTTAATTCAGTCCAACAATCATATTTAGTTAAAATATTTATATTTTTTTGGACCCATGAGAAAAAATCCCAATCAAGGTGATCTTCAATCATCATATTTATTGATGACTTTTCCATAATGACTAATGTGATGATTATAAAAAATAAATTAGAGGTGGTGGAAATATTCAAGATTTATATATGAATAGTTTAGAATTAATTGGGGATGTGAAGAAAATATATAATATCTAATAATGAGAATGAATTCACCAGGGTATAAAAGGACTACATCACAAACAATTACCGGACAACAAACAAATCGGTATTCAGTCAAACAATGGATCATAAACAAATTGTTATGTTCATAATCTAAAAGAAAAAAGGTATAAAAGGACTGGACCACAAATCAGTATTCAATCCAAAAATGAATCATAAAAAAATTATTCTATTCATAATCTAAAAGAAAAATAGTATACAAGGATCAGGCCATAAATAACTCAGGACATCATTCAACAATAAATCAAAAATGAAACAAAAAATACATAAAGAAAATCGCAAGGCCTACCTCGCTAGGTTGAAGAAAATACACTTCAAAAACCCTAACTTCCACTGAACAACAGATGTCCGACAATGTTCGAGCAACTAGAGGTAGTCAGGTGGTGTGATTCGAGCTTCAATTAACCAAGGAACATCGGTAGTGGGTGACTTCCATGGAATGATTCTGATATCATGATGGGTTCACAAATGGTTAGGGTTTTTTAAATAGATCAGGACACTTTTATTAGCGCTTACAAATAATCACTTATAAAGATTCCTTTTTTAGTGCTTAAGTAATAAGAATTGATAAAAGGAACTTTTAGCAGTGCTATTTTAGCGCTGATAAAGGTAGGTCTTTATCAGTGTTTTTTTAAGTGCTGATAAAGCCTCGTCTTTATCAGTGTGAAAAAAATACTAATAAAAACCAACCTTTATCAACACTTATTACATAAGCACTGATAAAGTATTTATAATTATAATTATAAAAAAAATTATAAATATATGTATATAAATAATAAATATATATAAATATAAATATAGTAAATATATTTATTTTTAAATATATTAATTATAATTTTATAATTATTTATTTATAATTATATAAACCTCTTTGAAAAATAAGATATATATCTAATATTAAGTGATTGCATGTATATATATTAAAAATGAGTGAACTTGAATAAATTAAAAATAATTACACTTTAGCAATATTCAAAATATGGATAAGTTTTCTGTGTGTTCATTGTATATAAAAATGTATTAACTACGTATATGGGAAATCAATATAACACGCATTTTATCAATGTTAAATTGAAAAATCAAATGACACGTTTAATTATATGTCCATTACACTACACAATTAGTTGGTATTTTTAATTCATATTAATTTTTAATTATAAACATTTATTCACTAAATATATGACTATTTAATGTAAAGCGCATAAATATTTTTTAATATATAAATAATATTTATAGACATTAATATATATCTATATATTTAATATATACAATTTATTAACATTAATTATAATAATTATATAATTAATAAAATGTTTAATATTTAATAATGTATAATCAAATTATTCATTTTTATCAATAATTATTTAATTAATAAAACTTGTTTTATGTTTTTTAATAAACTAATTTTTTTTAATTATTTTATTTATTCGTACCTCTATTGGTCCTAAAAAAGTGCTGATAAAATTTATTTTTATCATTGTTAAAAATAAAGTGAAAATAAAGGTACCATTTATCAGCGCTAAAAAAATCACTGATAAAAGGTTAAATTTATCAATGATTTCTTTAGCGCTGATAAATACCTTCACTATTAAATATGGGTTTTATAGTAATAGGATATCACCAATTAAAGGTTAATAAATAATATATTCCCAAGATTGCATTTCAAATGAGGTATGGACACTATGACTTCATAGTGATACCTTTCAAACTCACTAATGCTCTAGAAATATTAATGGACTTAATGAATAGAGTCTTTAGAGACTACCTCAGCAAATTTTGTATAATCTTTATTGATGATTTTTTGATATACTCTAAGAGAAAGGAGGAGCATGAGAAGCATTTTAATACTATTCTAAAGACATTTCAAAGGGATAAATTGTATGAAAATTATAGTAAATGTGATTTTTGGATAGAGGAATTGTCATTATTAGGGCATGTTATCACCAACAAAGGAATCTTTGTGGACCCTTCTAAGATAAATACAATTTAAGAGTGGTCTAGACTAGGATATATAATGGATATTCATAGTTTCCTTCTATTAGCTATGTATTACCAATGATTTTTGAGGAACTTATCATGATTTTCAAACCAACTAACCAAGATGATGTAGAAAGGAGTAAAGTTTTTCTATGCAAGTGAATGTGAAAACTACTTCAAAGAGTTGAAAAGGTGGCTTATCACTACACCAGTACGTACACTACCCATAAGGGTATAACTCTTCATAGTATACAGTAATTCATCAAAGAAATTATTAGGATATTTAATGATTAAAAATGATAATGTGATAGCCTACACCTCAAGGTAGTTAAAATTTCATGAGATAAACTATCCCACATAAGATCTGGAGTTGGAAGTTGTGAAATTCGTGTTAAAAATCTGGTGGAATTATCTCTATGGGGAGAAGTGTAAGATATATAATGATCACAAGATCCTAAAATATGTATTCACACATAACGAGATTAATAAGTTCTAGTGAATATATTTATATCTCATTAATGATTATGAATAATCAATCCACCACTATCCTAGTAAAGAAAATAAAGTGGCTGATTCTCTAAGTAGAAAGGATCATGAAACATTATCAAGGATAAAAATTGAGAAGGATCCAATATTCTTAGAATTGAAAAGGATGTACATGGGAATCATAAATCAAGGAAATCATCATTCATTTCTCATATGATTTCCCAACCATCCCTTTTAGATAATATAAAGGATACATAGAGAGATAATGTGGAAATTCAGACCCCAATCCTGAAGGCCTTAAATTTTTATTAATTTTCCCCATTTTTAACTAGGTTGATGCGTAACCATACATGGTTTGAAATCCCTAATGCACTTATACCTAAAAAAATGATCCTAGAAAGCCCAATTACATAGAGTATACAATAACCTAGATGATATCTTATAAATTCACAATGCACCTAACCTACAAGGATGATCAGCTAGAAATTCCCCATGTAGAACTACATGGTGCTTGGTGCTGATCGAGAAATCCATGCCCTCTCGTTCTTTCAATCTTATAGCATTGTTGGTGGATAATCCTTTCCATGAATTGAATTTGGGTTCACCATTGTTTTCTTCCTCTATTTTAGATAGTGTTATGAGTAATCTAATTGCCACATGAGTGTCTTCCACCGCCCTTCTATCATCTCTTACTGAGACCCTACTGATCACCTAGGACTTCTACTGTTACTACAGCTCAAACGATCCCACTTTCATCATCTGAGGATGCCTCAAAATTAGGAATTACCTGAAATCACGAATATAGCTCCATTTTTACTAATTTTATCCCTCTATTCATGACTAATGTGCCACTTGGAGAGCTTCAAACCAACACCAATGGATCAACCCTCTCGTGATATTGTCGAACCCTCACCCCCTATTTTTTATGCTGAGTACCCCCCATCCACATCAGATGGAAATAATACCAAACTACCCCAAATATTGGGGATCCTATAGGATTTCATCATGGGATTTGATGCAAGATCATAGGGTTTCATTACCACTAGGTCAGACCCCAATTGCATTTGGAAATTCAGAAGAAGGTGGAAGCTATAAGAAATGGGAAATCCTTAGAGTTATAAATTGATGATCACGGAGTAACAAGATTTGGTTCATGACTATGTGTACCATAAAATTATGAGATAAAGAGGGGGATTTTTAATAATGTAAATAGATTGACCTTCTCCATCCTCCCATGGAACACAAATATGTATCTAGATCTCCAATAGAACTATTGGTGGGACAATATGAAGAATAAGATTACTAAATTTACATCAAAGTTCCTAGTATGTCAATAAGTGAAGTCTGAAAGTCAAAAGTATATATGAATAATGAAACCATTACCCATACCTACATGTAAATGGAAAAACATCACCATGGAATTTTTCATTGGAATTTATATGACATATAGGTGGGATAATGTAATAAGGGTTGTTTTTTATCACCTTACAAAGACTTCTCACTTTATTGACATTAGAGGGTACTTCTCAATTGATCAACTTGCATATATTTAAATCCAATAAGTTTTGAGGTTTCATGTATTTCCATTATTTTTTTTATGATTGAGACCCAATATTTACCTCTATGTTCTAGAAGAGTCTTTAATATTCTCTAAACAATGAGTTGAACTACATTGTGTATTATCAATCCCAAACTAATGGTTAGTCTGAGTTGACTATTCATAAATTGGAAGATATGTTGAGGGCATGCTCTATAAACTTAATATGAGGATGGGACCAACAAATTCCTCTATTCTAGTTGTATTACAATAATAGTTTTCACTCGAGCATCCAAGTGGCTTCATATGAAGCCCTTTATAGAAAGACATGTAGAACACTTTCATGTTGGGATTAAGTCAATGAACATAATCTGTTGGGGCCTACAATGGTTGAAGAAATGGTAGAAAAGTTAAAGGCTATTCAACAACACATCAAGGTAGACCAAAGTCAAAAAAAATTGAAAACAATCATCAATGAGATAGATTTTGAGGTTGGAGACAATTTATTCCCCTACATATCTTCATGGAAGAGATTCATAATATTTTGGAAGATGGAAAAGTTAAGTCCTGAGAACATCTTCCCCTTTGAGATTTTGATTTCATCAAAACGTGACATATCGACTAGCACTTCCACTAACCATGTCTCAAGTACATGATGTATTCCACATATCCTTCTTAAGGAAGTACATACCAGAACCCTCATATATTTTGAATTCAGAGTTGGTATAGCTAGAAAATGATCTCTCTTAAAAGGATAAGTCAGTAAAGATCTTGGACCGTAAAGATAAAGTTCTATGAAACAAGACTACTAACCAAGTCAAAGTACTATGGCACAAGTAGAAATGTGAAGAGGCGGCATGGGAACCAGATAAAGTGACGAAGGATAAGTATCCTCGCATGTTTTCACCTTATTATGTAAAACTAAATTTTAAGGGTTAAATTTCATAAGGGGGGAATAATGTAACAATCCATAATTTTATCAATGAAATTTCCCTTCTTATAATTATTTCATAAATCATATACATCACATAGTAAAACAAACAAAACATTATAAATGAAAAAGAAAAACTATTCAGAAAATAAACTAATAAGTATTCTAAATATTATAACATGATAATAAATAGAAAATAAGAGGATATGAATATGATAATTTGGATCTAATCAATCCACCAGAATGAATGCACTCATGAACAAATCTTTAGAAATAAAACATAATGTTAATAATATAATATTATTTTTAAAGATGAAAGTATATATATACTTGAGAGAAAATAAAAATTAATGAATAATGAATGAAATAATAGGTATTTATATGAAGTAGTTGACCTGAATTACCATTATAAATATGACTATTAGAAAAGTAATTTGACCGTCAGAATAATAATATGACCATTGGAAGATTAACCTAGTTATTGAAATAGTAATATGACCATTAGGAATAGTAATATGACTATTAGAATAGTAAATTCGCCTATGGAAATCTAAAATAAAATTTAATTATCTTAAAAAATTAGAATATGATATATTTATATTACAGTACATAAAATAAATGTTTTTAAAAAAATAAGTTAAGAGTTGGTATATTTGTAAAATATAAATGTTTTATTTGCTATTTTATAATGAATATAATTATTTAAATAAAAAATTATTTCCCAAAAATGGATTCATAAATTAATATTATGTTTTATTA
Organism: Viscum album; assembly: GCA_963277665.1. NCBI lineage: Eukaryota > Viridiplantae > Streptophyta > Magnoliopsida > Santalales > Viscaceae > Viscum > Viscum album. The sequence continues at coordinate 576,701,584 of OY728166.1, forward strand.
TAATTATAATATAATTTTATGAGGCCATAAGTAATTTTTCAAAAGGCCATAAAATTGATTAAAATACTAAAATCGTTATTTTTTGAATAAATGATAATTTTATTTGAAAATTAAAATTATCATAGTTAGAAAATTATTTTAATAAAATGGATTATATTTTTTAAATCTACATTTCAAAAAAAATTAGGGTGTCTTTTTTGGAATTTTTTAAAATAGTTAAATTTTTAGTGAATAGTGAAATATAGTGATTTTTGGTATTTATAATTATAATTAAAATACATGAATTATTTAGTAATATATGGTGAAAACACTCATTATTTATAACTTTTATGAACTAGTTATTTTATATAGTCACAAGAATCAATACTATTGATAGTCTTCAGCCAAAATAATGGAAAAATGAATATAAAAATAAAAAACGCTCATCTCTTACACCTATAAATACCACCCCTTCTCCTCACACCTTATGAGACTTTAAGATTTAAAAATATATAGAAAAATTTATCCTCCCCACTATACCCACATTTAATTTCTTCTCGTCTCCCAAAACTTCCAATTCAATGTTCTTTAAAGGGTTCTTCAAAGAGGTGATATTCAAGAGGTAACATTCTCAAACTACCTCTTTTAATTTCTTTTCTTCGTCTACCTTCTCCTCATATCCTTAATCTATAAAATCATGATAAATCTATTATCGTGTATGTATAAAAGTTTTTTATTTTTCATATAATATATCTTATCCACCTCTTTTCTCATCTCCTCTTATTCAATGAAAAGCAAAACCATTTTCCATATTTTGTTAGTTAATCGTCGTTGTGGATGATGAGTTTTTGTTTTCCACTAATAACTTCATGGTTGGTTTAAATTAACTTATAATGGTTAAAAGGAACTAATTATTTATATTATATGTGGTTTCAAATTTTATAAAGATTATATGGTCATAACATTAAATAAAATTAAACCAGTTTGCGATTGTCGAAAAAACCAAAAAAATAAACTAAACATTTATCATTAACGTTTTATCAAATGATTCATACTCATGTAAAAAAAGATATATGGGTCCATTTAAACTTTTTTAGGTTCATTAATACCATTTCATTTTACTTTATTTTTATTTCTATTTGAAAAAACATCAATAATTATACACAAGAAAACTGACCATTAAACTATGAAATGAACGCTCCCAAAACAATGAAATTGAATTATATAACTCATAAAATAGACATAAATGAACTTAATAGAATCATAATAAATCAAATATATGTGTTATAGGTTCTAAATTAAGTAATTAATGAATATAATTTAATTATACAATACATTAAGTGCAAGTGAAGAACGTGTTCGGACATAATGTAACACATCTCGCCAAACCTCCATATTTCCTATGGGTTATGTTTTGTCTATCTTTACCTCAATTTATCTACCCATTAATATTATATAATTCACCTATATTATTTATAAATATTCCAAACATGTATATATATATATCTCAATTTATCTTTATTTTATGGGGAAATACATGTTATAAAAGCTTCTCGTCTTAATTCCTCTCGATAAGAAAACTCGATTAAAGAGAACTTCTTTGTTTCTTATTCATTTAAATTATAGTCCATAAAATTATTTAATCCACCCATATTTTCTAGAATCAATAATTTTATCATGAAAAAATATTTTAGTTCATTTATGGTTTTCTGTAAATAATTATTTTTTTATCCTCTTTAAGGACTCTTTAATCTTTTCCCTTAAACCACACAGAAGTGGAAAATTTATAAAGTTACCTGAACACTATTTTTCATGTTTTCACTTAATTTGAAAATAATTATTCATGATATATTATTATTTTCACTTTATTATTGTCTAATAATTATTTAATCCATTCTTTCATGGATACCAATATGATAACCCCTTTGTTTATGCCTAATGAAATGATTACAAAACCCATTTCTTTCCATGGGTAACCCATATGTTTATTCCTTATGTTTGATTACTTTATGTGGAGCACATATGAATGTACATGTTATTATGTGTGTTTCTAGATATTTCTCCAATTCATTGGGAAATGTTTTGTATAATGAGATGTTATGTATGGGATTAGGGAGTAAACCTAATCCATTATTGGGCTTTGTACACCATGTTATATCATCTTGGAAGTTAGTATTGACTCATATTTATGTCATATTATGTGTTGTTTCCACCTTTCTATATTTCTATGTTCATATGATTCCATGTTTTATATTATATGGCTCTATATTTTTATTCACGATCCATGAATTTTATATTTTCATGTTATGCCTTCTGACTCATGATTTATGCTTCATTTCCATATTTATTATCTTACTAGGATTTTTAGATCTCCCATTTTGTACATGTATTCCCCATGTTAACATATAAATTTATATGAGCTCAAAGATAATTAGAAGCTCGTTATGGATATAAATAAATTGATGTTTTATTCTAGCTTCATGTTTTCTAATTATGAACCCATTCTTCTAAATACGCAAGTATTTTCAATCCTTGGTTTGTATTTAAAGGATATTTATGCTTAAAATCATGTAATAATATGTGTAGAAGGCTTGGGTTGCTATATTATAGGAGATAAAGTGGTGGTAAGAGCTTGTAAAAGGCATGGAAGAGTTTAGTTTGGGTGGTGCATAAGATCTGCAAGGATAGTGACTCTTGTAATCTGATGAATGGTCCCTTTAATACAAATCCATATGTATATTTATGCATGATATTTTCTTACATTAATGTTCCATGGGGATAGGTATAAGGGATCAGGACTGATAGAAACCTTGAGAAATATATATAATGGCCATGAGCCTCATATATGTGAAATAGGTACTCGTTAGTGCTTTGAGTGTTTTGGGATCTTCTGACAACTATATCGCTAAGGGGAAAGAGTATTGATATAGTCGATGATAGAACCCTTGTGGGTCTTAGGGTGTGAGATGAGATGAAAGTATCCTATATTGTTTTATTAGGGAAAATGGGAAGTCTTGAGAGTCTTAGGACTAGTGTGATAGTTGAGATGGTTGTACGTCTCATGCCTGGTGAGTGACACTCTTTGGGGGTGGATTAAGGCATGGTAAGTGTTGTGAGTGGGGTGAGTCCTTCTGGACTGTACATGGTGTCATGTAGTGGTATTTCCTCTGATTGATGGGTTTAGATCTATTTTCAGATTTTTGTGAAATGGGACCAAATTGAGGGTCATGTTATGGTAATTGGATGAGGATGTGTATTGGCCTTATGAGGTTTGGTTAGGTGGGTCTGACATAGTATAAGAACATCATGGGGTGTTGGATATGGCTTGATTCTAGTGAGAAGAGACTAGGATAGATTGGAGGAAACCAAGTGAATGCCCGTACGGGTGAGAGAAGAATGTCGTGAGGGCTTAATTTCATTCTTGGGTGATGATAGGAAAGGGGATATGTTTGAGTGAATAACACATTTTGGTGAACTTGTGATCTTGTGGGATGGGTCATGTGCCCTAATTGTATACATATGGTTGGTAAAAAACCATATTATGTATGTTGATGTGTCATGTGGTCTGGCCCTTCTATAAGTTATATGGCACTGTAAATGTCACCATGAGTGAGATTGTTTCCTAGTTATGTGTGAATTGTGGTCTAAACTTAAGTGGGAAGGTGGCTTGAAACCTACATGGACATTCCCTGAGTGAGATGGTATTGTGAAATACCACACTGAGTGAGAGGGTTTTAGTCCCCCTATGCTTGTGAGACCCACCCTGGGAGATGGATGTGTTCAGGTTATGACCCCATCTTTCATGAGAGGGTAGTTAATGTGATGTGATACCCAATTTGAATGAGAGGGTCTAGTCAATATTTGACGTGAACAAAAAAAATAAAAGTGGTCTTAATGGTGGTTTATTATATAATGGTGGTTTAATATAACTGCCGCTCTATTTTAAAAAAAAATTAGTAGCAGATTTTTTTAAACAGATGATAAATATTTAAAAAGACCATAATTAAACCTCACCCCCACCACCACCCCAATTAATCCCATCAGTCCTGACCCCCCCCCCCCCCCATACCCTTGCCCTGATCCCCCTACTCCCGAATAACAACTACCCTATCTCACATCTGATCCCCATGACCCTGACCCCCCTAATCTTTGATGATAACTATCCCCCCTCCAATCCCCGTGACCTCGATCCCATGCTCCTGAATGGTGATTGTAACACCCCAAGCTTCCACGGTATGTTTCCCTTCGAATAATGCAATACTGTGTGTTGTACGCAACCTCGAGCTCTAACACACACCACAATTAATTAAACTAGCCGTTGTGAATAGTAATACCTACTTTTTGAAATTTTATAAATTTTATTTATCAAAATGGACTTCATTTCTGGATTAGGAATATTGAAATTAGCCTATGTTGAATTTTTGGTATTTTTCTGAGAACTTCTAATTTTTATGAATAGTGAAAAATACATAAAAACAAATTTTTTAATCAAAATAATTTATAGTGATAAATTATACTATTTAGTGGTTTTAAATTATAATTAGAATATATTTTTACCATTTTATCCAATAGTGGTCATTAGAATTAATTTAACATTGAAATTGGACATAAACAATTACCAATCTTTTGATATAAATTGTTTCTTAAAAACACGCTATTTGTTGTAACAGCGTGAATTAATTATAAAATTAATTAATGCAAATTATATGTTTGGAATTTTGTAAAATAGACATCATTTTTGAATTCAGAATATCAATTATAGCTTAGGGTGAAATTTTGGCCTTATTCTGAAAAACATCAATTTTTGATGAATAGTGAAACCACTAAGTGGTTGTTAAAAACTGATTTTTCGTTAAAATGAAATATTACCACTTCTGTGATTTAATTTTCAAAAATCCGACATACATGGTTGTCATTAAGAAGTAAAATGTCGTTCAATGAGATTAAAATAATTTTTTGGTGAATAGTAACTTTTAAGTTCTTAATCACGATTAGAGTTATTAGTGTAGTTTAAGGTAAAAATAATGTTTTAATAATATGAGATGAGCTTGAAACTTGTCCTACTCCTATTTTATGAGTCATGGCCGACCAAGAAAACCCATGGGTCAACTTGGGGACCCCATGGAGCCACTTTGGTTGGAAAATGACATTAATATATATTTATTTAATGTTAAAATTAAATTGACACAAACATGAGTTGTTTTACTAAAACAGTTTTTAAGTGGGGTTACACAAGTCCATATTTTGACTATAAATATTCATTAGAAATCTAAAAATATTTCCTACATCATAGTATTTTTTTTATAATTTTTAGAAATTAAATAAATTAAATTATTTATGACATTATTATGATGCAGTGATGACCTCATTATTTAACGATTTTAATAAAATGAAAAGATAATGTAAAATCCAAGGCTTACACTTGTCCAAAGACTATTGGATGGGTATATTTCGAACCCTTATCACCTTAGACACGAATTATATAAGTTTGGGACCTTTAGAATCCTAAAATCATTGTATAATAATGTAACATTTCAATCTTTCCAAAAGAGCCCCTCCTCTCCTCTTATAAAAGGCCCCCACCTCTACCACCTTATTCACACTTTCAAGCCTTTTGGTTCGGCCAACCTCTGCCCAAATACTCTCCCAACTTCTCTCCCTTCATCCTAGAAGCTTTACTTTAGTCAGAAAGCCATCCTAAGAAGTCCTTTTGATCAAATCAAAAGAAGAACCTGAAGAAGAGGTAACATTTTCATCACCCTCTTTCAAGTTTCTTTCTTCTTCCACTCCCTCTTTGTTTATTATTTCAATTCTAAAATTATAACTCCAGTATCTTCTATATACTGTGATGTTATTATAAATATGGAACAACCATATTCAGTATTCTACCCATCATTTGAATGACATGTCACCATACGTGCGTACGTACGGCTTACCGTCTCCACGTCGTGGTGTAATTGTTATTCAATATATTATTATTTAGATGGGTATAATAATGATATGTAATTCATGTAAATAATAAATATAACATGATAATGATTCTGTATATAAGATATACTATCCAATTATATATTATTTTAATATCAAAATAATGATATTGTCGCTCGTGCGTACGTACGGACTACCGTCTCCACGAACGCGATGAGATTCATTCTCCGTCGTATCCATTCAAGTATAATTATCATTTGATGATTTAAAAATAATGTTTAAGGACATGATATCATTCTGGATATGAATAAGATACAACCTATCAGTGAAAAACATGACTTACGTAACAAAACATATAAAAGAAAATGAGTAAGTTAACACCCGAAACAACGATAAATCTAAGATATTGTTAACAAAGAAATGTTAAAAGATCATATATGATATCATATGAATGTATATTATTCTTGTATAATTTAATAACAATTATTTCACCATTATACAGGAGGTTAACCTACCCCAACCAAGGAAAAGTACAAGGTAAGGGTTTACTTCACAACCTCTTCATTATCCAAGGTTGTTTATACATAATTATCTACTGGGACCTCGTTATCATCCACATCCATGTTTCTTAAAAATGTCTTTCAAAACATTTTTAATATTAAATGGAAAATGGGTTAAATTCATTTATACCCTTATACGTTTTTTAAAGTAATCTTACCATCGTTTTCCAAACAATGTACTTTTTGACCTTTTTGACAAATTTAAGGTAAGAATGTTTTTTTTAACTTATACTGCGGGTGCGGCTATTTTCCGCCATTATAATTTCGTCGAAGCTTCCCTTACAATCTTATAAGAATATTTTCAAAGTAAATGAATTATTTTATAATTATGGGACTTTTAAATGATTTCAAAAAAGAGAGATATATTTCTCTCAAATAGCTTTGATTTCATCCATGTCAACATCCTTTGATGGGTTTTAAGTTTAATTGAAATTGATTTATGATACAAAACTTCCATTGAACATTTTGTGAAATATTTGACTGTGGATGTGTTATTTTTATACCATCCATAGTTTATGGAGAAATTGTTGACATTTCGTATGCTAGTTTTAATACGAATATTTATGTTATGTTTAAACCTATTCATATGAGGAATGTATTGGACTTAATAAGTGACGGGTGGAGCCCGCTATAGCTCCTCGATGTATCGGTAGGTCTCATGAGACAACTAGATGTGGAATTGGCCGAGGCCCTTTCCCAATTTGATTTATGGTTTTGTCCGAGGCCTTAATCATTTTAGACGTCTTGGCCGAGTCCTTGACAAAGTGTTTCAGATTGTCTGGCATTATACATTCCCTCATTATGAAAGTGGTTATTGATATTTCATGTGATTATTCGTCTAGTAGAATATCCATGTGAGTAAGTAATGGAATTATCTTATTTTACTTTTTCCATATTATGCTGAAGTTCAAGTTCAATAAGGCTTTTGTTTTAGTTATACATTTCCTTAAATGCTTATGTTTTCTTATGAAAGTTTCCGCTATATTGTTATCCTTACGGAGCATTTGAGGTCACCCCTTTCAATGTTTTATTTTTCCCAGGATGTGAAGAAGTGTATTATGACTGACATGCAAGAATAGTCAGTGAGGATATGAGTGTGGACTAGGGAGACCATGTTATTGTAGTTTTCATTTTTATGATGTAATGTAATGTTTATGAATGTATCTAGTGATTCCAAGGCTACTAAACTAATCGGTCTTTCGAGACTTGATCTTTTGTGATCATGCCAATGTTACGAAGTAATGCACCGACTCTGGATAGCTGGGGTCGGGGTGTTACAGTTGGTATCAGAGGCAGTTTAGTACTAACCTTGGAAGCTAGATTTAGATAAAATCTGATTAGAGCACGTAGACCTAAGATGAAATTTGAGGATTAGTATAGAAGAACTTCCTAAAATTTTGGTATTGTAGAGATTTTGTGAGTTTTCCGAGTAATACATCCATGTCTGGATACGAGCTGATAGAGGCGGCTCTGGCACAGATGTACCTAGGGGTAAAACCTGAAAACACCGCTTTGAGCTAGACTCGAACGGGAACTGGTGCACGACAACGGGCCTTGCTGCACTCTTGGTTACGACACTCCCGGGGGATATGCTTAGGATAATTCTCATTTTCTTTAAAAACCACTATGAACGGTTATGAGTATATACTTCCTCAAAGAAAACTTTTTTATGATTATGGATTATATCCATAAATAGTTCAATTTATGTTAAGTATTTTATAAGTATGGAATTATGTATTTTGATTCATAAACTAATCGAGTTTATGCCATTGTATAGAAATGGCGCCTAGTGGATGGAATGGAAACTGTATCAATGCATGCACTCCGTGTAGGGATTTCCCTCCTGCTCAAGATAATTATTGTGGATCGGGAGATACAACTGGTGCTGATCAACTTATTACCATACTGGAACAACTCACTCAAGTTATGAATAATAACCTTACTCGTATGGATCACCCTGATCCACAACGTGGAGGATCAATGTTAGACCACTTCATGAGGCAACAACCACCAACATTTAATGGGGGTACAAATCCGTTAGTAGCTAAGAAATGGATAAACTCCTTAGAGAAAATATTCCATGCCTTGGGGAGTAGCGAAAGGGAGAAGGTTGTCATGGCAGTTTACCGCCTCACTGGAGATGTCGATCAGTGGTGGTCGCTGATTCAAAACACAAAGGAATATGATGACGTATCGAATATGGAATGGAGGGAGTTCAAAGAGGTTTTCTTAGAAAAATACTTTTCTCGTGACCATCGAGCAGATATGGAAAGGCAATTTCTGAGTCTGAGGCAGAAGGAGGATGAGAATGTCACAAAGTATGAGGCTAACTTTACAAGGTTAGCGAGGCATGCTGCCGATTATATACGTAAACAAAGGAGTAAGATTGATCGTTTCTTTGATGGGTTAAAACCATTTCTCCGTCGAGCTTTAGTATCACAATCCTTCTCATCATACGAAGATATTGTCTCGTGTGCTATCAAGACAGAAAAGGAATTCTCTAAGTCTTATGACAACAAAGTAAAGCAAGAGAAGAAGAGAATGGTGGAACAAGAGACAGATAAAGGGAAAAAGGGAAAGAAGGATTTTCCATTATGTGATAATTGTGGGAAGAATCACCCTGGTACTTGCCTAAAAGGAATGGGAGTTTGTTATAAATGTGGAGAAAAGGGTCACCAGGCTCGTGATTGCAAGGGAAAGAAAGAGGCTATCAAAGTTGAATTCTACAATTGTAGAGAAATGGGTCATTATGCAAATGAATGTCCTAAGTGTCAGGGAAACTTACCTCAGAAAAGGCCAAGGGATCAAGGACAATCTTATGCTGTTACTACAGTTGAAGCAGAATAAGTAATGTATTGGTGCTTTTGGACTCATGGATTATATTCTGGTTATTAGAATAATGTGATATATATATAAGGATTGTACTGTAGTAATTTTTGATTTTATTAAGGTTTTAATATGATGAAGGTAATTATATTTTTAGTATGTGACAATAAGAGCAACTTTACATTGTTTGGGGAATCTGATAAATTGATTTTGGAATTAAGAGACCTTTTAGAGAAAGTCTGGACAGAGGTATTTTGGATAACTATAAAGGTTGGAGTGGATTAAGTTGATCTTTGATAGTATTGTTTAAGGTTAAAAAAATTATGAAGATTATTTTTGAACATTATAATACTATAGTTTTAGGAAAAGAACAACCTGCAGGGTGGGGCATAACCCGTCGCGTCGGACAAAGCTGCAGGAATCGAACCCACAATCATAGTGCGACAGGCCTTTATTTCCTACCACTAGCCTACAGGAAGTCCCTGGTTATTACAAAAAAAATTTACTAATCTAAATGGTATGTGTTAACATTTGGAACCTTATACAATTAGGATAAGTATAATATTTTTGAGTTGTATTACCTTTTAGAGTGAAAGATGGGTTTGTGGTAAAAATTTATTAAAGAATGAAAGTCTACATGACAAGTATTTATATTCCCTTACATTCTTAGTAAATCTCCTAAATAAATTCCTCAACTTTATAAATGTTAACTCAAAACAAAAATGTTGTCGGTTAACTTTTCCTACTGGGGAATCAAGGATCGTTTAACCAATCACAAGTTTGTGATTTTCTTGTAGTTAAACTTTCTCCTAATCCTTTTTTCTATAACTCTCCTACAGACCATGATGGTTTGTTTCTCCTCCATATCCATATTTTCATAGAATCCTAGAATGGGCTATCTCGGGTGACCTTTGTACTTATCTTTCTTTCTTTTAATGTTATATATTTATTAACCTTATTTCCGATGTGGGTTTTCCACAAAGGTATTTTCAATTTTCAACCTTTTATTTTCAAAGAAAAATTTCAAATTGCGAGGATGCAATTTATTGAAGGAGGGGAGAATGTAACACCTCAAGCTTCCACGGTACGTTTCCCTTCGAATAATGCAATAGCGTGTGTTGTACGCAACCTCGAGCTCTAACACACACCACAACTAATTAAACTAGCCGTTGTGAATAGTAATACCTACTTTTTAAAATTTTATAAATTTTATTTATCAAAATGGACTTCATTTTTGGATTAGGAATATCGAAATTAGCCTATGTTGAATTTTTGGTATTTTTCTGAGAACTTCTAATTTTTATGAATATTGAAAAATACATAAAAACAACTTTTTTAATCAAAATAATTTATAGTGATAAATTATACTATTTAGTGGTGTTAAAGTATAATTAGAATATATTTTTACCATTTTATCCAATTGTGGTCATTAGAATTAATTTAACATTGAAATTGGACATAAACAATTACCAATCTTTTGATATAAATTGTTTCTTAAAAACACGCTATTTGTTGTAACAGCGGGAATTAATTATAAAATTAATTAATGAAAATTATATTTTTGGAATTTTGTAAAATAGACATCATTTTTGAATTCGGAATATCAATTATATCTTAGGGTGAAATTTTGGCCTTATTCTGAAAAACTTCAATTTTTGATGAATAGTGAAACCACTAAGTGGTTGTTAAAAACTGATTTTTCGTTAAAATGAAATATTACCACTTATGTGATTTGATTTTCAAAAATCCGACATACATGGTTGTCATTAAGAAGTAAAATGTGGTTCAATGAGATTAAAATAATTTTTTAGTGAATAGTAACTTTTAAGTTCTTAATCACGATTAGAGGTAATTAGTGTAGTTTAAGGTAAAAATAATGTTTTAATAATATGAGATGAGCTTGACACTTGTCCTACTCCTATTGGATGAGTCACAGCCGACCAAGACAACCCATGGGTCAACTTGGGGACCCCATGGAGCCACTTTGGTTGGAAAATGACATTAATATATATTTATTTAATGTTAAAATTAAATTGACACAAACATGAGTTATTTTACTAAAACAGTTTTTAAGTGGGGATACACAAGTCCAAATTTTGACTATAAATATTCATTAGAAATATAAAAAGATTTCATACATCATAGTATTTTTTTCATAATTTTTAGACATTAAATAAATTAAATTATTTATGACATCATTATGATGCAGTGATGACCTCATTATTTAACGATTTAAATAAAATGAAAAGATAATGTAAAATCCAAGGCTTACACTTGTCCAAAGACTATTGGATGGGTAGATTTCGAACCCTTATCACCTTAGCCACGAATTATATAAGTGTGGGACCTTTATAATCCGAAAAGCATTGTATAATAATGTAACATTTCAATCTTTCCAAAAGAGCCCCTCCTCTCCTCTTATAAAAGGCCCCCACCTCTACCACCTTGTTCACACTTTCAAGCCTTTTGGTTCGGCCAACCTCTGCCCAAATACTCTCCCAACTTCTCTCCCTTCATCCTATAAGCTTTACTTTAGTCAGAAAGCCATCCTAAGGAGTCCTTTTGATCAAATCAAAAGAAGAACCCGAAGAAGAGGTAGCATTTTCATCACCCTCTTTCAAGTTTCTTTCTTCTTCCACTCCCTCTTTGTTTATTATTTCAATTCTAAAATTATAAATCCAGTATCTTCTATAGACTGTGATGTTATTATAAATATGGAACAACCATATTCAGTATTCTACCCATCATTTGAATGACATGTCACCATACGTGCGTACGTACGGCTTACCGTCTCCACGTCGTGGTGTAATTGTTATTCAATATATTATTATTTAGATGGGTATAATAATTATATGTAATTCATGTAAATAATAAATATAACATGATAATGATTCTGTATATAAGATATACTATCCAATTATATATTATTTTAAAATCAAAATAATGATATTGTCGCTCGTGCGTACGTACGGACTACCGTCTCCACGAACGCGATGAGATTCATTCTCCGTCGTATCCATTCAAGTATAATTATCATTTGATGATTTAAAAATAATTTTTAAGGACATGATATCATTCTGGATATGAATAAGATACAACCTATCCATGAAAAACACGATTTACGTAACAAAACATATAAAAGAAAACGAGTAAGTTAACACCCGAAACAACGATAAATCTAAGATATTGTTAACAAAGAAATGTTAAAAGATCATATATGATATCATATGAATGTATATGATTCTTGTATAATTTAATAACAATTATTTCACCATTATACAGGAGCTTAACCTACCCCAACCAAGGAAAAGTAGAAGGTAAGGGTTTACTTCACAACCTCTTCTTTATCCAAGGTTGTTTATACATAATTATCTACTGGGACCTCGTTATCATCCACATCCATGTTTCCTAAAAATGTCTTTCAAAACATTTTTACTATTAAATGGAAAATTGGTTAAAGTCATTTATACCCTTATACGTTTTTTAAAGTAATCTTACCGTCGTTTTCCAAACAATGTACTTTTTGACCTTTTTGACAAATTTAAGGTATGAATGTTTTTTTAACTTATACGGCGGGTGCGGCTATTTTCCGCCATTATAATTTCGTCGAAGCTTCCCTTACAAGCTTATAAGAATATTTTCAAATTAAATGAATTATTTTATAATTATGGGACTTTTAAATGATTTCAAAAAAGAGAGAGATATTTCTCTCAAATAGCTTTTATTTCATCCATGTCAACATCCTTTGATGGGTTTTAAGTTTAATTGAAATTGATTTATGATACAAAACTTCCATTGAACCTTTTGTGAAATATTTGACTGTGGATGTGTTATTTTTATACCATCCATAGTTTATGGAGAAATTGTTGACATTTCGTATGCTAGTTTTAATACGAATATTTATGTTATGTTTAAACCTATTCATATGAGGAATGTATTGGACTTAATAAGTGACGGGTGGATCCCGCTATAGCTCCTCGATGCATCGGTAGGTCTTATGAGACAACTAGACGTGGAATTGGCCGAGGCCCTTTCCCAATTTTATTTATGGTTTTGGCTGAGGCCTTAATCATTTTAGACGTCTCGGCCGAGGCCTTGAAAAAGTGTTTCAGAATGTCTGGCATTATACATTCCCTCATTATGAAAGTGGTTATTGATATTTCATGTGATTATTCGTCAAGTAGAATATCCATGTGAGTAAGTAATGGAATTATCTTATTTTACTTTTTCCATATTATGCTGAAGTTCAAGTTCAATAAGGCTTTTGTTTTAGTTATACATTGCCTTAAATGCTTATGTTTTCTTATGAAAGTTTCCGCTATATTGTTATCCTTACGGAGCATTTGAGCTCACCCCTTTCAATGTTTTATTTTTCCCAGGATGTGAATAAGTGTATTATGACTGACTTGCAAGAATAGTCAGTGAGGATATGAGTGTGGACTAGGGAGACCATGTTATTGTAGTTTTCATTTTTATGATGTAATGTAATGTTTATGAATGTATCTAGTGTTTCCAAGGCTACTAAACTAATCGGTCTTTCGAGACTTGATTTTTTGTGATCATGCCAATGTTACGAAGTAATGCACCGACTCTGGGTAGCTGGGGTCGGGGCGTTACAGTTGGTATCAGAGGCAGTTTAGTAGTAACCTTGGAAGCTAGATTTAGATAAACTCTGACTAGAGCACGTAGACCTAAGATGAACTTTGAGGATTAGTATAGAAGAACTTCCTAAAATTTTGGTATTGTAGAGATTTTGTGAGTTTTCCGAGTAATACATCCCTGTCTGGATAGGAGCAGGTAGAGGCGGCTCTAGCACAGATGTACCTAGGGGTAAAACCTGAAAACACCGCTTTAAGCTAGACTCGAACGGGAACTGGTGCACGACAACGGGCCTTGCTGCACTCTTGGTTACGACACTCCCGGGGGATATGCTTAGGATAATTCTCATTTTCTTTACAAACCACTATGAACGGTTATGAGTATATACTTCCTCAAAGAAAACCTTTTTATGATTATGGATTATATCCATAAATAGTTCAATTTATGTTAAGTATTTTATAAGTATGGAATTATGTATTTTGATTCATAAACTAATCTAGTTTATGCCATTGTATAGAAATGGCGCATGGTGGAAGGAATGGAAATCGTATCAATGCACGCACTCCGTGTAGGGATTTCCCTCCTGCTAAAGATAATTATTGTGGATCTGGAGATACAACTGGTGCTGATCAACTTATTACCATACTGGGACAACTCACTCAAGTTATGAATAATAACCTTACTCATATGGATCACCCTGATCCACAACGTGGAGGATCAATGTTAGACCGCTTCATGAGGTAACAACCACCAACATTTAATGGGGGTACAAATCCGTTAGTAGCTGAGCAATGGATAAACTCCTTAGAGAAAATATTCCATGCCTTGGGGAGTAGCGAAAGGGAGAAGGTTTTCATGGAAGTTTACCGCCTCACTGGAGATGTCGATCAGTGGTGGTCGCTGATTCAAAACACAAAGGAAGATGATGACGTATCGAATATGGAATGGAGGGAGTTCAAAGAGCTTTTCTTAGAAAAATACATTCCTCGTGACCATCGAGCAGATATGGAAAGGCAATTTCTGAGTCTGAGGAAGAAGGAGGATGAGAATGTCGCAAAGTATGAGGCTAACTTTACAAGGTTAGCGAGGCATGCTGCCGATTATATACGTAACCCAAGGAGTAATATTGATCGTTTCTTTGATGGGTTAAAACCATTTCTCCGTCGAGCTTTAGTATCACAATCCTTCTCATCATACGAAGATATTGTCTCGTGTGCTGTCAAGACAGAAAAGGAATTCTCTAAGTCTTATGACAACAAAGTAAAGAAAGAGAAGAAGAGAACGGTGGAACAAGAGACAGATAAAGGGAAAACGGAAAGAAGGATTTTCCATTATGTGATAATTGTGGGAAGAATCACCCTGGTACTTGCCTAAAAGGAATGGGAGTTTGTTATAAATGTGGAGAAAAGGGTCACCAGGATCGTGATTTCAAGGGAAAGAAAGAGGCTATCAAAGTTGAATGCTACAATTGTAGAGAAATGGGTCATTATGCAAATGAATGTCCTAAGCGTCAGGGAAAATTACCTCAGAAAAGGCCAAGGGATCAAGGACAATCTTATGCTGTTACTACAGTTGAAGCAGAATAACTAATGTATTGGTGCTTTTGGACTCATGGATTATATTCTGGTTATTAGAATAATGTGATATATATATAAGGATTGTACTGTAGTACTTGTTGATTTCAGTAAGGTTTTAATATGATGAAGGTAATTATATTTTTAGTATGTGACAATAAGAGAAACTTTACTTTGTTTGGGGAATCTGATAAATTGATTTTGGAATTAAGAGACCTTTTAGAGAAAGTCTGGACAGAGGTATTTTGGATAACTATAAAGGTTGGAGTGGATTAAGTTGATATTTGGATAGTATTGTTTAAGGTTAAAAAATTTATGAAGATTATTTTTGAATATTATAATACTATAGTTTTAGGAAAAGGACAACCTGCAGGGTGGGGCATAACCCGTCGCGTCGGACAAAGCTGTAGGAATCGAACCCACAATCATAGTGCGACAGGCCTTTATTTCCTACCACTAGCCTACAGGAAGTCCCTGGTTATTACAAAATAATTTTACTAATCTAAATGGTATGTGTTAACATTTGTAACCTTATACAATTAGGATAAGTATAATATTTTTGACTTGTATTACCTTTTAGAGTGAAAGATGGGTTTGTGGTAAAAATTTATTAAAGAATGAAAGTCTACATGACAATTATGTATATTCCCTTACATTCTTAGTAAATCTCCTAAATAAATTCCTCAACTTTATAAATGTTAACTCAAAACAAAAATGTTGTCGGTTAACTTTTCCTATTGGGGAATCAATGATCGTTTAACCAATCACAAGTTTGTGATTTTCTTGTAGTTAAACTTTCTCCTAATCCTTTATTCTATATCTCTCCATCAGACCATGATGGTTTGTTTCTCCTCCATATCCATATTTTCATAGAATCCTAGAATGGGCTATCTCGGGTGACCTTTGTACTTATCTTGCTTTCTTTTAATGTTATATATTTATTAACCTTATTTCCGAAGTGGGTTTTCCACAAAGGTATTTTCAATTTTCAACCTTTTATTTTCAATGAAAAATTTCAAATTGCAAGGACGCAATTTATTGAAGTAGGGGAGAATGTAACACCCCAAGCTTCCACGGTACGTTTCCCTTCGAATAATACAATAGCGTGTGTTGTACGCAACCTCGAGCTCTAACACACACCACAACTAATTAAACTAGCCGTTGTGAATAGTAATACCTACTTTTTGAAATTTTATAAATTTTATTTATCAAAATGGACTTCATTTTTGGATTAGGAATATCGAAATTAGCCTATGTTGAATTTTTGGTATTTTTCTGAGAACTTCTAATTTTTATGAATAGTGAAAAATACATAAAAACAACTTTTTTAATCAAAATAATTTATAGTGATAAATTATACTATTTAGTGGTTTTAAAGTATAATTAGAATATATTTTTACCATTTTATCCAATGGTGGTCATTAGAATTAATTTAACATTGAAATTGGACATAAACAATTACCAATCTTTTGATATAAATTGTTTCTTAAAAACACGCTATTTGTTGTAACAGCGGGAATTAATTATAAAATTAATTAATGAAAATTATATGTTTGGAATTTTTTAAAATAGACATCATTTTTGAATTCGGGATATCAATTATAGCTTAGGGTGAAATTTTGGCCTTATTCTGAAAAACTTCAATTTTTGATGAATAGTGAAACCACTAAGTGGTTGTTAAAAACTGATTTTTCGTTAAAATGAAATATTACCGCTTCTGTGATTTGATTTTCAAAAATCCGACATACATGTTTGTCATTAATAAGTAAAATGTGGTTCAATGAGATTAAAATAATTTTTTGGTGAATAGTAACTATTAAGTTCTTAATCACGATTAGAGGTAATTAGTGTAGTTTAAGGTAAAAATAATGTTTTAATAATATGAGATGAGCTTGACACTTGTACTACTCCTATTGGATGAGTCATGGCAGACCAAGAAAACCCATTGGTCAACATGGGGACCCCATGGAGCCACTTTGGTTGGAAAATGACATTAATATATATTTATTTAATGTTAAAATTAAATTGACACAAACATGAGTTGTTTTACTAAAACAGTTTTTAAGTGGGGTTACACAAGTCCAAAATTTTGACTATAAATATTCATTAGAAAGATAAAAAGATTTCCTACATCATAGTATTTGTTTTATAATTTTTAGACATTAAATAAATTAAATTATTTATGACATCATTATGATGAAGTGATGACCTCATTATTTAACGATTTTAATAAAATGAAAAGATAATGTAAAATACAAGGCTTACACTTGTCCAAAGACTATTGGATGGGTAGATTTAGAACCCTTATCACATTATCCACGAATTATATAAGTGTGGGACCTTTAGAATCCGAAAATCATTGTATAATATTGTAACATTTCAATCTTTCCAAAAGAGCCCCTCCTCTCCTCTTATAAAAGGCCACAACCTCTACCACCTTATTCACACTTCCAAGCCTTTTGGTTCCGCCAAACTCTGCCCAAATACTCTCCCAACTTCTCTCCCTTCATCCTAGAAGCTTTACTTTAGTCAGAAAGCCATCCTAAGGAGTCCTTTTGATCAAATCAAAATAAGAACCCGAAGAAGAGGTAACATTTTCATCACCCTCTTTCAAGTTTCTTTCTTCTTCCACTCCCTCTTTGTTTATTATTTCAATTATAAAATTATAACTCCAGTATCTTCTATATACTGTTATGTTATTATAAATATGGAACAACCATATTCAGTATTCTACCCATCATTTGAATGACATGTCACCATACGTGCGTACGTACGGCTTACCGTCTCCACGTCGTGGTGTAATTGTTATTCAATATATTATTATTTAGATGGGTATAATAATGATATGTAATTCATGTAAATAATAAATATAACATGATAATGATTCTGTATATAAGATATACTATCCAATTATATATTATTTTAATATCAAAATAATGATATTGTCGCTCATGCGTACGTACGGACTACCGTCTCCACGAACGTGATGAGATTCATTCTCCGTCGTATCCATTCAAGTATAATTATCATTTGATGATTTAAAAATAATTTTTAAGCACATGATATCATTCTGGATATGAATAAGATACAACCTATCCATGAAAAACATGATTTACGTAACAAAACATATAAAAGAAAACGAGTAAGTTAACACCCGAAACAATGATAAATCTAAGATATTGTTAACAAATAAATGTTAAAAGATCATATATGATATCATATGAATGTATATGATTCTTGTATAATTTAATAACAATTATTTCACCATTATACAGGAGGTTAACCTACCCCAACCAAGGAAAAGTAAAAGGTAAGGGTTTACTTCACAACCTCTTCATTATCCAAGGTTGTTTATACATAATTATCTACTGGGACCTCGTTATCATCCACATCCATGTTTCTTAAAAATGTCTTTCAAAACATTTTTACTATTAAATGGAAAATGGGTTAAAGTCATTTATACCCTTATACGTTTTTTAAAGGAATCTTACCGTCGTTTTCCAAACAATGTACTTTTTGACCTTTTTGACAAATTTAAGGTAAGAATGTTTTTTAACTTATACGGCGGGTGCGGCTATTTTCCGCCATTATAACTTCATAGAAGCTTCCATTACAAGCTTATAAGATTATTTTCAAAGTAAATGAATTATTTTATAATTATGGGACTTTTAAATGATTTCAAAAAAGAGAGATATATTTCTCTCAAATAGCTTTGATTTCATCCATGTCAACATCCTTTGATGGGTTTTAAGTTTAATTGAAATTGATTTATGATACAAAACTTCCATTGAACATTTTGTGAAATATTTGACTGTGGATGTGTTATTTTTATACCATCCATAGTTTATGGAGAAATTGTTGACATTTCGTATGCTAGTTTTAATACGAATATTTATGTTATGTTTAAACCTATTCATATGAGGAATGTATTGGACTTAATAAGTGACGGGTGGAGCCCGCTATAGCTCCTCGATGCATCGGTAGGTATCATGAGACAACTAGACGTGGAATTGGCCGAGGCCCTTTCCCAATTTGATTTATGGTTTTGGCCGAGGCCTTAATCATTTTAGACGTCTTGGCCGAGGCCTTGACAAAGTGTTTCAGAATGTCTGGCATTATACATTCCCTCATTATGAAAGTGGTTATTGATATTTCATGTGATTATTCGTCTTGTAGAATATCCATGTGAGTAAGTAATGGCATTATCTTATTTTACTTTTTCCATATTATGCTGAAGTTCAAGTTCAATAAGGCTTTTGTTTTAGTTATACATTGCCTTAAATGCTTATGTTTTCTTATGAAAGTTTCTGCTATATTGTTATCCTTATGGAGCATTTGAGCTCACCCCTTTCAATGTTTTATTTTTCCCAGGATTTGAAGAAGTGTATTATGACTGACTTGCAAGAATAGTCAGTGAGGATATGAGTGTGGACTAGGGAGACCATGTTATTGTAGTTTTCATTTTTATGATGTAATGTAATGTTTATGAATGTATCTAGTGTTTCCAAGGCTACTAAACTAATCGGTCTTTCGAGACTTGATCTTTTGTGATCATGCCAATGTTATGAAGTAATCCACCGACTGTGGATAGCTCGGTTTGGGGCGTTATAGTTGGTATCAGAGGTAGTTTAGTACTAACCTTGGAAGATAGATTTAGATAAACTCTGATTAGAGCACGTAGACCTAAGATGAACTTTGAGGATTAGTATAGAAGAACTTCCAAAAATTTTGGTATTGTAGAGATTTTGTGAGTTTTCCGAGTAATACATCCCTGTCTGGATACGAGCAGGTAGAGGCGGCTCTGGCACAGATGTACCTAGGGGTAAAACCTGAAAATACCGCTTTGAGCTAGACTCGAACAGGAACTGGTGCACGACAACGGGCCTTGTTGCACTCTTGGTTACGACACTCCCAGGGGATATGCTTAGGATAATTCTCATTTTCTTTACAAACCACTATGAACGGTTATGAGTATATACTTCCTCAAAGAAAACCTTTTTCTGATTATGGATTATATCCATAAATAGTTCAATTTATGTTAAGTATTTTATAAGTATGGAATTATGTATTTTGATTCATAAACTAATCCAGTTTATGACATTGTATAGAAATGGCGCCTAGTGGAAGGAATGGAAACCGTATCAATGCACGCACTCCGTTTAGGGATTTCCCTCCTGCTCAAGATAATTATTGTGGATCTGGAGATACAACTGGTGCTGATCAACTTATTACCATACTGGGACAACTCACTCAAGTTATGAATAATAACCTTACTCATATGGATCACCCTGATCCACAACGTGGAGGATCAATGTTAGATCGCTTCATGAGGCAACAACCACCAACATTTAATGGGGGTACAAATCCGTTATTAGCTGAGCAATGGATAAACTCCTTAGAGAAAATATTCCATGCCTTGGGGAGTAGCGAAAGGGAGAAGGTTGTCATGGCAGTTTACCGCCTCACTGGAGATGCCGATCAGTGGTGGTCGCTGATTCAAAACACAAAGGAAGATGATGACGTATTGAATATAGAATGGAGGGAGTTCAAAGAGCTTTTCTTAGAAAAATACTTTCCTCGTGACCATTGAGCAGATATGGAAAGGCAATTTCTGAGTCTGAGGCAGAAGGAGGATGAGAATGTCACAAAGTATGAGGCTAACTTTACAAGGTTAGCGAGGCATTCTGCCGATTATATACGTAACCCAAGGAGTAAGATTGATCGTTTCTTTTATGAGTTAAAACCATTTCTCCGTCGAGCTTTAGTATCACAATCCTTCTCATCATACGAAGATATTGTCTCGTGTGCTATCGAGACAGAAAATTAATTCTCTAAGTCTTATGACAACAAAGTAAAGCAAGAGAAGAAGAGAACGGTGGAACAAGAGACAGATAAAGGGAAAAAGGGAAAGAATGATTTTCCATTATGTGATAATTGTGGGAAGAATCACCATGGTACTTGCCTAAAAAGAATGGGAGTTTGTTATAAATGTGGAGAAAAGGGTCACCAGGCTCGTGATTGCAAGGGAAAGAAAGAGGCTATCAAAGTTGAATGCTACAATTGTAGAGAAATGGGTCATTATGCAAATGAATGTCCTAAGCATCAGGGAAACTTACCTCAGAAAAGGCCAAGGGATCAAGGACAATATTATGTTGTTACTACAGTTGAAGCAGAATAACTAATGTATTGGTGATTTTGGACTCATGGATTGTATTCTGGTTATTAGAATAATGTGATATATATATAAGGATTGTACTGTAGTACTTGTTGATTTCAGTAAGGTTTTAATATGATGAAGGTAATTATATTTTTAGTATGTGACAATAAGAGAAACTTTACTTTGTTTGGGGAATCTGATAAATTGATTTTGGAATTAAGAGACCTTTTAGAGAAAGTCTGGACAGAGGTATTTTGGATAAATATAAAGGTTGGAGTGGATTAAGTTGATATTTGGATAGTATTGTTTAAGGTTAAAAAATTTATGAAGATTATTTTTGAATATTATAATACTATAGTTTTAGGAAAAGGACAACCTGCAGGGTGGGGCATAACCCGTCGCGTCGGACAAAGCTGCAGGAATCGAACCCACAATCATAGTGCGACAGGCCTTTATTTCCTACCACTAGCCTACAGGAAGTCCCTGGTTATTACAAAATAATTTTACTAATATAAATGGTATGTGTTAACATTTGGAACCTTATACAATTAGGATAAGTATAATATTTTTGAGTTGTATTACCTTTTAGAGTGAAAGATGGGTTTGTGGTAAAAATTTATTAAAGAATGAAAGTCTACATGACAAGTATGTATATTCCCTTACATTCTTAGTAAATCTCCAAAATAAATTCCTCAACTTTATAAATGTTAACTCAAAACAAAAATGTTGTTGGTTAACTTTTCCTACTGGGGAATCAATGATCGTTTAACCAATCACAAGTTTGTGATTTTCTTGTAGTTAAACTTTCTTCTAATCCTATTTTCTATAACTCTCCATCAGACCTTGATGGTTTTTTTCTCCTCCATATCCATATTTTCATAGAATCCTAGAATGGGCTATCTCGGGTGACCTTTGTACTTATCTTGCTTTCTTTTAATGTTATATATTTATTAGCCTTATTTCCGATGTGGGTTTTCCACAAAGGTATTTTCAATTTTCAACCTTTTATTTTAAAAGAAAAATTTCAAATTGCGAGGACGCAATTTATTGAAGGAGGGGAGAATGTAACACCCCAAGCTTCCACGGTACGTTTCCCTTCGAATAATGCAATAGCGTGTGTTGTACGCAACCTCAAGCTCTAACACACACCACAACTAATTAAACTAGCCGTTGTGAATAGTAATACCAACTTTTTGAAATTTTATAAATTTTATTTATCAAAATGGACTTCATTTTTGGATTAGGAATATCGAAATTAGCCTATGTTGAATTTTTGATATTTTTCTGAGAACTTCTAATTTTTATGAATAGTGAAAAATACATAAAAACAACTTTTTTAATAAAAATAATTTATAGTGATAAATTATAATATTTAGTGGTTTTAAAGTATAATTAGAATATATTTTTACCATTTTATCCAATGGTGGTCATTACAATTAATTTAACATTGAAATTGGACATAAACAATTACCAATCTTTTGATATAAATTGTTTCTTAAAAACACGCTATTTGTTGTAACAGCGGGAATTAATTATAAAATTAATTAATGAAAATTATATGTTTGGAATTTTGTAAAATAGACATCATTTTTGAATTTGGAATATCAATTATATCTTAGGGTGAAATTTTGGCCTTATTCTGAAAAACTTCAATTTTTGATGAATAGTGAAACCACTAAGTGGTTGTTAAAAACTGATTTTTCGTTAAAATGAAATATTACCACTTCTGTGATTTGATTTTCAAAAATCCGACATACATGGTTGTCATTAAGAAGTAAAATGTGGTTCAATGAGATTAAAATAATTTTTTGGTGAATAGTAACTATTAAGTTCTTAATCACGATTAGAGGTAATTAGTGTAGTTTAAGGTAAAAATAATGTTTTAATAATATGAGATGAGCTTGAAACTTGTACTACTCCTATTGAATGAGTCATGGCAGACCAAGACAACCCATGGGTCAACATGGGGACCCCATGGAGCCACTTTGGTTGGAAAATGACATTAATATATATTTATTTAATGTTAAAATTAAATTGACACAAACATGAGTTGTTTTACTAAAACAGTTTTTAAGTGGGGTTAAACAAGTCCAAATTTTGACTATAAATATTAATTAGAAAAATAAGAAGATTTCCTACATCATAGTATTTGTTTTATAATTTTTAGACATTATATAAATTAAATTATTTATGACATCATTATGATGCAGTGATGACCTCATTATTTAACGATTTTAATAAAATGAAAAGATAATGTAAAATACAAGGCTTACACTTATCCAAAGACTATTGGATGGGTAGATTTCGAACCCTTATCACCTTAGCCACGAATTATATAAGTGTGGGACCTTTAGAATCCGAAAATCATTGTATAATAATGTAACATTTCAATCTTTCCAAAAGAGCCCCTCCTCTCCTCTTATAAAAGGCCCCCAACTCTACCACCTTATTCACACTTTCAAGCCTTTTGGTTCGGCCAAACTCTGCCCAAATACTCTACCAACTTCTCTACCTTCATCCTATAAGCTTTACATTAGTCAGAAAGCCATCCTAAGGAGTCCTTTTGATCAAATCAAAAGAAGAACCCGAAGAAGAGGTAACATTTTCATCACCCTCTTTCAAGTTTCTTTCTTCTTCCACTCCCTCTTTGTTTATTATTTCAATTCTAAAATTATAACTCCAGTATCTTCCATATACTGTGATGTTATTATAAATATGGAACAACCATATTCAGTATTATACCCATCATTTGAATGACATGTCACCATACGTGCGTACGTACGGCTTACCGTCTCCACGTCGTGGTGTAATTGTTATTCAATATATTATTATTTAGATGGGTATAATAATGATATGTAATTCATTTAAATAATAAATATAACATGATAATGATTCTGTATATAAGATATAATATCCAATTATATATTATTTTAATATCAAAATAATGATATTGTCGCTCGTGCGTACGTACGGACTACCGTCTCCACGAACGCGATGAGATTCATTCTCCGTCGTATCCATTCAAGTATAATTATCATTTGATGATTTAAAAATAATTTTTAAGGACATGATATCATTCTGGATATGAATAAGATACAACCTATCCATGAAAAACACGATTTACGTAACAAAACATATAAAATAAAACGAGTAAGTTAACACCCGAAACAACGATAAATCTAAGATATTGTTAACAAAGCAATGTTAAAAGATCATATATGATATCATATGAATGTATATGATTCTTGTATAATTTAATAACAATTATTTCACCATTATACAGGAGGTTAACCTACCCCAACCAAGGAAAAGTACAATGTAAGGGTTTACTTCACAACCTCTTCATTATCCAAGGTTGTTTATACATAATTATCTACTGGGACCTCGTTATCATCCACATCCATGTTTCTTAAAAATGTATTTCAAAACATTTTTACTATTAAATGGAAAATGGGTTAAAGTCATTTATACCCTTATACGTTTTTTAAATGAATCTTACCGTCTTTTTCCAAACAATGTACTTTTTGACCTTTTTGAAAAATTTAAGGTAAGAATGTTTTTTTAACTTATACGGCGGGTGCGGCTATTTTCCGCCATTATAACTTCGTCGAAGCTTCCCTTACAAGCTTATAAGATTATTTTCAAAGTAAATGAATTATTTTATAATTATGGGACTTTTAAATGATTTCAAAAAAAAGAGAGATATTTCTCTCAAATAGCTTTGATTTCATCCATGTCAACATCCTTTGATGGGTTTTAAGTTTAATTGAAATTGATTTATGATACAAAACTTCCACTGAACATTTTGTGAAATATTTGACTGTGGATGTGTTATTTTTATACCATCCATAGTTTATGGAGAAATTTTTGACATTTCGTATGCTAGTTTTAATACGAATATTTATGTTATGTTTAAACCTATTCATATGAGGAATGTATTGGACTTAATAAGTGACGGGTGGAGCCCGCTATAGCTCCTGGATGCATCGGTAGGTCTCATGAGACAACTAGACATGGAATTGGCCGAGGCCCTTTCCCAATTTGATTTATGGTTTTGGCCGAGGCCTTAATCATTTTAGACGTCTTGGCCAAGGCCTTGACAAAGTGTTTCAGAATGTCTGGCATTATACATTCCCTCATTATGAAAGTGGTTATTGATATTTCATGTGATTATTCGTCTAGTAGAATATCCATGTGAGTAATTAATGGCATTATCTTATTTTACTTTTTCCATATTATGCTGAAGTTCAAGTTCAATAAGGCTTTTGTTTTAGTTATACATTGCCTTAAATGCTTATGTTTTCTTATGAAAGTTTCCGCTATATTGTTATCCTTACGGAGCATTTGAGATCACCCCTTTCAATGTTTTATTTTTCCCAGGATGTGAAGAAGTGTATTATGACTGACTTGCAAGAATAGTCAGTGAGGATATGAGTGTGGACTAGGGAGACCATGTTATTGTAGTTTTCATTTTTATGATGTAATGTAATGTTTATGAATGTATCTAGTGTTTCCAAGGCTACTAAACTAATCGGTCTTTCGAGACTTGATCTTTTGTGATCATGCCAATGTTACGAAGTAATGCACCGACTCTGGGTAGCTGGGTTCGGGGCGTTACAGTTGGTATCAGAGGTAGTTTAGTACTAACCTTGGAAGCTAGATTTAGATAAACTCTGATTAGAGCACGTATACCTAAGATGAACTTTGAGGATTAGTATAGAAGAACTTCCTAAAATTTTGGTATTGTAGAGATTTTGTGAGTTTTCCGAGTAATACATCCCTGTCTGGATACGAGCAGGTAGAGGCGGCTCTGGCACAGATGTACCTTGGGGTAAAACCTGAAAATACCGCTTTGAGCTAGACTCGAACAGGAACTGGTGCACGACAACGGGCCTTGCTGCACTCTTGGTTAGGACACTCCCGGGGGATATGCTTAGGATAATTCTCATTTTGTTTACAAACCACTATGAACGGTTATGAGTATATACTTCCTCAAAGAAAACATTTTTCTGATTATGGATTATATCCATAAATAGTTCAATTTATGTTAAGTATTTTATAAGTATGGAATTATGTATTTTGATTCATAAACTAATCTAGTTTATGCCATTGTATAGAAATGGAACCTAGTGAAAGGAATGGAAACTGTATCAATGCACGCACTCCGTTTAGGGATTACCCTCCTGCTCAAGATAATTATTGTGGATCTGGAGATACAACTGGTGTTGATCAACTTATTACCATACTGGGACAACTCACTCAAGTTATGAATAATAACCTTACTCGTATGGATCACCCTGATCCACAACGTGGAGGATCAATGTTATACCTCTTCATGAGGCAACAACCACCAACATTTAATGGGGGTACAAATCCGTTAGTAGCTGAGCAATGGATAAACTCCTTAGAGAAAATATTCCATGCCTTGGGGAGTAGCTAAAGGGAGAAGGTTGTCATGGCAGTTTACCGCCTCACTGGAGATGCCGATCAATGGTGGTCGCTGATTCAAAACACAAAGGAATATGATGACGTATCGAATATAGAATGGAGGGAGTTCAAAGAGGTTTTATTAGAAAAATACTTTCCTCGTGACCATCGAGCAGATATGGAAAGGAAATTTCTGAGTCTGAGGCAGAAGGAGGATGAGAATGTCACAAAGTATGAGGCTAACTTTACAAGGTTAGCGAGGCATGCTGCCGATTATATACGTAACCCAAGGAGTAAGATTGATCGTTTATTTTATGAGTTAAAACCATTTCTTTGTCGAGCTTTAGTATCACAATCCTTCTCATCATACGAAGATATTGTCTCGTGTGCTATCAAGACAGAAAATGAATTCTCTAAGTCTTATGACAACAAAGTAAAGAAAGAGAAGAAGAGAACGGTGGAACAAGAGACAGATAAAGGGAAAAAGGGAAATAAGGATTTTCCATTATGTGATAATTGTGGGAAGAATCACCCTGGTACTTGCCTAAAAATAATGGGAGTTTGTTATAAATGTGGAGAAAAGGGTCACCAGGCTCGTGATTGCAAGGGAAAGAAAGAGGCTATCAAAGTTGAATGCTACAATTGTAGAGAAATGGGTCATTATGAAAATGAATGTACTAAGCGTCAGGGAAACTTACCTCATAAAAGGACAAGGGATCAAGGACAATCTTATGCTGTTACTACAGTTGAAGCAGAATAACTAATGTATTGGTGCTTTTGGACTCATGGATTATATTCTGGTTATTAGAATAATGTGATATATATATAAGGATTGTACTGTAGTACTTGTTGATTTCATTAAGGTTTTAATATGATGAAGGTAATTATATTATTAGTATGTGACAATAAGAGAAACTTTACTTTGTTTGGGGAATCTGATAAATTGATTTTGGAATTAAGAGACCTTTTAGAGAAAGTCTGGACAGAGGTATTTTGGATAACTATAAAGGTTGGAGTGGATTAAGTTGATCTTTGGATAGTATTGTTTAAGGTTAAAAAATTTATGAAGATTATTTTTGAATATTATAATACTATAGTTTTAGGAAAAGGACAACCTGCAGGGTGGGGCATAACCCGTCGCGTCGGACAAAGCTGCAGGAATCGAACCCACAATCATAGTGCGACAGGCCTTTATTTCCTACCATTAGCCTACAGGAAGTCCCTGGTTATTACAAAATAATTTTACTAATCTAAATGGTATGTGTTAACATTTGGAACCTTATACAATTAGGATAAGTATAATATTTTTGAGTTGTATTACCTTTTAGAGTGAAAGATGGGTTTGTGGTAAAAAAAATTTAAAGAATGAAAGTCTACATGACAAGTATGTATATTCCCTTACATTCTTAGTAAATATCCTAAATAAATTCCTCAACTTTATAAATGTTAACTCAAAACAAAAATGTTGTCGGTTAAATTTTCCTACTGGGGAATCAATGATCGTTTAACCAATCACAAGTTTGTGATTTTCTTGTAGTTAAACTTTCTCCTAATCCTGTTTTCTATAACTCTCCATCAGACCTTGATGGTTTGTTTCTCCTCCATATCCATATTTTCATAGAATCCTAGAATGGGCTATCTCGGGTGACCTTTGTACTTATCTTGCTTTCTTTTAATGTTATATATTTATTAACCTTATTTCCGATGTGGGTTTTCCACAAAGGTATTTTCAAATTTCAACCTTTTATTTTAAAAGAAAATTTTCAAATTGCGAGGATGCAATTTATTGAAGGAGGGGAGAATGTAACACCCCAAGCTTACACGGTACGTTTCCCTTCGAATAATGCAATAGCGTGTGTTGTACGCAACATCGAGCTCTAACACACACCACAACTAATTAAACTAGCTGTTGTGAATAGTAATACCTACTTTTTTAAATTTTATAAATTTTATTTATCAAAATGGACTTCATTTTTGGATTAGGAATAATAAAATTAGCCTATGTTGAATTTTTGGTATTTTTCTGAGAATTTCTAATTTTTATGAATAGTGAAAAATACATAAAAACAACTTTTTTAATCAAAATAATTTATAGTGATAAATTATACTATTTAGTGGTTTTAAAGTATAATTATAATATATTTTTACCATTTTATCCAATGGTGGTCATTATAATTAATTTAACATTGAAATTGGACATAAACAATTACCAATCTTTTGATATAAATTGTTTCTTAAAAACACGCTATTTATTGTAACAGCAGGAATTAATTATAAAATTAATTAATGAAAATTATATGTTAGGAATTTTGTAAAATAGACATCATTTTTAAATTCGGAATATCAATTATAGCTTAGGGTGAAATTTTGGCCTTATTCTGAAAAACTTCAATTTTTGATGAACAGTGAAACCACTAAGTGGTTGTTAAAAACTGATTTTTCGTTAAAATGAAATATTAAAAATTCTGTGATTTGATTTTCAAAAATCCGACATAAATGGTTGTCATTAAGAAGTAAAATGTGGTTCAATGAGATTAAAATAATTTTTTGGTGAATAGTAACTTTTAAGTTCTTAATCACAATTAGAGGTAATTAGTGTAGTTTAAGGTAAAAATAATGTTTTAATAATATGAGATGAGCTTGACACTTGTCCTAATCCAATTGGATGAGTCATGGCCGACCATGACAACCCATGGGTCAACTTGGGGACCCCATGGAGCCACTTTGGTTGGAAAATGACATTAATATATATTTATTTAATGTTAAAATTAAATTGACGCAAACATGAGTTTTTTTACTAAAACAGTTTTTAAGTGGGGTTACACAAGTCCAAATTTTGACTATAAATATTCATTAGAAAGCTAAAAAGATTTCCTACATCATAGTATTTTTTTATAATTTTTAGACATTAAATAAATTAAATTATTTATGACATCATTATGATGCAGTGGTGACCTTATTATTTAACGATTTTAATAAAATGAAAAGATAATGTAAAATCCAAGGCTTACACTTGTCCAAAGACTATTTTATGGGTAGATTTAGAACCCTTATCACCTTATCCACGAATTATATATGTGTGGGACCTTTAGAATCCGAAAATCATTGTATAATAATGTAACATTTCAATCTTTCCAAAAGAGCCCCTCCTCTCCTCTTATAAAAGGCCCCCACCTCTACCACCTTATTCACACTTTTAAGCCTTTTGGTTCGTCCAACCTCTGCCCAAATACTCTCCCAACTTCTCTCCCTTAATCCTAGAAGCTTTACTTTAGTCAGAAAGCCATCCTAAGGAGTCCTTTTGATCAAATCAAAATAAGAACCCGAAGAAGAGGTAACATTTTCATCACCCTCTTTCAAGTTTCTTTCTTCTTCCACTCCCTCTTTGTTTATTATTTCAATTCTAAAATTATAACTCCAGTATCTTCTATATACTGTGATGTTATTATAAATATGGAACAACCATATTCAGTATTCTACCCATCATTTGAATGACATGTCACCATACGTGCGTACGTACGGCTTACCGTCTCCACGTCGTGGTGTAATTGTTATTCAATATATTATTATTTAGATGGGTATAATAATGATATTTAATTCATGTAAATAATAAATATAACATTATAATGATTCTTTATATAAGATATACTATCCAATTATATATTATTTTAATATCAAAATAATGATATTGTCGCTCGTGCGTACGTACGGACTACCGTCACCACGAACGCGATGAGATTCATTCTCTGTCGTATCCATTCAAGTATAATTATCATTTGATGATTTAAAAATAATGTTTAAGGACATGATATCATTCTGGATATGAATAAGATACAACCTATCGATGAAAAACACGACTTACGTAACAAAACATATAAAAGAAAACGAGTAAGTTAACACCCGAAACAACGATAAATCTAAGATATTGTTAACAAAGCAATGTTAAAAGATCATATATGATATCATATGAATGTATATGATTCTTGTATAATTTAATAACAATTATTTCACCATTATACAGGAGGTTAACCTACCCCAACCAAGGAAAAGTACAAGGTAAGGGTTTACTTCACAACCTCTTCATTATCCAAGGTTGTTTATACATAATTATCTACTGGGACCTCGTTATCATCCACATCCATGTTTCTTAAAAATGTCTTTAAAAACATTTTTACTATTAAATGGAAAATGGGTTAAAGTCATTTATACCCTTATACGTTTTTTAAAGGAATCTTACCGTCGTTTTCCAAACAATGTACTTTTTGACCTTTTTGACAAATTTAAGGTAAGAATGTTTTTTTTAACTTATACGGCGGGTGCGACTATTTTACGCCATTATAACTTCGTCGAAGCTTCCCTTACAGGATTATAAGAATATTTTCAAAGTAAATGAATTATTTTATAATTATGGGACTTTTAAATGATTTCAAAAAAAAGAGAGATATTTCTCTCAAATAGCTTTGATTTCATCCATGTCAACATCCTTTGATGGGTTTTAAGTTTAATTGAAATTGATTTATGATACAAAACTTACACTGAACATTTTGTGAAATATTTGACTGTGGGTGTGTTATTTTTATACCATCCATAGTTTATGGAGAAATTGTTGACATTTCTTATGCTAGTTTTAATACGAATATTTATGTTATGTTTAAACCTATTCATATGAGGAATGTATTGGACTTAATAAGTGACGGGTGGAGCCTGCTATAGCTCCTCGATGCATCGGTAGGTATCATGAGACAACTAGACGTGGAATTGTCCAAGGCCCTTTCCCAATTTGATTTATGGTTTTGGCCGAGGCCTTAATCATTTTAGACGTCTTGGCCGAGGCCTTGACAAAGTGTTTCAGAATGTCTGGCATTATACATTCCCTCATTATGAAAGTGGTTATTGATATTTCATGTGATTATTCGTCTAGTAGAATATCCATGTGAGTAAGTAATGGAATTATCTTATTTTACTTTTTCCGTATTATGCTGAAGTTCAAGTTCAATAAGGCTTTTGTTTTAGTTATACATTGCCTTAAATGCTTATGTTTTCTTATGAAAGTTTCCGCTATATTGTTATCCTTACGGAGCATTTGAGCTCACCCCTTTCAATGTTTTATTTTTCCCAGGATGTGAAGAAGTGTATTATGACTGACTTGCAAGAATAGTCAGTGAGGATATGAGTGTGGACTAGGGAGACCATGTTATTGTAGTTTTCATTTTTATGATGTAATGTAATGTTTATGAATGTATCTAGTGTTTCCAAGGCTACTAAACTAATCGGTCTTTCAAGACTTGATCTTTTGTGATCATGCCAATGTTACGAAGTAATGCACCGACTCTGGGTAGCTGGGGTCGGGGCGTTACAGTGACCATGCAAACACCCCCCCCCCCACTCCTTGATGGAAACCACAATAGAGACCCCTATTCCCCTTTTCTCGACAACTATGCCCATGATGGTAGAAAAAAACCTAACCCCTTCTACCCATGACCTTATCCTCCTCCAACCTTTGTCTAAACCTGATTCCCCCTACCCCTGTCTATTAGTGACTTTGACTTTTATGGCCTCATCTCCCTAACCTCCATGTTATTTCATTGAAGGTATGATTCCTGTTGGATTTTTCTTAGGGTTTTAATTAAGTTATATAAATATAATTGTAATTGATTGTTGTTTTTTAGGTCTTTTTCCTTGGATGATGTCAAGGTTGCATTGTAGACACTCCATCGTTAGTTGGTAACAGTTTTGGAGAGTTTAAGAACCTCAATTTTCTTTTAGGTGATTATTACTATTTTTTAAATTTGAATTATTAATTATTTCTTTCATGTGAAATGATATAGGTGCCTAGGGTGTTGTTGGTGTGTGGTGTGGGATTTAAATATTTTATATTTTCATCAATAGATCAGCCAAAATTTTGGTATAGTGTCACTTCCCTATTTAATAATCATTTAAATGTTTTTGAAATGATAATTTCTCAATTTAGGTACACCTTAAGGTCCATTGTGGCATGTCTTGGGGAGAATAGGGGTCTTAGATGTTTCATATAGGGGGTTTTATTCGAAAAATGTGATCATTTAGCATGTGGTTTAAGAACACAAGCCACATGTAATTTAGTAGTGCTTATTAGTAGTGAATCAAGAGGATTTTTTGGTATTCTTCTTACACTGGAGTGGTAATGCACTGGTGTATACTTCCTTTTGATTGATTCCTTATATTAGATCATTGAAATTCAGTGAATAATTCTAGAGGTGGGGGGTTAATATACTTGTAAAACGTTTTTAAAAATTAAAATTATCATAGTTGACATCATATATTGTAACATCCCCAACCCGAAATCAACTAAACCGGTGCTCCGTGTCTGGTTATCACGTGACCAAAAGCACCCCTCCCCGTACACCAGATGGTGTTGACTAGTGGTGAGGTTTTAATAAACAACATGGGAAGACTATACCCTCTTTACCAGAGTAATACACAGTATATCATAATAATAATAAAGAAAACAGTATGAAACAACCAATAATCATACATAACCAAACGGTTCCTAGTAGGGTTCAAACACCAATCAAATACTACAATGTCATGCTATACTAGTAGTGCAAGTGAAAGAAACCCAAAATAAAAAAAATGTACAAAACTCCCAACAAGTCTCAACTCTAAGTCTGGATCCTTCCCCATGTATGTCCTGAGCCCAACTCAACATCTTAGTATAGGGCCTATGCTCTTTCTAGACCTACAACCAAGATATTTTATTGGGTACCCAACGGCAGCCTGAGCAGGGTGTGCGTACAAAACTCAGTAGGCCACCACCAATGGTGTCTACAAAATATCTAGACTAATATATAGTGCATACAAGTAAAAAATTAATGGTAAGTAAAAAAGGGATAGTTTGGGTGACATTAGTTAACAAGGTTCATTTATTTCTTGACTATCATTTATCCCAATCCCATTTCTTATACCATATTCATTAAATAATCCATATTCAGTACATGTTCCATGGGTTAGGCATAAATATTGTCTACACAAGGGTCTAATGCAAGCAATCACAATGCATAGGGAAAACAAATCATGTCCCTATCTCACTAGGGATCCACATATCACATCAACACATTTTCCTCACCTCAAAGCCTTCGTCTGGGTGGAATGAAACCATTAGGGGAATAAAGCCTTCATCCCCTTCCCTAACCCATGCATTTTGGGGTGGACTTTAGAGCCTCAGTCTAAATTGACCCGTTGGCGTTGGAGATCATGTGAGTACCCCCACTCTACCAATCCATGTAAACATGATTGTTTTTCAAGTCACCACAACCATACCATAACACAGCCAAGCATATTCAATGCAACTGGATATCACAACACATAACAATAACCTGGGAATTAATATTATTCCACAACCCATTAATACATTTACCATTTACAATTCATATCCATTTATCCAAATTCCCATTCTTGTGCCTTAACCCATTAGGTGTATTCAAAAATCCCTAAGCCTTATCCAAATTCATCAATGACCATAAATTTACCCATTTATCCCATTTATCATTTTCCCAAGAATTCATCCATTTATGCATTTCAAGTACATTTCTCATATCACATAACACAATCTCTTTATTATATTCAATCATTTAGGTGTACCACCTAAATATCATGTATTAACCCATTCCACAATTTCATCCATTCCCTTATTACATCCCATTAACACATTCCCCATTTCCCATTCCATTACCCAATTGCATGTTCACCATTTAGCATGCTCTAATCCCCTTAGAAATTTCTAGCCAAATTCATGAAACAATCGACATAATCTATTCTAACCCAATTATCAATTTCCAACACCTTGTGTATTTATCACCCTATACATATTTATCATTATTCCATTTATAACATAATCAACCATTAAGACATACTCTATAAGGATTTCACATTATTGTTCATCAACCCATCGCTTAACCCTACCCCACTCTAGGTCTGGGTTTGCCGACTCACCCCATGGGTGACCCTAAAAAGGTCAAGTCATCATCAATACATCCCATAGGGATCATGAGGGTTTAAAGTGGTCACTTAGACACTCATTTTTATCAAACACTTCATCGAAACCAAGAACACAAAAATTGAAAAACAAGAACACCAACTTCTATGCACAATTCCAAAATAAAACTATGGGATAATACTTGTAGACCAACTACCTCGAATCTATTGATGAATGCACTCTTAATCATGGCTTTGGATCCAGATTCAAGAACCCATTCAATACTCAACCTAGATCTTATCTGAAAATGAGGGTTTTAGGGTTTCGGATGGAAAATAGAGGAAGATACAAACCCTAAACTAAAAAGAGAAGCAAGAGGAGGATTAGGCATACCCGGATCATTGATTCGCATCCAAAGGCACTCCAAATAGCCAATAATAGAAGGATATTAATCCTTGGGAGCTATTTTTTCATTTTTTTCGTTCCTAGGGTTGCAAAGGAGGAGGATAGGTATAATCCTGAGTGGGATATAAAATCATGGGGTGGCTTTTTGTAATTTTTTCTAACTTTACTAGGATGCACGGTTTACCCGCACGGTTTTCCAAACCATGTGAAACCCGTTCGTGAGCCACTGTCCAAAGGAACCCATTTCATATGGTTTCCTATGATCCTACATGGTTTTCCCTAACCATGCGCAGACCATGGGAAAGCTACTATTCGAGTATAGTTGGTCTGCATGGTTCACCTGCACAGTTTCTCCTAATCATGCACAGACTGTGCACCTTGCATTGCTTGGCCTGATTGCTCTTCTCTTCATGCCCTGAGCCCTCGGGGAACCCCCGAGCCTTAACATGAACTTCAAGAAACACTTATTTATCCAAAATAGAGACCCAAACCAAAACATAAACAAACCATACCTTAAGAAAATCCAGGATCTTACAACCTCTCCACCTTATACTAGCTCATCCCTGAGCCGCCATTCCAAGCATCATTATGATTTTGTAACTAAAGGTCATTAAACTGGGCCTACCTGTCCACCCAACTTCCAAGTTTATGGTTGTACATTACAAGGCCACCGAACACGGTTCAAGGGGATAGAATTTCTCCTCAAGACAACTCACCACAACTCACAAAACGAACCAAAAAAACTCCTCAAGGATGCATCCACGTCAACCATTCTCATCACGAGAACTTCATGGGGGAAGTTTAAGTGACAATAACCAACTCACAACATAATAAAACCTAGCACACCACATCATATCATCAAGGAGGAACCAATCGTCACCTCATCAGCCCGATGCTCTCCACAACTCATGACCCAAATCACTTGGCATCATTTTTCTGTATTCTCCAAACACTAACGGTGACCAAACACGATATCACCCAAGAAAAAAACATGATCCATCCAACCACATTTCTTAAAAATTTCAATCCACAATTGTACAACCAAACTCCACTGAAAACTCTCGAGTACCCAACCAAATAAACTCATGCCAAGGTGCACTATCAGGGATAACTTACCGAACGGTGACCACTGGAGTCCTTCTAACCCAAAAATATGGTCACATCATCAACCATCCATTTATCCGGTATGGTTCTCTTCACCATTTTCAGTTATTTTTCACCTCCTCTATAGACGAAGGACCACCAGAACTCAACCCAACATTCCATTCTCCTAACATGTTCCAACTCACCGTGCCCAAGCATCCATAGGGAATTA
Source organism: Viscum album (assembly GCA_963277665.1). Classification (NCBI taxonomy): domain Eukaryota; kingdom Viridiplantae; phylum Streptophyta; class Magnoliopsida; order Santalales; family Viscaceae; genus Viscum; species Viscum album. Next base: position 576,738,308 of record OY728166.1, read on the forward strand.
CCCCACATTGACATCCAGTCGCACTGTCGAGACCTTTCGAAAGGACATTCCCACACTATCCATTCAAGGACTAAGATCAACAGGACCTCACTTTGGTATAAATTCATTTCAAAAAGGCACTTAATACTGCAACATGAACCTAGATGTGGGTCACTCTCACCACACCCATTCAAGTTTGCTATCTCAGGTTGGACCACACCTAACTGGCTTTTCCTAGAACACCCACCTTCCCCTGATGGTACATTTCTCCTCTGTCACCTTCCCAAATTTCTTACTGACTTGAAGCCTATCATTATCATTCCATGCACCCACATAGGTCATTTCCAGAATTTCTGTAGAATTACATCATCACAGCATTTCCGCCCTCTAGACCATCATCAGCTTCACCCTTGGAATGTCACCACATCACATGGACAAGGTTCACTCAACTTCATGACGTTCCAAAACCACACATGGGAAATTATTCGAGTCTAACCCCAATCTTTATTGGAGTTACAAGACCCCAACTTCTCTTTCCACAACCTATTATCATATCCAACCACACCCTCATACGACTCAGCACAGATCTCACAAGATTCACTTGGAACCACCCTGAGCTCAATCCAACACTTGGCTCATTTGACACCACCGTCAAGTCCCACATGCCTCTCCAAAGAACCTAACATGAACCTCACTGACTGAACACTAACATTTTTATTGATTTTGGAAACACACTAAAAACAACATACAAGAAACACATCATAGAGTTCTAAAGTAATGGAGCCCCAAAGCGTCATTGATGACAAAGATACTACCACCAGATGGAAAGGAACCACGGTTAAGAAAGAAAGAAACATTGTGATTTAGGGAAGCCTAAGACGCCAAGAAATCCGCAACCTTATTCCCCTATCACCAAGTATGAGTGATCGTAGTACGAACTCCCATCATCATTTTTCACTTGCGTACATTATATTCAATACACCATGGGAAACTTCCACTTTCCATGAGTGCCTTGTAGAGGATAAAAGAATTTGTTTCCACAGCCTTTAAAGAGAGCTGTCTTTGATCACTTAATTCCAACCCTGTAACCAAAGCCTTTGACACGTACCTCATTGGTTCCTCATTGTTACCCCAATGACACTACGTTGTCTCGATGTTCTCCTCTCCATATATAGGACTAAAATATCACTCCCCACCTTAGGAGTTTCATTATCATTTCTCACTATGAGGGGTTCCAACCACCACATCCTAAAACCAATCATAAACCAAACTCCAAACTTAGATATGGCCATCTAGCCTTTTTCCCAAATCAAGAAAACGAACAGCACCTAGTGCCTATTCCCGGATTCTGTGGATGGCGCCTGTGACGTTTTTCATCATTTGGTCCATCCTGAGGACCTCATCCAAAACCACAGAGGGTGTGCATTCCATCATAAATCTCCACACATTCTATTTCCATGAGATTAAACTCCATGATATCTATCATCCAACCAAACACCTCTATGTATCTTGGTGAGAGCCAGAGCTTCCAAATGTACCTAGGACGATGTCAAGATGTTGGGCATGCTCGTCACTAGATGTGGTATGATAAGAAGTTGTTGAAGAACACCATCACCAACTAATCCATTTTTGATGTCAAACCCTAGGACACTATGACCTGCCAAGAATTTCAGACCTCCCTGTCGAACTTATCACACCAATCAAATAAACAGTCTCACAAAACAACCTTAACACGCATTTAACCCATATACATCTTACTTACCTAACCATGTCTCTTGTTTAGTTGGTCTCATCAAACCTAAGGCGGCCTCTGCATCACACCCAACAAAAAACCCATTTCTATAAACAAGGTCATCCCTGTGATCACCCTCACTAAGTTGTCACCATCGAGTGAAATCTTATAACCACACTTTTGTCACACTTGTCTTTTCTAATTGAAAACAACTTACAGACCTCCATTGATCATAATCCAATAGGCTAGTCAGTCATCCATATGATACGACCCTTCATAGAAACCTCACCTCCTATCAAAACACTAGGGTTCCCTTATGAAGAAACTAGGAACAACTATACCATCAACCATCCCACTTAGCCTTCAAGGCCAAACCAGCACCATGGGGCACTCAGAGTCCCACTACCCAAGCCCAAAACATCTACATGTGCAACACACACCCAAAATCACTAGAATCCCTACTCGACCTCTCTTGTAGGTCACCTTCAAGGTTGAAAAATACCAACTCCCTAGACTAGAGTCACAACCAAGAAAAGCCATTGGTCCTCTCTCCAAACCATACTTATCATGACAAGAACAATAAATGCGTGTGAATATAACTATCACTACTATTCCAATACACGCTATATTTAGCGTACCAAACAACCATCTACTATAGGTTCCACACCAAAGGTGTACACATTAATTAGCACTACAGAAAAACATTCTCTTCGGGATTCGAGACACAACCTGCAAGGTCTCTACTCACAAGGTCACCAAGACCCAGGCACCATCCTAAGGGTCCATCATGTACTATGTATGGTCACGGACCATGATAGTTCCCTCACTCACATCATCAAACAATGCCTTGCAACCCAATGGACACACCCAACCAAGGGTTCCCTAAACACTCCACCCAGGCCACATCATAACCAGCAAGACCTCGCAAACCAAATCCAAAGTCTCAAACTAGGGAACTCTCACTGCCCAACTTACGCATACAAGGGTCAAACTGACGACGCAAAGGATACCCACATTTGAACTCAACCATTCTCATTCTTAACTTATCGTTCACCCAACACTTTGAAGAATGGACAATAGGTTTTAACTATAGATGAAAAAGGTCTCATTCTATCAACCTTAAACAACTAATTCTTCATAATATATTCCAACGGTCATCATCACACTTAGAACACCATTCCCTACCATAACTACCATGTGTCATGGTCAACATGGGGGGTAACAAATTTACTTAATCACAAATCTTTCATCAACACCTATTTAACCCAATTATTCTTTTAAAACATGATTTCTTTCCCTCTTAACCACATTTCCCATTTCACAACTGGTTAAAATCATCATTTTAACTCATTTACACCTTTTTTTAATGGCCTAATAGCCTTCTTTTTTTATTGATTTTTGATAAACCCCCTTTAAAGGGATGAAAGGGAACCCATAAAAGGATTGTAGGATTATATATTACATGACCCGTAGGTATTAAGAAATATACAGACTATAATTGCAACTCCTCCTCCCATATTATTCATCGTGATATCATCTATCCACCTTTGATTGGCTATTAGGCTAGGCTTTGCATGCAAGTACAGGCTGGTCCTGATGGAAGTGACATGCCCTCTATTTTTGACAAATCATCTTCGCTTCTGCTCTGGTGAATGCGCCTGCTCTAAATACCCATCTAGAGTCTGCTCCTTGTAGATTCTGTCTGATCATTAAGCACAAATTCAGGTGTCCCTAAGGCCTTGAGGTGGCCTGAAGGCCTTGAGCTGGCCCGTGAACCTTACTGGCCTGAAGGCCTTGGGTGGCCCGAAGGACTTAAAGGACCCAAGTCCCAAACCGGTGGCCTGAAAGCCTAAACATACGAATAGTTATCGCTACTACAGTACTGAATAGTGCCTACTACAGTACTGCTACATTACTTCTATAGTGACCAGAAATATGTCTCCACCCAGTTTTGAACTCGGGTCTCTTGGATGCACTTGTCGAGTCCTCACCAACTAGGTTGAGGCTCTTGTTCCATTTACACCTTTCATTAGGAAAAAATCATTAACAATTTCATCGTCATTGTGCAACCCTTTTTCCTTTAGACACCAAAACAACCTTTACAACATATCACAACCCAAAATTTTAACCCGATCACAACATTTCTCTATACATGATATTCCTTAACTATTCATCGGTGTTCTTTTCATTCACCTGATTCCATTACCATTATTAAGTATCATTTTATTCAAATTTATCAAGGAAGTAAAATACATTCTACTTTCTATACCTCACACACCCATTATGTGTGTGTGCCTATAATGATGCATGCCACCTATATCCTTAGGTGCCTAAAATTATTCATGAATTCACAACCCCATGTCATTCTAAAAATGAGAAAAATATCTTAAATCAGTCAAATAACACAACATGTGCATCATAAAATGGTTAAATATCATTAAAATGTAACAAAACACATCAAGAATGACAATTCCCACCCTAGGTGACTTGGGTTTTCCCTTGTACATGAGTTAGCTGCTCCCAATCATGAGCTCATTACCAAGGCCTGACACATAATAATATTCTTTATACCATCCCAAAATTGTAATAAGAGAAAATAACTCCTTTGATACCACTTTGTAACATCCCGACCCGGAATCCACTAAATCGATTCTTCGTGTCAGGTCATCACATGACCTCAAGCACACCTCTCCTTACGCCAGAGGTTTATGACTAGCGGTGAGGGTTTAATAAGACACATGGGGAGACTATACCCTCTTTAACAGAGTAAGCCATAGCAGATCACAATAATAATAACAGAAACAGTATAAAACAACCAATAAACATACATAATCAAACGGTTCCTAGCAGGGTACAAACACCAATCAAATACAACAGTGTCATGCCATACTAGTAGTGCAAGTGAAAGAAACCCAAAATAAAACAAATGTCCAAAACTCCTGATGGGTCTTGACTCTAAGTCTATATCCTTCCCCATGTATGTCTTGATCCCATCTCAACATCTTAGTGTAGGTCCACAACCCTTGTCCAGACCTGTAACCAAGAGATCTTGTTGGGTACCCAACAATGGCCTGAGCATGGTGTGATTATAAAACTCAGTAGGCCACCACCAATGATGTCTATAAAATATCTATTCTAATAGATAGTTCATACAAGTACAAAATAAATTGTAAGTAAACAAGGGGTATTTTGGTTTCCATGCCTAGAATTTATCCCAATTCTATTTCTTATACCATCTTCATTAAATAATCCATATTTATTACATGTTCCATGGGTTAGGCATAAATATCATCTACACAAAGGTATAAGGAATCCAATAACAATGCATAGGGAAAACAAAGAAATTACCTATCTCCTTAGGGATCCACATATCACATCAACACATTTTCCTCACCTCGAAGCCTCAGTCCTGGTGGAATGAAACTATTAGGGGACTAGAGCCTCCATCCCCTTCCCTAACCCATGCATTTTAGGGTGGAGTTTAGAGCCTCGCTCTAACTTGACCTCTGGGTGTAGAATCTCAAGTCAATACCCCACTCTACCAAGTCATGTGCACATGCCTATTTTTTTAATTCATCACAACCATACCATAACACAACCAAGAATATTCAATGCCATTGTATATCACAACACCTAACAACAACATGGGAATTAATATTATTCCATAACCCATTAATACATTTACCATTTACAATTCTTATCCATTTACCCAAATTCCCATTCTCGTGCCTTAACCCATTCAGTGTATTCAACAATCCCTATGCCTTAGCCCAATTAGTCAATGACCATACATTTACTCATTTATCCCATTTATCATTTCCCAAGAATTCACCCATTTATGCATTTCAAGTAAATTTCTCATATCACATAACACAATCCCTTTATTACATTCAAACATTTAGGTGTACCACCTAATTTTCAAGTATTAACCCATTACAAAATTTCATTCATTCCCTTATTACATCCCATTAACACATTCCCCATTTCCAATTGCATTAAACAATTTTAATTTCACCATTTAGCATGCTCTAATCCCCTTAGGAATTTCAAACCAAATTTATGAAACAATCGACATAATTTCTTTCAACCCAATTACTCATTTACAACACCTTATGCATTTATTACCATATAAATATTTATCATTATTCCATTTATAACTAAATAAACCATTAAGACATACTCTACATGGATTCTACATTATTGTTCGGCAACCCATCGCTTAACCCTACCCCACTCTAGGTCCAAGTTTTCCGGCTCACCCCATGGGTGGCCCTAAAAATGTCAAGTCATTATCAACACATCCCACAGGGATCGTGAGAGTTTCAATTGGTCACTTAAAAACCCATTTTTATCAAACACTTCAACATAACCAAGAACACAAAAAGGGAAAAACAAGAACACCAACTTCCATGCACAATTCCAAAATAAAACTATGGGATAATACTTGTAGACAACCTACCTTGAATCTGTTGATGAATGCACTCTTAATCATGGACTTGGATTTGGATTCAAGCACCCCTTGAAGCCTCAACCTAGATCTCATCTGAAAATGGAGGATTTAGGGTTTTGGATGGAGAAGAGAGGAAGACACAAATGTCATGTACAGGTTCCGGAAGCCACCAAAAGGCGCTCCGTACCCAGTTGGTCCCATGGCCTCAAGCGCATTTCCCTAAATTCCAGAGGTTTCTGACTAGCTGTGAGGGCATTGGGTGTGATAGTGGGAAAATTCTTCCATCATTGGTAGAGTACACAGCAGAAGTAAACAGATACATACAAGAGCGGAAGCAGTAATAATGACATACAACAGAAAAATGAGGGTATAAATTGGAGAATATGTATAAAATGATGCATGATACATATGTCTAGGAAAACAACCAAATAAGTTACAATGCTAGAATTCAACATAACTAAACCAAAGTTCAAAAGAAATCAGAGAAACTCCTCAACATCACAAGCCATAGCTTGGTCTCATGCTCTCCAGCTCCACAGCAAGTTAGGTACCTGAAGTAGAAGGGTGATTTCCCTTATCTAGACCTGCAACAATATAATCTGTTTGGGTATAAAAGTATGGCCAAATAGGGTGTGGGACTAATGGTAGTAGGAAGACACCATGAGATCCATGCCTAACAGTCAATGAGTATATGGAAGGTAAAAGTACAGGAAATAGTAAATAGTAAAGTACTCAACAGTAAACAATCCACAGTTCAATATCAAGCAATAACATACAAGCAGATAACAAATAGGTAACCCTCTGGGAATCACTCTCAGTCTAACCCCTTTGGTCCTACCTAACAAAAAAACAAGCAGCTAAATACAAGGTAACCCTCTAGGAAGTACTCACAGCCTATCCCCTCTGGTCCTACCTAACAAGTTCAAGCAACCCTCTGGGTAGTACACTCAGTCTAACCTCTCTGGTTCAGCTTAATCATAGACTCTCTAAGGAAGTACTCACCGTTAATTCCCCTTATAGTCTTGTATCGTAACTAAAGGCTCTCTAGGGAAGCACTTATATCACATTTCCTCTATGGCCTGTGTCGAGGAACTACAGACACTCTAAGGAAGCACTCAGCGTCAATTCCCCCTGTGTTCTCGCATCGTAAAATTATAAAGACACTCTGGAGAATCCCTCAACATCCATTCTCCCTATGGTATATACAACAGGTTCTCATGTCCTTATGTAAGTCAAGAAAGTGTAGCAATGCGTAATGGAAAAGGTAAAACTGAATAACTACTTTGATATCATTCTACAGCACAACAGTATAACAGAACTATAGTCACACCATCCTACAATACTAGGCATGGGAAAGTAAACAGCAGCCTAACCGAAAATCAAGACCCAAAGGTCCAAATAGGAAAAACATGCATGGGAAATACAGCCAAATCACAACAATTCAAAATCAATAATTATCTACTCAGGCATACCAGCATAGCACAGAAACAATAGGGATAAAATGGTAAACGCGCAATACCCCGTTCATGGGTATTGGGAAATTATGCATAGAAAACTGAAGGACCAACTACGGAAAGTCACAAACACCTACCTCAGGTTTAGGAGATCAATATACTTAAACCACGAGGCTTTAGTTGCCTTAGAATGTCGTAGATCTACGAAAACGGATAAAACGTTCAACCCACGATAACTCACGAAAGAGTAGAAATCATGAAACGAGGCTCAATAAGAAGGGAGAACTCACTGATGTGATTCAAATGCAACCAATGGTGTTCGATTTGGAGGATAGAAGGAGACTCTGGGGCTCATTGAATATATGTGGCTGTACATACTCTCTCAGATGAACGAGACCTAGAAGGTGAGTGTTCTGTCCGTCAAACGTGACCCCAGTGCGTTTAATAAAAAAACAAAATAAACGGCATGTACTTTTAGAGTACACAGTGTGTATTTTCTTCTTTTATACTCCGATTTAAGCGGCCTCCAGGTCATCCCATATGGCCATGTGCAAGGCCACTACACGGCCAGTACACGACTACCCACGGTAACTGATTACACGGCATGTACTCGTAAAGTACACAGTGTGTACTTCAAAAATTTCTAGAAACTCCTTTTTCCACAGAAACTCTAGAGAAAAGAAAAAAATACCTGAACAAAAGATCTGGGTTCTTACAAACTTCCCCCCTTAAATAAATTCATCCCCGAATTTCCCTAACAAGGCAGTGTAGAAGAAGAAACCTCAAACAGCTTTGGCCACTAGGCTCGTACATCAGCCTCCCTCTCCTAAGTCTAATCTTGTACCCACTCGTGCTTCCATATAACTCATACTAGAGGAACAGATAGGCCACAGAGAACCTTTGTACTGCTATCGAAAATCTAAATAGGATGCTCCTCAAAGGATGTATCCACTTATAACTCAACCTCCTCGGGTTGAAATACATGATACGGGTCTGAAAAGTAACATTGGAGCTAAGAAACGTGGAAAATGTCGTGCATAGCCTGGTACCTCTGAGGTAACTACAACCGATAGGCAACCGACCCAATTATCTCTAACACCTCAAACTGCCCGACATACCTTGAAGAAATATTATCATGTCTCCTAATTCTCTTGTGTCCCAACATCGATGTGACACATAGGAAAACCTGATCCCTAACCTCGAACTCCAGGGGTCGTCTTCGCTGATCACCATAAGACTTCTATCAAGAATGTGCAGTATCTATCCTCTTCCGAATCATCTCTATATACTATGTCTTCTCTTGGAAAAGATGAGGTCCTAGAAAATATGCCTCTCTAGCCTCCATCCAACATAAGGGTGATCGGCATGGCCTACCGTTAAAAGCCTCATAAGGTTCCATCTGAATAGTTTCTTGAAAAATATTATTGTAGGAAAACTCCACAAGAGGTATATGTTTCTCCCAAGAACCTCTAACATCTAGGATGCATGCTCAGAGCATGTCCTCAAGCACCTAAATCATACACTTGGTCTGGAAATCTGTTTGGGGGTGGTATGTTGTACTCAAAAGTACCTATGTACCCAAAGCCTTCTGAAGCCCCTGCCAGACCGGAGAAGAAAACGGGCATCCCTATCTGAAACAATGGAGTGTGGAACTCCATGTAGACGTAAAATATCTCAAATGTACAACCATCCCATCTCATCAACATTGAAGGTCTCTTTAATCAGCAGGAAGTGAGCAACCTTTGTGAGTCTATCAATGACAACTCATACTGCATCATTCCCGCGAGGCGGGCTTGGGAACCCTATCATGAAATCCATCGCAACATGATTCCACTTCCACATGGGAATGGGTAACTACCTGTAAAAGACATGATGGTCACTGATGCTCGCCTTCACCTACTGACAAGTGCAACACCTCATGAAAAAACCAGCAACATCCCTCTTCATACCTGGCCACCAATACTGATGGTGTAGATCACGATACATCTTGGTGATGTCAGGATAAACTACCCAAACTGAGGAATGAAAGTCCTGCATTAGCTCCTCACGTATGTCTGTTGGCACCCATACACACTCCTGGAAATGCAACATCTCATCCTCACCTATAGTCCATCCAAAAATAGGGTCCTCTCATAACACACTCTCCCTTTGGACTAGGCCTTTAGAATCTGATAGCTTCCTCATTCGAACTCAATCAAGAAGAGTAGAGGTAACAGCTACATAAGAAAGGAAAGTTTTCCCATGTCTGTCGTGAACCTCCAAATGCATCTCAGAGAACAGATCCATAAGCTTCCACTCACTGTTGGCCTCCTGAACTGCATGTATCTGAGTCCTCCTGCTCAATGCATCAGCCACTGCATTGTCTTTCCCAGGCATGTAGGCAAGCTCAAAGTCAAAAGACTGAAGGTATTCAACCCATCTTCACTATCTCAAATTCAAATCACGTTGAGTGAATATGTACTTGAGACTTTTTTGGTTGGTGAAAACCACAAAATGCTCTCCCAAAAGATAATGTCTCCAATAGTGTAAGGCATGAACAATAGCTACTAACTCCAGATCATGTGTCGGGTAGTTCCTCTAATGTGGCCTCAACTTTAGAGACCCATACGCAATGACTCCATCTCCCTAAATAAGCACAGCTCACAGTCTGATACCTGAAGTGTCATAGTAAATAGTATATCTCTTTCCCAACTCTAGAAATACTAGTATAGGTGTTGAAGTCAACCTCCCTTTAAGCTTCTGAAAGGCTGAATCACAAGAATATGACCGTAAGAACTTAGCACTCTTCTTAGTCAGACTAGTCAGTGGTGCTTCTAAGCGTGAGAAGTCATGTATGAAGTATCTGTAGTATCCATCCAGCCATAGGAAACTCCGTGCCTCAAATAAGTTCTTCGAATTATCCTAGGATACTACTGCTCTCACTTTCTCTGGGTCCACTGATACTCCTGTATCTGAGATAACATGACCCAAGAAGTAAATAGGATTCATCCAAAAGTGGAACATTAAGAGCTTAGCATATAACTGATGCTCTATCAGTATACTCAAAACGATCTCAATAGGGGTAGCATGGTCGTGTTGAGTGTGAGAGTACACCAAGATATCGTCCACGAAGACCACGAAGAAGGAATCAAAGTATGGATGGAACACTTGGTTCATCAGTGACATAAAAACGACAGGCGCATTCGTGATACCGAACAACATAACCATATACTCATATAGACCATACCTACTCTGGAAGGCTGTGAGAGGTATATCAGATGGTCTAACGTGCAACTGATGATAGTCAAATCTCAATTCAATCTTTGAGAACACATGGCCTCCTCGAACCTGATCGAAAAGATCATCAATCCTTGGTAAAGGATATCGATTATTGACCGTCAACTAGTTCAACTTCTGATAATCCAAACAAAGACTGATGGTATCATCTTCCTTCTTCACAAATAGGACAAGTGACCCCCAAGAAGAAGTATGGGGTTGGATGAAACCCTTTTCCTGCAACTCCTCCAACTGCTTCTTGAGCTCCTGTAACTCTAGTGTAGCCATCCTATAAGGAGGAATGGACACCGGTGCTGCTCCTGGAATAAGCTCAATAGAAAATTCTACCTCATGCTCTGGAGGAAATCCTGAAAAGTCCTCTAGAAAGAAATCTATGAAATGATACACTATTGGAGGAAAATTTAACTAAGAAGTCCCCTGATCATCCAGATATAAACTAGCAATCTGGGTTGTAACTCCTCCTAGCCTATGATGTTCTAGACCCTCCCTTTTTGCCTGGACATCCCACTCACCCTTATAAGGGAATGATATGCCCTCTGTTGAGGTGAAACTCACCCTGTGGTGATAACAATCGACAACTGCTTGGAAGGGAACTAGCCAGTCCATTCCAAAAATGAAATTATATCCTATAATCTCTAGGACATAGAGATCCCATAGGAAGTAACACCCACCAACCTCTAGAGGGCATTCCTTATACCAATGTACACTTATTGTTCTAATTACCAATGGAATGTATAGTGTCAAGATGTCAGCAGAAGAAAAGATACAGAGCCCAAGGATCTCCACAACCGCAACAGATATAAATCTATGGGAAGCCCCTATATAAAAAATACCAGAAGCTAAAACTGAGGCAACTAAGATTGTACCTCAAACTGTAAAAGGTTCGGGATCCTGCTCCTACTGGGTTTGCTCTACTCCAAAGTTCTGGCCTGCTCCACGGTCCTGTGACCCTGCCTGACCACTCTAATATGATCCACTCGGTTGTTGCTGAAAGACGGACGACTGACCACCATGGCCACAACCTCCTCCTCAACCTGAATATCCAGAATAAATCTAGTTCCCTGACTGGTGAGAAACTGGTGGTGCTGCTCCTAAATGAGGATTCATAGAAGAACCCATATCACCAGCTGCTGGTGAGAAGATCCAATAGAAGTGCTGAAGGTGACCCAACTTGCTGCATGATCAGCACTCCACTGGGTCTCTCGGGTAGTGTGTCCTCGTATGCCTGCTCCTTCCACACTGGTAGCAGACCACCAGGATACCAGAATAAGTGTCTCGTATCCTTGAATCACCGCACGAAGACTCCCTATGATGCTTCCTACTGTTAGTAGGAGGGATTCTAACTCCAGATACCGAGCCACCCTGGATCACAACTCTAGAATCCCTCAGATTGCGCGCCGTGATCAGCATCTAGTTGATGATAGAAGTGATAGAAGTCAACCAAAAGATGTTCACCTGTGATTGGATGTCGTGCCTCAGACCACCCTCAAACTTCCTTGCCATGAACAACTGATCACCTCTTCAAAAAGGCGTGAAGCACTACATCTCAGTAAATCAGGAGGAATACTCCATAATAGAAAGAGTACCCTGCTCCAGACTCATAAACACCCAGGATCGATCGGCCCTCAAGGTCTCTGGATAGAAGTAGTCATAGAAGATGCGCTAAAACTCATCTCATTCCATAACCTTCTAGAATCTCACCTGTGAGATCACATCCCACCACCTCTTGGTGGAGTCTCGAAGCATATAGGTAGTGAGATTGACCCTCCTATCTGGAGGTGTCTTCAGATGCTCAAAGATCATCAGCATGGCTTCTATCCATGACTCTGTAGCTTGGGGTCCTTCATCCCCTAAGAAAGAGGGAGGATGATACTGCTGGAAGACCCGCGTCAGATCAACCATTGATAGGGCAGAAGGAGGCACTCCTGGAAAGGTCTGCATCATCCTCAGAAAGCCCTCCTTAAACTGTGCATCACCACCCATGTCAGGTACACTGGCTGGTGCCAAGGCTGGTACAACTGGAGGTTCTGCAGGTTGTCCCTAATCAACCATGTCTGGTGTCTGATCGTCGTTTGGTACCTAGCACACAACCAAATGATGTCTCGGTGGCATGACTCTGCAAGGTCAAGCACACTCCTTAGATCAAGGTTATCAGGGACTGAGAATAAGTAATATAAGAAGAGAAAAAGAAAAATAAAACATTCATGTTTTGAAAAACATGACTACACGGCGTGTACATTTCCTACATAGCGTGTTCTATTAAGTCATTCCCATGGGTGTGCACTCTTCCCAAAACTAGTCGTGTAACACACCATACACACGGCGTGTTCCCCTAACACATGGAGGGTACTCGAATCATCTTCCCCTTCCTGAGTCCTTATACATGGTTAAGCCACATGGCTCTCTTAATACAAGACTACACGACATGTTCAAGATGAAGATAGAATGTACTAGACAAGATTCTTCTGGCCCATGTTCTCAATGACACGGCCTGACACACGGCTTACACTACACGACGTGTTCAAGATGGACACGGCATGTATGGGAAGGGATAATACTGACCCGTGTTGTTCATGACATGGCTGGGTACTTGGGTCAGACTACACATTGTGTTTAATGAGGACACGACGTGTATAGCTCAAGGTTTATCCATCCGTGTTGTTAGTTACATGGGAGTACATAGGGTCGACACTACACGGAGTGTTCGACTGGTACACGGCGTGTTCCCACTAAACATTCCATATCCCGTGTCTCTTCCCACACAACATACGACATGGTTAGAGACTACACGGCATGTACATAAAGTACACAGCTTGTACTTAAGAAAAATAGTTTCAACCCGAACAGAAGAACACAGGGCATGTAGTTAAAACTACACGGCGTGTATTCTGGGTTTTTCCAGATAGTAAGCCTCAGAAACTACTCTGAAACCCAGAAAAACACTAAAATGAACATTAAAAGTGCCAAATTATGATCCATGAGGGCCCATATTCCCCGTGAATCAAATATTGGCATCTTAAATATGTTATAACAAGGTAAACAAGTCAATGATCCACCAAATTCTGGTCCATAAGGGCCCATAACACCTCAAGAACCAAATTTTGGTGTTCATTCAAACAAAACCTTACACAAACAATACCCTATCAAACAGAAGGTATTATATCAAGGAATCTATCACAACAGCATGAATATTCTACACAACATCTATCACAACAACATGAAATCACTAATGCATCACAAATGGCATGGAAATAATGCATGAAATGTGATATATAACAAGTGCCTATATGATGCATGAGATGGAATACCCTCATCTCATCAGGTTGCAACAGAAATAAAACCTCAATAACATCAACAATAACAGTACAAATCATGTGAATCACTCAAGGTTAAATCAAATCAACTATAATATTTCAAAACCAGAAAATTGCAATAAATGTGGTAGGTTGGATTTTCCATGTAAACAGGTTAGTTACTCCTGGGAACAGCTTATTACAAAGTACCTATTCCTTCCTATCCCTAACTAAAGGCTCCAAATAGTAAGTCCAGAGAAAATAATTCCTCTGATACAAATTTGTAACGTCCCGGTTCTAGAAGCCACCCAAAGGTGCCCCGTACCCGGTTGGTCACATGACCTCAAGCGCATTTCCCCAAACGCCAGAGGCTGCCGACTAGCAGCGAGGGTCTTGGGTGTGATAGTGGGGAAACTATGCCCTCATTGGAAAAGTACACAACAGAAGTAAAAAAATACATACAAGAGCAGAACTAGTAATAATGACATATTGTATAAAACTGAGGGTATAAACTAGAGAACATATATAAAATGATGCATGATACATATGTCTAGGAAAACAGTCAAATAAGTCACAATGATGGAATTCAACAGAACTAAACCAAAATTCAAAATAAATCAAAGAAACTCATCAGCATTGCAAGCCATAGCTTGGTCTCATGATCTCCAGCTCTATATAAATTTTGGTAACTGAAGTAGAAGGGCGCTTGACCTTGTCTAGACATGCGAAAAAATAATCTGTTTGGGCCTAAAAGCATGGCCCAAACAGGGTGTGAGACTAGTCCCAGTAGGAAACCACCACGAGATATGTGCCTAACAGTCAATGAGTATATGGCAGGAGTACAGGAAATAGTAAATAGGAAAGTACTCAATAGTAAACAATCCACGGTTCAATATCAAGTAATAACTAACAAGCAGATAACAAACAGGTAACCCTCTAGGAAACACTATCGGTCTAACCCCTCTGGTCCTACCTAACACGACAAGAAAGCAGCTAAATACAAGGTAACCCTTTGGAGAGTACTTACAGCCTATCCCCTTTGGTCTAACCTAACAAGTTCAAGTAACCCTCTGGGTAGTACACTCAATCTAACCCCTCTGGTCCATCTTAAGCATAGACTCTGAGGAAGCACTCACCGTCAATTCCCCCTATAGTCTCGTATCATAACTAAAAGTTCCCTAGGGAAGTACTTACATCACATTCCCTCTGTGTCCCACATTGAGGAACTACAGACACTCTGAGTAAGCACTCAACGTCAATTCCCCTTGTGGTCTCACATCGTAAAATTATAAAGACACTTTGGAGAAGCCCTCAACATCCATTCTCCCTATGGTCTATACACCAGGTTCTCATGGCCCTGTGTAAGTCAATAAAGTGTAGCAATGCGTAACGGCCAAGGTAAACATCAATAACTATTTGGATAGCATTCTACAGCATAACGGCATAACAAAACAACAGTCACACTATCCTACAATACTAGGCATGGGAAAGTAAACAGCAGCCTAACAGGCAATCAAGACCCAAATGTCCAAACACGCAAAACATACCTGGGAAATACATTCAAATCACAACAATTCATAATCAATAATTATCTACTGAGGAATACCAGCATAGCAGAGAAACAATAGGGCTAAAATGGTAAATTTTCAATACCCCGTTCATGGGTATTGGGCATTTATGCACATAAAACTCAAGGAAAAACTACAGAAAGGAAAAAAACCACCTACCTTGGGGTTAGGAGATCAATATACTTGAACCACGAGGCTTGAATCACCTTATAACATCATAGATCTACGAAAACGTATAAAACGTTCAACCCACGATAACTCATAAAAGAGGAGAAATCATGAAACGAGGATCAAGAAGAAGGGAGAACTCACCGATGCGATTCCAACGCAACCAACGGTGTTCAATTTGCAGGACGGATGGAGGCTCATGGGCTCGTCGAAGATCTGCGGCCGTATGGACTCTCTCAGATGAACAAGACCTAGAAGGTGAGTGTTATGTCCGTCATATGCGACCCCGGTTCGTTTAATGAAAAAAACAAAATATACGGCATGTAATTTTAGAGTACATGGTGTGTACTCACCTTTTCTATACTCCACTTTAAGCAGCCTCTAGGTCATCCCACATGGTCGTGTGCAAGGCCACTACATGGCCAACACACGGCTACCTGTGGTAACCGAGTACACAGCGTGTACTCATAAATTACACAGCATGTACTTCAAAAAATTTCAGAAACTCCTTTTTCATCAAAAACTCTAGAAAAAAGAAAAACATGCCTGAACAAAAGATATGGGTTCTCACAACAAACCCTGAACTAAAAAGAGAAGCAAGATGAGGATTAGGCTTACCCGGATCTTCGATTCACATCCAACAGCACTCTAAGAGGCCAAGAATGGAAAGAGATTGATCCTTGGGAGATCTTTGACCCTTTGGTCCATTCCTAGGGTTGTAAAGGAGGAGGAAGAAGAAAATACTGAGTGGGATATAAAATCATAGGGTGGAATTTTTTTAATTTTTTCCAACTTTACTGGGCCACACTGTTTTCCAAATCGTGTGTGAGCCACTTTTCTAAGGCACCCATTTTGCACGGTTTCCTGGGATTCCACACAGTTTTCCATAACTGTGCTTAGACTGTGTGATGGCTATTGTTTGAGGATAGCAAGTCTGCATGGTTCACCCACACATTTTCTCCTAATTGTGTGTAGGTCGTGTGCCTTGCACTACTTGGCCTGATTTCTCTTCTCTTCGCACCCTAATCCCCCAGGGCACCCCCGATCCTTCACATGAACTTCGGGAAACACTTATTTATCCAAAAGAGAGACCCAAACCAAAAAATAAACAAAAAATACCTTAAGAAAATATGGGATCTTACATATATATTTTAAATAAATTTATGGTAACAATTTAGTAGAACGCAGTGTAGTAATCAAAATATAGTGAAATGGAAAATAAAAACAATAAACACATAGTTTTTATAGTAATTGGATTCAATATAAACATATTTCAACTCTTTAATTTCCTATAATCCTTGATATAATCAATACCCACTAAAGAATACTACAATTATAAATAGAGTAACAACCATTTACAAAATAGATATCCTTTCTATATACAAAATAATAACCAAAACAATTACGAACCTAGATTTTTAAATGAGAATCAAAACTCAAAATAGATGTTCCTTTGAATTACATGTATAAATAAAATCATATATGATTTTTTGGGGAAAGTATAAACTAGAACGTTACATAAAAATAGAGGAATTAAAAGAATACACTGATGAATATAAAAAACTAGATTAATAATAGTGGAATTTAATAAGTATAAAATCTTCATCACCTCTTCAAAAATAATAAATTATAGATTATAAATAATTATAAACATAGAAACACCTGTTGTGATCACATATGAATATCATTTTAGTATCCAACAGATGAAGCACTGAACATCACTCATATATTTTAAATTTCTCCCTTCCATTGTTTGTAAATGAAACTCAATTGGTCATTCCATGATCTCCCTTAGTTATTCATTAAATTTATGTTTCCTAAAAATAATTTTAACCAATAACATTTAAGAAATATGAACATATGAAAATATTACTGCTTTGCTATCTTTTTTCAAAATGATATCATGAAGTTAATATACTAAATAAAAAATATTCTTAATCATGAGTATAATGCATATTCTTACTATAATCTATATAGAATCAAATTACATGAAGCTTTTAATATGTGCTACTCTCTTCAAGTTGAGTACTATTTCTCAAATCGATTGTGAAAATTTTGTAAAACTATAATTTCATGCAATGTTATGATGCATGTGGAAACACAAGCACCATATATCATAGTGACAAGTTCTTATTTTGAGATACAAGAAATATTGATGTACATAATTATCAAATAGAGAGCAGTATATAGAGACAATAATGTTTCTATAATATAAAATAAAAATTGAAAATATGAAAATTAGAAAGTTAGAGATATTTTAATATAATAATTATGATGATGTATTATTGTGGACTGATAGTAGTAATCTCAACATCATGGTAACCTCTCTCCTAGACTCAGTAAACTTATTCCATGACATATGACCATGTTATTGTGAGGGGTGATATTTATTCGTTTATGTTGTTATGTTTTTCATGTTGTATTGAATCATTTATATTTATAATTTGTGTTGTATCGAATCAATACCCAACCTTGGTCAATGATGAAGTTTGGTGAAGTTTAATTTTGATTTTACATGTTTGATTAAACATTTATATCTTTATATCTGAATGTATAGGGAGAAGAGGGACAATACAATACCTATGAATAAAATTTGGATTAATTTACATTAAAACACTCCTCATTATGCCAAGTGTTTGGAATAAATTTTAGATTATGTAATTTCAAACTGATTAGTGGGTGGTAGAATAAAATTTTAATGTACTGATAGTAAATTCAAGTGATGGTTGAATTGAAACGAATTATATTAGAATTTGATATTGAAACAATTTCCTACTCTATATGTATATTAGATTTTTATTTTTGAATCAAATGTTATAAAAATTAAAAAAATGATGAAAATCTTAAAAAATAAACACAAATTGACCATCCATAGGAGGATTTAGTTTGAAATTTGATAAATGAAACATTTGGATTTTCAAGATACAATGCCCAAGATTTTAATAGATCAACATAACCTTCAATTAATCCTGAGTGGGTTAATCTTTCTCAGAACTTCAATGACCAAAAAATGAGTTTTATGGATTATTTGAAGATGGAAAACATATGAAGGGTATTCCAAGTATTTGAAGTTGTATTTTCTGCTTAAATTCTATAAAATCAAGTGTCTCTGTGGAATTACTTCCAAAGTAATGTCCATGATTTTAGATTTGTTTCACGATACATTTAGTGAAGCTCATATCCCAGCATCATTATATGAGATGAATAAAATCATCAAAAAACTTGGACTTGACTATAAAGAGATACATGCATCCCCTAATGATTTCATGATTTACTGGGTATAAGAGTCTGATAATAAAGAATGAATATTATTTCATAAAATAAAATAGAAGTCAATGAACAAATATGAGAGTAAAAATAAATGAAACCCTAGTAATAAATAGAAGAATAAAACTTTTCCAAAGGCATTGTGTTACATTCCCCTAAACCACAATTGTAAAGACTATTCATGTCACTTAATAATGAATACAATATGAAGTGTCATGCTCTATATAGTAACAATGATGGAATTATGTGACATCTAAAATATCAAACATCATGGAAGGTGTTTGATTCATTATATCCAATTTTTTATTTGGATCCTATGAACAAATGTTTAGGATTGGATTCTGATAGTTTTAACCCATTTTGTACTTTAATTACTAAATATAGAATTTATCCAGTTATTTTGATCCCCTATAATCTACCTCCATGGATGTGTCTAACGAATACTTCTTTCATTATTTTAATGATTGTTCCTAGAAAGAAAAATCTTGGAAATGACATCTATGTATACCTTCAACCTCTAATCAAATAATTATGAGAATTATGGGATGGTTTCATAGAAACATATGATGATTCAATGAGAAAAATATTAAAAATTAATGAAGCTTTAATATATACAATTATCGACTTTCCTAGACGAGGAAACTTATCTATTTGGAACACTCATGCTTATTTGCCTTATCCAATTTGTAATTTTGATTTTGAACCTCAATGGTTACCTCATAGTAGAAAATGGTTTTTTATGTGTGATCATCAATTTCTTGACGTTTCTCAAAAATTTAGGTTTAATAAGACATAATTAAATAGAGATATTTAATTGATAAGTCCACCTAAGTTATTATCTAGTTCAAAAATATTATACAATTAATAAATATTACTGTAGAATTTGGAAAATGTAATTAGTTTAAAGAAGGTAGGAAAAGGGTATGAGGTACAGTATATGAATCAGAACGAACACAATAGAGGATGAAAATGATTATATTTTTCAAACTCCATTATTGGGAGTTTAATTTGATACTTTATAATCTCTATGTAATTTATATTGATAATAACATCGGTGAAAATGTAATTTTTACATTTTTTTAATGATCAGGTTAAATCAAAGGATCATTGTAATGCCAATAAGGATTTGGAATCAATGAATATAAAGCATGATTTGTGTCCAAATGATAATGGAAAGTATCATTTGGCTCTTTTTAAAATTAAAAATAATGAGAAATATGTATTCCTTTAAATTTTAAAAAATATAAGAGTTCCATATGTATATTTAAGTAACATTTTATGGTGTGTTGACATAAAACATTGAAATTTACATGGATTGAAAAGTCATGACTCGCATATTCTAATAGAGTAGTTTTTTCCATTATAATTCCACAATACGTTACCTAAAAAAGTGATTGTAGTTCTCGTTGAGTTGTGTAACTTTTTTTAGAGAGATTTGTTCAAAAAATCAAAATCAAAATGAGCTTGATAAACTTCAAGAAATAATTTTTTTGACACTTTTTCATCTATAGATGTTATTTCTCAATTAATTCTTCATATTTAATATTCAGTTGAATGTAAATTTGGTTGAAAATCTTAACTTAGTGGAATGTTACACTATCAATGGATGTATCCAACTGAGAGGTACATTGATATTATTTTTATTTTAATTGGTGAATTTATTTTTATCAAATAACTTCATAAAATTTTCTAATACGTTTCTTATTTTTTCATCTGGTTCTTAGGTCATTTAAAATCATATGCGCGGAATAAATCTCAACCAGAGGGATCTATTACTAAAGTTAGCATAGAAAAATAGTTTGTGACCTTCTATTCTATGTATCTAGATGGGATTGAGACTAGATTCAATCGTGTTGGATGTGTTAATGACATCTCCACTGATTATCATTCTGAAAACTAGTCCTCGGTATTTCCAACAATTGGATGACCAATTGGTAAGGGTTAAAATTTTATACTAACTAAATTTAAGTTACTAAAAACATGTAAATATGTGCTACTCAATAGTATTATTTTAGATCCTTTATTGAATAATTGAGATTATAAAAAAAGAGTTGTCTAAGGGGTCTAGCTTGAAATGAGATGGTAATAGAAAATGTTTTTAATAAGGAGATTATCGAATGGTTCACTAATCATGTAAGTATATAATAGTATTCATATTATTTATGTGTAGTTATTTTTTCTATGTTAAAATTAACACCTTATATCTTCCAGTTTAGATAATGAATGTTGAGAATCGAGCTGAAATATCAAATGATTTGAAGTTTCTGGCTTAAGATCCTCTAATGAAGGCTAAGAGATTTGATGCCTAGACTATTCATGGCTTCATGTTTCATAAAATTTATCATGAATAAGGCTTGAATAATCAAAATAGTAGTGTATTTACACTTGCATAGGTGGGATACTACAGAATGTTGGTTTATATAGTCGAATTAAACTATCATGATCAATTTTCATTTGACTTATTCAAATGCAAGTGGGTTAAAATTGATAGGGGTATAATGAAAGATTCATTACATTTTACTTCTATCAACTTCTCTCGCTTGATCCATATCGATGACCATGAAGACCATAATCCATTTATCTTGGATTCACAATCGAAACTATTTTATTATGTGGATGGTGAAATACATGAAGGTTGGAGTGTTGTTCTACACTTAAATCAAATATACTTGTCTGATATGGGTGATAAATATCAATTGGAACTTTTTGATAGTAAACATTATCAATCACAAAACATTGAACAGTCTTTTCCTAATAATATTGAAAAAATAGAACTTGAAAGAGAAGGTGAAAATTAAGTACTCATTAAAATAGATTTTCATAATAATGAACACAATTAAGATGAAGATAATTAAATGTATAAGTTGTTAATGAAACTACATTACTATTTCTCATTTATAAGTGTTTCATAAATATATACATTGTTATATTGTTTCTTTTTTATAAGAAACTTTTAATTATATATTTTTTATACATTTAATATATTATAAACCATTTGAATTATAGGAATGTAGAGAACAAAAAAATTGACATCCTATGTGATCAACATCTCAAAGAACACCACCACCACTTTTATATTTAGTGGATCTTAGTGATTCCACTATACTGGATACTTCTAGAAAGAAAGAAGTTTCCTATGATTTTGTTTTTATCCCAACATTTAATGCACCTTTGGTGATGGGGAAGCTGGTCACCCCTCTTTCTATGGGATATTATCAAGTTTCCATTACTAGTATATATGTCATTTTACAAAAAAACTATATATTTTATTAATTATTTAATGCATTTGTCAAAAAAAATATATAACAACAAAATGGATATAAATATGAATATGTAAAATGTATGGGACCTAAAACACTTAAATATTATCATTTTATTTAATGAGTTTAGGTTGGCTACTAGTTATTTTGTTGGAACCTATGGATAGATTCTTAGGCAGCTTTCTTGAGAGACTGTGAGTTTTCCCATTAATTATAAATATTGGAGGAATATTCCCACAACTTGGAAAATGAATTATTTGATTACCAAGTAAAGGTAATAATAATTTAACATTCATTAATAACTAACTTAAAATACATGAGTAAAATTATTAATATATTTATAAATTGTAATGATTTTTTTCTAGATGCTTTTTCATTTTGATGCCCCTGACTCTGTTTTATGCCCATGGTGTCTGGAAAAATTGGGAAAGAAATGGAATAATTTTAAATGGATATTATGGCATTAATTTAATGAAACATATCTAATATCATGAAAAATGTATGAGAAAGTTTCTGAATATGTTTCTTATGAGTAGTGAAAGATGTTTTTCGATATTAATAAAGACGAATCTCATGAGGTAATTGTATATTTTATGTTATCTTAATAACATAAACACAATAAAATTATAATTTGTATTAATGTTTCTATTTTTTATAGCAATTTTCTAAATAATAATGTGAATCATGAGAAATAAGACATTCCTCGTATTGATGAGTCTCATAGTTTTTTTAAGAAAAAGAACAATATTATTTGTATTTTATCTACTATTATTTATATTATTTTATTATAAGTAAATGTATTTTCTAACCTGTATATATTTTTTTATAAATGATAACAAATAAGGTAACTTTATTGTCTATATAGATATGTGGCTTAAATTTCATAGTAAACCCAACAAGAATTTTTTGAATGAACCTACCAGAGATGTTAAAGTAAGTACTTTAAATTACAATTTAATTTTATTTCATTACTATAAAAAATATTAATGATAAATAAATTATAAAAACAAACATTCCTTAAACACCATTAAATGGGGCCATCTACATGGATCAAATGGTGTCAATTAGCTCTATCAGTATTGTTTGATATATTGGGTCATCCCTATTTAATTGGGTTAAGGAGTGTTTTTGTTATAATTTATTTTTCATTATTATGTTTTTATAGTAAGTAAATAATTTCAAATACTAATGAAAATATTATGAATTAGATAATATTATGAATTTTATATAATTTAAAAAAACATTGTTAATATTGTCGTATTAACATGTTGAAATTCAAGAAGATTGGGATGTGAACCCTCCACAATCAGCATCGATATCCCAGAATTATATAGTAGCAATCGTTTTAGGGAAGGAACGTTATGGGTGTGTATAGGGAATGGATTCTAGGCATACTCCATCTGTAGTCTTTGGTAGGGAATCATAATCATTTACTACTACACCCAGTGTGATTTTGAGTAGTTTTATTGATCAGGAAGCACAAAGAGAAATTACAATGTTGAAAGAAAACATATAAGAACATGACTCTCATAGGAAAACACAGGATCAATGGCAATCAGAAATGATTTATTCTATGTATTTTAGAGGATAATGGGCATGATCCCCATAGAAATGACTAAATTTATATCCCTTCCTATCGAGGTATGTTCTAAACTCCATAAATAATTCACGCATTTTTAAAGAACATATATAATTGTCATGAATAAAACAAAAATGACACTTTTGTATTGAAACCACACACTTTGAGTCATACCGACCACATCGTGTGTCAGATTGATATGTGGTAAATTCATACACATCAAAAATATATTATAGATCATTTTCCTAAATTTTTAAAATAATATGATCTTTTTTGCTTGGTTTTGTATAGGTTATATAAATTTTAAATTAAAATAACACTCATATTGAACACATGAACATCGAGTCATACTGCCCACTTTGTGTGTCTGATTAACATTGGTTCAATTCCTAAAAATCAAAAATTCACTATGGATAATTTTAATAATGTTTGAAAATAATTCATGCTCATTTGATCAGATTTGAATCTATGATTGTAATTTTAAACTAAAATGACACTTTTATATTGAAAATATGAACTTTTAGTCACACCTCACACTTCATGTGTTTTATGAATGTAAAATCATAGGTCAATTTCCATAGATTTATTTTTGAAATATATGAACCAATAGAACACCATTTCAAGTTACGGTTTTACCAGGACTCTCATAAACACATTTTTAGTGTTTTAAAACACTGAAATGTGCATGTAATGGTCAAAACCATATAAAACGATTGTACATTAATATGAAGTCCTGAGAGAACTACCACTGAATTATTTTTTATCTGTACATAGAGACTGAACATCAATCTGACATGTGGTGTGCTCAAAATGACATAACAAATATTTCTTAAAGATACCAAAGTCTTTAAAAACATGTGTCAGGGGATCAAAACTTGAAAATTGATGTCACATGGCTATTAAATCATAGAAAAATGGACAAATATTGGTTTTTTAAATTTAATAACCAATGGCACATCATTTTGAGTTACAATATTCTTGAGATGCCCGTAAATGTGTTTTCAGTGTTTTAAAACACTAAAATGTGCATGTAACGGTCAAAACCAAAGAAAATTACCTCATATTAATGTGAAATCATAGTAAAAATACAGTTGAATTATTTTTTATTTATATTCGAGACAAAATTTTCATCGTGTGTGTGGTGTGCTCATAATTACTCAATAAGTATTTTTTAAAGATACCAAAGTCTTTAGAAACATGTATCAGGGGGACAAAATCACTCAAACGACATCGGATGGTTATAAAATTAGAGTAAAATGGCCATGGATTTATTTTTAAAATGGATGAACATACAAAACATCATTCATATTTATGGTTTTCTAGGGAATCATGTTAACATGTTGTTAGTGTTTTAAAACACTAAAACGTGCATGTAATAGTAAAAAACCTAGAAAATTACCTCACATTGATGTAACACCATGGTAAAACCACCATTAAATTATTTGTGATTTGTATTCAAAGAAAACATGTTCATTTTATGTCATATGTTTTTCAGAATGGATCAATAAGCAGTTCTTAAGGATACAAAAGACTTTAAAAATATGTGTTAGAGGGTCAAAACTATGAAAAAAATGTCATATGGATGTGAAATTAGAGAACAATGACTATATATTGATTTTTTAAATGTTGTAACTAGTGATATTTCATTCTGACTTGTAGTTTTATTGCGATGCTCATAAACGTGTTTTTAGAATTTTCAAACAATAAAACTTGCATGTAATGGTAAAAATTAGAGAAAATGACCTCAGGTTGATGTGAACTCATGGTAAAACCACCATTGAATTATTTTTTATGTGTATTCATAGAAAAAAAATCCATTCAATGCGTGGTGTGCTCTGAATGAATCAATAAATAGTTTTTAAATACACCAAAGTCATTAAAAATGTATCATGGGGTCAAAACTACACAATAGACATCAGATTGTTGTGGAATTAGAGGAAAATAATGGTAGATTTGTTTTTGAAATGATGGAACTGAAAAATTTTCATTCTGGGTTATGGTTTTTTTGGGATTCTCATAAATGTGTTTTAGTGTTTTAAAACACTAAAGAGTACATGTAACAGTCAAAACCATAGTAAATGAGCTTAGATTGATGTAAAATCATAGGAAAACCACCATTGAATTATTTTTTATGTGTATTCAAAGAAAAAAAATCCATCCAATGTGCATTGGGTAGCACCTTGATATTTTTATGAAATATTTCTCTTTAAATAATTTAAATTCTTCAATAGTTTATGTTGCACGCAATACTGAGTTTAAAAAAACTATGGTATACTATTAAAATATTATTATTATTAACAATACCGTTATATACTAGACATTTAATTTGGGGGTATGAATATAAATAACACATTATGAAAATTATTTATTAATTCATAGGAAATAAACACTTAATTTTTATTAAAGTCATTTTATTCTTCAAAAAATATGTTTTCTTCAAAAATGGTTTTATTTGTTTCTATGAGAAAATAAATATAATTAATTTTGAAACATTTAGAAAATTTATTTTACAAATTAAAATTTATTTTTTTATTCCTCGTGTTAAAATTATCTCAGTATGAATTTTTGGTAATTTTCAAAATAGTTTGAAATTTTAATGAATAGTGAAAATAATGATTTATATTTAAAACTGTATATTCTTTTAAAATGTTTAAAAGGTAAAATTATATTTTGGAGTAGTTTTGAACTTTAATTAGTTCCTTTTTTTATAAATAATCTAATTTTTTCATTTAAATGAATTTTATACAAGAATTTATTATAAAAATATTTTAAACTTAAAAATAGCATTTTTCAAAAGAAAAAAAATCATTTCATTTTTCTAGTTTAAATATAAATTAAATTATTCCAATTATGTATTTTGAACTTTGAAAAATTTAATCCATATTTTGAATCAGGAGTTCCAAATTCAGTAAATATACCCCTTTTATTTTTTTCAAAATGAATAGCAACTCTGGTAAAATTTATCATCTCGATAAAGGGTAAATATAGTTAATCTAGATTAAAAATAATTTATAAGGACATAATATTTAAAAATTATTATTGGATGAATTAAATTTTACCCTTAACACTTAAGGTTCAAATTTTAGTTATTTAATGGACACTTTTCTATGAAAATGACTTATACATTATTGCAATCAAAGAAAGTGACTAAATGTCACACTCTTATTTTAATAAGTATAATGTTTTTAATATAGAGTTAACTAGAAGATATACTCAACTATAAATATTATTTGGAAATATAAAATTTTTACATTTATCATGGTAATTTATTTTATAACTTACAAATTAAATAATTACATTAAATTCTTACACAATTCTAATGCGATAATTATTCAATTAATAGAAAAAACAAATAAATGATAATAAAAATATTAAAAGTAATATAATTTAAGATATTTAAGGTGATACACAAATTATATAGATTACCATGACATTATTATGATATAATTAAATAGTTGTTTCTAATTTTACTTGTTGTCTTGATGTTTTAAAATGTCAAAGCAGTTAATAGTATCAAAATTGATAATAATGATATTTTTTCGGATCGATATTGTATTAAATTATTAAAAAACATAAAAATATTTAAAAAATAAAAATTAATTATTATATGATATAAAATTTCATAAATTTTAAATTTATATTCCAATTGACACCATATAATAAATAATTACAACCTTTTAATATTGAAATTTTTGTTGTAAAATTTAAATTTAAAATAGGTTAACTAAGGGTTAATCAAAATGATAAGATTTAAAATAAACCCAAAACATGTATAAATTATATTGGTTGATTATATTAAAACATTATCTCATATCATCTTAAAATATCAGGTCATTTGGTGATATTTTTATAGAAAATTAATTTATTATAATTTAATCTTTTGAGAAATTTCAAAAACACCCCTCTCACCATTTATAAATACCACCCCCCACAACCTCTTCACCTCACACATTAAAAACCTTGGATCTTTCCAAATATATTAAAAAACTCTCCTAATAACTATACCCACTTAAAATTTCTACTTTTATCACCAAAATACCAACTCCAAGTTCCTAAAGGGATCCTTCAAAGAGGTGATATTATAGAGGTAACATTCTCAAACTACCTCTGTTAATTTTTTTTATTCTGCCTTCTCCTCACATATTTCATCAATAAAATCTAAATAAATCAAATATAATGTATGCAATGTAATTTTATATTTATAATTTAATATTATCACTCCAACCCTTTTTCTCATATCCCCTTATTCAAAGAAAATAAATCATTGTCCAAATTATGGAAATTTACCATCTCTATGGATAATGAGTATTCATTTTTCATTAATACCTTCAAGAATGGTCATTAAAATGTTATTATGATTAAATAATATTTTAGTAAGTATATTATAACTTATTAAATTTTATTTAACTAATATTAAGACATAATATTAAATAAAATGCAATTAATGTGTGATGATCAAAAAAACTGTCAAAATAATCTAAACATTTATCATTAACATTTTGTCAAATGAATGATCCTCATGTTAAAAAAATGATATATGGGAACATTTAAAATTTTAATGTGTATGAATATAATTTAATTTCAATTTTTTAATATTTTTCCTATTCTAAAAGAACTTCCATAATTATATATAAGTGAGCCGACTATAAAAGCATGAAACTAACACTCCCAGAACGATAAATTTAACCTTATAACTCATTAGAATACCCATAAATGAACTTAATAAAATTATAATAAATAAAATAAATGTGTAATTTTATCTTAATTAATAAATTAACTAATATAATTTTATTATACATGAAATTTAGGGCAAGTGAACAATATATTCAGATATAAGGTAACGGATCTCTCTAAACCTCTATATTTTATTTGGGTTATAATATCATTTTCTTTTACTAAATTTATCTCTTAATTATTATTATATAATTATCCAATATTATCTTTATATGTACCACACATATGTATTTATCTCAATATATATTTCTTTAATGTGTAATTACATGTTTTATAAAGTTCTCTTCTCAATTCCTCCTGATAAAAAAACCTGATAAAAGGGAACTTCTCTTTTTATTCACATTTTAGAGTACACTCCATAAACTATTTTAATCCTAAAATATTTTTATAAAATCACACATTTTATCATGAAAAACTAATTTAGTTTATTTTTGGTTTTATGAAGAAAAAATATGTATTTATCCTCTTTAAATACTCTATTTTTTCCTTAAAACCACGATTAAGTGGCATATTTCTAAAGTAACATAACCGCTATTTTAAATGTTTTTTCTTTAGTTGTACTTAATTATTCATGACCTAATATTATATTTCCTTTATTAATTTAAAATAATGATATAAATCCCTTCTTTCATGGATACCATTTCTATACACCCTTTGGTTATGCCTTATGACATGATTATGATACGCACTTCATTACATGGGTAGCCCTTGTGTTTATTCCTTATGTTTGATTCTTTATGTGTCACACATATTCATGAACATGTTATGATGGGTATTCCTAGACATATCTCCAATTCATTGGGTAATTTTTTAGTCTTATGACATGTTTTTTATTAGATTATGGAGTAAACATAATCCATTATGGGACTTTGTCCACCATGTGATATAGTCTTGGCAGTTAGCCTTGACCCATGTTTATGTCATGTTATGTGTTGATGAAACTTTCCTATATTTCCATGATCATATTATTCCATTTTCTAAATTTTTATACTACTTATTTTTATTCATGATCCATGCCTTTTATTTTATCATGTTATGCCTTCTAACTCATGTGTTATGCTTTATGTTCATTTTAATTCTCTTATTGGGTTTTTTTCTCATCCCTTTGGTCTATGTATTTTCCAGGATATCCTATGAAGATATAATATCTTAACGGGAGTTATGAGATAATTATAAATATTAATAAAAAGATGTTTTATTATTGTTTCATGTTTCCTAATTAGGTACCTAGTCTTCCAAATACACAAGACTTTTTGATCCTTGGTTTGTATTTCATAGATAATTATATTTAAAATCATGAAATAATATATGTAAAAGTCTTGGGTAATTATAGTTAGCATCATAGAACATTCTAGTTATTTTTAGAGATTAGGAGTATAAAAAATTAGTAAGAACCCCAAGGTTAATTCTATCACCATGGAAAACCTATATTGAAACTTAGGGAATCACGAGTTAGGATATACTTTTCATTTATAAGTTTATCCTTATATGTTGAAATTTTACTTTTTATATTCTTATTATCTAATTATTCAATCCCCCTGATTTTATTTTTCTTTTCTATATAATGGATATAAATATTAGAACTCATGTACATAAACAATGTGATAGTAAATGCGACTATTTTCCAAATGAGATTCCAAACCTAATGGGAATGGGAGCCCAGAATTTCATGACAGTGCTAGATCAATGGGATCACGTTATCACTATTAAATTTAATCATGTGTAATTCCCTCCTTCTCCTAATAAATATAATGTTGTTGTTGAATCCTTTATATGAAAAATTATTCCTATATTTAGTGGAACTTCTGATCACCTTATCATGTAATAATGGATTAAATCCATTAAGAAAATATTATCTATCCTCCAATTCTCAAAAGAAAAGAAATTTGTGATTTCATTCTATCAATTTTATGGGGAATCTAATTAGTTGTGTACACTTATCAAGAACATGAAGTTAAAAGAGGAAATTGATTCCATGGAATGGGAATAATTCAATAAAATATTTTTAAATAAATATTTTCCCTAAACTATTCATATTAATGTGGAGAGGGAGTTCCTTAGGATGAAGAAAAGGGAAGATGAGTCTATTAGAGTGTATGAGGAAAACTTTACAATTATTTCATGATACACCTCTATCTTTTCATGAACATTGAAATAAAGGTGGATCACTTCTTTAGTAGATTAAATCCATGTCTACAAAAATATTTGGAGATTCAAGACTTTGATAGTAATGAGAAGATTTTCCATTATGCCCTTATGGTTGAGATGGAGATTAAATAATCTCATTGGTCTCATGGAATTAGTGATAAAAAGATGAATATGGCATTTAATATGGGAGGCTTGAAAAATAAATCACATGGAGGAAAGAAAACCCAACATCTCGTGTGTCAAAAGTGTGGGAAGAAGCATCCTGGGAAAAATATAAAGGGAACCAAGATATTCTTAAAATATAGAAAAGAGGGGCATTAGGATAATTATTGTTGAGGGGATAAGAAGAATAAGACTAACTTGGAAGAAGAAATGAAGGTTCAGATCAACACTCAGTCGGCATTATAGTGTTTCAACTATAAGGAACATGGGCATTATGTGAGACAATTTCCTAAGCTAAGGGTTTTCATAGAAAATCAATGACAACAACCTCCAAGGTGGAAAGGAGGGTCATATGTTATCATTATTACTAAGTTGGAACCCAAAAATGATGTGGTGAGAAGTATTCTGATTATTCATTCAAGAATAACGAACAAGAAATTTGATTATGGTTCTACACATTGTTTTATATCTTGAACCTTTAGTACAACTATTCAAACACCACCTCAATATATGGATGTTAAGTTATCTGTGAGAATATAAAATGGGTAAATTATTTCATATAAAGTTCATAACTCCTCCATAGTTAATGTTTGTGGAATAAAACTTCTATAAAATTTCATATTACTTCATTTATTGGAATTTTATGCTATATTGGGCATGTATTATCAATATTAATACAAAACTAGTATCAGATATCAAGATTTGGAGATCACCCTTCACATCCCAAGTCATCCTCCAATTTTTTTACAAATGTAACGAGGAGGGTGAATCTCCTTAATTATCATCAACTCTAGTTTTGATATTATTTCCTTGTGAGAAAGAATATCTAGCTCAAATGATTGATACAAAGGAGAGTATTATGCTTCAAGGAATTCCCATTGTGAGGGTATACATCGATGTGTTCCCTAAAGAATTTTTCAGTTTTC
Organism: Viscum album; assembly: GCA_963277665.1. Lineage (NCBI taxonomy): Eukaryota > Viridiplantae > Streptophyta > Magnoliopsida > Santalales > Viscaceae > Viscum > Viscum album. The sequence continues at coordinate 576,770,304 of OY728166.1, forward strand.
CTCCTGACTGAGAGGTTGAGTTATCAATTGAACTTATATCTAGATCTATTACCATGTCAAAAACTCCTTACAGTATAGCCACCATTGAGTTGGAAGAGCTGAAGAAGCAATTGCAAGATAATCTAGACAAGGGTTTTATAGGCCTGAGTGCTTCACCATGGGGTGTGACAGTCCTCTTCATCAAGAAGAATGATATATTCATGGGTCTATGCATTGATTATCATGATCTCATGAAAATCAAGATAAAGAACAAGTACCCCCTTCTATGGATATATGACTTATTCTATCAACTCTGTGGGTCCAAGTATTCCTCTAAAATTTAATTTCAGTTGGGGTATCACCAATTAAATTTAAAGAATGACAATATTACTAAGAATTCCTTTCAAGCGAGGTATGGACACTATAAGTTCATAGTGATTCCCTTTAAACTCACTAATTCTCTAAAAATATTCATGGACTTAATGAATAGAGTCTTTATAGATTACCTCAACAAGTTTTAGTAGTATTTATAGATGATATTCTAATATACTCCAAGGGAATTGAGGATTATTTTAATATAGTGCTAAAGACTTTGTGAAGGGAGACACTATAGGCAAACTACTATAAATGTGAGTTTCAAAGGGAGGAACTATAATTACTAGGTAATTTTATCAAAGAAAAATGTATATTTGTAGACCCTTCTATGAAAAATGAAAGTGAGGAGTGGCCCAGAATAGCATATGTAATGGAGATCCATAGTTTCTTTAGTTTATTTATATATCACCGATGATTTGTTCATAACATCGCATGATTTTTATACACACTAACCAATCTCACTCATAATAGAGTAAAGTTTCTCTATACTATATAATGTATAGACTACTTCAAAGAGAATAAAATAGGCTTACCACTGCACTAGTACATACACTTCCCATAAGTGGGGAACTCTTTGTGGTATACAGTGATGAATCAAAGAGGTGGTTAGGTTGTGAACTGATGAAAAATGATAAAGTGATAGCCTAAACCTCAAGGTAGTTGGAAGTTCATGAGAAGTAGTATCCCATGAATTATCTAGAGTTGGCAGCTATTGTTGGGTGAACATCCATTAAGGTGATGTCTCAGTATTTTTGGGATGATTGTGTTTTTCGAAAAATTCAGATGACTGAAAATTAGTATAACTGGTGTTACCGAAGTAGATGTTTAAGGTAGCATGGTTTCTTAGTGTTTTCAAAAATTTTGGGCCTCAAAATTATGAGTTTGATTTATGGTAAAGGAAGGTTTTTCAAAATGGATTCCTCATACCACAATTTTTGGACCGTGAAGCATGGAGTTCACAGACCACATAGTAACGTAGCTATGCTATGCAAACCATAAAGAACGTATGCGAATAGTAAATCACTCAACACAAACATCTTAGAAAAATTAGTTTGAGGGAGTATCATCATTCATGGGAGGATTTTCATTTGTAGAGTGAATGTATTGGATTTATTCTACCACAAAGGAATTATAATTTGTGGGAAGAATGAGGTGATTTAAGGGTGCCACTAATGAATTAAAGTGTTATGAAGACTACGTAGGAAGTTCACGGTGAAGGCTGTAATATAGTTGAGTTTTGGATATTTGTGATTAGTTGGTTTTCTAGGATTTATTTTCCAATATAAAGGACCCTAATCAAATCATTAATCATAGATAATTTTATTAAAGAATATAATCACAGCTGGAAGAAATTGGGGAAGTCTGAAGTAGTTCGTAGCGGAGGATTCCATGAAGGAGAAGAGTTTTGCAAGGAAGAGATTCTGCATAAGAGAAGAGTTTCATGAGGAAGAAATTTTTTCGAAGAGGAAGTAGCAGTTCATGAAGGATCAATTCCAAAAATGAGGTAGTTTACAAAAATAGTTCACAAAAGGGAGTTTTCGGGCACTGTAGCTCACAAAGGAAGAAAGATTACATGGAGCATTAGTCATTCATGATGTGAAGGTAGTCCATAAAGAAATCTTAGTTCATGGAGGTTTCCTGTGGAAAACTATAGTCTACAAATGAGAACTAGTTTGTGAAGAGAAAGAAGACCACAAAGAAAAGGTTGTCTGCAAATCACTCATGCCACACGGTGTAAGGAAGTTTGCACAGAATACAAGGAAGCTCACGGAGGATGCAAGGAAGTTTACGAAGGTACTAAAATTAATTCTTGAATGAAATTTTTTCAAATTAATAGTTCATAGTAAATTGGATTTCATCTACTTTGTGAAAGTATCACTGCATGGAACACATATTTGTGAAACTATTTTGATAGTCTTGTGCAAGGAGATATGCATCAAGAATACCCATTGGACAATATCCTTATTATATCTGAATTTTGAAGTGTAATAGTGTGGATCTTCATCATCTGACTATATTTTTAGAAGGAGTTTATTCACTACTAAATTCAAGGCAATGAAAGGAAGACTTGGAATATCTTGGATATCTAACCAAATATGAGGTAATTGTTGTCTTTACAGCAAATAGAAGTCTATTCAAATTGTATGGAAAGTGGAAGTGTTGTATCCAGGTGTTTTCACAAGTGAAGGAGCATCCTAGAAAGAATTTAAATAGTTTATATACCTACAATTGAGGATTCATTAATTATTAATAATGAATAAACCTACAAGTTTATACACTGTGTGTGGGTCCCTTTCAGAGCAGTGAGCAAAGGAACTGGAAGAAGGTGATTTTTTACAGTGGTAGTGATCCATCAAAATAGAGATTGAGGAGTGGCCCCAGGGAAGTAGTGATTTATCCCTAAACATTGTAAAGGTAGTGATCCCGGTCATAGAAGTGATCTAGCCCAAACCATGTATTGTAAGTGAGCCTTAGTGGATTTGGTACATCAGCACATTGTTGTTGTATGCTTCTTGGATGTATCCTAGTGAGGGTGAACCAAGTGAAAATTTGTGTGTCTAAGTGCTTGATTTCCAGCTTTACTTTCTATGCATCTTCATCAGATAAAGTTAGAAATGATAAGATAAATATAAACACTAATTAGAAAAGGACACACTTAGTAAATTCCCTTTCAAAAGAGAGACAAAAAAGAGGTCAGCATTCTATAGGGTAGGAAAAATTTTGCAAATAATATCTATACTCAGATTCCCCTCCCCACTTTCAGGGTATCTAGGACCATTCTGGACATAACAATTGGTATCAGATGGAATGTTAATTTTATTGGTTTTTTATGTTGTGAATTTGTTAAGTTTATTGTTGAAATTAAAGTTTCAGTATTCTATTATCTTGTTGTGCCATGGAAAAAGGATTAACATCAAAGAAGAAGCATAAATCTAGTGAAATTCCTTAGTGTGGAAGTTTCTTTTGAAATAGTGTGATTAAGTTGAAGAAAATGAAAATTTTATTAGACTGTGAGATTATTTCCTCATTCAATGATACTATAGGAATGAATGAATAACCTGACATGACAAGTGATGTTGGAACTGTTGATGATGAATAAATTCCAATAAATCTAGTAGAATATGTTGTCAACATGAAAAAATAATTTGATCAGAAATTAAAAGAGGAAAATAAGTCTCAAGTTATTTGAATCCAAGTACTGTAAATTGAGGTCAATAAGATAAAAGGCTTAAATAAAAGGATTATTGATGTGGATATTTATTTGAGTGAGAATAATTATTTCTAAGATGAAGAACTTCAAAAGATGTCTACAAATATTGAAAAACTCAAAGATGATAACAAGGGAAAAATCTAAACACAGAATAAATTCAAAATCTAAAATCCAGAAAAGATGATCTTTCTACACATCTATCTAAACTATTTTAGGATAACCAAAGGCTATAATAGTAGAATTTTTTTTATACTAATTATGTTTTTCATAAAAAAAATTAAATAAATGAGAAAATTGATGTGGTGGATAAGATCACACGAGAACTAGAATATTAGATAACTAGTGGATAGAATCTCATAAGATAACTTAATTATCAAAATGAATCACGGGATATTAAGATTAAAAAATTGGGAGAAGATCTATAATCTATGAAGTAATAAGTAGATAAATATAATGCCAATGGAAATCCCAAATTAAAGGATGATTTGCATTTATTATTTGACTATCCTTCAGAATATAATAGTGAAATAAAGAGAAAATATTCTATTTTAGAGGAAGTACATGAAATGATTGTCTCATCCCAAATTCCATCCAATTTTTTAAATATCAGTATTATATATTATGAAACTTTCCCATGCATAAGAGGAAAAGATCCGTGAATTATTCCATAAAGAGGTAAAATTGTGTAGTTGCAGGAAACAAATCTAAAATGGTTTTTAGAATAATTAATGATAATATGTTCTATTTTTGTGGGATGTATAATCATATATCAAGTTTTTGTTTAGAGGATTTAGAATATATTCCATGCTATGAATACAGAAATATTTCTAAATTTTATAATAAGAAGAATTTCCTTGATAAATCTGAAAGAGAATCCTCTCAGAAGAAATTTTCCATGAAGTTCTACTATAGTGAAAGATAGGGGCACACCATGTGTATGTTTCAAGAAGCCTGATGGATCAATATAATAAGAATAACTCTAGATGAATCAATATATTAGTCAAGTAATGATGAAATTAGATATTCCTTTAACATAATATGTTTTTATGTGTTAATCATAGGTATTTCAAAATACATTGTAGTAGTAAGAAATAAGCAAAGGAAAATGAACCCATAAGGATATCCCCATCTCCATACATGTATAACAAAAAATTATGTACTATAAAAAAACATGGTATTTTGAAAATTATGTTTAAAACCATAGGGTAATCACAAGGAGCTCAATGAAAGGTGTACCAATCACGTCCTCTGTTATACTCATAACATCTATCTTGGGAATAATGTGACTTAACATGGTAGAAAAAGGGAGGATATTATCTACTTGTGGCTAAGAAGAATGTAAATTTAGTGGAAGACTCAACCCCAATAAGAAATGGTGATGTGACTTGGATAACTGATAAATGGAAAATGAATAAAGAATTCCTTGACAGATTCACATTTCATGCAACATGGTGAGAAGTGAAGGTAAGAGAAATATACCACCAATGGAGTAAGAAGCAAGAGATTAAGACCAGTGTAAAGATCCCTAATCAAAGAAAGATTCATGAAAAATGGAATATTGGTGGAGCATCAAATAAAAAAAAGTATACTCGTGGGTTTAAACCCAAAATTTTCAAAACGGACACGCCTAAAAAAATATATATATCAGAAGAATACTCAGCATGTGGGTACAGAGTATCTAGTCATATGTCTAGAATAGTTGAATTTATCTAGTAAAATGGAAAAAGAACAAAAAGTGTATAGTTCTTTGAAAGAAAGTATCAAAGGGTTGATCCATCAGGATCGACCAAAATCCTATTCTTTAGTATTTTAATGGTACCCCTCTCACTATATGTTAAATGTTTCCCATATCTTCTATAAGTTTTGTAGGGATAATGGGAGATATAATACATGGGGTGTGTGTGTGCTGAAAGGGCATAGGTTCACAAGTTCAATAGAGATACAAGTGACAAGAAGAATTTAGACTCTTGAAATTCACATATGGTATCAAATTCAATAAATTGTGTTACAAAACAACTCTATTTTTAAAATATATATCTAGAAGTTTATTAATGTAGAAAAGTGAGATTATATGGTGAATAGCCTGATTTGAAACCAATTAAAAATAAAATCTTTAATGTAATGATCCATTGCTTCTAAGTCACAATGAATATCCAACCATTGGTATCATACCTCAGTTCAAGTGTTATTTTTCCACTGAGAAAAGACTGATTAGGGGAGAAGCAGCAACATACTTGTATTTAATGATTATATATTGTGTTCTTCTAATGTGGTATTAGCTGACTATTTTCATGATATCAAAAATCTAGAGGTTTTCAAGGAGACATTTTGATAAGCACTATAAATGATATAGCCTCATCTGACAAAATAGTCCTCTAAATAATTGAGGAAATTCATGCTACTAGAATCCATAAAAGTAGGTGATTGAAATGGATAGAATTTTCATTTATTTTCTTAAACTCTTGTTTCCTATAAAGATTCTTGACTCGGTAGGCTTAGAGGATCTGTCAATGACTCAATGTCAAGTGGTAATTTCATTTGCTGAAAATCATTCTGTAGTGTGCATCTATAAAGAAGAATTTGAATCTGATCTTGAAAAGTGCTAAAAGAATCAAAGTTTCAATATAAATTTGAAAAATTGAGTCAAAGTTGAAATTTCATGTTTTTATATATCCTGGTGGTGTTCAGATGTCAACATATAAAATCTCATGGGCTAAGAAGAAGTGCACAAACAAGGGGGAGTAATTTATATTTATCTGGATTTCTGGACATAAAACAATAATTTTTTCCCCTCAGGATTTTTTCAATTATTAAAAATCTAATAAATAGATATCATTGAATAATGGGGGTAAATTTTTAATTGAAGTAATCACCTACTGAATTCTATGGGAAAGATAGAGGTTGAATTGAAGTCTATGATTGGTGTTCAGTGTGATAATTAAAGTGTTATAAATATTTCCAAAAATCCATTCCATCACTCAAGGAAAAATCACATTGAAATCAAGTATCAATTCATCAACATTAATGTAGAGCATAAGCTTTAGAATTTAGAGTATGAGACTAAAAAACTAAAATTTTAGAACATTATGATGAAGCCTATTCACAAAGATGTGTTTGATAAGCATTGAATTTCTCTTGGAGTTCATATAATTCCCCACCCTTAGAGAGTGTGGATGTGGAACCCAATCACTCTGATCTATGGTTTGTTTTTCCCTAATATGATGATATGTATTTGTTACCCTATTTCAAACCACAACAAAGTGACCTTTAGTTTCATTGACAAAGGTGGATAAATTGTGGTTTTAAAAGGGGAGAAATGTCTTAATCAAGAAAAGGGGAGAAGCTAATAGGGGTATTAGTGAAGTAGGGAGTGTTTTAAATCTAATGATTCTAAATATAATCTATCAAAGGTTATATATTGTGATAGATAGGGTTCATGGTGAAATAAGTTGAGTGGTTTTGAATGAAGTAATGTATTGATGAAATTTTCATGCTACACTTGTTTCTCATGCCAATCATAGCTTATGTGGGCTTAGAGTGTATGTTCATTAAATATTTGATCATTATCAGAATCTCAAGAAGTAATTTTTGGTAGAATATGGAAGAAGATTTAACCTGATATAAAAATTTAAAGAGCTTTCAAAAAACCCAAAGGGGGAGATTTTTGGTAAAAAAAATATGTCAAGGTTCTATATCAATGGTTTTGGGGTCATTGTGTTTGTTTAAAAATCTAGATGACCGTGAATCAGTATGGATGGTGTTTTCAAAGCAGATGTTTAAGGTGGCGTAGCTTCCTAGTGTTTGCCAAATTTTTGGGCCTCAAAATCAGGAGTTTTTTTATGGTAAAGGATGATTTTCCACAAAGAAGTTCATGAACCATGAATCATGAAGTTAGTGAGACACATAGTAGTGCAGCTGCACTATGAGGACCGTAAAGGGGGTATGTGAACTATGAAGTGCACTACACAAATCGCATAGAAAAATAAATTCATGGGAAACTCATCTTTCACTAGAGTATTTTAATTTGCAAAGTGAAGGTGGTGGATTTATTATGATTTAAATGGATCTTTTTTCATGGAAAGAAGGTGGTGATTTAAGGGATTTGTGAATGAATTAAAGTGTTGCATGGATCACATAAGAAATTCATGGTGGAGGTTATACCATAACAAGGTTTTGGGTATTTTTGATTAGAGGGTTTTGCAGGATTTATTTTCTTATATAAAGGTCCTTGATCACATCATTAAGTAGAGAGAATTTTTTTAGATAAGATCATTACTGCTAGAAGAATTTGGGTAAGTCTGAAGTAGTTTGTGAGGGAAGATTCTATGAAGGAGAAGAGTTTCATGAAGAATAAATCCTATGAAGGAGAAGAGTTTCATGAGGAATAAATTCTGAAAAGGATAAATTATTGGTTCATAAAGGATAGATTATGTGAAAGAGGTAGTTTGTGAAGACAGTTCACAAAATGGATTTGTGGGGCACTCTAACTCGTAAAGGAAAACGAAGTTCATGGAGCATCAGCTATCTGTGAAGTGAAGGTAGTCTGTAAAACAAGCTTAGTTCATAGAGGTTATTTTTGGTACACTTTAGTCCAGAAAGGAGAACCAATTCGTGAAGAGAAGGAAGACCATGAATCAAAGGCAGTCTATGAAGCACTCTCACCACACTATGTAAGGCAGTTCACGATGAATACAAGGAAGTTTATAGAGGACAAAAGTAAGTTCTTTAAGGGACTAAAAATAGTTCACAAAAGTAATCTTTTCAAACTAAAAGTTTGTATAAAAGTGGATTTCATATACTTGGTGAAAATAGTACATCATGGAACACTTATGTGTGAAACAATTTTGAGATTCTTACATAAGGATATACACATCAAGAAATCCCATTGGACAATATCTTTGTCATATCTGAATATTGAAGTGGAAGACTGAGGATCTGAATCATCTAAATATATTTGTAGATAGAGTTTATTCACTACTACATTCAAGGTAGTGAAAGGAAGATATGGAATCTCTTGAAGATCATTCCAAAGATGTGGTAAATTTTGTTTCTAGAGAAAATAGAAATTTTTTCTAGTCTTCTGGAAAGTGGAAGTGTTGTATCTAGGAGTTTCATGAAAGTGAATGAGTAACCTAGAAATAACTTCAACAAACCATTTATCTATAATTGAGGATGCATTTATTATTGATAATGAAGGTACCTACAAGTCCATAAACTGTGTGTGGATCCCTTCTAGAGTATTGAGTAAAGGAAGAAGAATAAGGTGTTCCTTTCCATCGGTAATGATCCATTGAAAGAGAGATTGAGGGAGTGACCCTTAGAAAGTAGTGAGTTATCCCTAAACATTTTAAAATCAGTGATATTGGGAATATAATTGATCTATACCTAACCATGTATTGAAAATTATCCTTAGTGTATTTGGTATGTTGGCACATTATCATTGTATAGTCCTTGGATGTATCCTAGGGAGGGTGAACCAAGTAAAAATATGTGTACTTGTATTCTTTCTCTCGTGCTTTACTTTCTATTCATTATTGTAAGATAAAGTTTTAAAGGATAAGATAAATATAAATATTAAAGATAAAAATAAGTTACCCTTATAAAAAATAGGTCAAGATCCAGTGGTGTCGGAATAATTTCAAAAATAATATACATGCCCTGATTCACCCCCCCCCCCCAGAGTATCTAGGCTCCTTTTGGACCTAACAACTATTATCTTTGTGTTGAAAATATAGTAGCATTATATCTATGGGGAGAAGTGTGAGATATATATTTATCATAAGAGACTTAAATATATATTCACATATAAAGATCTTAATATGAACCAATGAATATGGTTAAATCTCATAAAGGATTATGACTTCTCAATCCACTACCATCCTGGTAAAGAAAATAATGTGGTAAATTCTCTATGTAGAAATAATCCTGTAACTTAATCAATGATGATAATTGATAAGAATACAATATTATTATATTTACATATGATCAATATAGGAATCATATGGGAATTAACATCATTATTTCTTTCTCAAATTATTTTCCAACTATCCCTTACGAAGAAGATAAAGGATTCTCAAATAAATTATGAGGAAATTCATAATAAGGTGGAATATATCAGAAATAGGAAATCCTTAGAGTTCAAAATTTATGAGCAAGGAATTATAAGATTTGGGTTACCACTATTTGTACCATCAATTCCTAAGATAAAGAGGGATATTTTGGATTATTCACACAGATCAACCTTCTCCATCTACCTAGGGAGCACAAAGATGTATTGAGATCTTTAAGAACACTATTGGTGGGACAATATGATGAAGGATATCACTGAATATACATCAAAGTTATTGGTATTTCATTAAGTGAAATATGAAAGAAAAAATTTATAATGAGATGTTGCAACCACTACGTATACCTATATGGAAATTGTAAAACATCACCATGGACTTTATCACTACACTTTTGAAGACATATATAGGAAATAATTAGATATGGGTTGTTTTGGAACTTCTTATAAAGACTTTTCACTTTATTATAATTTGATTGGACCTATCAGTCGATAAAATTTCACAAATATACACCATAGAAGTAGATAGGTTTCATATAGTTCCATTATAGATTGTATCTTATAAATATCTGAGATTTACCTCTAAGTTCTAGAAAAGTATCCAACATGATATAAACACTAAACTAAACTTTTTTACAGCTTATCACCTTCAAAATTATAGTCAGTCTGAGCAGACCATACAGAAATTGGAAGACATGTTGAGATCATGCTAAATGGACTTCAAAGGAGGATTGAGTTAGCATATTCCACTATTTGGGTTCCCTTACAACAATATTTTCCACTCAAGCATCAAAATAGTTCCATATAAAGCCCTTTATGGGAAAATATATAGAACACTTTCATACTAAAATGAAGTTGGTGAATGTAAGATACTGGGACCTAAAATTAGCGAGGAAATGGCAGAAAATTTGAAGACCATCTAGTAACATATCTGAGCCCCCAAAGTCAACAGAAGAGTTACACTTACAATCATCGATGGGAATAAGAGTTTGAGGTTAGAGACAAGGTATTCCTCTGTATATCCCCATGGAAGAGAGTTATGTGATTTAAGAGGAATGTAAAGATATTTTTGAAGTAAATCGGGCCCTTTGAGATCCTTGATCACATCAGAGCTGTGACATATTGATTATTACTTCCACCAACCATGTCTCAAGTACATGATGTATTCCATGTATCCCTACTAGGGAGTATATACCATATCCCTAACATATAATGAATTTAGAGTTCTTATAGCCTGAAAATGATCTCACTTTTTAGGATCATACAATGAATATCTTCAACTATATAGATAAAGTTCAATGCAACAAGACCACCCACCTTGTTAAAGTACTATAGAGGAACAAAAAATTTGAAGAGGCAACATGGGAGCTGGAGGAAGGGATCAAGGAGAAGTACCCTCACATGTTTTCAAATTAGTATGTAAAAATAAATTTTAGGGGAGAAATTTCATAAGTGGGGAAGAATGTAACACCATGATATTTTTATAAAATATTTCTCTTTAAATAATTTAATTTTGTCGGTTGTTTAGGTTGTACACAACACCAAGTTTAAACAAACCACGATATACTATTAAAATATTATTATTATTAACATAATTTTTATATCATAGATGTTTAATTGGTGGGTGTTGATATAAATAACCATATTATAAAATTTATTTATTTATTTTATGGAAATAAACACCAAATTTTTAGTGAAGTCATTTTATTCTTCAAAAAAATATGTTTTCTTCAAAAAAAAATTTCTATAAGAAAATAAACATAATAAATTTTGAAACTTTTAGAAAATTTATTTTATAAAATAAAATTCATTTTTTTAATTCATAATTCCTAAACTATATTAGTTAAATTTTTGGGAATTTTCTAAAAAGTTTGAAATTTTAATAAATGGTGAAAATTAATGATTTACATTGAAAACTGTATATTCTTTTAAAAAATTTACAAAGTAAAATTCTATTTTGGATTATATTTATACTATAATTAGTTAATTTATATTATAAATAATCTAATTTTGGTCTTTGAAATAAATTTTTTACATGAATTTAGTATAAAAATATTTTACAATTAAAAAGGGAATTTTTTTGAAAAATTGTTTTTCGTTGCGTTGTTTTAGATTAATTTTAATTGAATTAAACCATTATGTGTTTTGAATTTTTAAAATTTGATTCCATATTTGGGATCATGAGTTCAAAATTTATTAAATATACCCCTTTTATTTTTTTCAATATGAATAGTAATCATGCAAAAATTTATTATCTCAATAAAGGGTAAATCGGGTTGATCTATATTAAAAATAAGTGATATGGCCATAAGTTTACCAAATTTTTTTGGATGAATTAAATTCTAATAATAAAACTTAAGGATTTAAATCGAGTTATTTAATGTACACTTGTTCATAAAAATGACTTAGATATTATTAAAATCAAAGAAAGTGATAAAATGTCACTCTTATATTTAATAAGTATAATATTTTTAATATGGGTTTAACCAGAAGATATAATCGGCTATAAATATTAATTATAAATATAAAATATTTATTTATTCATGATAATTTATTTAAATAATTAACTGAAAGGCTTACCCAACGCTGATGGAGTAATTATTCAATTAATAGACTAATCAAATAAATGATAATAAAAAAATAAAAGTAATATAATTTGAGATATTTACGGTGATCCAAAAATTATATATATGAACATTACATTTTTAGGATATAATAAAATAGTTTTTTTAATTTTACTTTTTGTATTTGTGTTTTTAAATTTCAAATTAGTGAATAGTATTAAAATTGACAATAGTGATATTTTATGGGATTAATATTTTATTAAATTATTTAAAAATAATAAAAATATGTAAAAAATGAAAATTAATTATGATATGGTCAGAATTTGATATATTGGAAATTTTTGTTCCAAATAACATCATATAAGTAAAAAATTACAACCTTTTAATATTGGAAAACTTGTTATCATAGTTAAAATTAAAATAGGTTAACTAAGGGTTAATCAAAATTATAAGGATTAAAATAAAACCAAAACATGTCTAAATTCTATTTTTTTATGACATTAAAACCTTATATTATCTCATTTTCAAATCTATTTACATTTTGTGGTATTTTGATGGAAAATAATTTATTATAATTTAATCTTTTTACAAATCTCGAAAACACCCCTCTCCTCCCTTATAAACACCACTCCTCACAAACCATTCTCCTCACACCTTAAAAGTTTTTAATCATTCCAAATGTTTTAAAAACACTCTCCTACCCACTCTCTCCATGTCCAAGTGCTTCTTGTATCACCAAAATATCAATTATATGTTCCTAAAGGGTTTATTTAAAGAGGTGATATTCAAGAGGTTACATTATCAAACTACCTATTTTAATTTATTTTCTTCTGTTATCTTATCCTCACATATTTCATCCATAAAATATTAATAACTCTAGTATAATGTATATAATTTAATTTTATATTTCTAATTTAAAATTTTTTATCCATCCATTTTTCTCATCTTCTCTTATTCAAAGAAAAGAAACAATTGTCCCAATTGTGGTGATTAACTGTATTCATGTATTATGAGTTTTTTTTAATATATGCATTCAATGCTAGTTGTAAAACTGTTATTATGGTTAAATAATATTTTAATAATTATTTTATAACTTATTTCATGCTCTGGAACTAATATTTTGACATAATATTAAATAAAATGAAACTAATGTGTGATGGTCAAAAAAACTCCCAAAATAAACTAAAAATTTATCATTGTAATTTTATCAAATGAATCATCCTCATTTAAGAAAAAAAATGATATCTGGACTATTGAAACTTATAAAATTTTATGACTATAATTTTATTTCACTTATTCAATAGTATTTCCATTTGATGAGAAAATTCATAATTATACACAAGTAAACAGGCCCGTAATGGGCGTCGGCTTGTTAGGGTTTCCCATGTCGCCGCCAATCTCACTCTGCTTCGGGTCGGCATTGAACCACCTCCTTGCTTCTTCTCAGTGCTTTTGTGACAACAAATTCTATCAGGGGTGGCAGCGTCTTCGTGGGCATGACCGGCGTGGAATTTCCCATTTGCTGGACTCTCCTCGTTCCCCCCCCCCTTCGCTGGGTAGGGTTTCATCTGGCGGTGTGGTGGAACCTGCGGTCATGCTCCAACTTCTCCTGTTGTGGATCGACGTGCGGGTCTATGTCGGCTGAGAGTGTGCGTGGTGGTTCGAGGTTGTCTCCCGGTGAGTGTGTGAAGGCGGCAACGAGATCTGGTCTGGTTTGCGACAATAACCGCGGCTGTCTTCGGGTTTTTTGGTTTTCTCCTCCCTGTTTTCCTATCCTGTTTTTCTATTTGTTATGCTTTGGGACTTCTGCGTTTTTTGGTTATGGTTTTGCGACTTGCGTTGGATCCTGGAGTTTGGATTTTGATTTTTGTTTGAAGTGGTTTCAAGGATGAAGGATGCGGATTTTTTGTTGTGGTATTGTAGAGAAAGGTCACTCTGATTGTTGCATTGGCGGCTTGTGGAACAGGGAGCTCCTCATGGCATTGGTATTTTTGTATAGTCTGACTACGGTTTAGGAGAAAGGGAAGACGCAATGAACTATGGTCTGCTCTGTGGGGATGCATCTTTGATTTCTTACGATTTGGTGAAAGTTGATGTGTTGGTGTGATTTGATGAGGTTTTTATAGTTTAATTTTGTGATTTTTCTTGTGGAACTATGGCCTTGTTCCATGAGACAATAGATATAGTTTACTTACAAGGGAGTGTCCTAGATGAGGTTCAGAGCTGATATGTTTTCCTCTTCATCGTTATCCGGAATTGGAAGTTTTGAGAGGTTATGGCGTTTTCCATCGGTACCAAGCCTGTGCAACTTTGCACAGGACAGCTAGCCGAGGAGCGATGGGAAGGTGGACGCTGCTCATATTGTTTTTTTTTCTAGGGTGGGGCTACTTCTTGCTCTTGAATTGGATTGTCTTTTACCTTGATGAACTTGGCCCATGGAGGCATGATTGTTTTTTAAGTCTTTTATGTCATTCTGGTTTCCCACTTTTTCCTCAAAAGTGCTTTTGAAATAAAAATTTAATTTTCAGTCAGTATACAAGTGACCCGACCATGAAACCATGAAACGAACACTCCTGGAATGACGAAATTAAACCTTATAACTCATTAAAATGGCCATAAATGAGCTTAATAAAATTATAATAAATAAAATACATATTGAAGAGGTTCTAAACTAAAAAAATAATTAATCTAATTTGATTATCCATGACATTAATCATAATTTTATAACACATTTGTACATAAGGTAAAGGATCTATACGAACCTCCATTTTTCCTTTGGGTTACACTTTCTTACTATTTATTTTTCTTTTTCTAAATTTATATCTTCGTTATTCTTATATAATTACCCTATATTTTATTTATATGTACCACACAAATTTATGTATATCAATTCATATTTATTTTATGTGGAATTACATGTTTTATAAGGTTCCATTCTCAATTCCTCTTGATAGGAAAACCCGATTAAAGGGAACTTCTTTTTTTCTTAACCATTTTCAAGTAGACCCCATAAACTATTTTAAGCCTTCAATATTTTTCTAAAATCACTCAATTTATCATGAAGAATCTATTTTAGTTAATTTATGGTTTTATTCAAATAAGCATTCCTTTATCCTCTTTAAAGACTCTATTCTTTTCCTTAAAACCATGCTTAAGTGCCACATTTCTAAAGTTACCTAACCACTCTTTTTAATGTTTTCACTTTATTTAGACTTATTTAATCATGATATATTCTTATATTTCCTTTATTAATGTCCAAGAATGATTTAAATCTCTTATTTCAGGGATACTATTGTTATACGTCCTTTGGTTATGCCTTATGACATGATTATGATTCCCATTTCATTCCATGGGTAACCCTTATGTTTGATTCTTTATGTGGCACACATATGTATGAACATGTTATGATGGATGTGCATAGATAGTGATCCAATTCATTTGGTATTGTTTTAGTCTCATGAGATGTTATGTATGGGATTCACTACTACAAAAAACAAATTTAACAATGCTGGTATTTATCAACGCTAGAAAAAAGCAATGATAAATGGCATCTTTATCAGCGCTAAAAAACGCTAATAAATTTAACCCTTTATTAGTGTTTTTTTAGTATTGATAAAGTGTCTCTTTATCAGTGATTTATTATTAGGTTTGATAAAGGGTATCCTTTATCAGTGCTATATTTTTAGCACTCACAAAGGAATCCTTTATTAGTGTTTTTTTAACGTTGATAAATATCTAAATAAATAAAATAAAATAATTATATAAATAAATAAATAAATAATGAGTTTATTAAAAATAATATTACAAATTTTATTCATTAAATAATTATTGAAAAAATGAATAAATTGGTTATACTATATATAAATTATAAATACTAATAGATAGTATGAACTAAATTTATAGATATGTGAAAAATGAAAAATTAAACAAATTAAAATTAAAAATAAGTAAATTGAGAAAAATATTAAAAAAATTATTAATTAGATGGTTATTGATAATGTTAATAAATAGTATATATATATATTATATATATATATATATTAATTTATATAAATATGATTTATATATTACAAAATATTATTTATGATTTACATTAAATAGTAATGTATTTAGTGAATAATGATTTATAAATAAAAATTAATGTGAATTAAAAATACTAACTAATTGCATTGAGTAATAGACATAATTTAATGTTGTTTGATTTTTTAATTTGTAACATAGATCATACGTATTATATTAATTTCACATATATGTATTATATATATATACACATAAATAAATATTTTTTTAGAATTTAATCAATTTATATTATTTATTATATATATTTATTTATTTATTTAATATTTTTTAATATTTTCAAAATGTATTCATATTTATTTCAATATATATCCATTTTTTAATGATTTATATTAATCAAACTTATCCAAATATTCAATATATTATACTTATTTTTAATTAATCAATTTACTAATTTTTAACATGCATTAACTTAAGATTAAATATTCATTAATAGTGTTAAAAATACATTTTTTTTAAAAAAATATTTATAAATAAATATATTTATAAATGTATATTTATTGTTTTTATAAATTTATTATTAAAAATAAATAAATAAATAGTATTGGTTTAAAAACTATTTATATAATTATAAATAAATAATTAGAAAATTATAGTAAATTTATTTAAATAATGAATATATTTACTATTTTTATAGATATATAATTATATAAATATATATAATGATATAAATATTATTTTTTAAAAAAAATTATATAAAAATAATTAATTGATTATATATTCAAGGAATTATAAAATTATTATTTTATAAAAAAAATATTATTATAAGTACTATAATTATATATAATAATTATACTTTTTAATTAAAAAGAATTATTTAAAAAAATGTATTATAAGAATTTATCAGCGCTTTTTTAGCACTGATAAATCTCTATCTTTATTGACACTAAATAAAGCAGTAATAATGATTCATTTTATCAGCACTTGTTAACTTAGCGTCGATAAAAGGTATCTTTATCAGTGCTTTTTTTTAAGCACTGATAAAAGTGTCACGATCTATTTTAAGAACCCTAACCGTCATAAAATAGTTTGCAATATCTAAATATCTCCATGTAAGTTGCCTCCTATCAGTGCTCCTTGTTATTGAATTCAAACTCGAATGTAGTCTAGAATCAAGGGTCCAACTATTCCAAGACTCAAATCCAAGTCTTAAGTGATTCAAGGGATGAATGCATCCACGGCTCAAATTAAATCCAAGTTTTGCGATATATATAATTTCCCTCGGTTATCCACTGAACCTTATCATCCCACATCTGTGTATCCCAACAAGTCTATTTTCACTATCCTATAATAAAACAACCCAAAATTCATTTTTTTAGATATATTGAAGTATCTCTTCCCTGATATCATATGGGTCTCCTTGAGAAAACATTGGTATTGTGAACCTTAAAATATGTCAAACCCAATGTTGGGTCCTATTTTTTGAGGTATAATAGGATCCCAATACCTATATTCTATGACATATACCTTTTTTAATCAACAAATTTTTAAAACATCATCCATATAGAGGTTGGTGTTGTCATTGGTTTTGAATATTACATTTCAAATCAATTAGATGATGAAATATCTAACATCATTGGGGTATTATATTATGTCATGCAGCAATTAGAACTGAGAGGGTTGATTGAGGGGGAACTGAAATATAGGGTTATCCTCTTCTATTTGAAAGTTAATTCTAGAATATGTTTCAAAAAAATGGATGATGAAATATCTGACAGTACATGGGAACAATAATATAATAATTTTTACATGAAATTTTTTCCTACGATAATGAGCACTAAAATATGGTGTAAAATTAATGGATTTATATAGGATGATTGTAAACTATTTCATGAGTCTTGGGATAGATTTAGGGTTCACTTATAAAATTTAATAATTAAATGACTCTGATCAATCTGTAAAATAAAATGACAAAAAACATTATATATGTTTGATTTTTTGCCTTATTTATTTAACTACTCCGTGAAAAAAAATATTTTTTCAATTTTTATTTTTGAAATATTTCAATTTGAATTTAAATAATATAAATTAAAGTATATAAAAAGAAAAATCAAATAGGTTTAAGGTTTTATAATCTTTGGACTATATTATATAGGAAAAACTAATTTTGAGATAAAATGTGATTGATATTTTGAGTTTGGTTATTAAAATATAGTCAGAAAATAACCAATTGGAATGAGTTATTTTCTTGGAGAAACCTAAACATATTGGTGTTTTAAGAAAAAAATATTATTTCATTATGTGTTTCAAAATAAGAATACATTTTTGATAGAATTTATTGTTCTCAATCCAATGGGATTGATCAAATCTTTTCTAAATTTCATATTTTCTTTGAAAAGTAACTTATTTAACAAGAAAAGTTTTTTATTTTTTAAATTTAAAAGAATATTTTAAATCATTAAATAAATATTATACCACTAGATTCGAATAATTTTGAGAAAATAAAATATTAATATTTATTGATGTAAATTTAATAAATAATTTTTAATAGAATTTATTAGGTTAAAATAAAAAATAATTTTCATGGATAAATCATTACACCTTTAGAATCCCACTTAAATTAAAATTTATTAGTTTGGATTTAATAATTTAATTACATTATATGTTCCCTATGGATTCATAATTTTATTGAATTTTATCATTCACTAACATAAAATTAAATCCACTTTTTATGTCCTTCTAGTGGTAATATGATTCCCCACAGAAGTGGCCATATAAATAAAATTAAATAAAAAATATTTCTTTACAATACATTACCGTGACCTTTTATGTTAATAGTTTTATATAATTAAGACAAAAAATTAACTAAAAACTCATGTATTTTTAAACTAATGGACATTTTTTGGAACAATATATCCAAAAACTTGATCCATAATATGCCTTCATTGTTCTTATTTGGATAAAGCTTCTCATGTCACATTGTTCTTATTTAAATCAAGCTCCTCATGCATATATTTTATCCAATTATCATCATTTTGATCCTCTCTAAATTATTTAGGCACTACTTGGAAAAAATGAGGTTTTTTATAGAGTCTTACTCCTTCGATTTTTCACCAGAACTTTCCAATCACTAATAAAATTTTATTCATTGATTTATGTCATGATTTTATTTCATACAATTGATAAAAATATAGTTATCTTTGAAATGATAACCTACTCATTAATACTTCTTAAAAATCACTTCACTTCTTTTATCACACGTCTAATAAACACTATTTATGTTTTACTTTAATTAACAGACCATTTTTTAACATTGCCTTTTGGTTTCACTCTTATTTTCCCCTCATACTCCTCACACATTGATTGATTGTTTGGAGAGATCTATTTGAATTTTTTTATCATTATACTTTCTTAAATGTCGATATATCCCTTTGGTTAAAAATATTTTCATAGTAAAATCATTATCCATAGAATTAATTTATTCTTTCATATTTAGGTTTAATTTATTTCTTTTCAGTATTACTCATATAATAATTTTTTTCTTATACAAGTGGATTATTTTTTTCAAGTTGAGGTGGTTTGTTTGAAGCTTCTCATGATCATGATGTATCAAGCTTCGAGCCTACAATTGATATAATGAAAACAAAGAAATGCATCAAGAATGCATACAACTATCAGGAAATGGTGAATTCCTACTAATTATTTAATTAATTTTTTCATCATTTTATCTACTATTTGTAAGTTAATTTCCATATAATTTTTATCTAATACTAATTTAGTTTTATTTTCATAGATATTTTGGAAATTCATGTTTTTCTTTCAGCTATCTACAAAAATCCATACAAGATATAAAATGATTCTTCTACCAATGTAACCATATTTTATATATTCATTTTCTTTCTTTGTCGAGCTTCCAACACTGTATACTGATTCGATGTTGTTGGATGAAAAAACCTTTCTCATTATTGAAAACATTGAGAGTATATTAATCTCATGTGCCCATTTTTGTGACTTCTCATGATATAATGGGTACATGATCTTATTCTGCTCTTTTAGTTTTCAACAACGAGAAAAAAAAATCTACTAAGAACGTCGAGTCAATATGTAGTGTTGGCAGTTCAACATTGAAATAAAATAGAAATGTGGTTACATTGGTAGTTAGTATTTGATACTCTGGGATGTGTAAGAATCAACCGCACCTAAATCTAACACACGGTGTCATAGATATGACTCCAAGTGCTTCGTTTTATTTAAAATTGACATAAATTTTATTAAAAAGGACAATTGACATAATAAAAACCAAGAAAACATATTCCTATTATTTTTATACATTAGTTAAATGATTCATAATTCATTTGGGATGTATAGTAATTAGTTTCACATCAATCTAATGCATGGTGTGACTATTATGACTCAATATGTTCGTTATCAGTTTTAAATTGACAGTTTAGTTTAAAAATTTCACCCACTAAAAACAAATAAAACATGCTCATGTTTTCTTGATAATTTATTAAATTGATTCATAATTAATTTTTTATTTGTATGAATCAATCTCACATCAAACTGATACACTATGTGATCAGAATAGGTCAAAGTGTGTGTTTCTGGTTTAAAGTAACATTTTAGAAAAAAAAACAACTGACGTGTCAAAACATAGAAAACACGTTTGGGTTATTTTGATACTTTAGGAAAATGATCCAAAAGTCATTTTAGATGTTTAGGAATCATCTTCACCTCAATTTCATACATAGTGTGACTGGTATGACTCCAATTGCATCTTTTGATTTAAAAATAGCATCAATTTCAATAAAAAGGAAAATTATCCTACTCAAAACCAAGAAAACAAAATTCAAATTGTTTTTATACTTTATTAAAATGGTCCATAATATATTTAAGATGTTTAGTAATTAATTTTACCTCAATATGACGCACGGTGTGACCGATAAGACTCCAAGTGCATCTTTTTAGTTAAAATTGAAATCAATTTTAAGACCTACTAAAAACTGAGAAAACAAATTAAGATTATTTTTATAATTTATGGAAATGATCCATAATTAATTTTTTACATATAGGAATCAGTCTTACCTCAATCGGATACATGATGTGCGTGGTATGAATCAATGTGTCCATTGTTAGTTTAAAATAGACAGTTTAGTTCAAAAAATATAACTCATTGAAAATTGAGAAAACGTGATTTTATTTTTGTGATAATTTATAAAATTGATTCATAAGTAATATTTTGATGTGTAGGAATCAGTATCACATAAAAATTATACACGATGTAATCATTACGAGTCAAAGTTCGTGTTTCTAGTTTAAAATGACATTTTAGTAAAAAAGACAAGTGACGTACTCAAAACTGAGTAAATATATTTGGATTGTTTTTATACTTTATAAAAATGAACCATAATAAATTTGGGACATTTAATAATAATACTAACCTAAATATAACACATAGTTTCACCGTTATGACTCCAAATTATTCTTTCTATTTAAAATTGACATCAATTTTAGTAAACAAGACAACTCACCTACTCAGAACTAAGAAAACACATTCATATTGTTTTTAGAATTTATAAAAATAATATATAAGTCATTTTTGACATTTATGAATCATCCTCACCTCAATTCCATATATGATGTGTTCGGTATGACTCAATGTGTCTGTTGTCAGTTTAAAATCAACATTTTAGTTCAAAAAAGTGTCACTCGCAGAAAACTAAGAAAACATGCTCAGATTGTCTTTATAATTTATAAAAAAAATCATAAGTCATTTTTGATGTTTGGGAATTGGTATCACAAAAATCCGCCCCAATATGAGATCGATATGATTCAAAGTGTGTTTTTCTAGTTTAAAATGACATTTTAGTAAAAAAGACAAGTGACGTACACAAAACTGAGAAAACATATTCCAATTGTTTTGATACTTTATGAAAACAATCTAGAAGTCATTTGAGTCATTTAAGGATCATCCTAACCTCAATCAGATGCATGGTTTGACTGGTATGACTCCAAGTATATTTTTTCAATATATAAGTATCATTTTAGTTTAAAACGCGCATCACATCGCCAAAATTGAGAAAATGAGCCAAGATTGTTTTCTCTTAATTTAAATTTTTTATTCATACTTGATTTTTATGATTTAATGGTTTTTTGGTGTTGTTTTGTGTTGTTAGATCACGCTACACTGGTGTTGTAGTGTTTTGTAACATCACACTGTAGTATTCCCCTTTATCAGTGCTTTTACAAGCACTGATAAATGTTCCTTTGTCGGTGCATTTACAAGTGTTGATAGAAGACTTGGTCTTTTAATCTCACTCTAGTAATCAGAACTTATCAAGTGCTGATAAAGGCTATTTTTAGCACTATTAAAGGCCGATTTTATAATAGTTATTATAGAGTAAACCTGATCTAATTTGGGAATTTTTTCACCATGTGATATAGTGTTGGTAGTTATCATTGACTCGTGTTTATGTCATGTCATGTGTTTCTGTTACTTTCCTATGTTTCCATGACTATATGATTCTATGTTATAAATTGTATGCTTCCTTATTTTTTATTTAGGATCCATTCCTTTTATTTTATCATTTTATGCCTTTTAACTCATGTGTTATAATTTATTCCCATGTTTATTCCCTTACTGGG
Source organism: Viscum album (assembly GCA_963277665.1). NCBI lineage: Eukaryota > Viridiplantae > Streptophyta > Magnoliopsida > Santalales > Viscaceae > Viscum > Viscum album. The sequence continues at coordinate 576,793,159 of OY728166.1, forward strand.
ATTTCTAGATCATCCCTTTTGTCTATGTATTCCCTAGGTTATCCTATGAAGATGTAAGAGCTCAAAGAGAGTTAGGATCTCATTATGAATATTAAAAAAAGTTATTTTATTCTTTTTTCAAGTTTCCTAATTATGTACCTAGTCTTCCAAAGACACTAGAATTTTCTATCATTAGTTTGTATTTCAAAGATAAGTATTCTTAAAATACTCTAATAATATGTGTAAAAATTTTGAGTTTCTTTAGTTAGTATCAGAGCACACACTAGTTACTTTTTGAGATTACAAATAGAAAACTTTATTAAGAACACTAGGGATAATTCTATCACCATGGATAACCTATATTGACACTTAGGGAATCACAAGTTTGGATATACTTTTAATTAATATGTTTTTCCATATATGTTCAATTTTCGTTTTTATATGTTTATTAGTTAAGTATTCAAGTCCCCTAATTTTATTTTTATTTTTATTTTCTAGTTAATGGATTGAAATAGGATAACTCGTTCCAACAACCAAAGTGATAGGAAATGCGATTATTTACCTAATGAGATGCCAAAACTGATTGGAATGGGAGATCAGAACTTAATGACAATACTAGATCAACTGGCTCAAGTTATGAATAATAACTTTAATCATTTGGAATTCCCTGCTTCTCCTAAGAAATATAAATTTTTGGTCGAATCATTTATATGAAAATTTATTCCTATATTTAGTGGATATTTTAATACCCTCATCGTGTAATAATGGATTGACTCCATTGAATAAATATTTTCTATCCTCCAATTCTCAGAAGAAGAGAAATTTGTGTTGGAAGTCTATCATTTTATGGGGTACTGATTAGTGGTGGGAACTGATCAATAATATGAAGTATAAATAGGATGTTGATTCCATAGAATGGGAAGAATTCAAGAAAATATTTTTCAATAAATATTTTACATGAACTCTCTGATATAGGGTGGAGAGGGTGTTCCTTGGGATGAAGCAAAAGGAAAATGAGTATATCAAAGCGTATGAGGAAAACTTTACAAGGATTTCATGATATGCCTATGGCTTTGTGATGAACACTAAAACCAAGTTGGATCACTTATTTAGTTGATTAAAGCCAAGTCTATGAAAATCTTTGTTGATTCGAGACTTTGATAGCTATGAGAATATTTTCCATTGTGGCCTTAAGGTTGAGATGGAGATTGGATAATCTCATTGGTCTCATGGCCTTGGTGATAAAAATAATCAGATAGTGTTTAATATGGTAGCATAAACAAATAAATCTCGTGGAGGAAAGAAACCCCAACATTCCACATGTCAAAAGTGTGGGAAGAAGCATCCCATGAACTATCTAAAGGGAACTAGGAGATGCTTAAAATATAGAAAAGAGGGGAATAAATCTAATAATTTCCGAAGGAATATGAAGAATCCCACTAACATGGAATAATAAATGGTGGTTTTTATCAACACCCAACCTTCGGTATAGTGTTTCAACTATAATGAACATATGAATTATGCGATCCAATGCCCTAATCCAAGATATGTTTGAGAACATCAATAAAAACAACCTCCAAGCCATCAAGGAAGGTCGCATGTTATCACTAATATAGAAGTGGGACCCAAAAAATCTTGTATTACTTCATTTGGTGTAATTTTGTGATATATTGGGAATGGACTAGAAATCATTATAAAAAGTCAATATCAATTGTTGGGATAGGAAGATCACCCTTCACATCCCAAGGAATCCTCCTATTTTGTACAAGTGTAAGGAGGAGGATGAATGTTCTTCAGAATAATCAACTCAAGTATATATATTATTGACATATAATAAATAATATCTAGATCAAATGATTGATAAAAGGGAGAGGATTATTCTTGAATACATTCCCATTGTTAGGGAATATATTGATGTGTTCCCTTAAAAATTTATTGATCTTTCTCCTAACTGAGAGGTTGAGTTATCAATTGAACTTATACCAGGATCACTACCCGTATCAAATATTCCTTGATGGATGTCCATCATTGAGTAGGAATAAATGAAGAAGTAGTTGCAAGTGAATCTACACAAGTGTTTTATACACCTAAGTGATTCACCAAGGAGTGTTTTGGTCCTCTTAATCAAGGAGAAGGATATATCAATGTGTTTATGCATTGATTATATTTATCTCAACAAAATCAAGATAAAGAACAAGTATCCCCTTCCATGGATAGAATACCAATTCGATCAACTATGTAGGGACAAGTATTTCTCTAAGGTGGACCTTCAGTCGGGGCATCACTAATTAAAGTTGAAGAAGGAAGATGTTCCCAAGAATACCTTTAGAATGATGTGTGGACATTATTATTTCATATTTATTCCCTTCAGACTCACTAATGATCCAGTAATATTAATGGACTTAATGAATAGAGTCTTTAGAGATTACCTTGAAAAGTTTGTAGTAGTATTTATAGATGATATTATGATATAATATAAGGGAAAGTAGGATTATTTGAATATTGTGCTAAAGAATTTTCAAAGTTAGAAACTATATGAAAATAATAGCAAATATGAGTTCTGGATAGAGGACGTATCATTATTGGGGCATGTTATCACCAACAAAGGGATATCTATAGACCCTTCTAAGATAAAGGCAATTAAGGAGTGGCTCAGAACAGTATCTGTAATGGATATCTGTAGTTTCCTTGGTCTATATGGGTATTAATGATGATTTTTGAAGAAATTTTCTTGATTATCAAACCCACTAACCATACTATATTATAAGGGAGTAATGTTTTCTTAGACCAGTGAATGTAAATACTACTTCAAAGAGTTTAAAAGAGGCTTACCGTCGTACCAATACTTACACTATCCACAAGTGGGTAACTCTTTTTGGTATAAAATGATGCATAAAAGAATGGATTGGGTTTTTTTCTAATTAAAAAATATAAGTTGATATCCTATGAATCATGGAATTTTAAATTCATGAGAAAAAAATTCCCATGCATTATCTATAGTTGGCATTTGTGATCTTCACGTTGAAAATATAGTGGCATTATCTCTATGGAGAGAAGTGTGAGATATATATTGTTGACAAGAGTCTCAAATATATATTTTCATAGAAGTACCTTAATATGATATAATTAATATGGTTATATATCATTGAGTATTATGAATTCTCAATACACTACAATCCTAGTAAAGAAAATAAAGTGTTAGATTCTCTAAGTTGAAAGGATCATGTAACTTTATCAATGATCAGAATTGAGAAAGATCTGATATTCTTAGACTTGCAAAGGATGGATATGGGGATCATATGCGATGGAATAGAATCATTACTTTTTTAAATTATTTCTTAACCATCCCTTATATAGAATATGAATGATGCTCTAAGAGAATATGTGGAAATTCAGAAGAAGGTGGAATCTATTAAAAATGGGATATCCTCGGAGTTATAAATTGATGAGGAAGGATTTTTAATATTTGGGTTACGACTATGTGTACCATAAAGTCCTAAGATAAAGAGATAAATTTTAAATGATGCACATAGAACAACCTTCTCCATCCACCCAAGGAGCACAAAGATGTATTGGGATCTCTGTGATCACTATTAGTGGGACAATATGATGAAGGATATCACTGAATATACATCAAAAGTTCCTATTATACCATCAAGTAAAGGATTAAAGAAAAAAGTATAAGGGTTAATGAAACCACTACCTATACCTACATAGAAATGGTAGAACATCACCATGGAATTTTTTACTGAACTTCTGAAGACATCCAGAGGAAATAATGATATATGGGTTGTTTGGGATCATCTTATAAAGATATATCACTTTATTATAATTAAATAGAAATTATAACTCGATAAACTTTCATATATATACATCATATAAGTGTTTAGGCTTCATGGATTACCATTAATGATTATATTTGATTGAGATCTGATATTTACCTCTACTTTCTAGAAAAGTCTACAATATGCTCTAAACACTGAACTTAACTTTAGTGTGTCTTGTCACCCTGAAACTGATAGCCAGTATAAGAGGACCATACATACATTGAAAGATATGTTGAGATCATGCTCAAGGGACTTCAAAGGATGATGGGATCAGTATATTCCATTGTTCGAGTTCCCTTATAACAATAGTTTCCACTTAAGAATCCAAATAGTTCCATATAAAGCCATTTATGGGAAAAGATTTAGAACACCTACATGCTTGGACGAAGTTGGTGAATGTAATCTATTAGGACCATAAATGATAGATTAAATGGTATAAAAGATGAATACCATCTAGTAGCATATCTGAGCCACCTAAAGTCGACATAAGATCTATGCTGAAAATCATTAAAGGGACCTAGAGTTTGAGTTTGGAGACAACGTATTCCTCCACATATCCCCATGGAAGAGAGTCATGATATTTGGGGAGAAGGGGAAAATAAGTCCTAGGAACATCATCCCCTTTGAGATTATTGATCACATTAGAGTTGTAGCATATCGACTAGCACTTCCACCAACCATGCCTCAAGTATATGATGTATTACATGTATCCCTTCTAAGGAAGCAGATCCCTCACATGTACTAAATTCAAAGGTGGTATGACTGGAAAATGATCTATCTTGTAAGGAGTATCCAATGAATATCTCGTACTATGAGATAAATTTTTACACAATAAGACCACTCACCTGGTTAAAGTACTATGGAAGAACCACAAATATGAAGAGGTGACGTGGGAACAGGAGGAAACAATGAAGGAGAAGTACCCTCACCTATTTTAACATTAGTATGTAAAAAAGAAAATTTGAGATAAAAATTTCCTAAGGGGGGAAGATTGTAACTCTTGGATATTTTTATGAAATATTTCTCTTTAAATAATTTAATTTATTCGGTATCATATGTTGCATGCAACATCGATTTTAAACAAACCATGGTATACTATTAAAATATTATTATTATTAACACAACCATTATTGAATATATATTTAATTATAGGGTATTAATAAGAATAACCATATTGTGAAATTTATTTATTAATTATTTTTAAATAAATAATGAATTTTTAGTAAAGTCATTTTATTCTTCAAAAAATATTTTTCCTTCAAAAATGATTATATTGCTTCTATAAGAAAATAAATATAATTAATTTTGAAACTTTTAGAAAAAATATTTTACAAAATAAACTTATTTTTTGAATTCATCATGTCAAAATTATCTTATGATGAATTTTTGGGAATTTTTTAAAAAAAATCAAAATGTTAATGAATAATGAAAAATATTGATTTACATTGAAAATTTTATATTCTTTTAAAAAATTTACAAACTAAATTTTTATTTTGGTTTATTTTTAAAAAAATTTTAGTTCCTTTTAATTATAAATAATATATTTTTTATCTTTAAAATGAATTTTATTCATGACTTTAGTATAAAAATATTTTATACTTAAAAAGGGCATTTTTTGGAAAAAATATTTTTCATTGTGTTTTGCCAGATTAATTTTAAATTAAATTATAAAATTTATGTGTTTTGAATTTTGAAAAATTTATTCCATATTTGTAATCAATGGGTCCAAATTTAGTAAATACACCCTTTTTATTTTTGTTCAATACGAATAGTAACCATGGTAAAATTTATCATCTCAGTAAAGGGTAAATCGGGATAATCGGGTTAAAAAATAAGTGATAAGGTCATAAGTTTTAAAAATTATTATTGGATGAATAAAATTATACCATTAACACTTGAGGTTCTAAATTGATTTATTTAATGGACACTTTTCCATGAAAATGACTTAAACATCATTAAAATCAAAGAAAATGAAAAAATGTCATACTCTTGTTTTTAATAAGTATGATATTTTTAATATGGGGTTAACTAGAAGATATACTCAACTATAAATATTATTTATAAAGATAAAATATTTATATTACTCATGGTAATTTATTTAAAAAAATAGGAATCCAACAATTACCCTAAAGGCTTACACAATACTAATGCAGTAATAATTCAATTTTGAAACTCATCAAATAAATGATAATAAAAATAGTAAAAGTAATATAATTTGAGATATTTAAGGAGATAAAATAATTCTATATATGACCATGAAATATTTAGGATATAATAAAATAGTTGGTTTTAATTTTACTTGTTTCTTAGATGTTTTTAAAAATCAAAGTAATGAATAGTATCAAAATTGGCAATAATGATATTATATGGGATTAATAATTTATTAAATTATTTAAAAATCATAAAAAACTTTTAAAAATAAAATTTATTTATTATATTATTAAAAATGTCATAAATGTGAAATTTATTGTCCAATTGACACCATATAAGTAAAAATTACAACCTTTTAATATTGAAAAAGTTGTTACCATAGTTAAAATTAAAATAGGTAAACAAAGGGTTAATTAAAATAATAATGTTCAAAATAAAACTAATACTTGTATAAATTATATTCGTTAATTATATTACAAACTTATCTCATCTAATCTTATAATCCATTTCCATTTTGTGGGATTTTTATGGAAAATTATTTTTTTATAATTTAATCTTTTGGAAAATCTCAAAAACATCTCTCTCCTCCCTTATAAATATCACCCATCACAAACCATTATCCTCAAAATATCCAAGCCTTTAAGTTTTCAAAATAGATACCAAAAACTCTCATCCCCACTCTCCCCAGGTACAAGTGGTGTTGGTCTCACAAAAAGATCAATTCAAATTTCCTACAGGAATCCTTCAAGGTTGTGATATTCAAGAGGTAACATTCTCAAACTACCTTTTTAATTTCTTTTATTATTCTACCTTTTCCTAACCTATTTAATCCATAAAATCTTAATAAATATAGTATCATTTATATAATTTAATGTTATATTTCTAATTTATTTTTTTATATCCATCCCTCTAACACCCTGATTTTTATGAATTATTTTTTTTGAATAAATTAAATTTCTTCGATGGATTTCATTTCATGCTACACCAAGTTTTTTTTTGATTTATACACAACACTAAGTTTTTATTTCACTAAATACAACACTTTTATATATTTTGGTACACTCAAAACTATGTTTTTCTTGTGTTATGAACAATTTTGAGTTACTTCGATAGCTTGTGTTACATGAAAAAATGAGTTTTACCAAACTACAATACATTATTAATATTATTATGAAAGTTTTCACCTAGATATTAGAATTTCAGGTGTGAATAGGAACATTTAAATTATGAAAATATGATTTATACATTTATTTATTTCTTTACTAATTAATTATAAATTATATTAATATCTATTTGAAAATAAAGAAATTCCTTTTCTGAAAATCTATTTTTCTATGTACAAACATGTTTTATCTAAATAAATTAAACAATCCACTTTTGATAAATTATTTTAATTAAAATTATATGTTATATATTCAATCAACAATTTAAAATTCATATTATGTGTTTTCTACATAATAGATAAGAATAAATTAAATTTTAGGCATAAAAAGATATATTTTTCTAAAAGAAATTTTTACTACCTTTTAATGGCGCACATATTTTAAAACTAAATTTGGATAATTTTAAAAAAAATTATTTGAAAAAATAAAATTTATTTTTTAAATATTAATTTCAAAATTATCTTTTGGTAAAAATTTTATATTTTTCTAAGAAAATTCATTTTTTTGATGAATAATGAAAATACTGAATTTTAATTAAAAATTGACTTTTCACCTAATTTATTTATATAGTTAAATTAGATTTTTATTTCGTTTCAAAGTATATTTAGATAAATTATACATTTATTAATACAATATAGGTAATTTTAATCAATTTCACATTGAAATTGGATATAAAAACATTTCAAACTTTTGAACATTTTCACTTTAAAAATTGGTTGGTTCGTCCTGTTTGTGGGATTAATTTTAAATTATTTTCTACAACTTATGTGATTATAATTTATAAAAATATATTCCATATTTTTAATCATAATAATTTCTAATTTCTAATAATTCCAACTTAATTTTTCACCAAAGTGTTTAGTGAAAGCAGTTAAAATTAATTATAGTGATTAAGGTAAAAACAAGTGTACTTAATGAATAATGTTAGAGTATAAGGTGTAAAAATGACCCTACACTTTTCCAACACCTAATTTATGACCATATTTTGACCTTAAACCTTAATTGATATAATTTTGTGTGTTATGGAAGCCTCTTGCATGGTAAAAATGTGTGGAGCACACAAATTCCTTTAAAAAATATCAAGTGTGCCTTTTCTCCCACTTATAAAAGGGCATTCACCCCCCCCCCCTCCCACAATTCATCACACCTATAAATCCATTTGGTTATTCCAAAACCTAATACAATAATATCACAACATCTCTCCTCTCATACTATGAGACTTAATTTGTGCATAAAGTAAACCAAGGTGGTCCTTTGGTGCAAACCAAAAGGAGTTACCTAAAAAAGAGGTAACATTCTTCAATGAGTACTTTTGTTTTATTTATTTCTTCATCTATTAAATTATTATTATATAAAAATTATATAATAAACTCAGTATCCTAAATATATGTATAATTTTTATGTTAGGGATAAAACCTACACCTTTACACACTTCCATCAAATGGTATATGTAATCATCGTTTGTGTGTACGATGAACTACTGCCTCACGAACCGATGTTGTTCGTTCTTCCATTACCACCTCTAAAGATTGGTAATAATGATGGACTTACTATTTTTGTTGGATTTGGTGGCCTAGAACCAATTAATTTTTACTTTATTCATTAATAAATACCTTATCACATCTTCATTGTTCTTCTGCGTGACAATGCATGTGATAATGTTCTAATGATAGTTTTTGCATTAAAGAGTCATAGTGTATCCCTGCTATGATGAGAACCCAGATGTGCCATAACACTTTTCTTGAATATATTTTCTATTGATGGATGATGTTATTTGAGGGACACAAATAATACAGGCCATTAGGGGTGAGGACTCATAAAAATTTGAGGCACCTTCTCATGTGTGCGCCCTTGGTAATATCCAGGAGGATATTATGAGAACGAGACCCACCAGTAGAAAATCCACATTTCACAGTGTCATTGGGGGTTCCTATCTGCGGACATGTGTATTGGTCCTTAGACTTTAATATTATTGTTAATGGGTATTATAACTCACGCACTTAGATGTATTGACGAAAATTGTGATGACACGCTGTTCGCAGTGAGGTAGGATATGTTGGGTGTGTCACGAGTCATACTACATTAATAGATAATGCGAGAAAGGATTTGTCCCTTCTGTTCCATAATGTAAGTAGATATCTCATGCCCTTTGATGGAATTGATATAGCCTAAATAAATCCATGTCCATGGTGAGGAATGGGCAAGTTCAATTCCGGAAAGTCAAAGAAAGAATAATCAAGCACATGAGTTGATAGCACTAGCATGCAACCCGCTTGATTCGAGATATCGATACAAAGGGATTATATTACATTATAAGTGTTCGTAGGAGGTTACACGTCATTTCAGCATTAACTTCTTTCTCTATGGGTGCCTTGGCGTGTTTCTTGAAGCTAACCTTGCACTTTAGGTAGGATTTGTCTAATGCCACTGAGAAAGAGGCCTAGAGGGTCACACACTAAGTGTGTCCAAGTATCTCAGTTAAATATTAATTTAACAAGTTAAATTAAGATTATTCCCGATTGTGGTTTAATAATTATTTAAGGATGGCTGATCGCATTTATTTCAACACTAGTTATTCGAGAGAATATATTGTGAGAGAAATAATATATTTATTAGAGAGTAATGCAGTGATATTTATTTTAGAAATAAATAGCCATTATTCAATGTCTAATAAATGTGGTGGAGTAAATAAAGAAAAATAAAAAAATAAAAGTACAAGCCGTGTAATTTTTTTTTGAATTTATGAGAAATAATATTATTTATTTAATTAAATAATAGGTGTAATTCGTTGTGCGCATGTCAAGTAATAATAATAGTCAACTATTATTATTAGACATGGGGAATTACTAATAATTAAATGAAATAAATAAATACTTTTGGGTAATTAATTCATTTTATTATTCTATGTAATTAAAAATCACAATTATATATTTCTCATTAGCCTATCCATTTTTTTTGTGGTTGTGCAAAACAGATTTGGAAAATCTCTCAAGCCAATAGATAATTCCTTTTCCACCAATAATGCTCTCAAGCTATGAGAGAGAGATCCACCTCCACCAGATCAAGGCGATCGAAGGCAGACATCGCAAGCGAAGGCTCTTCCACGCTAGCACCCGCAGATCCCTTCAGTGACGTCCAAAGATACGTGGAGCACGTGTGGATCGTCGCTAGAGGAATCCTACACTTGGATTCTATGACGCAATGACGGATCACATAGAATCATGACCGGAAACATCAACAAATAAATAATTCCATCAAGGTAATTCTTGTAAATTAATTAAATTAATTATAACCAGCATATGATGATTCTATCTATGGTTCTGGGAATCCCCTATTTCTTTTTCGTTCTTCTTTCTATTCCGAAGATTCGGCTTTTTATTATCATGACAGATCTCATATTGATCATTGTTAATGCTAAAATTAAAGTTGGGTACACCCACCAAGGCACCTCCACTGCCCCTAGAACCTACAAGTGGTATCAGAGGGTTCATATAGTTGGTTATAATTATTTAAGTTTTTTGTTGGTGGTTTACGCAATTAATAATTTAGTTGTTTCAATTCAAGTTAATTGTTCTTTAAAATCTGATTCAGAGAGATCTATTCATCCTCTCACGTTTCTCATTCACCTTACAGAAACGAATTTTTAATTTAATTTTGATTAAAATAAAATAGAGGATCTCATCCAAAGGTTTTGACCATTCATGGCCATACAAAACCAGAATAAACGGCATGTATTTGGAAGTATATGTCGTGTAGTCTAGGTTCAATGCATCGAACTACTCCACCAAATCCGGTCGTGTGTTGGAGTATTCCTAAGTCATAAATGACACCATGTGTTGACCAGGAATAGGTGGCACATGGCTTCCGGATTACACATCGTGTAGTCCACTTAACATGGCGTGTAGTCCCTTCGGGCTAGGGTGGACCATGTACTTCATACATGGCTTGCCCAGCTATAAACCGTGTAACTCGGATACTACACGGCGTGTGTCTCGTTGAACACGCCATGCACTCTGAAAATTTCTGAAGTACATCTACACGCCATGCCCCAGGTGTGTACTTCAGATGGACGGTGAACAAAATTACACGTCGTGTAGTCAGAACTACACATCGTGTACTCATCTAAATTATTTAGATTTATTAAAATTTATTATTATATTATACAAACCCTTGAGACGTATACCATAGCGCAGGCGTAAAGATGAGGCACAACACATGATAGTTGTTTTATATATATATATTTAATTTAGCATCTGTGTAATGTTCATTTCTACTCATTGGGTAGTTATGAATGGGAATTCACCAGGTTTCCTCTAAGGTACAAGTCACATACAAAGACAATTTTAAATGAATTTATTTGTTTAAAAATTATGATGGATGATAATCTCAAGGAAATTTATAAAAGGGTTTAAGATAAAAGGATTGATTAATTAAAGATAATTAATTGATTCGAGCATGATTTATCTTAAACAAGAATGATTAAATAATTGAATGCTAGTCTTATTTATGTGTAAATATCGTTACATGTATGGATGATCATGAGCTAGACTAAGACCTTTGTATGTGAATGGTTTCTATTAATTTATTTATTTAAATTAAATTTTTTGGTCTGTGAGCCTTCTCCTCATTAATATGTAGGGTCTGTGCGCCCAAGGTTTCTTTTAAGTAAAACCTTGTTTTACCCCTCACCTGTGTGTGAGATAAAAGCTTGTGTAATGGATGGAGCTCCCAAGCTGGTGGAGGTGGCTCAAGTTAGGAGCCAAGGTGAAACCAATCCAAAGAGATACAAAGGTGGATAGGTGGAAAGCTGTAAATATGAACCCAAAAGGTTCAAGGTGTTTTTCCCCTAGGTCTTGGTTTAGTTTAACAACCGCTAGATAAACTAAAAAATAGAACAAGCTCATGGTCATAGCATTTATTTTATTTCTTTCAGTTTAATGGTTTATTTATTGTGGGTGTGTTGTCATGATCACACAATTAATGAATTAAACAAACATGCAAGATGGAACTAAAATAAACCAGCTTATACGTAAAATATTATCTTAGGCATGGTTAATCACTTAAGTATATCCCACTTAATATTTATAGGAATGTAGTCAAATATAATAAAGGGGAAATTTATGTATAAGGATAAAATCCCTCAAATAAATATTAAGTCAGTATAGACTTCCATAATCTTGGTTAGAATCGAACCATAGTTCAAAGTGCTTGACCAACCCTAGTTGGGATGTTTTCAATTATCGAAGAATTATAATTCAAGGTTTTGGGTTGAATTGACTTGGTTTGCATCAAGGGTTGACTACCACAGCAGGACTTAGTGTGACCAAGAGGCAAAGGTTGAGGAAATCCAAAAATAAAAGGATTTCAAGATTGGGGAGTCCACTCAGCGGATCAAGGAGCTGCGAGTTAATGCAGTTGGAATTTAGAATGCCTATATAAAACCCTTCAAGTTTCTTGACCAACCCTAGTTGGTGTAATGCGATGGGAAATATGGACCCTTTCCACTAGAATATTTTGGCAACAAAATATTCTGAAGTCAATGGTGAGGGCTATTAGATTTTGATAAAATAGTGGGAGACTAATAAGTATTAATTTATTTATTTTTCTCAGTTTTATCATAATAAAGTACTAAACCTTTTCTCATCTTAATTTGTAGAAATCTAAAGAAAAATGACTTCAAAAATATCATTATGAACCATACTCGAGAAGCAAAACCTTCTCACCAGCACCAATTTCCAAGAGTTGCAGAGGCGTTTACACGTCATCCTTCTCCACGAAAGGAAATTTTATGTGCTGGAAGTGTCTATTTCAGTTGTGCCTAGAAAATAGGTCAGTGATGAGGAACTATATCTCTATATGAAACACATGGATGATTCCACATATGTCCAGTGTTTCATGTTTTTGGCCATGTCAAATGATCTCTTGAAGCAACATGAAAACATGGACGTGTATATCATGATGTCTCACCTTAAGGATCTCAATCAAAAGAAGGAGATACAAGACAGATATGAGATCTCCAATGCTTTTTTTACAACTAATCTTGGAGAGTCTGCGTTAGCTAGGCCTTATGTAGTCAATCTCATTGGCTACATTGAATGCTTGTACATCTTGGGGATTAAGTTCTCGGATGAGTTGCATACAGATATCATCCTATCATCACTGCCCAAGACCTTCTCTAGCTTTCTTTTCAACTACAACATGAGAAACAATGAGAAGAGTCTATCGGAACTTCTGACCATAATTATCCCGGTAGATAAGGACATGGAGCATGAAAAACCCACGGTCCTTATGGTGAATAAGAAAAGGAAGGACAAGGAAAAGAAGCCAAAGACTTATAAATGGTCTGAAGTCCCCGAGCATCATCCCTCCAAGAAGGGGAAGATCCAGAGGCAGGGTAAGGAATGGGAGGCAGTATGTTTTTCATGTGTCAATTAAGGCCACTAGAAGAGGAACTGCACCCAGAAGCATGGGGACGTTAAAGGTGCATTTGTTATCGAGTGTAATATTTCCATTTATACACATTGGGTATTAGATACATCTTGTATGGATAACATCTGTATTCAAATTAAAGAACCAAGTAGATTTAGAAATATTACCAGAGGATAGGTGGATCTTCGAGATGCCAATGGAATGAGGCTGGCTACATTAGACATTGGAAATTACCACCTCTCATTGTCAACTCGGATGATTTTGGTTTTACATAACTGTTAGTATGTGCCTAGTGTTACCAAAAACATAATTTATGTATCTTGTTTGGATATGGATGGATTTATTTTCAAGTTTGGAAATAAGGGTTGTCTATTTTATAAGAACAATGTATGTTATGGTATGGTGCATTTAAATAATGGTTTGTATGTATTAAATTACAAAAACCAAGTGTTGTAAATCGATAATGAAACAAAATCACATGACTCGTACATCACCTAGTTGTGGCATCACCGTCTCAGTCATGTAAACGAGAAGCGCTTGACAAAGCTCTGCCTAGATGGTTATTTAGACTCTACTGAGGTAAAACCACTTGATAGATGTCATGATTGTTTACAAGGAAATATGACCAAGCCACCTTTCAGTGGATATGGTGAAAGGGACATAGAGCTTCTAGGATTGGTGCACACTGATGTGTGTGGACCATTTCCAGTAGAATCTAGAGGTGGATATTTTTACTTTATTACTTTTACTGATGATTTGAGTAGATGTGGATATTTCTAATTAATGAGGTATAAGTCATAAGCCTTAGAGAAATTTAAGGAATTCAAGAATGATGTAGAGAATCAACTTGGTAAGAAGATAAAGAAGCTTCAATTGGATTGAGGTAGAGAATATATGAACCAATAGTTCATCGGTCTACTATGAGAGTCTGGTATTCTATATCAGATCACTCATCCTTATACACCATAGTGGAATGGTGTTAGTGAAAGGAGGAACCACACCTTTTTGGACATGGTGAGGTCGATGATGAGTCATGAAAATCTTCCATTATTCTATTGGGGATATGCATTACAGACTGCAGCATACACATTAAACCGAGTAACAACCAAGGAAGCAAATGGAATTCCCTCCGAGTTATGGAATGGAAAGAAACCTATTTTGTCACACACACGTGTATGTGGATGTAAGGAATTTTTTAAGGCCTTATTAGGAAACAAACTAGCACCCTGGGGCATGAAGTTTATCTTTATAGGATATCCCAAGTAAACGAAAGGATATTACCTATATAACCCTTCAGACAAGAATGTGATTGTCACCAGACAAGTCTTCTTTATTGAGAGGGATCACGTCATCAAAAAGGATAGTGGGAGAAAGATTGAATTTGACTAATTTGATGATCAAGATACAAAGGATTTGGTACAGGAACAAGTTTCATAGGTCTCCACGGAAGAGGTTTTAGAAACACAAGTACTACGTAGGAACTCAAGAGAGGTAAGGGAACCAGAGAGATTTAGTTTCCTAGTCACCGAGGATGGTGAATCATTATTGTTGGACAATGATGAACCTCTATCCTACAAGGAATTAGTAGAAAGATCAAAAGATGTAAGATGGAAAGAAGCTATGAATTTTGAGATGGATTCCATGTATCAGAACCAAGTCTGGGTTCTGGTCGATGAGCCAGTTGATGTAAAGGTTGTTGGATGCAAATGGTTATTTAAGAGAAAACCGGACATAGAAGTTCAAGTTAGCACCTATAAAGCAAGGCTAGTGGCTAAAGGATTCAGGTAATGTTAAGTAATTGACTATGGTGAAACCTTCTCGCCAATTTCCATGTTTAAATCCATAAGAATCATACTTCCCATAGTAGCTTACCATGACTACGAGATTTGGAAAATGGATGTCAAAACATCATTCCTTAACGGGAACCTTCAGGAAAATGTCTATATGACACAACCAGAAGAGTTTGTGACACCAGGTGAATCCAAACGGGTTTGCAAGTTGTAGAAATACATTTATGGATTAAAGAAAGCATCCAAGTCGTGGAACTTTAGATTTGATGAATCCATAAATGAATTTGGTTTCATTAAGAACGAATGTGAGACATGTATTTATAAGTGGTTTAATGGGAATGCGATTGTTATCCTAGTAGTATATGTTGACAACATATTACTTATTGGAAATGATGTACCAGTCTTACAGTTATTTAAGGACTGGTTGAACAAGTGTTTCTCTATGAAGGTCTTAGGTGAATTAGCCTACATTCTAGGGATCAAGATCATTTGTGATAGATCCAAGAGGCTGCTTGGACTAAGTTAGGGTACATAAATTGACCATATACTAAAGATATTTAGTATAGAATAATCCAAGAGGGGATTGGTTCCAGTGTCACATGGCCTATAAATTTCTAATAAAATGTGTCCTCAGACACAACAAGAGAAAGATAGAATGAGTAAGATCACATACGCTTCATCTATAGGATCCATCATATATGTCATGTTATGTACCAGGATTCATGTTGCCTATGCACTGAGCATGGTAGGAAGATATCAATAAGGTCCAGGAGAATAGTATTGGACTGTTGTTAATACAATCCTTAAGTATTTGAGAATAACTAAGGATATGCACCTAGTGTATAGATGAGACGAGGAGCTTGTCATCAGAGGGTATGTTGATGTTGGTTTTCAGAAAGATCAGAACAATATGAATTCACAATCTAGATATGTTTTCTGTCTCAATGGAGGAGTTGTATGATGGAAGAGTTCAAAGTAGCCAGTTGTCGCTGATTCTACAGCAGAGTCCGAATATATAGCAGCTTCTGATGCAGCCAAGGAAGCCGTATAGATTCGAAACTTTGTCTAGGAGATTGATGCGGTGCCTAGCAGTAAAGATCCTATCACGTTTTATTGTGATAATATTATAGTGGTGGCTCTTAAAAAATAACCAAAGTCACATCAACGGACAAAGCACATACTCCAGAAGTATCACCACTTGAGGTATTTTTATCAAAGGGGTGAATTTGTAGTGATCAGAGTGTCCATGGAAGAGAACGTGGTAGACCCCATGACTAAAGGCCTATCTTATAAAAATCATGAATATCATGTGAGAGCTAGAGGGTTAAAGGTTTTTAGTAGTTGGCTCTAATCTAAGTGGGAGTTTGTTGGAGTTGGTGGCCTAGAACCAACTACTTTGTACATTATTCATTAATAAATACCTTATCACATCTTGATTGTGGGAGAAATAATATATTTATTATTGACTAATGCAGTGATATTTATTTTAAAAATAAATATCCATTATTCAAGGTCTAATAAATGTAGTGGAGGAAATAAAGAAAAATGGAAAAATAAAAGTACACACTATGTGTATTAAATATACATGCCGTGTATTTTTTTGGGAATTTATGAGAAATAATATTATTTATTTAATTAATTAATATTAGGTGTAATTTGTTGGGCGCATTTCAAGTAATAATAATAGTCAAATTTTATTATTAGACATGGGGAATTACTAAGAATTAAATGAAATGAATAAATAATTTTAGGTAATTAATTCATTTTATTATTCTATATAATTTAAAATCCAAATTATATATTTCTCATTATCCCAGCCATTTTTTTGTGTGGTTGTGTACAACAGATTTGGAAAATCTCTCAATCCAAGAGATAATTTCTTTTCCACCAATAATTCTCTCAAGCAATGAGAGAGAGATACACCTCCACCAGATCAAGGTGATCGAAGGCAGACATCGCAAGCGAAGGCTCTTCCATGCTATCACCTGGATATCCCTTCGGTGATGTCCAGAGATACGTGGAGTATGTGTGGATCACCACTTGAGGAATCCTACACTTGTATTCTATGACACAATGATGGATCACATCGGATTGTGACCGGAAACATCAATGAAGAAATAATTACATAAAGGTAATTATTGTCAATTAATTAAATTAATTAAAACCAATATATGATTATCCTATATATGGTTATGGTACTCCCCTATTTCTGTTTCTTTCTTCGTTCTATTCTAATGATCTGGCATTTTATTATCGTGACGGATCTCGGATTGATCGTTGTTAACGCTAAAATTAAAATTGGGTACACCCACCAACGCGCTTCTGTTGTGCCTGAAACCTACATTTTTATGTAATATATATGATATTTATGATTTCATTATTATTCTATAATTATTATATAACACATACCTTTATGATTTCCATTTTATAGGAATAGGATAACTTCATTCGTGGACGTGTGGACTACCGCCTCCCCAAAATTGATGTGATTTGTTCACGCTTTACATGAAATGTATTAAGTATGTGTTTATTAAACATATGTTTTATATATGAAATAATAATTCTATTTTAATTATAATATATATTTATACTTATATCATTTACTTTTCTTTCTTTCAATATGATAATAAAATGGAAACAGTGTTCATGCGTACGTACGGCCTACCATCTCCATGAATGATGTATTTCTTTTCCTATTTATATTTATAGATTATTATAAATAAATTATATTTATACCATGTTTTATATTCTATAAATAATTAAATCATGATCTAAGTAATATGATCAAGAATAATAAGTCAAAACATGTATGAAAAACAGATCGGTTATTACCCGAAACATAACTTTAACATGGAATTGTTCATAAACGGGTAATATAAAGTCATAAGTAAATAATGTTTGGTATTATATATATAAATATGGTTCTATGATGGATTTATTATAAAATTATATTTATTATACAGGATTTTTTAATAAGTATGATGAGATTCAAGACTTATGGTAAGGGATTCCTCATCTCAATATTATTTCTATGAGATATATGTTATATTCACCACTTATTCTTGTTGTGTGGTGTATATACTGACCTATTAAAGGTTATATAATAAATTTTATTGATTTAATGATATTAAAAGTTTAAATTTATGTTATTTCTTCATGGATCTCACGATTCAAAAGTTACTCAAGTAGTAAGTAGATTTTCTAGTCTCTCATTTATTTCTGTGAGACTTGTGACATATTCACCATTCGCTTCTTTTGTGTGGTTTATATACTTCTCATGAATGTATCATATTATTATTATCCTTATATTTATAGGTATTTACATATCAATTTTATGATCTCTCTTTCATGTTGTTTATAGTTCAAAAGTTTCCAAATTGATCATGGAATTTTGTCTCAATTTTCCTTCTTTGAGACACATGTTGTGTTATACACCTATATTCTTGTACGAGGCATATGTAATTCTCCTTTGAAATGTTATATCATGAATATAATTATTTTAAGTATATTTTAATATTAATATAGTGTCATTATAACATGGGTATAATGATTCAAATTTACCGAAGTGGTAGGATTTTATTGGTATAATATCATCGTTTATCGGGATTGTTTACAATTATGATTTCATTGATGAAATATTATGATCCATATCTCAAAAACTCTCATGAATTATCTTATATTTATTTGTGATATCTTCAAGTAATGGTACCATTTTTCTAATCTTTAGTACTTAAAATAATTAAGAAAATGTTTTTAATAATATCTTACTTTATCACTCTCTTCGGTTGGGAATCAGTTTTATTTAAAAAAAATGTTTTCTAAAAATGTTCTTAAAAATATTTTTAAATTATATTTTAAGCCCATTTTCAAGAAAAAATATTTTTAAAAAATATTTCTTAAAAAGTGTTAAAAATGGTTTTTAAATATTCATATATAGGTTTTGAAAGTTAGGTTCAAAGAACAAGGTTTTCAAAATGTTATATGTTTTAAAAGGTAATTTTCAAAGAATAAAGGATATTTTCCTCAAGAAATGTTTTTATAAGATCCTTAAAAATTATTTTCTATCTAATATGACATCTATCGGTGTTACTTATTCCTTACTAGGGATGTGATCCAAAAATACCATTCATATTCTTGCTTGAATTTTTTATGTTTTGATTGCATGAAATTTATGACACTCGTTTCTCTTCCATGGGTTATATGCTTCTGAAACTCACTTATTTTCACGAGTTATGATTTGATGAAATGATTGTGAAACCTATATCTTTTTCATTGGTTATTATATGATGACATTTTAATGATACTCATTTCAGTTCATGGGTCATGATGTGATAATTTTGTATGATCTTACGTCACACATATGTATGATTTTCTTATGTGATGGGTGGGACCTATATATACCTCAAATGAATTGGGTAAAGATTTATAATTCATGAGATATACATGGCTGGAATGAGTAGGGAAATTGGTTTAGTAATATAAGTATGAAATGAGGAGTGAACTCAATTCAGAAATATAGGGATAGAAACAGTAGTGAACTCAA
Source organism: Viscum album (assembly GCA_963277665.1). NCBI lineage: Eukaryota > Viridiplantae > Streptophyta > Magnoliopsida > Santalales > Viscaceae > Viscum > Viscum album. Next base: position 576,813,041 of record OY728166.1, read on the forward strand.
CTCAATAATACAGGGATGGAACGAGGAGTGGACCCAATTAAGTAATATAGGGCTGAAATAGGAAGTGAACCCAGTTCAGTAATATAGTTTTGGAATGGGAACTGAACCTATTTCAGTAATATGGGGTTGGAATGGGGAGTGAACCTAGTTTATTAAAGGAATTTTTTCACTAAGATGGTATTGGAAGTGAACCATGACTACTAAGATGGTTTTGGGAAGTGAACTCATTACACTAAGATAGCCTTGGTATTAAGCCTTGAATACTATGTAAATCATTTTACATGTTTATGTGTCTACCAAAATTCCAAGTCTTATGCTTATTTTATACTTTTAGGGCTTATGATCTTGATTCGCTTATGATCCATGTCTTATGAATTGACAATATTTATGACATGGTTCATGTTCATGTTCTTTAATATATAGGGTGTGATTTTTTAATGTTATGATCATGTTCTCATACCCTTATGTTATGATTATGAATCTTCCTTATTTAACCTTACTGAGCATCTGAGCTCACCCTTACTTATGTTTCCTTTCCCCAAGTTATGAAGAAAGGTTTTAAGTAGGAGTACTAAATGGTAATATCATTATAGGAAAAATTGAAGATCTTTCACCAACTTAGAAGACTTTGTTTCATGTTTCCAAATAAACTAAACTATTACAGTCCTTGGGAATATACATTTGTAATGTGTTGAATATTTATGTAAAATGATGTAATATCCATGTATGTTAATCTTGGTTTGTTATAGTTGGTATTAAAGGAAATTTTTATTTAACCTTTGGAAACTAGGATGAGAAAACCTTAGTGATATACCTAGAGATATTTCTAAGGATATGTCTAGGTATGTCTCTAAGGATAAGCCTAAGGTGTAATGATTTAGGTATCCTATAAGTAATTTTTCATGATTATATGGTTTTCTTCTATGATAAGTGTTTCTCACACTATGATTTCTGGTCTTATTCAATTATGGTAACTAGAAGGAACTGTATTAACGTTGAATGTTTCAAATGTGTAAGGTTTGGGCATTATGTAAATGGATTTCCTAAGTGGAAATCTCATGAAGAGAATCAAGAAGGTGGCATAGGAATTGGTTATACTACTGAAGATAAAGATATTGTGAATGAAATGTGAAAGGTATGGGATATTCTAATAGTATTGTTTACATGATTAAATTAAGGTTTAATAAGCTTAATAAATGATTCATATTTTATATTATAGTAAAGTGGTATTAAGGAATAAGATTATGAAGCCTAAGTAATGGTTTAAGAATAAATTTGTATGATTAAAGTGTATATGTATAGGAATTCAAGAAGTATGTTATATTAATCATGAAGTACATGTTTTTCATTAAGTATTTACAAAAATATATCAAATGGTACTAATGACCTGGAAAATTAATTTAATGGAAAGGTGATATTTTGATTAAGGGAAGATAACCCTTAATGTGTTCCTGGTGTTGAGAAAAATATGTTTATCTTGGATAAAGAGATGATTAATATGGATAAATTAATTGGATAGTATTGATTACCATGAAACTCATTATTGATTTGTTGAACAAGTGGTCTATGTTATCATGGATTAAGTTTACAACTTTTTTGGATTTAAGGAATATATCCAATAATCTTTGGAATAAGAAAGAATTTATGTTTTCAATAATGTTTTATGATAATTTAGGTTATTACCATGTTTCAAGAGAAAAAAAAGATGAAGGTATTCACATCTTTAGTATGTGACAACCAAGATCTTATTTATGATATATTAGGGTTCAATGCAAAGATATTTTGATAAATTTAGTGACCTTATTTCTAAAGTTTTGGATTTTTTATCTTCCAAAAGGGTTACAAGGTTGATCATTTATGGAAGGGTTTAAGTTAAAATTCATATGAGATTTTATAGATTAATATATTATCATTCCATATGTGGATTTATGCATGATTTATTCATATTGGATAAATTTTGTTAACCTTTTTGTTGTGATGATAACTAAATATGGATGGAATGACTTATCATTCTACATATGGATCTTATAAGCTATTGTGCTTTAGGAATGAAAAATTATCCTTAATTTATAAGAATAAGAGATAAAGTTTAAATTTATTAAGTCACAAAAAAGGGTGAGATTATGTTGAAACCAAGTATATCTTCCCATGAAAATTCCTTAACTTCAGGAAAAGGGTCTGTAAATAAATTATTGTCCCGTTATCATCATTTTTTTATGATATCAATGACCTTTATCAAGTCTCTTTGGTTTATGGATATATGATCATTAAAATTATATTGGTCATTTTCTCTATCACTCACCATCAGAACATGATGGTTATATTTCACTTTCATGTCCATGTTTTAACTTTTCACCTATGTTCTCCTTTGTGGAAACCTAGTTATGAGTTACTTTAGGTTACCATTATGTTTTCAACTTTACTTTTTTAAAGAAAGTTTTATTATTCATTTTTATTATGTGGGTTTCAATGAAATAAACTTTCAATTATTAAAGATTTGGTAACCCAAATGAATATTGAGGGTGAAATTCATTTTAAGGGGAGTAGAATGTAACACCCTAAGTTTTTATGAATTATTATTTTTTGAATAAATTAAATTACTTTGATGGATTTAATTTCACACTACACTAAGTTATCCTTGATTTATATGCAACAACAAGTTATTATTGTACTACATGCAATGATTAGTTTAGCTTTTGATTCATACAACGCTATGTTTGAATTGTGTTACATGCAATGTTGAGTTTTTTGATAACTTGCATTACACGCAAGACCGAGTTTTACCAAAATAAAATATACTATTAATATTATTATGAAATATTTTAACTAGCCGTTTAAATGGATAGTATGAATAAAAAAAATAAAATTATGAAAATATAGTTTACACAATGAATTATTTGGTTAACAATTAATTATAAATAGGAGTAACAACTATTTGAAAATAAATAAATTACTTTTCTGAAAAACTATTTTTCTATGTACAAACACATTTTATATCAATAAATTAAAAAATCCACTTTTGATGAATTATTTTAATTAAAATTATATATTATATATTCAATCAACTATTTAACATTCATCTTATTAGTTTTTTAGACAAGATGTGAGAATGAATCCAATTTTAGGTATAAAATGATATATATTTCTAAAAGACGGTTTAACCCCCTTTTAATAGTGTTCCTATTTTAAAACAAGATTTTAACACTTTTAAAAATTCATTTTAATAAATTAATCTTCATTTTTTAAATCTTAATGTAAAAAATATCTTTAGGGGGAATTTATATTTTTCTTAGAAGATTCATTTTTATTGAATAGTGAAAATACTGAATTTTAATTGAAAACTGGCTTTTTATAATTTATTTTTATAGTTAAATTATATATGCATTTGTTTTTAAAGTATATTTAGATAAATTATATATATATATATTAATCTAATTTAGTTCATTGGAATCAATTTCACCTTGAAATTGGATATAAAAACATTTCAAACTTTTGAATATTTTCACTTTAAATATTTGTTGTTTCGTCACGTCTACGGGAATAATTTTAAAGTAATTTATACCAATTATGTGGTTATAATTTGAAAAAATGGATCTCATATTTGGAATCATCATAATTTATAATTTTTAATAAGGCCATATTAATTTTTGACTAAAGTGATAGTGAAATCATTTAAAATTAATTACAATGATTAAGGTAAAAACATGTTTATTTAATGACTAAACTTATAATATAAGGTGAAAAAATGATGCTATGCTTGTCCAAAACCCATTTTAAATCCATATTTAGACCTTTACCTTTAATAGATAGAATTTTTTGTGTTATGGGGGCCTATTTATTGGTTAAAACATGGGAAGCACAAAAATTATTTTCAAAAATGAAACGTGTGTCCTTCCCCCCACTTATAAAAGGGAACTCACCCCCCCCCCACTTCTTCACACCTCTAAATACCTTTGTATTGGAAAAAAACTACCCAAATAAGCTCCCAAAATCCATACTCTCACCCTATAATCCTCACTTCGGGTGTAAATGTAACAACCCTGACCCTAGTAGCCCAAAGTCAGTGGTCATTTTATTACAATGGCATAGATACGAGAGATCACAACACCATGGATCAATCAGTTAAATAGTATTGAAGAACTATATATATACATGTTTTCCTTATAAAATTTTCAATTAAACATAAAACATAACAAAGTAAAATAAATTGATTCCTTGAAAATTATTCAAAGATCACATCTTCAAAACCTAGGAAAGGAAAACAAATAAAGGGGTAAGTTCAAACACTTTGTAAGGGTTACATGAATCAATAATAAGTGAAACAAATTCAATAAATATTAGTCATTATATCATGGTAAATAACTGAAAAAACAAATGACATCAATAAACTAATAATTAAAATGCATCCATAAATTTTTTTCATAGTGAAAATCACATGGAATGTAATAACTGAATACTAAATGAAGAAAATGATTAATTTTTTAGACATCGTGTATCTGAAACATAAACCACCATACCATCAATATGGTTTAATTATATGGGTATAAACCCATATAATTCTTCTTGGAAACAAACATTAAGGTTTTTTCACCAACTTTTTTGTCTCATGAGACCTGTCGATGTATCGAGGGGCTACCTATAACTTATCCCCAACTATCACTACAAGTCCAAAGCATTCTTCATAAATAGATTCAATTCAATAACACCCTTCAAATAAAACACAATATGGGAAAATAGTATATGTATAAGATAATAATCATATCCATGATACAAAAAATATAGATATTTAATGAAATATTTAATGTATTATAGTCATAAATAAAAGGGAAGTATACATACACCACACTCAAGGAATAAGTGGTGAATAAGTCATAACCAAAGGGAATATCATAATGGTGTCCATGAAAGAATGTATTAAAATCACACATGTAAATTCATAAGATAAAATATTCATATATTATTATAAATTATTGTCTAATTGAAGTCAAAATATATAATAGAGTGTTTAATAAACTTTAGAAATGAGACACTTTAGTGAGGTTTAATGGAAAATATTTAAGAGACTTTTAAATAAGAAAAGGCATAATTATTTTTATAATACTTGAAATGAAATAATATATTTTTTCATGATAAAAATTTATATTTTATAAAAATATCAGTGTATTAAAATAGATTGTGTAGTGTACTTAAAATGGGTAAGAAATGGGGAAGATTCCTTTAATCGGGCTTGCTTATCAGGAGGAGTTGAAAAAATGAACCTTATAAAACATGAATTTAATCATCAAAGAAAGAAGAATTGAGCTCGGTAAATATATTTTTAAGATACACATATAAATTATGATGAGTAAATATAAATATTTAAGAATTACATTGGGGTAAATAGAGAGAAATTATGTCCCGAAGGAAAAAATGAAGGTTCGGGAAAAAACACGTACCTTATGTATAAAAGTGTTATGCACTTGCACTTAATGTCCTTGATAATGAAATTAGATTAATTAATAATTTAATTCAAAACCTATTAAACATTTATTTTATTTATTATAATTTTATTAATTTCAATTATGGATTTTTTTATGATTTAGAAGATTTAATTTCATCATTCGGGAGTGTTTGTTTCCTTGGTTTTCAAGATTGGTTCACTTGTATACATGTATGAAAGATCATGTAAAATGGGAATAACTATCGAAAATTTAAATTATATGTTATAAATGAACTTAAAAAAGATTAATTTTTATTATATATCATTTTTTCTAGTAATGAGTATAATTCATTAGATAAAACGTAAATGATAACTGTTTAGATTATTTTTGCGTTTTTGCGATCATTGCAAAGTAGTTTTGTTTTATTAATTAATATTATGTATATATATTGGTTCCAAACTGTTAAATAAATTATAATATGTATAATAAAATATTATTTAACCATAAAAATGGTTTTATGATGAGCCTTGAAGGTGGTAATGGAAAATGAAAATGCATCGTCCACGATGGCGGTAAATCGACACATCACGAACGATGTTTTTATTTTTAGAATAAAAGGGAGACGAGAAAGATTTTGATGATGTATATTTCATTATCATAATAAAATCCAAGTATATATGAGATAATTCAGATATTATTCATGTTTTTATATGAGAGATAAGGAGAGGATAAGAAAATAATAGAAATTAAAATAAATTTAAAAAGGGGGAAAGAGGATTTTAACATTTGAATTTTTCTCCTTGAGAACCTCCTTAAGGGGATTGGGATTGGTCTTTTGGTGAGACCAAAGGCTCCTAGACATGGTTTGGAGACTTGGTAAGAGTATTTGGTAGAAATTTTACAAGATTAAAGGCTTATAATGTGCAAGTAGAAGGGGTGTTGAGTGGTGGTATTTATAGTGGAGGAGAGGGGTGTTTTTTAATTATTTTATTCATTAGTTTATTATTTTTGGATCAAAACTATGAATAGTGGTTATTTTCATGACTAAATACATTAAAGGTGGAAGTATATTTCTAGATAATTATGCTTACATCATCCATACATTATCAATGACTCAATAATTCAAGTCTTTAGCTAATAACGTAAAATATTGTATTTCGTTATTCACCAAAAAATCAACTATTTTAGAAAAATCCAAAAAAAATAACCCTAAAAATTTTTTATGTTTAGAATTAAAAAATAAACTCCATTTTTTAAAAATAATTTCCTAAATATGATAAATTTAATTTTTAATTAAAATCATCATTTATTTGAAAAATACTAATTTTAATATTATAACTGATTTTATGATACTTTATAATCATAAGATAACAAAATATTAATTTATGAATATATTTTATGAAAATAAAATTTATTTTATATTATTATATTAATTATAAAATTATTAATAATCATTTAAATTTTACAAAAATAACAACACTTAATTTATCATTTTTAATGCATTTAGTTATTAATTCCATGATATAAATACATCATATTTTCATTCATAAGATACCTAATTCTTATTTAAATTTTATTAGATAAATTTACTATTCTATTGTTTATATTACTATTCCTAGTGGTCATATTAATATTCCAACTGTCAAGTTACTATTTAATTTTATATCGCGGTTCATTTGTGCAATGTAAACTATAATTGAATTTATTTAAGAATATGCATACCATAAAATCTTGGAGTTTTATATTCTTCCCTCCTTCAAAAATTTATTCCTAAAATTTTTTCAAGAATATTTTCTTCTAAACATATGTGAGTGATTCTTCTTCATAACATCCTCATGTTCTCATGTTTCTTCTTCCATTTTATAGTTTCTCCAAAAAAAAATTACCAGTCAAGTCGTCTGATTTCTCAATACTTGCTCTCTTGTGTCAAAGAATATCTATAGGCTCTTTTTATTAAGAAAAATCAGGTTCCAGTTCTATTTCCTCTTAAGTGATTCCATGTGTTGGGTATGGCATGTACTTATTTAATAATGACATGTGGAATACATCATGAACTTTAGAGAGACTTGGTGGAATTGTTAATCAGTAAGCTAAAACTACAATTCTTTCTATAATTTCAAATGATCTGATGTACCTGGGGCTCAGTTTCCCTTTCTTTCCAAACCTTATAAAACCCTTCCATAGAGATACTTTCAAAAAGACATGATCTTCTACTTGATATTCCATATCCTTCCTCTCGTTGTTATCATAACTCATTTTACTAATTTGATCTAATTTAATATGAGCCTGAATAGTCTTTACCTTTTTCATTGTCTCTTCAATAAGTTTTGGGCCCATAAGTTTCCTCTCAAAAACTTAATCCCATTAAGTTAGAGTACAACATCTCTTACCATACAATTCCTCATATGGCACTATTTTAATACTAGAATGGAAACTATTATTTTAGTAAAATTCTACCAATGGTAAATACTAATCCCGCATACCTTGAATGTCAAGTGATCATGATATCAATATGTCTTCTAATTTTTGAATAGTCCGTTCATATTGTCTGTCTGTTTGAGGGTAATAAGCAGTACTCAAATGAAGCCCAGTATCCAAATACTTTTAAAGACTCTTCCATAATTTTGATATAAAATAGGGATATTGATTAGACGCAATCGATAGTGGTGCACCCTAAAGTCTAAAAACTTCATTAATATAGAGACTTTCTAGTTCCTAATAAGTTAAATCTTTTCTTATAGTAACAAAATGTTCCGATTTTGTAAGGCGGTCAACAATAACCCATATCGTATCATTATTTTCTAGGGGTATTTGGTAATCCAGTGACGAATTCTATAGTAATTTCATCCCACTTCCACATAGGAATAGATAGATATTTCATGAATCCCCTAGGATGTTTTATCTCAGCCTTCACTTATTGAAAAACGATATATCTTAACACATAGTCAGTAATTTCCCGCTTCATATTATCCCACCAAAAATGTTCCTTTGGATCTTTATACAACTTGGTACTACCATGGTGTATAGAGAATTTGATCTGTGGTCATCATTTAATAGTTCCCTTTTTAGCTCAAATATTGATGGAACGCATAACCTCTTTCCAAATTTCATAATTCCATCCTCATACAAAAAGTCTACCAATCATCTATCCTTAATGGATTTAATTTTATTTTGAAAATAATCATCATTGGATTATGATCTTTTTATCTTCTCTGGTAAATATAGTTTAGAAATCATTTGAAAAATGAGTGATGTTTCCCCTTCCGTAACAATTCTCATATCCATCTTTACTAAATCCATGAATATAGGATCTTCTTCAATCCTCATTTGGGTTATAATTCCATGATCTTTCCTTATTAATTAATCTTCTACCTTATTTTCTTTCCCTAGATGGTAGTGTATTGAGAAATCATAATATTTGAGTAACTTGAGCCATCCTCTAGGACTTATATTGAGTTCTTTATATATAAATATTTATTTAAAACTCTTGTGATCGGTATATATCTCACATATTTCACCATAGATATAGTGTCTCCATATCTTCAGAGAAAAGATTACAAATTATAACTCTAGATCATGAGTTTGATGATTTTGTTCATGAGTCTTCAACTGGCTTAATGCATATGCAATAACTTTATCATTTTTTATAACAACATAACCCATCGCATTCTTTTATGTATCATTATATATCACAAACCATCATTTCCTAATGGTAGATTCAAAATCAGCGCATTGACTAATCTTATCTTCAATTCTTCAAAACATTTTTCACATTATTTTGTCCATACAAACTTAACCCCTTTAAGTGTGATCTTGGTTGTTGGCTTTTAATCGGGAAATTTTTTGAATTAAATGTTGATAGTAACCTAATAAACCAATAAAACTACATACCACGGTTATTTTTGTTGGTTTAATCCATTCTTGGATTGCCATTATCTTTACAGTATCAAATGACATTCCATCCTTAGAGACAATATGGATAATAAAAGAAATTTCCTAAATCCAAAATTCACACTTGTTAAATTTACTATATAAATATTTCCTTATGAGAGTATCAAGAATAATAAAAAAGTGATTATCATGGTATTTATATGTCTTAGAATATACCAGAATATAATCAATGAATACCTCAACAAAATCATGAATATATTCCTTGAATATTATATTCATTAGATCCATAAAAATAAAGGGTGCATTAGTCAATCCAAATGGAAATATTATAAACTCGTAATCTTCATACCTCGTCTGAAAAGTTGTCTTCAGAATATTTTCCTTCCTTACTTGAATATGTTGATACCAATAATGAAGATCAATATTAGAAAAATATTAAGCTCCATGAAGTTGATCAAATAATTCATCAATGCGGGGAAAAGGATACTTGTTCTTTACTGAAATATCATTTATTTATCTATAGTCAATGCACGGCCTTAAGGATCCATCTTTCTTATTAAAAAAGAGAATATGGGCTCCCCATGGAGAAACACTAGGATAAAAAACCCCTTATTACTCAACTCTTCCAGTTGTTTCTTCAACTCCACTAATTCCACACTGGCCATTCTGTAAGGAGTCTTTGATATTGGTCTTACATTAAGGATTAAATCAATGGTAAACTCAACTTCATGCTTTGGGGGGGGTCCAGGTAATTCCTCAAGAAATACATCAATTTATTTCTATACAATTGGTGCATCCTCGATTTGAATATGACTTTAATCATTCCTAGATGTTGTTTTCTCTTCCTCCCAAATAATTTCATTTAGTAGGGCTACTAGGGGTGGATCTAAGTAAGAATCAAATGATGAGGTTTCTACTTTAAATATAACTGATTCTGTATCTTCCTCACAAATTGTAAGTCCTTATTATTTCAATAAATTATTGATAATATCTTGAAAGCTAGTCCATACCGAGGATTATATAAAATTTGACCATAGGTATGATAATAAGGTCAGAAAATAAAGCACGTTTATATGCCATAATGAGAACTATTCGACACATTTTTGTTGTAATGAGACTTCCCTTAGGGATTTTGACTAATAACTCCCTTATTAAATCAAAAGAGAAATATCTAATTTTCATGGAAAATTAGGTAGATATAAAATAGTGCAATGATCCATAATCAAATAAATCATTGGATAAATTTGAATAGGGAATACTTTACTTTCCACCACATCACTGGGTACTTCTACTTCAGCTATGGTGATCGCATAAGCTTGGTCCCCTTGGTCTCTTCTGTGGTAGATTCCCATAACACTTGGGACATTGATTTTAATAATGCCTCATTTAATTATAGTTGAATCATTGAACATCATTGATTTTTATCTTCCCATTTAATTCATTTTCTTGATTCCCCTTTTCTCTACACTGATAACAAAATATCATGCCTTTCAAGCATTTCCTAGGATGGTTATTTTCACAATTTTCACATAATGGAAATTTCTCCATTCCCCTTTTCTTCTATGATACTTCACATTTTTCATGGTTATCATAAGACCAATTCTTCTATTAATTTCCCTTTAACATATAACATATATAAAATTCCTTCTCCATTTTAATGGAACTTAATACTATTTCATCATATGATGAAAATGTTTTAGAATCCAGTGCCCTTCAGAGACTTAGATTAAGACCTTCAAAGAAATTATCAATATTGTCTTCCAAATCATGTATGTAATCAATATAATATCTAGATAGACTTGTGAAGGTATCCTTATACTCCACAAAACTCTCTTATTACCTTTTCTTTAAGATAAGGAATTTTCTCTTCATTTCATTTTGTTTCTCATGAGGGAAATATTTTTTGAAGATTGTTTCTTTAAACGTTTTCTATTCCATGTCTTTTATTTTATCTTACTCCTTAGTATTTTGGATCAATGGCCACTATTGATTCGCATCTCCCTTGAGACAATAAACTAACAGTACTAACTATTCATTTTAATTATATCCCAATTCTAAAAATATATTTTCAAGGAACTTAATCCACTGCTCATCTACCATTGGATTAGTAGTACCACTAAAAGATGGGGGATTCTACCTCATTAAATGATCCAATATAGGTGTAGTATGGTCATTCTTTATAACCTGAGTAAGTTGTTCTAATATGGTCATGATCTACTCAACTCCAACACTTACTATATTGAATTGCTCAGTGGGGAAATCCCTACATTATATCTGGGTACTGATTCATTTCCTTATATTAGGTGACATCACTAAATAATTTAACACACTAAACTTGATCATATTCATCATGATTATTGATCTAAAAAATCACTATAAAGAATTATTATAATTCTCATGTTTATTTAACATCTAGTTCCCAAGGTTTCTACTAAACTTGGCTCTGATACCAGCTTTAACAACCCCGACCCTAGTAGCCTAAAGTCAATGGTCGTTTTATTATAATGGAATAGATACAAGAGATCACATCACCATGGATCAATCAGTTTAATAGTCTTGAAGAAATAGATACATACCTAATTCCCTTATTACATTATTAATTAAACATAAAACATAACTAAGGGAAATAAACTGCTTCCTTCACACTTATTTAAATATTACATCTTCATAACCTAGGGAAGCAAATCAAGTAAAGGGGTGAGCTCAAATGATCGGTAAGGGTTACATGAATCAATAATAAGTAAAAAAAATCAATAATTCTTTGTCATTTTGGCAAGGTAAATAACTAAAAAACACATGTCATTAAAAATTGAGAATAAAAATGCATCCATAGATTTTTTTTTTCATAGTGAAAATCTCATGGAATGTAATAACTAGATACTGAATGAGTAAAATGCTAAATTTTTTGGATATCATGTATCTGAAACATGAAACATTATACTATTAAGATGATTTAATTTTTTGGGTAGAAACTTATCTAAATCTTCTTGAAAAAAAACATAAAGGGTTTGTTGCCAACTGTTTTGTCTCATGAGACCTATCGATGCATCAAGGGTGTAATTCCCTGACTCTATAAACCCTAAATCAGTGCATTATTTTATTATACATGGAACCAATTTTACATTGGGAGAAGAAAACAACATATAATACATAACAAAAGTTAATAAACAGTATCCTTGAAAAATCAATAAATGATCTCTTATTCATAAACTGGGGAAGGAAAAAATGAAAGGGGTGAGCTCAAATGATCAGTAAGGGTTAAATATAGTGGAAGAATTAAACAATAAAAATTGAATCATAATCAATTAGACATAATCAATATGACATGGTGAATAATTCAAAAACACGTGCCAATATTAAACTAAGAATGAAAATGCATCCATAGATTTTGTCAAACTGAAAACCTCATGGAAAGTAATAATTGAATTCTGACTAAAGAGAATGATTATTATTTGGAATTCATGTATCTATAACATGAACCATTATACCTTCAAGATGGTTTAAGTATATGGGTATAAACTCGTCTGATTATGTTATGGAAACAAACTCGAAGGGTCTGTCGCCAACTGTTTTGTCTCATGAGACCTGTCGATGCAGTAAGGGGCTATAGCAGGAACCTCTCATCACTGCAATTCCAAATCATTATTTATACATACATTGAATACAAGAACAATATTTCTTTTCAATATTTTTATAGAGTAGAGGATACATATTTATCAATATTTCCCCATTTTATTAGCATTCAAAATAAACACCATATGTAAAATGGTATACAGCTAAGACAGTAATCATATCCATGAAACAAGAATATGGATATTTAATAGAATTATAACATAAAATAAAAATTTATCTTAAAGGGAAATTGGAGACACCACATAAGAATGATTAGGTGCACAATACCAAGTAAGTCTCAATAAAATAGAAATTGAGACAAAGTCTCTTACCACATTGTAATCAATCAAATCATATGACCAAAAATTAATAATCATAAAAAGAATAATTGGATATAATGAATATAAAGAGAATCATGATATTATATATCAAATGGTAGTATACATACACCACATACAAGAAATAAGTGGTGAACAATTAGAATATCACAGAAATAAAAGTGAGATGAGAAACCCCTTACCTTATGTCTGAATGTGTTCTTCCTTTGATGTTAATGTCCTGGATAGTCAAATTAAATTCAATAATTAATTAATTAAGAACATTATATATATATGTATTTTATAATTTTATTAAGTTCATTTATGGCCTTTTTTATGAGTTATACGATATAAATTTATCGCTTGGGATCATTCGTTTCCTTGGTTTTCATGATCAATTTACTTGTATATATGTAATGAAGTTCATGTAAAATGAGTATAATTCTCCAGAATTTGAATTATATAAAATTAATGAGAATAAAATATTGTAAATGTATATAAATATCATTCAGTTATATGATATGAGGATGAATCATTAGATAATATATTTAGTGACAACTGTTTAGCTTAATTTTAGCAGTTTTTCAATCATAATGAACTAGTCTTGTTCTATTATTTAATATCATGTATATAAAATGGTTCCAAAACCTTAAATAAGATATAATACATATTTTATAATCTATTTCAACCATAAAAATGGTCTCATGACCAGACTTCAAGGATAAATTGATGAATGAAATTTTATCATCAATGAAGGTTGTAAATCGGCACCTCTCAGACGATGAATTCGTTTTTAAAATAAAAGAGAGGGAGTAAGAATATTGATGGTGTATATTCCATTAAAATGATATAATTCAAGTATATAGATGATACTAGAGATTTAATTATATTTTTTATATAGGAGGTGAGGATATAATAATAAATAAAGAAGGAACTTGGAAGGAAAATAAAAGGAAAAGGAAGAGGATTTTCCCACTTGGATATTTCTCCTTGAGAATCTCCTTAAGGGGATTGATTTTGGCCTTTTGGAAAGACCAAGATCTCCTGGATTTGGGGAGGGACTAGGGAAGATGATTTAGGTATAACTTTTAAAATCTTCAATCCTTATAGGAGTGAAGAGAAGAGGGAGTGAGGGATGGTTTTTATAGTGGAGGAGAGGAGGGTTTTCCCATTATTTTAATCATTATTTTATTATTTTGACTTAAGATTATGAATAGTATTAATTTTTGTGACTAAAAATAGTAATAAGTGCATTTTAGTTCAAAAAAATGGCCATTTACATCATCCATGAATCAATAATGTTACATAAATTCATTTATTTAGCATATTTCATAAATTATCTAATTTCACTATTCACCAAAAAATTCATGTATTTTAGAAAAATACCAAAAAATTACCCCAACCATTATTCAACATGTAGAATTCAAAAATGGACTCAATTTTATGAAAATAATTTCCTAAATATGAGAAATTTAAATTTTTAATTAAAATCATTATTTAGTAAAAAAATACAGATTTTAAAATTATAACTGCTTTTATAATACCCTGAAAAATTAACTAAGGTCTCATTAAATTATCTAAAAATACTATAAAAAAATATTTATTTATGAATAAATTTTATGAAAATAAATTATCTTTTAAATTAATTTATTAATTATAAAATTGTAATTAAATATTTATTACTCACAAAAATACAAATAGTTAATTATTTTTTTAAAAATATTTACCCTTGTTTATAAAGTGTCTAAGTTTTATTTATACTTACATGGGTGAGGTTACTATTAATAAAGGTGTATTACTATTCATAAGGGTTAAGTTATTATTCCTAAATGTACATTACTATTCATAAGGGTTAAGTTATTATTCACCAAAAATTAAGTTGAACCTATCAGACTCTAAAATATCTTACTGAATGCAACTGTGTATGTCCATTTTTCGAATTTCAAATCACAGAAGTGGAAAAATTAAGTTTAACGGCTAGGTTATAACTATCTCCTATAAAAAAGTTTTGCTTCACAGAGCCTCAGTGTTGCATGCATAATAATCTATCTAATGAATTGAAATTATTTAATAAGAAACATAAAATAAAATCTAAGGGTGTCATATTATTTATGAATATATTCATAACATAATTTAGTATTTATCAAAGTAATTATAATAGTCAATATATATATTGTTCTTATTCATTTAAAATATTTAATTAAATAATATTTTGATCAAGAATAAATTTTATAATAAAAATAATCAAATACATATATTCATATAAAAATATTCTTCTACACAAAATAATATTGTAAAATAGTATTTGTTTTTAGAACATTAATTTAAAATTAATTTCAAAACTATAAATTTGAAATATAATTATTTATAGTTATTATTATTAATTAAAAATACTTAATTTTAAATTATTAATTTTCATAACTTAATGTATTTAAAATTATAAAACAAATTGCTAGGGTGTTACATTATTTCCCCCTCAACAGAATTGTGTCCTCGCAATTCCTTCATCAGACTAAAAAGAATTCTGAATTTCCATCTTCAAAATTAAGAAACACTTGGACCACTAAACTTTTAGACTCTACAGTTTAGATGGGAACATCTAATCATCAATTTTTTCTAGATTGTTGCTCTGATAACCATGTTTATGCATAGCAAATCTCATAATCATAATCATGGTTTCTATTTACTTTTAAACCCTTCATAATGGTTTGTAAAGAAAATGTGAATTCTTCTAAGAATATCCCCCAGGAGTGTCAAACCAAGTGTGTAGTAAGGCCTGTTGTCATGTACTAGGTTACCCTGAGTCAAGTCCAAAATTCCTTGTTGTATTTTTTACTCCTAGGTACATCTGTGCAAGAACCACATCCACTTTTAGTATCCAAACTGAGATATATTTGATGGGAATATCCAAAAAAAATATACCTTACCAAAATTTTAGGATGTTCTTCTATACTTATCCTCAAATTCTATATTATGGTTGTTCTCTCTAATCTATCTTTTCAAAATCTAGTTCCATATGATTCTACTTAACTTCCTCTGATACCAACTATAATGCCTCGACCCCAAAAACTCGGATCCAATGCATTATTTTATTACATTGGCATGATTACAAGGAATAAAATACAAAAGGACTGATCAGTTTAGTAGTATTTAATAAACCATATACATAAATGGAACTCATTGTACATTAGGATAAGAAAACAACATATAATACATAACAAAATCTAATAAACTACATCCTTGAAAACTCAATAAATGATCTCTTCTTAATAACCTGGGGAAGGAAAAAAATGAAAGGGGTGAGCTCAAATGCTCATTAAGGGTTACATATAGTGAAAGCATGAAACAATAATAATTTAATCATAATCAATTATACATAATCAATATGGCATGGGGAATAATTGAAAAACACACACGATCACTAAACTGATAATGAAAATGCATCCATAGATATTTTTCATAGTGAAAACCACATGGAATGTAATAATTGAATTATGAATAAAGATAATTCTTATTATTTGGATGTTGTGTATCTAGCACATGAACCATCATAACTTCAAGACGGTTTAAGACTATCGGTATAAATCCATATGATTATGTTTTGGAACCAAACTCGAAGGGTATGTCGCCAACTGTTTTGTCTCATGAGACCTTTCATTGCAGCAAGGGGATATAGCAGGACCCACCCATCACTGAAGGTCCAAAGAATTATTTATACATATATTTAATACAAGAACAATATACATTTTCAATATCTATATAGAGTAGAGGATACATATTCATCAATATTTCCCCAGTTAATTAGCATTCAAAATAAACACCATATGTAAAATGGTATACAGCTAAGACAATAATAATATCTATGAAAAAAGAATATAGATATTTCATAGAATTATAAATTCAAATGAAAATTTTTATCAAAGGAGAAGTATATACACCACATAAGAATGATTATGTGCACAATACCAAGTAAGTCTCAATGAAATGGAAATTGAGACAAAGCCCCTTACCACATTATAATCAATCGAATCGTATGACCAAAAATTAATAATCATCAAAAGAATCAATGAATACCATGAATATAAATATAATAATGATATTATATATCAAATGTCAGTATACATACACCACATATAATAAATAAGTGGGGAACAATGGAAATCTCACAAAAATAAAATTGAGATGGGAAACCCCTTACCTTATGTCTGAATGTGTTCTTCCTTTCATCTTAGTGTCCTAGATAATCAAATTAAATCCATAAATTAATTAATTCATAATCTTATCTACATGTATTTTATAATTTTATTAAGTTCATTTATGTTATTTTTGATGAGTTATATGATATAAATTTATCACTCAGGATCGTTCGTTTCCTTGGTTTTCATGATCTGTTTACTTGTATATATGTAATGTAGTTCGTGTAAAATGAGTATAATTATATAGAATTGGAATTATATGAAATTAAATAAGAATAAAAAAGTTTAAATTGTTATAAATATCATTTGATTATATGGTATGAGTATGAATCATTAGATAATATATTTAGTGGCAATTGTTTAGCTTAATTTTAGCGGTTTTTTTATCTTAATGAACTAGTCATGTTCCGTTATTTAATATTATGTATATAAAATGGTTACATAACCTTACATAAGATATAATAAATATTTTATGATATTTTTCAACCATAAAAATGGTTTAATTACCATACTTGAAGGAGAAATTGATGAATGAGAATTCATCATCCATAAAGGTTGTAAATCAGCACCTCTCGAACGATGAATTCATTTTTAAAATAAAAGAGAGGGAGTAAGGAGATTGATGGTGTATATTACATTAAAATGATATAATTATAGTATATAGATGATAATTTATTTATTATTATCATTTTTATATATGAGGTGTGGATATAATAATAAATAAAGAAGGAACTTGAAAGGAAAATAAAAGGAAAAGGAAGAAGATTTTACCTCTTGGATACTCCTTGAAAATATCATTAAGGTAGTTGATTTTGGTATTTTGGAAAGGCCAAGAGCTTATAGACGTGGGGAGGGACTAAGGAAGATTATTTGGGTAGAACTTTGAAAATTTTCAAGGCTTATAGTAGTGAATAGAAGAGGGGGTGAGGGGTGGTTTTCATAGTGGAGGAGATGAGGGTTTTTTCATTATTTTAATCATTAATTTATTATCTTGGATCAAGACTATGAATAGTATTTATTATTGTAACTAAAAATAGTAATAAGTTAATGTGAGTTTGAACAAATGTCCATTTAAATCATCCATGACTCAAGCATGGTGCAGAAATTTATTTATTTAGCATATTTCATAAATTATCGAATTTCACTATTCACCAAAAATTCATGTATTTCAGAAAAATCCCAAAAAATTACCCCAACCATTTTTCAATGTATAGAATTAAAAAATGGACTCCATTTTATTAAAATAATTACCTAAATATGATAAATTTAGTTTTTAATTAAAATCATTATTTACTTGAAAAATATAGATTTTAAAATTATAACTGATTTTATAATACCTTGAAAAATTAACTAAGGTCTCATTAAATTATCCCAAAATAATAGGAAAACAAAATATTGATTTATGAATAAATTTTATGAAAATTAATTATATTTTAAATTAATTTATTAATTATAAAATTGTAATTAAATATTTATTACTCACAAAAATACCAACAGTTAATTATTATTTTTAAAATATTCACTCTCATTTATAAGGTGACAAAATTTTATTTATACTTACATGGGTGAGGTTACTATTCATAAGGGTACATTACTATTCATAAGGGTCAAGTTACTATTCCTAAAGGTACAGTACTATTCATAAGGATCAAGTTACTATTCATCAAAAATTAAATTGATCCTATCAGACTCTAAATATCTTACTTAACACAATCGTGTATGTTCATTTTTCGAAATTCAAATCACAGAAGTGGAAAAATTAAGTTTAGCGGCTAGGTTATAACTATCTCCTATAACAAAGTTTTCTTTTGCAGAGAATCAGTGTTGCATGCATAATAAGCTATCTAATGAATTGAAATTATTTAAGAAACATACCATAAAATCTTGGGGTGTCATATTAATTGTGAATATATTCGTAACATAATTCAGTATTTATGAAAATAATTATAATAGTTAGTATATATATTGTTCTTATCCATTTAAGAAATTTAATTAAATAATATTTTGATAAAAATTAATTTTATAATAAAAATAATCAAATACATATATTCATATTAAAATATTCTTCTACATAAAATAATACTGTAAAATAGTATTTATTTTTATAACATTAATTTAAAATTAATTTGAAAGCTATAAATTTAAAATATAATTATTTATAAGTATTATTATTAATTAAATACACCTAATTTTAAATTATTAATTTTCATAACTTAATGTATTTAAAATTATAAAACAAATTAATGGGGTGTTAAAAAGGGATTATCTATAATTGGGCCCCACACCTCACTATAAGTCCAAAGCATTCTTCATACATAGATTCAATTCAATAACATCATTCAAAGAAAACACCATATGTGAAAATGGTATAAGACTAAGACAATAATCTTTTTCATTATACAAGAAATATATATATTTAATGAAATCATCAATGAATTATGTTCATAAATAAAAGGGAAGTATGCATACACCACACACAAGGAATAAGTGGTGAATAAGGCATGACCAAAGGGAATATCATAATGGTGTCCATGGAAGAATGGATTAAAATCATACATGGACATTCATAAGATAAAATATGCATATATCATAATAAATGATTGTCCAATTGAAGTTAAAACGTATTAAAGAGTGTTTAAGAAACTTTATAAATGATCCACTTTAGTGCGGTTTAAGGAAAAAGATTTAAGAGTCTTTTAAAAGAGAAAAGGAATAATTGTTTGTATAAAACCAGAAATGAATAAATATAGTTTCTCATGATAAAATGAGTGATTTTATAAAAATATTTGCATCTTAAAATAGATTATGGAGTGTACTTAAAATGGGTAAGAAATGGGGAAGTTCCCTTTAATCGAGCTTGCTTATCGGGAGGAATTGAAAAATGAATATTATAAAACATGAATTTTCCCATCGAAGAAAGAATAATTAAGATCAGTACATATATTTGGAACATACACACAGAATTTATGAGGAGTACATGATAATAATTAATAATTTAATTTGGGTAAAGAGAGATAAAGTGTATCCCGAAGGAAAATTGAGGTTCGAGAAGAAACCCATACCTTATGTCCGAAAGTGTTCTTCATTTGAACTTAATGCCCTGGATAATAAAATTAGATTCATTAATAATTTAATTTAGAACCAATTCAACATGTATTTTATTTATTATAATTTTATTAAGTTAATTAATAGATTTTATGATTGTTATAAGATTCAATGTCGTCGTTTGGGAGTGTTTGTTTTCTTGGTTTTCATGATCGGTTCACTTGTATACATGTATGAAAGATCATGTAAAATGGGAATAGTTATCCATAATTGAAAATATATGTTATTAATAAAATTACATAAGATTAATTGATATTATATATCATTTTTTAGGTATGTGGATGATTAATTAGATAAAACATTAACAATAACCATTTAGATTATTTTGGCGTTTTTCTAGTTTTGTTTTATTAATTAATATTATGTATATATACTAGTTCTAGACCATTATATAACTTATAATATGTATAATAAAATCATATTTAACCATAATAATGGTTTTATTACCATCATTGAAGGAAGTAATGAAATATTAAAATGCATCATTCATGATAGCGGTAAATCGATATATCACGGACGACATTTTCATTTTTAGAATAAAAAAGAGATGGGAAGGGGGTTGATGATGGATATTCTTTTAGTATAATAACATTATAGTATATATAATATACTATATTTATCATTCATGTTTGGATAGAGGAGATATGGATAGTATAAGAAAATAATAGAAATTAAAATAAATTAAAAGAGAATGAAAGAGGATTTTACCTCTTGAATTTTTCTCTTTTAGAACCTCTTTAAGGGAATTAGGATTGGTATTTTGGTGAGACCAAAGGCTCCTGGACATGGTGGAAGGACCTAGGAAGAGTATTGGGAATAAATTGAATAATATTCAAGGATTATAATATATGAGGAGAAGGGGGTGAGGGTGGTATTTATAGCGGAGGAGAGGTGTAGCACCCCAAAACTTTACCATATTTTTCTTTTAGAATAAATTTAATTTTTTTGATAGCTTACAATGCACGCAGCATCAGGGTTTAAACAAAACACTATTTAGTCATGTTTTTCAATAGAAATTAAATTCTAATAATTATAGAGAATTTATATAGTGATTTTATATGTTATATATCCAATCAAATATTTTTAAATTCATCTACTGTATTTGTTAGGCATAAAATAAGAACAAACCCAATATTACACATAAAAACTTATATTTTTTATAAAAATAGTTTTACCGCCTTTTAATGGAAAACCTATTTTAAATCCAATTTTTTATACTTTTATATATTCTATTTTTTTTTAAAATAAACTTCTTTTAAAGTGGAATATAAAAAACTACTTTGATTAAATATTTTATATTTTTTTAATAAGTTTCATGTTTTGATGAATAGTGAAAATTACTAAATTTTAATTGAAAAAAAAATTATCAAAATAATTTATAGTGTTAAATTATATTATTTAATTTTTTAAAGTATAACTAAATTATTTTTAATCATTTAATCAAATTTAGGTCATTGGAATCAATTTTACATTGAATTTAGATATAAAACATTTCAATATTTTGCATATTTAAACTTTAATAACCTATTTTCTCACCCCATCAACAGGATTAATTTTAAATTATTTACTGAAACTATTGTGTTTTAAATTTTTTGTGGTATTTTTATATAGATTTAATTTATTATAAATTAATATTTTTAGGAATTCTATAAGATCCTCTCACTTAAATTATAAAAAGGCACCTCCTCCCTCATCTCATTTAATCACTTTGAGCCTTATATCTCAACCAAACCCTACTTATTTCTCTTATCAAATTCCCTAGACACATCCTAGAGGTTATGTTCTTCTCAAAATACCAACCCTAGTTTCCCTAAGAGGATATCCAAAGTATGTTTTCTAAAGAAGAGGTAATCATCATTACCGACTCCTTTAAGATTATTTCTTCTTCTACTTCTTCTTTATGTGTTGTTTCCATTATAAAGTAATAAATATAGTATTATATATATGTTGAGATGTTATTATAATTATGGTACCACCATATCCCACCTTTTATCTATGCTACAAAAAATGAAATCTCCATATGTGTGTATGTACGGCTTATCGTCTCCACGCCATGGTGTACTTTGTTTCTTATCACCACATTACATAGATATGTATAATGATAGAAATAATGAAAATATATAGTCATTATAACATGATATTTTTTTATAATTAACATTCCAACCAATTATTTAGCCATTTCACCGTTAAAATAATGATACTTTTTCTCATGCTTGCATATGGCCTACCGTCTCCACGACGTGATGAGATTCATTTTCCACGTTAACCATTTAAGAATAATTATAAAAATTTAGATAATGAGTAAATATAATATATATTAACTTAATATCATTATTTAAATTAAATATATATATATATATATCCTATGCATAATAAATAGGACTTACATGACAAAACATGCATAGGAAAATAAAGCAGTTAACAACCGAAACAAGGGTATTAAAGAAATATTATTAACAAAATAATATAAAAAGATCATATATGATATCATAAATTTTTATATGATTTTGGTATAATTTAATAACATGATTTCAGCCATTATACAGGATGTTAAATCACAATCAACTTAAGGAAAGTACATGGTAATGGTTATTTCACAATCTCATTATTATTCAGGATTGTTTATACATAAGTATCTACCGGGAATTTGTATCATCAATTTCCATGTTTATTAAAAAAAATCCAAACTATTTTTACTATTATCCTAAAAAAATTAAATTCTTTTACCCAAGTTTTACTTTTTATAGAATGGTTTAAAATGAAACTTTTTTTTCATTTTCCAAACAAGGTACTTTATGGATTTTTCGATGAAAGGAATGTTTTTTTAAACTTATACGGTGTGAGAAGATTTTTCTGCCATCATAAAGCCTTAAAATTTTGAAGATTACCTTACAAGATTATAAATTTATTTTCAAAGGAATTTTTTTCTTTTAAAATTTAATAGATTTTAAATAAATGATTTCTATGTAAAAAATAGGTATTTCCTCAAGAGATTTTTAATGATTTTATTAGAGTATTTTCATCTATATAAACATCTTTTTTTGGATCTTATGATTGATTGAGGTTGATCTATTATTATATCATTTATCATATTTCATTGAATGTTTTATGGTTTAGTTTGACTTTAGATGTGTTGTTTTAATATCATTCCGGGTTTATGGTTTAAGTATTCACATTTTGTATGCTATTTTTAATACGAATGTTTATATTGATTATGTTTTATCACCCCTTTCATATGAGAAATGCAATGGACTTAGTAAGTGATGGGTGGGGCCCGCTATAGTCCCTTGATACATCAGTAGGTCTCATGATTCAAACTAGTTTTGGTATTGGATGATGTATTACCTATTTATATATAGTTTCTTGGATAAAACCTTGATGGTATGTTTATGATGTCTGAAATTATGCATTCCCTCATTATGAAATTAGTAATTGATATTCCATTTGATTATTCCATTAGTAGAATATCCATGTGATTATTTATATGGAATTATTTGATTTATTATTTCTATATTATGCTCAATATTATGTTTAAATTTCTTTTGTTTTAGTTATACACCTTTCCATATGTTCATTCTTATTTATTCATGATAGCTTACACTATACGCTTACCCTTACTGAGCATCTAAGCTCACCCCTTTCTTGTGTTTTATTTTTTCCAAGATTATAATAAGTTTATTATAACTGATATGTAGGGTTAATCTAGAAGAATAGTGTTGTTCTCAAAATATTTTCTATGTTGTATTTTATGTTTTAAATTGTAATGTATGGTTAATGTATGTAATATGGCTTCTAACACTATTAAATTGATCAGTCCTTTGGGATTAGAGTATTGTATCTAGGTCAATTTAATAAAGTAAGGCACCAACTCCGGGCTACTGGGGTCGTGGTTGCTATAGTTGGTATCAGAGTAAGTTTATTAGAAACCTTGGAAACTAGATTTATAAAAACAAATATTATGGAACATAAACCTAAGATTTACTTTGATGATAAGTATAGAAGAATATCCTAGAATTTTGGTAAGGTGTAGATTATGTGGGTCTTGCTATAAATGCATCTCTGTATGGATACTACAAGTGTACGTAGTTCTGACATAGATATAATTTAGTGTAATAACTCTGACAAGTTGCATCAGACCTGGCTCGGCATAACCTGGTACATGACAACGATCCTTACTACACACCTGGTTTGACACTCCTGGAGGATATGCTTAGGATAATTCATATTTTCTTTACAAACCATTATGAAGGATTTAAAAGTAAATATGTCCCCAAAGAAACCATTTCTATGATTATAAGATTATCTATGTACAAATTTTTAAATTGTGTTAAGTGTTTTACTAGTTCGAAATTATGCATTATGATTTATAACTTAATCTAGTGTATGTAATTATTTAGAAATGGTTATAGTGGAAGGAATGGAAACCATATTAATACAGGTAATCCATGTAGGTATTTTCCTCCTATGCAAGATAATGATGTTAGAGCTAGAGGTGAAACTGGTGTTGGGTAACTTATAACTATATCGGGACAATTGACTCAAGTTAGGAACAATAACCTTACTCGTATGAAGTATCCTGATCTGCGACATGGAGGAACAATGTTAGACCACTTCATGAGATAACAACCTCAAAAATTCAATGGGACTAAAAATCTATTTGTATCTGAACAATGGATAAGTTCCTTAGAGAATATATTTCTTACTTTGGGAATTGATGAAAGGGAGAAGGTTTTCATGGAAGTTTATCGTCTCTCGGGAGATGAAGATCAATGGTGGTTACTGATTCAAAACACAAAGAAGGAAGAAGAAATAAAAAACATGGAATGGAAGGATTTTAAAGAAATTTTCTTAGAAAAATATTTCCCTCATGAACAGTGAGCAGATATAGAGAGACAATTATTGAATATGAGGCAAAAGGAGGATGATAATGTTGATAAATATGAGGCTAACTTTAAAAGGTTATTAAGGAATTCTATGGATTACATATGTAATCCAAAGAGAAAGATTTACTAATTCTTTGATGTGTTAAAATAATTCCTCTGAAGGGCACTAGTCTCCCAAAATTTCTCATCATATGAAGATATAGTCTCATGTGCTATCAACACAAAAAAAATAATTCTCTATGTCTTATGAATTTAAATGAAAAAAAATAAAATAATAGGATCACTGAACACTCTATAAAAGTAAATAAGGAAAATGGGAAGAAAGGGGGAGTTGAATTTCCATCATGTAATAATTGTGGGAAGAAACAACCTGATACTTTCTTGGAGGGAATGGGATTTTGTTACAAGTGTGGAGGGAAAGGACACCAGACCCATGATTTCAAGGGAAATAAATAATCTAGTAATGTGTAGTGTTTCAACTATAAATAGATGGGACACTATGAAAATTATTATCATAAGCATCAAGGAAACTTTCCTTATAAAAGTAAAATGGATCAAGTCCAAGTTTATGTGATCACAAATACTGAGGTTGAAGTTCCTAATGATGTGGTGGTAGGTACTTTAATCATATTTTCAGACTTAGATAATTCTTTATTTGATTTTGGATCGTCTCATTCATTTATATATTCCCAGTTTTTCATGATAATTATACATTTTCTATTTGATTTAATAAAGGATTTATCATATAAAACTCTTAAGGGAATTATCATTGAAAAAAAGTTGTATCAATCAGCCCCCTTTTATGACACATAAACATGATTTACTTGTTAAACTTTTCATCATACCTATGGTTGAATTTGATATAATCCTTGGTATGGATTGGATTTCAAAATATGATGCAGAATTTTATTACAAGAAGAATAAAATTACAATTTGTGAGGAAGAAGAAGAATCCCTTATCTTTAAAGCAAAAAATTTCATTATATGATTCTTATATATATCCACCCCTAGTAGCTCTACTGAATGAAATTCTTTAGGATGAAGAGAAAACAATGTCTAGGGATAAATAAGGGAGTATTTAAATTGAGGATGTACCTATTTTGTAGGAATAAATTGATGTATTTCCTGAGTAATTACCTAGAGATCCCCTAGAGCATGGAGTTGAATGTTCCATTGATTTAATCCCTATTGCAATTCCAGTATCGAAGACTCGCAATAGAATGGACCATGTGTAATTGGTATAGTTTAAGAAATAACTAGATGATTTGGGCAATAAGGGATTTATTCTCCCTAATGTTTCACCATGGGGAGCCCTTGTTCTCTTCTTTAAGAAGGAAGATGGATCCTCGAGGTTGTGCATTGATTATAGGGAAATAAATGTTATTATAATAAATAACAATTATCTTCTACCTCGCATTGATGACTTGTTTGATCAATTTTACGGAGCCCAATATTTCTCAAAGATTGATCTTTGTTCTGGGTATCACCAATTTTCAGTAAATAATGAAGACATTCCTAAGACCACTTTTCAAACGAAGTATGGACATTACAAGTTTATAGTAATATCATTTGGATTGAATAATGAACCCTCTGTTTTTATGGACCTAATGAATAGAGTGTTCAAGTAATATATTGATGATTTTTTGGTGGTATTCATTGATGATATTCTAGTGTATTCTAAAATCTATGAAGATCATGAGAATAACATATGGATTATTCTTAAGACTCTTTGAAGGGAAGAGATATATGGAAAATTTAGTAAGTGTGATTTCTAGCTTCAAGAAGTTCCTTTTCTTGGATATATTGTCTCCAAGGATGGAATATCAGTTGATCTTGCAAAGACAAAGGTAGTTAAAGAATGGATTACACCAATAAACATAATCAAGGTATGTAGTTTCATTGGTTTTATGGGTTGTTATTGGTGGTTTGTTCATAATTTTTCTTGATTGGATAACTCATTAATTAAGATTACATGTAAAGGGGTTAAGACTATTTGGAAAAGGTAATGTGAAGAATGTTTTTTTGAACTAAATAGAATATTATTCAATGCTCTGATTTTGACTCTACCATCTAGAAGTAATGGATTTTTCATATATAGTGATGCATCTAAGAGGGGACTTGGTTTTTTCCTAATGAAAAATGATAATGTTATCACATATGCATCAAGGAAATTGAAGACTCGTGAATAGAACTATCCAACCTATGATATGGAGATAGAGGATGTAATCTTCTCTTTGAAAATATGGAGACATTATCTCTATGGTGAAAGATGTAAGATATACACAGATCATAAAAGCCTGAAATACATCTTCTCAAATAAAGAGCTCAACATGAGATAGAGGTGATGGATCAAGCTACTCAAGGATTATGATTTTTCAATATGCTACCACCTAGGGGAATCAAATAAGGTATTATATGTATTGAGTAGGAAGCATCATGGAGTTCTAACCCAAATGAAGATTGAGAAGGATCTTATGTTCATGGACCTAGTAAATATGGATATGGTAATTTTAAAGTAAGGTGAGACATAAATCATATTTTAAATGATTACAAAACCATTTTTATTAGAGAAGATAGAGAATTATAAATCATATGATGAGGACTTTCAGAAGAAGATTAAAATTGTGAATGAAGGAAAATTAGCAGACTTTATTTGTGAAGATGGTGTTCTAAAATTTGGAAAGAGGTTGTGTGTTTCATCTATACTTGATCTAAAAATAGAATTGTTGGATTATTCTCATAGATCAAATTTATATATACACCCTAGTATCACAAATATGTATAGGTACTTAAAGAAACATTTCTGATGGGAAAACATAAAGTGGGAAATTGCTAATTATGTGTCTAGATGTTTGGTTTGTCAACAAGTGAAATATGTGAGGCAACATTATAAAGGATTCCTACAGCCTATTCCAATTAATATGTGGAAATTGGATGAAATTACTATGGACTTTATCATGGGACTACCAAAAAACCTAGGAAGAATGATGCAATATGGGTTATCATTGATCACCTAACCAAATATACACATTTTCGTGCTATAAGAGAAGACATTCTTATTGAGTGCCTCGCAAGACTCTATATTAATGAAGTTGTAAGACTTTATGGGGAACCTTTATTGATTATTTCTGATTGAGATCCCCACTTTACATCAAAATTCTGGAAAAGTATTTAGAAGGCTCTTGAAATTGATCTTCATTTGAGCACTGCCTACAATCCTCAATTGGATGGACACCCTGAAAGGATGGTTCAAACAATGGAAGAATTATTGAGGTCATGCTCGCTATAATTTCATGGTATATGGTAACAATAATTACCTTTGGTAGAGTTTTTTTACAACAACAGTTTCCATTCAAGTATTCAAATGGCGT
Source organism: Viscum album (assembly GCA_963277665.1). Classification (NCBI taxonomy): domain Eukaryota; kingdom Viridiplantae; phylum Streptophyta; class Magnoliopsida; order Santalales; family Viscaceae; genus Viscum; species Viscum album. The sequence goes on from OY728166.1 coordinate 576,841,836, forward strand.
CTTATGAAGCAGTATATAGTAAGAGATTTCATACTCCAACTTGTTGGGATAAAATTGGTGAAAGGAAACTCGTAGGTCCAGAACTTGTTGAAGAAACAAAAAACAAAGGTAAAGGATATTCAATCTCACATTAAAGTAGCTCAAAGTTGGTAGAAGAGTTATACGGAAAATCAGAGGAAATATTTAGAGTTACAAGTGAGATATCATGTTTTCTTGAAAGTATCTCCATAGAAGGGTGTTATAAGGTTTGGTAAGAAAGGGAAACCAAGTCCTAAGTACATCGATCCCTTTGAGATTCTTGAAAGGGTTTTAGTTGTTTCTTATCATTTCATAATTTCATCAAAACTCTCAAAAAGTACACGATGTGTTTCACATATCTCTCCTAAGAACATACCTAACCCAACACATGTTATCACCTATAATGAAATAGAGTTGGATCCTGAACTTTCTTAATATGAATAACCCATCCAAATTATTGATACTGGAGATAAATTATTGAGGAACTGAATGACTCGTCTGGTAAAGGTACTCTAGAGAAATCACAAAATGGAAGATGCAACATGGGAACTAGGGGATTCCATGAAGAAAAACAACCCACATATTTTTTAGAAGGTAACACCCCTAAAAATACAAGGATGGAATTTTTGTATGAGGGAAGAATGTATCACCCCAAGAATTTAACATATTTTTCTTTTATAATAAATTTAGTTTTTGTGATAGCTTACAATGCACCCAACACCAGTTTTAAACAAAACACGATTTAGTCACATTTTTCACTGTTAATTAAATTATAACAATTATAGAGAATTTATATAGTGATTTTATATATTATATATCCAATAAAATATTTTTACATTAATCCAATATATTTTATAGGAATAAAATAAGAACAAACCCAATATTACAAATAAAAACCAATATTTTTTATAAAAATAGCTTTATCACCTTTTAATGGTGAACCTATTTGAAATCCAATTTTGAAACTTTTATATATTATATTTTAGGACTTCAAATTTACCTTGGTTAAATTTCTTATATTTTTCTGATAAGTTTCATGTTTTGATGAATAATGAAAAATACTAAATTTTAATTGAAAACAAATTTTTTCATCAAAATAATTTATAGTGTTAAACTATATTATTGAATGGTTTTAAAGTATAAATAGATTATTTTTTGTCATTTAATCCAATACAGGTAATTGGAATCAATTTTACATTTAATTTATATATAAAAACATTTCAATATTTTTCATGTTTAAACTTTAATAACTTGTTTTCTCACCCCATAAATAGGATTAATTTTAAATTAAATACTACAACTACTGTATTTTGAATTTTGAAAAATGGATTTAATATTTTGAATAATTGGGTCCAAATTATTTAAATAGGTTTCTTTTATTTTTGTCTATATGAATAATAAAATTTAGTAATGTTTTAATTGCCACGGTTAAGGGTAAATGGGTTAATTAAGGGTAAAAATAATATTATAACTATTATAAAATTGCCCTAAAACTTGTCCTAATGTCATTGTATTGGTTTTTGTTGACTAAAATCATACTTGGGCCAATATTATAACCTTTTTAATCCACTTGGATTAGGGTCTCACATTTATTAGTTAAGTGGTTCACCGGTTGGACCATCTCATTGTCTGGGGGAACTGACATAGGCTCAAGTCCATCCAAACTCATACACTATTCATATTATGAACATGGCTATTCAAATCCGTTTTCCTAGCTAGGGAACGTGCAGCACACACTAGCTTGGCGGAGCCCCCAATGGGCCCAGGCGTGCGACCCATACACACGTTTTTCCCCTAGGGCGTTAGTCGAGTGGTTCACCAGTTGGGCCATCTCGTTGTCTGGGGGAATTGATGTAGGCTCAAGTCCCACCAGAATCAGACACTATTCAAATTATTAATAAATCTATTCAATTTCATTTTCTAGGTTGGGGAATGTGCGGCACATGCTGGCTTGGAAAAGCCCCCAATGCGCCCATCCGTGCGGCCCATAGACACGTTTTTTCCTATGGGTTCAGCCTAGTGGTTGCGCCCTGTGGTGGTCTTTTAGTAGATCTTGATTTCGAGTCTCCCCACGCAAAAAATATTTAGAATTTTTCATTTGTTTCCCCCTCCTTTGACCGATATAAAAAAAGTAAATTTTATCACACTTTTGTTTTTAAAAAGAGAAATATTTTTAATATGGGGTAATATAAAAGATATTGTTGAGTCAATAAGGATATCTTATGACTTCTCCATTCCTTATGGTTTTATGTTTTGAAAATTACAAACACTTTTTCTTAAATTCTGAATATATTTTTTAAGTTCTGTTTTTTCTTAAGATCTGGAATTATCATTCCGTTATGCTTATAGATATATCATTATGTTTTTTTTCATTATGTTAAACTTACAGAATTGTCATTCTGATTTTCCATTCAGTTATTTTTACAAGATCTATCATTCTGATTTTTTCATTCAGTTTTTCAATACTGAATCCGGTGTATATATGCTGCTGATTTTCAATACCGATTTCGGTGTATATGTGATGCCGATTTTCAATACCGAATCCAGTGTATATATGATGCTGATTTTTAATAATGATTCTGGTGTATATGTGATGCTGATTTTCAATACTGAATCTGGTGTATACATAATGCTGATATTCATGATACCAAATCTGATGTATTTGTGACTCCGGTTTTATGATTCCGTTTTCTTGAGAATTTTATTTCTAAGAATCCATTTTCCTGATTTCTTAAGATTACATTTTCTTGATAATGTTAGAGTTTCCTAATGTATCATTCCCATGATATAGGATTCCAAGATTTCTTATACCTAACATTTATCTTTAACTTAACATCATTTCTGTTACTTGAAACGATGTCGTACAATCTGTTACAAACTAACTGTTGTATATTTTCCATGTGTCCAGGTTCTTCTGAAATTTAAGGAAAATATGAGCATTGGAAAGGAGCTGATTGTTGGGAAGTTTTTCCTATAAATACAAGCTCATTTGAACGAGAAAAATACACATTGTAGAAAGTGGATGAACTTGATGCATGTTAAATAGCTGTGAAGTGATTTCTAGAGAGAGAGACTCTTACAACTCTCAGTGCTTCGTGTAGATGTCATGAACAACTTGTTCTGGTGTGAACAACTTGTTCAGACTTGCTTCATGCAGAATCCGGTCGTGCTAATCATGGGATTCCAGGTTTGGAAGACAGAGGTTCTGATTTCCTTCTAAACCAAAGGATTGCAGGGATAGCAAGACAAATACTGATCTTCGGAATGAGGGCTTACCTAGTTTTGGGTAAGACAGACTTTCTTGAAAGTATAAATCAAGGAACCTTTATCCAATGTGGTTGGATACCCTTCTCTTTGGGTTAAAAGAATCCTATTGTTACTTATTTTATTTTACAAGTTGTTTTAATTCCACTATTGTATCTTAAATTTGCTAAAGTTAGAAAGTATAACTTTCTTATACTTTGTAATTCTGTTACTCTGATTATATTTCAGATTCTATACACTTTAAGGTAGAATCTTTCTTTTAAGAAAAATAGAAAAGGTTTCTTTATGATGTCTTGTGAATGTTTGTTTAACCTTGTTAAACTTAACTTTTAAAGGTTCCAAAGGAATTTTTAAAGTATACAATTCACCCCCCTCTTGTATATTGAGCATATATATTCTTATTTAAATCCCACAATTGGTATCAGATGAGGTTTCTGAAATACTTATATTCACATATAAGTTTTCATGCTCAAGTTTTCCTTCTCTTAAGTTCTTCATATTTGTTCTTAAACATTTACTACTAATAAGTTTTGTGGAAGGAAATATCTTTTTAGTATGGCAGGTATTCATGTTGGATCTTTAGATAATCTCAATCCTACTAGACCACCAATCTTTGATGGGAATAACTATGAGTACTGGAGAGACAGAATGAAGACCTTTGTGATCAACATATGTGTTGACAACTACATTATGTTAACTAAAGATTATATGATTCCTGATAAGGAACTTAGAACCTTTACTAATCCAGAAAAGGTGGAATATCAGCTGAACTTTAAGGTATGTAATACTTTGCTATGTTCCATGACTAGAAGCATATATAGCCAGATTTCATTCTATGAAGCTGCAAATAGTATTTGGAAGAATCTTGAAGTAACTCACTTTGGAACTTCCAAAGTTATTGAAACTAAAAGAGCTATGCTAAGGGATGAGTATCATAGTTTCTGATTTCCTTATGGAGAACCCATATGTAAGGTACAACAAAGATTTATGACTATTGTCAATAGCTTATAATCCATGGGTGAGAAAGGTTTAGATGATGAAGCTCTTGTAAAAAATATTATTGACATCATTCCTAATGAATGGGAATCCAAGAGAACTACTATAGATGAGAATAGGAAAGTTACTCAAATTTATCTTGATGAACTGTTTGGAACTCTTCTTCAACATGAAACCAGAATGAAGAGAGATGATGATAATATTAAGAAGAAAAATGGGAATGGAGGAGTTGCTTTTACAACTACTTCAAATCATATGAAATCCAAGACTCTTGAGAGAATTACAAGATCAAAAACTAAGAAGGTTATTATACAATCTGAATCCAGTGAAAGTGAAGCTTTAGAAAATGAGTTAGAAAATCTTGCATGGAGGATGAACAAGATTTTTTCTCAAAAGAACTTCCAATATGAATACAAGAAGAAAGATGGAAAAGATAAGAAAGATGGAGAAGTGACATGCTATGAATGTAGAAGAACTAGTCATATCAGACCTGATTGTCCTTTACTCAAGAAGAGAGACAAGAAAGATAGGAATTATGAAAGAAACAAGAAGTTCTACAGATCAAAGCATAAGAAATTCTAGAAAGCCAATGACACTTGGAGTGCCAGTGGTGGAGATTCTTCTGATGATTTCTCATAATATGAATCTTCTGGGCAAAAAAATATTGGTCTAATAGCTAGAGCTTCATTTCAAAATCATTGTCTTATGTCTAAGGTACGAACTGTTGAATCCTTAACCAATATGTCTTTAAGTGAAAATTTTCCAAATAGAAGTTTTTCTTCAGATGAAGAATCTTCTTCATTAGATAATGATAATGATTTTCCTTCCTATGAGGAATTTTCTAGATTTTCTATGTTGCTTGAGAAAAGAAATTTTAAAGTTTCTAAGAAACTTGATAAAGAAAATTCTAGAGAATCTATTTTAACAAAAGAAATTTTAGATCTTTCAAAAGATCTTGATGAGAAAAAATATGTTTTAAAAAATATTTATAAGAAACTTGAGGAAGTTAATATTGAGAAGAATAAACTTTCTGAGGATCTTAAGAATCTGCTTTTAGAAAAAGATGTTTTAGAGGATAAAGTTAACTCTAAATCTATTATTCTTGAGGATAAGAATTTAGTCATAAGACTAAAATCTGAGATATTTTCCTTGAAGAAACATCTTTCAAAATTCACTTCTGGTAAGGAAAATTTTGACAAGATGTATTCCCAGATTCGACCTCATGGTAATAGTCAGGGTTTAGGTTATTCTCATGAAAAACCTATTTTTAGAAACAATTATTTTGTTCCTCCTAGAGCCCCTTTTTGTACTAAATTCCAAAGTGGTGGGCATTGGAATAAAAATTGTTCTTTAAATAGAGTTCAATCCCTTGGGTTTCATAAGTCTTATTTCTCTAAACAAATCTGGTTACCCAATCTCTTATTATCTACCAATTTCGGATCCAAGAAAGTTTAGATTCTGAAGACCTAACTCTTCCTTTTTCAGGAAAATGAAGGAATTACCAACAACATTTGGTACATGGATAGTGGATGTTCTCAGAACATGACTGGTAACAAATACTATTTCAAGAATATTTTAAAGACTAAAGGTGGAAAGGTAACTTTTGTGATAACTCTCAAGGAGAAATTGTCATTATAGGTAACATTATTCTTCTTTTAAAAGCTATTATTTCAAATGTTCTTTTTGTAAAAGGTCTTAGGCACAACCTCATTAACATAATCCAATTATGTGATGAAGGTTACCTTTTAAATTTTAGAAATGATAAATTTTTAGTTCACAATTCCAAGGATGAGTTTATTCTCTCTGCTCTTCGGCATGAGAATGTGTACACTTTAAACCTATAAATAGAAGGTAGGAATGATTTCTTTAAGGTAATCATTCATATCTACTTCTTGTTAAAATCATTTCCTAACATTAAACTACTCCTTATTTCAGGGGGAGTACATATGTTTGTTTATTTTATTTCTTTAAAATCTTTTCTTTTTATTTGAAAATTTTGGATTTGAAAATGTCGGATTTGAAAATTTTGGATTTGAAAATTTCGGATTTGAAAATTTCGTATTTGGAAATTCCCAAGAAAAATTCTTATAATACCGATAAATCTCTCAGAGTATTCCAAAAGGTAGCCTTTCTTACTCTTTGTTCTCTTTATGTTAAGTTTTTGTTGTTGGTATTTCAAAATTTCTTAAAATCTAGTTTACCTTACTTCAAAAGATCGTAATTCGTAATTTCTATATCCATTCTCAACTATCAGATCGGATCAGGATTTTGTTAGTCGTTTGATTATCTTATGGAAGTTGAAAATTCATAGCCATGTCTATATAAGGGGTGCCTCTTTTTCAAGTATCGCACCATCCTTACTGATCTCAGTGCCGAAGTTTTGTTGCCATAAAATATTTCGTTCCAATGTTCTCTTTCTCCGAATGACTCCAGAATCCTCAGCAGATCAGATGCCGATTAGCAAGGATATAAAGGATTGGTCAATCTTTAGAGAAAGGTTGGTATGCCTTAAGTTCTTTGAGAAATATGACTCCCTTATTTATAAAGTGATAAGATCTAATGGATGGGAAAGTGTTTGTGTTGCTAAATAGAAATATCAGGATCTGATTTATCCTGATCTTCTTATTCAATTCTATGAATCAGTTTCTTTCTTCCAAAAGTGTAAGAACCAGGTTCTTGTTTTAGAGGTACGGGCTTCTTCTTTTCCTTTTCCTTAAGTGATTTTGAGAAAATATGGAAAATGGGGAAAAATCCTAAATTTTGGAACTGCACGCCGTGTACTTTATCCACACGCCGTGTACTTTGGCCGTGTTGGGATGAGTATATGGGGCATGTGGCCATGCTGGCGACGAAGGGTGTAGGAACCAACTACACGCCGTGTAGTGGTACCTTACACGCCATGTAGTCAGTCAGCAGGCTTAAACAGTAAGGCGGTGGCGTCCCTGCCAGTTGGGCGACAGTACACGCCGTGTACTCGAGAGTACATGTCGTGTACTCATGTCGACATATGAACAGTGCGACGGTGCCGCCTTTTGAACAGTTAAATGAAAGGAGTACACGTCGTGTACTTGGAAGTACACGCCCTGTACTTTATTTTTTCGGCTTAAAACAGCCAGTAGCCTCCTCATTTGGAAGAGGAGGCACTTGAGCCGTTTTGGAGCCAAAGGAGGAGGCCAGATCTTTGAAGGTCCACCGGGCGTTCGTTTGGAATCTGATTCGGCTTCGGACGATTTTTTTGGAACCGCACGGGTGATCCCTCTCCCCTCCTGGTACCATTCTTTCCAATTCTTCTCCTAACGTATGTTATTTACGTTTGAATGAGTTTTGTTCTTCGTCAGATCTACGTCGTTCTAGGGCGTTTATGGAGTCAGTGTTCGGGTATAGCGTTCGTTGGCATATAAGGTAGGTGTATTTGTGTTCATTTTCCAACTGTCATGCGTTTTTGTGCATTTTCGTGCCACGAACCCATGTTGGGGTGTCATGAGGCTGAGGCCGTTGCTATATTTAATACCTAGACTTGATTGGGTATTTAATTGTGATAATAAAATGCGGGTTGGAATTATTGCTGGATCTGGAACCACCCCCGGGGTGTGTTCCTATATTTAGCCGTTTGGCCAGGATACCCGAGGGTATGCCTTTAAAGTAGTAATTGTAGAATTTCCTTGAGAGGAATTTTTTGTTACTGCTTGTTTACCTGTTGGGCATGGCCCGGTTACCTGTTTAGCCTGACGGCATTTTTGTATTTAGCCTGGGGGCGTTGTTGTGATTAGCCTGAGGGCACTGCACTATTTAGCCCGAGGGCTGTAGTATTTCGCCTGAGGGCAACCTTTCATGCCTGAGGGCTTGACTTTTGTGCCTGAGGGTGACACTTCCTACGCCTGAGGGAAATTTCTGTTACGCCTGAGGGCTATACCTGCGGGTTGGATTCTGCTTACCTAAGGGTAAGGTTTTGTTTGTCTGAGGACGTGGACTGTTTACCTAGAAATTCACTGTGGTGGTTTCTAATATTTAAATGGATTAAATGGATAATGAAATGGAAATATAACTGGTAATTAGTGACTTTTGAGTACTGCTTACTTTATTGCATTTTACTACTACACACTATTGTTGCACGCTTACACGCAGTTGGGCACGACCCTTTGGTGGGTGCCTACTGATATATATTTCTCACACCCTGTTTGGGTCATGCTTTTCAGCCCAAACAGATTACGTTGCTATAGGTGTAGATAGGGGAAAGAGTCCCTATACAGGTACTTTACTGTTGCTGAGGAGTATGAGGGCATGGGACCGAGCCTAGGCTCGCGATGCCGCTGCTAGCTGTTTTGCTTGTTTTTTTGTACTCTATTTTCTGCTGTATTGTATTGATGTATAACATGTTCTGGCTATTTTCGTAGAACCAGAAACATGTAGCATCATCACTTATATACTGTTGGTTATATCCACTGCTGTAGTTATTTCAGTTGTGTATGTTTACTGCTTCCGCTGTTTGTTGTATGTTTATTTTGGTATTCCGCTACGCTACACTTTGACAAATGAGGGCATAGTTTCCCCACTATCAGACCTGGGCCCTCGCTGCTAGTTGGCAGCCTCTGGCATTTGGGGAAATTCGCTTGAGGTCACGTGGCGAACCGGGCTCGGGGAACCCGTTGCGTGGCACCCGGGTCCGGGACGTTTCAAAGTGGTATCAGAGGAGTTTCTTTTCTTTGACTTACTATTTGGAGTCGTAGTCAGGGTTAGGACGAACGGTAGTTGGTAATAAGTTGTGCCCGGGCGTAGCTAACCCGTGTATAGGAAAAAGCTAGTCTACCTCGTACTTTGTATTCTTTTGATCTTGCAATTTTACGGTTGATATGTTTTCACCTTTGGGTGACGCACTTGGATTGTGCTGTTTATATTTTATCTGTGGTTTCTATTTAGTTGAAACCCGATGAGATGAGTGTATGTCGTCTCATGCATCATATAGGGACATGCTAGATATCACATACCATGCATAGTTTCCATGCCATGTAGGTGCATTAGAATTTGCATGTTGTTATGATAGTTTTTGTGATAGAAAAGCATGCTGTTGTGACAGCTGGGTGATAAATACCCGCCTTGTGATATGGTATTTTAGTTGATCTTGATTATAGAATGGACGCCATACTTTGGTTTTTGGGGAGTATGGGCCCCCATTGACCGGAATTTGGTGGATCATTGACTGGTTGTTGGTTATAACACAAATAAGATGTCCAACTTTGATTCGTGGGGTGTATGGGCCCCCACGGGTCGGAATTTGACACTTAGGTGTTGTTTTCCATATTTTCTGGGTTCCGGAGAAGTTCTGAGGCATACTGTCTGAAAAACCCAGAATACACGCCGTGTAGGACCTCATACACGCCGTGTGTGTTCTTCTGTTCGGGAAGAAAAATGAACTTTTTGAGTACATGCGGTGTACCCTGAGTACACGTCGTGTAGGACCTCATACATGTCGTGTGTGTTCTTCTGTTCGGGAAGAAAAATGAACTTTTTGAGTACACGATGTGTACCCTGAGTACACGCCGTGTAGTCTCTTCCCGTGTCACAAACCGTGTGGGCGGCGACACGGGGTAAGGAAGGGCTTGGGTAAAACACACCGTGTAGTTTTTTGCACGCCGTGTAGTGTTGACCCGGAGTCCGGCTGTGTAACTAAGAACACGGGTCGGTGAACTCCTTGACAGAACACGTCATGCCAGTTATAGACACACCGTGTAGTGTGACCTGGGGACTCGGCCGTGTAACTAACAACACGGGTCGGTGTCACCTCTCCCTGAGCACGCCGTGTACCCTTGGGACACGCCGTGTAGGCTTGTCCGAGGATAGACCATGTGGAGTTAGCTGTGTGGCTGAGAAACGGGGTGTTGTACACGCCGTGTACGGGTGTAACACACCGTGTAGAGTCAATCCAAGTATTCGGTCGTGTCACAGACGACACGAGCAGTTGGAAAATAACACCATACACGCCGTGTAGATATTATTCACGTCGTGTAGTTTTGTGGAACAGAATCCATGTGGCTTAGCTGTGTAGAAGGGCCCAGACAGGGGAAAGGAAGCCAAGTACACGTCGTGTAGTTAGTGTACACACCGTGTAGTCTTGTTTTTCAAATTCTGAAACGCCTTCTTCCTCTTGTTCCTTTGTGGTTCCTTCGTTTCAGTCTTAATAATCTTGAATCTGGGGCGTGATTTTGACCTTGTAGAGTCATGACGCCTAGACGACCGCGAGTTTTTCACCAGGAGAGCGGCGACAATTATACTCCAGAGATGGTGGGCCATGGGCTACCAGTTGATCCACTAGCAGAGCCAGATGCAGCACCAGCTGTTATACCAGACACAGGTGCGGAGTCGTAGTTCCGTGAAGGCTTATTGCGGTTCATGCAGACCTTTCAGGGAGCACCGCAGGCTGCCACATCTATGGCCGAGCTGACGCGTATCTTTCAGCAGCAGCATCCGCCTATGTTTTCAGTGGATGGCGGACCACAGGCTGCAGAGTCTTGGCTAGGATCAATGCAGACTATTTTCGAGCATCTTGAGATGCCTCCAGGGCGGAGGGTCAAGCTCGCGACTTACATGCTGCGTGATTCCACCAAGAGGTGGTGGGATGTTACCACCCAGTCAGAGCATCACAGGGGCATGGCGTGGGAGGATTTTCAGACAGTCTTCTATGACTTCTTCTTTCCCTAGACACTGAGGGCAGATAGAGCTCGAGAGTTCATGAATCTGCAGCAGGGCGCTATGTCAGTGATGGACTATTCTGCTCGTTTTACGGAGCCTCAGCGCTTTGCACCCGTGCTGGTGGGTAATGAGACGCTGAGAGCCAGACGTTTTGAGGATGTTCTTCGGTATGACATCCGAGCGCTGGTGAATGTTTTCAGGTTTCCTAATGTACACGTGATTGTGAACTAGGCGTTGATTACAGAGAGGAACCTGCGGGAATCGATTGGTGTGGGGCAGGGCGGTTCGGCACCTGTTACTGGTGCTATTTCTGCTGGAAAGAGGAAGAGACAGATGGACTTCTCTCAGGGCGGTAGTACCAGCCAGGCAGCTTCTTCAGGTGGCCCGATCAGGTGATACCAGTATGGTAGAGAGGGGCACAAGAGGCTGTAGTGTCCACAAGACCCAGTGAAGTGCCGAGCTTGCGGCAAGATGGGTTATCTGAAGCGCTTTTGCAGGGCGTTTCTACCAGTGGATAGTGAGAGGGGTTCTGTGCAGACTCCGCGTGCGGGAGCAGGACCAGTGGCTTCTTACCAGTCAGGGAATTGGAATACGTCAGGGCATGCAGGCAGAGATGGTGGTCATGGTCGTGGTAGCCAGACACCAGGATCTCAGAGGCAATAGGGCAGGATAGCTCAGGGTAGCCAGGTTGTGTCGCAGGGTCGCGGCACTGGACAAGCATATGCAGTGCAACAGACCCAGCAGGAGCAGGATCCCGGACCTTCGACAGTCAGAGGTACTATTCTAGTAGCTTCTGTCTTGTCTTCAGTACTTTTTGATATGGGTGCTACACATAGTTTTATATCAGTACCCGTTGTGGAGAGCCTTGGGCTCAGTGTTTCTACTTCTTCTGCTATCTTGACGCTAGACACTCCGTTGGGGACTAGGACGGTTGGTGTGCGTCAGTGCAAGGAGTTCCCCCTTGAGGTTGGTGGGTGTCTCTTCCTTTGGGACCTCTATATCCTGGAGATGATTAACTATGACGTCATTCTCGGAATGGACTGGTTGAATCCCTTTCGAACCTTTGTAGACTGCTATCGTCGTAGGGTGTGTTTCACGTCACCAGAGGGCATGGAGTTTCTATACAAGGGCGAGTGAGATGTTCAGGCGAGTTGAGCTAGACCAGAGCATCATGGGTGAGGTGGACTCACAGCCCAGATTGCGAGCTTATATCTGGATGACTAGGGGACTGGTCAGACGGATTTCCCTCCAGTTTTTGATCGTTTCAGGGATGTCTTCCCGGACGACTTTTCAGGTCTACCTCCGGTGTGTGAGTTGGATTTCTCTATTGAGATTGTGCCAGGAGCAGCACCGGTGTCCATTCCTCCTTATAGGATGGCCATGCCTGAGTTGCAGGAGCTCAAGAGGCATTTAGAGGAGCTACAGGCGAAGGGTTTTATCCAACCCAGTACTTCTCCTTGGGGTTCTCCGGTCCTTTTTGCGAAGAAGGTAGATGGTACCCTTAGGCTTTGTGTGGATTATCGGAAGCTGAACCAGTTGACGGTTAAGAACCGATATCCCTTGCCGAGGATAGATGATCTGTTTGATCAGCTTCGTGGAGCACGAGTGTTCTCAAAGATTGACTTGAGATCCGGATATCATCAGTTGCGCCTTAGACCATCTGATATACCTCTCACAGCTTTCAGGAGCAGGTATGGTCTATATGAGTATACGTTTATGCCGTTCGGACTCACGAACGCGCCAGCAGTTTTCATGGCTCTGATGAATCTAGTGTTCCAACCGTATCTTGATTCATTTGTGGTAGTATTCGTGGATGACATCTTGGTGTACTCCCACACTCGACACGACCATGCCACCCATCTTGAGATCGTATTATGTACACTGAGAGAGCATCGACTATATGCTAAGCTCCTGAAGTGCCACTTTTGGATGGACCAGATTCACTTCCTGGGTCACATTATCTCAGAGGCAGGAGTTGCAGTAGACCCAGAGAAGGTGAGAGCAGTAGTTTCCTGGGAGCAGCCCAAGAACGTGTTTGAGATACGAAGTTTCTTTGGGCTAGCTGGTTACTACAGACGTTTCATACAGGACTTCTCCCACTTAGCAGCACCGTTGACAGGTCTGACTAAGAAGGGTGTGAAGTTCGTCTGGTTAGAAGCTTGTGAGACAGCTTTTCAGGACCTGAAGGGAAGGCTGACATCAGCACCGATCCTGATACTCCCAGAGTAGGGGAAGAGCTATACAGTTTACTGTGATGCGTCAGGGATTGGGCTGGGAGCCGTTTTGATGCAGGGCGACTAAGTTGTGGCATACGGGTCTCGGCAGTTGAGGCCACATGAGAGGAATTACCCGAAGCATGATCTCAAGCTGGCTGCAGTTGTGCATGCATTGTGCTTTTGGAGACACTACCTTTTGGGAGAGAATTTTGTGGTTTTCACCGACCACAAAATCCTCAAGTATATCTTTACTTAGCATGACCTGAACCTGAGACAGAGAAGGTGGGTCGAGTACCTACAGTCCTTCGATTTTGAGCTTACCTATACACCTGGTAAAGGTAATGCAGTAGCTGATGCACTGAGCAGGAAGACTTAGGTATAGGTAGTGCAGGAGGTCAGTGGTGAGTGGGAGCTCATGGCTTTGTTCTCTGAGATGCATCTGGAGGTGCATGACGGACAGGGGTAGACTTATCTTTCCTCGTTAGCTGTGACTTTTACCCTCCTGGATAGAGTGAGGATGAGGCAGCTATCGGTTTCAGAAGTCCTAGTTCTACGGGAGTCGGTGGCAAGTGAGGACCCTCCTCCCGGTTGGGCGATAGGCGACGACGAGGTTTTGCATTTCCATGGAAGAGTACGGGTTCCAGGGGATATACGCGAGGAGCTGATGCGGGAGTTTCATGCTTCAGCTTGGGCGGTTCATCCCGGGGTCACCAAGATGTACTGAGACTTGAGACATCAGTACTGGTGGCCGGGTATGAAGAGAGAGATAGTTGGTTTTGTTACGAGGTGTTCCACCTGTCAGCAGGTGAAGGCGGAGCATCAGAGACCAGCTGGGCTGTTACAGCAGTTGCCCATTCCGGAGTGGAAATGGGATGATGTAGCGATGGATTTCGTGACGGGATTGCCGAGGTCACCTCGAGGCAATGACGTCATATGGGTTGTTGTGGACAGACTTACGAAGGTAGCTCACTTCTTGCCGATCAAGGAGACCTTTGGTGTGAACGAGCTCAGAAGACTGTATATCCAAGAGATCGTACGTCTGCATGGGGTCCCTCATTATATCATTTCAGATAGGGACGCCCGCTTTACGTCTCATTTCTGGAAGAGTTTTCAGAGGGCACTGGGTACATAGGTGCTTCTGAGCACAGCATACCACCCTCAGACTAATGGCCAGTCAGAGCAGACGATACAAGTGCTAGAGGACATGCTGCGCGCATGGGTCCTAGACTTTGGGGGCTCTTGGGAGAAGCATATATCCTTAGTCAAGTTTTCCTATAACAATAGTTTTCAGGAAACTATTGAGATGGAACCATACGAGGATTTATATGGTAGGCCATGCCGATCACCTTTGTGCTGGTTAGAGGCAGGTGAGGCAGATTTACTAGGACCACAGCTCGTGCAGGAGACATCTAAGCAGGTCCAGTTAATTCAGAAGCGGATGGCTACCGCACAGTCTCGTCAGAAGTCTTATGTTGATCGTCGTAGACGACCTTTGGAGTTTGTGGTTGGGGATCAGGTTTTCTTGCATGTTTCGCCGAGGTTGGGACACAAACAGATCAGGAGACAGGGTAAGCTTTCGCCGAGGTATGTGGGACCATTTGAGATTCTGGAGAAAGTCGGGCTGGTTGCCTATCGGTTGCAGTTACCACAGTGGTACCGAGCCATGCACGAAGTCTTCCACGTGTCTCAGTTGTGTCGCTACCATTCAGACCCGTCTCACACCTTTCATCCAGAAAAGGTTGAGCTGCAACATGATGCGTTCTTTGAGGAACATCTGATCCGTATCATTGACAGGAGCATGAAGGTTCTCCGAGGCTGGTCAGTTCCTCTCATACGGGTGCTATGGCAGTATGTCCGAGTGCAGGACGAGACTTGGGAGTGGGAGGCCGACGTACGTGCTTAGTGGCCAGAGTTGTTCTGAGCTTTCTCTTCGCCACCCTTGAAAGGGAAATTCGGGGACGAATTTCTATAAGGGGGAAAGTTTGTAAGAACCCGGTTCTTGTTTTAGAGGTACGGGCTTCTTCTTTTCATTTTCCTTAAGTGATTTTGAGAAAATATTGAAAATGGGGAAAAATCCTAAATTTTGGAACTACACGTCGTGTACTTTATCCACACGCCGTGTACTTTGGCCATGTTGGGATGAGTACACGGGGCGTGTGGCCATGCCGGAGACGAAGGGTGTACGAACCGACTACACGTCGTGTAGTGGTACCTTACACGCCGTGTAGTCAGTCGGCAGGCTTAAACAGTAAGGTGGTGGCGTCGCCGCCAGCTGGGCAACAGTACATGTCGTGTACTCGAGAGTACATGCCGTGTACTCATGTCGACATATGAATAGTGTGACGGTGCCGCCTTTTGAATAGTTAAATGAAAGGAGTACATGCCGTGTACTCGGAAGTACACGCTATGTACTTTGTTTTTTCGGCTTAAAACAGGCAGTAGCCTCCTCATTTGGAAGAGGAGGAACTTGAGCCGTTTTGGAGCCAAAGGAGGTCGGATCTTTGAAGGTCCACCGGGCGTTCGTCTGGAATCCGATTCGGCTTCGGACGCTTTCGTTGGAACCGCACGGGTGATCCCTCTCCCCTCCTGGTACCGTTCTTGCCAATTCTTCTCCTAACGTATGTTATTTACGTTTGAATGAGTTTTGTTCTTCGTCAGATCTATGTCGTTCTTGGGAGTTTCTGGAGTCAGTGTTCAGGTATAGCGTTCGTTGGCATATAAGGTAGGTGGCTTTGTGTTCATTTTCCAACTGTCATGCGTTTTTGTGCATTTTCGTGCTACGAACCCATGTTGGGGTGTCGTGAGGCTGAGTTCGTTGCTATATTTAATACCTAGACTTGATTGGGTATTTAATTGTGATAATAAAATGCTGGTTGGGATCATTGCTTGGATCCGGAACCACCCCCGGGGTGTGTTCCTCTGTTTAGCCGTTTGGCCAGGATACCCGAGGGTATGCCTTTAAAGTAGTAATTGTAGAATTTCCTTGAGAAGAATTGCTTTTTACTGCTTGTTTACCTGATGGGCATGGCCCGGTTAACTGTTTAGCCTAAGGGCGTTTTTGTATTTAGCCTGAGGGCGTTGTTGTGATTAGCCTGAGGGCACTGCACTATTTAGCCCGAGGGCTGTAGTATTTCGCCTGAGGACAACCATTCGTGCCTGAGGGCTTGACTTCTGTGCCTGAGGGCGACACTTCCTACACCTGAGGGCAATTTCTGTTACGCCTGAGGGCTATACCTGTGGGTTGGATTCTGCTTACCTAAGGGTAAGGTTTTGTTTGTCTGAGGACGTGGACTGTTTACCTATAAATGCACTGTGGTGGTTTCTAATATTTAAATGGATTAAATGGATAATGAAATGGAAATATAACTGGTAATTAGTGACTTTTGAGTACTACTTACTTTATTGCATTTTACTACTGCACACTGTTGTTGCACGCTTACACGCAGTTGGGCATGGGCCTTTGGTGGGTTTCTACTAAGATATATTTCTCACACCCTGTTTGGGTCATGCTTTTCAGCCCAAATAGATTACGTTGTTGCAGGTGTAGATAGGGGCAAGAGTCCCTATACAGGTACTTGACTGTTGCTGAGGAGTAGGAGGGCATGGGACCGAGCCTAGGCTCGCGATGCTGCTGCTAGCTGTTTTGATTGTTTTGTTGTACTATGTTTTCTACTGTACTGTATTAATGTATAACATGTTCTTTCTGTTTTCTTAGAACTTGAAACATGTAGCATCATCACTTATATACTATTGGTTATATCCACTATTATAGTTATTTCAGTTGTGTATGTTTATTGTTTCCGTTGTTTGTTGTATGTTTATTTTTGGTATTCTGATGCGCTACACTTTGACAAATGAGGGCATAGTTTCCCCACTATCAGACCTGGGCCCTTGCTGCTAGTCGGCAGCCTCTGGCGTTTGGGGAAATGCGCTTGAGGTCACGTGGCGAACTGGGCTCGGGGCACCCGTTGCGTGGCACCCGGGTCCGGGACATTACAAAAAGGATGGTAAGGATCTGTTTAAGTTCAAATTATATGATAATACATATACAGTTCCTTATAACAAAGCAGCAAATGTTCTCAATATTCCGTATAAAGGGGAATCTCTTCTATGCTCTCAAAAACTTCCTGAGAAGGAAGGTTCTTTTGAAAAGTCCAAGGCTCTGGATTTTCTTGGTCTTAAGTTTGTTAAGAATCCGAAGATTACAAATCTCTCAACGAACCAAAAAATGGTTGCTCTCTAAATGAAAGGGTTTTTTATTCCAAGAAAGGGAGATAAGGATTCTCTAAAGATATTTGATATCTTTCTATTAGATTTTATTGTCAACCTAAGGAAGATCAACTTGGTGAAATACATCTTTCTCTCCATCCAAGCAATTAAAGGAGGATCTATCAAGTCTCAGATCCTTATGTACCCAGCAACTATTTACAGGATAATTGTTATGTGGCTTCAAGAGATGAATATTCCATGCCGATCAGTCTATAATCCGTTCAAGATATTGTTGCTTAGTGACGATACTCTAAGGGGGGTGAAGGTATAGTTTATCCCAGAATCCAAAACTTTGAAGAAATAGTTGTTCAGGACAAGGGTGATGTTCCGAAATCCTCAAGGTCAGTTCCTAAGAAAAGGAAACTTGAAGAACCAAGTTTTCTAGTACCTGTTCCTGGTGTTCCGGTATCATCACCTCCTCATGCTAAGAAACCAAAAGCTTATTCAGATGCAACAGTTGCAAAGTGGAGAGAAATGGCAGCCACTATAAAGGAAGGAGATATTTCTTTTGGTTTGAATCCAGCGGAGGCTAAGGCTCTAAAAATCAATCAATCTGAAAATATTGAGAAAGAAAAGAAGGATAAGAAGTTAAAGAATAAATATTTGGAAGAGAAAGTTTGTCAGTCTCTTCTAAAAGATGTAGAAAATAATTCTCAGGAAGTACCATAACCTCAAGTTGTTCATAAAAAGCTGGTTATGACTCCGAAAATACTGAAAGCTAAGAAAGTCCTAGCTTTATCAGAACCTATTCAAGAAGTAGAAGATCAGGTAGTCCAAGAAGATGATGATGATGTTTTAAGGGAAGTGGAAGATTATATTGGAACTCCTTTGAGTTCAGTTTCCAAATCTGTTTCAATAGAACAAGTCGAAGAACAAGTTGAAGAAGAACTTGAGGAATAAATAGAAGTATATGAAGAGGTTGAAGTTGAAGATGAGGAAAATGTTGAATTTGAACTAGAATAAGAAGTAGAGAATGAAAAAGTTGAACAACAAGGTGAAGAAGATGAATAATTTCAACAAGAAGAGGGACAAGGAGGATCTCAACAACATGAGTTTTAAAAAGAAGAAGATAAACAGGGAGATCTAAACATTATCCAAGTTACAGATGAACAATCTCCTGTTCAAAATTATCTCAAAGGCAAGAGTGTCATGGTTTCCTCATCTGATAAAGAAACACCTCAAAAGTCCTCCAAGAGATTAGAAAGACCAGCTTCCTTAACTACAAAAGGTGTTGAGAAAATAAAAGATGTTTCAGGATCAGAGTCCTATTCATCTGTTGAAAATGACTTTGTCAAGCTATTTTTATGAAAGTTGGTGAGCACAATTTTGGTTCTTGCAAACATAGATGCCTGAAGTCAAATGATGCAATAAACCCTGAACCAAAAGACGGAATCGACCAATATGCTTATGAACATGGTTTTCAAGTAAGAAGCATACTTCTGTAATCTTTTGATTGATTACAAAGCCCAGAAGGTAACTTGTAAAAAAGTCTTTAACCGCACCAAAACCATCAATGAAGAGCTCAGGAAGTTTGGTGATTTCATGGATTCAACAAAGGGAGATTTTAATTCTTGTGAAACCGAATTCAATAAGGTTAAGGCTTAAATATTTTAGAAGGGTAGTTAACTCAATTATGTTGCCCGATCTGTTAGCAGTGAAAAGGAAGTTAGATCTGAATTAGAAAAATAGGTTGCTGCTCGAGAAGAAAGGATTTTGGCTTTAGAAAAGAAGAACCAGGATCAGGAGATCTTGCTGGAGAAGTTTTAAGATGATCATAAGGAATTCAAGAAGCTCAAGGACCTGATAAAGAAGATTTTTTCTGAGTAGAAGAAGAATGGATGACTTTTATTTACATTCTGATGTTTTGTTGTAATATAAACATTATTTTTAAAATTTTCTTAGGAAATTTCATGCATATATTTCTTTTTTTTTTCTGATGTATGCTTAACCTTTCAGGTATATCTTATACTTCTCTATTCCTTTCCCTCTTTTTGAAAATCACAAAGGGGGGGAATTTATTTAAAGGAAGAATTTAATCTCTGAGTGGGAGAATCTATTAAGGGGGAGTTTGGAAAGAAAGGAAAATGTCCATGTAAGGGTGAGTTTTCTTTTAAGAAGAGATGTTTATATAAGGGGGAGTTATTCCCTTAAGAAAACCCAGACTTTAAAGATCAAGAATACGATCCTTGGGAAACATGACATAAGGGGAAGTTAGTCGTATTCATTTATAATCTCATTCAAAGGGGGAGATAAGTTTTTATTAATTGTTTATCTAGGTCAATATATTCTTCCACAGCAAAGTGTTTTGTGCTTTCCAAAAAGGGGGCGATTGTTGAGTCAATAAGGATATATTATGACTTCTCCATTCCTTATGGTTTTATGTTTTGAAAATCACAAACACTTTTTCTTAAGTTATGAATATTTTTTTTAAGTTCTGTTTTTTTCTTAAGATCTAGAATTATCATTCCGTTATGCTTACAGATATATCATTACGTTTTTTTATTCTGTTAAACTTACAAAAATGTCATTCCGATTTTCCATTCAGTTATTTTTACAAGATCTATCATTCTGATTTTCTCATTCAGTTTTTCAATACCGAATCCGATGTATATATGATGCCGATTTTCAATAATGATTCTGGTGTATATGTGATGTCGATTTTCAATACTGAATCTGGTGTATATATGATGCCAATTTTCAAAACCGATTCCAGTGTATATGTGATGTCGATTTTCAATACCGAATTCGGTGTATATATGATGCTGATATTCATGATACTGAATCCGGTGTATTTGTGACTCCGATTTTATGATTTTGTTTTCTTGAGAATTTTATTTCTAAGAATCTGTTTTCCTGATTTCTTAAGATTACGTTTTCTTGATAATGTTAGAGTTTCCTAATGTATCATTACGATGATATCATATTCCAAGATTTATTATACCTAAAATTTATCTTTAACTTAACATCGTTTCTGTTACTTGAAATGATGTCGTACAATCTGTTACAAACTAACCATTGTATGTTTGCCACGTGTCCAGGTTCCTCTGAAATTTAAGGAAAATATGACCATTGGAAAGGAACTGACCGTTGGAATGTTTTGCCTATAAATACAAGCTCATTTGAACGAGAAAAATACACATTGTAGAAAGTGGACGAACTTGATGCATGTGAAATAGCTGTGAAGTGATTTCTAGAGAGAGAGAGAGACTCTTACAACTCTCAGTGCTTCGTGTAGATGTCATGAACAACTTGTTCTGGCGTGAACAACTTGTTCAGACTTGCTTCATGCAGACTCTGGTCGTGCTAATCATGGGCTTCCAGGTTTGGAAGATAGAGGTTCTGATTTTCTTCTAAACCAAGGGATTGTAGGGATAGCAAGACAGATACTGATCTTCGGATTGAGGGCTTACCTAGTTTTGGGTAAGACAGAATTTCTTGAAAGTATAAATCAAGGAACCTTTATCCAATGTGGTTGGATACCCTTCTCTTTGGGTTAAAAGAATCCTATTGTTACTTGTTTTATTTTACAAGTTGTTTTAATTCCACTATTGTATCTTAAATTTGTTAAAGTTAGAAAGTATAACTTTCTTATACTTTGTAATTTTGTTACTCTAATTATATTTCAGATTCTATACGCTTTAAGGTAGAATCTTTCTTTTAAGAAAAATAGAAAAGGTTTCTTTAAGATGTCTTGTGAATGTTTGTTTAACCTTGTTAAACTTAACTTTTAAAGGTTCCAAAGGAATTTTTAAAGTATACAATTCACCCCCCTCTGGTATATTGAGCATCTATATTCTTATTTCGATCCTATAGATATATTCTACTATATATAGTATTTAAAAATCTAAATTTTTTACCTACATCATGGTAATTTATTTATAATTTTTAGGAAAGAAATAATTAAATTAAATGGTGATATGATGATGATGCAGTAATTGCTCAATTAATGAAAGAATTAAATAAATGATATTAAAAATTTCAAAATGAATAAAATTTGAGAGAGTTAATGTCATCCAAGAATTTTATTGATGAATTTGACATGTTAGTGATTTTTTTGAAGTCTTGGTTTGAATTTATCTTATTGTTTTGATTTTTGTATAAGATAAAATAATGAATAGTGTTGAAAATGATATTATTGATATCTTAAAATAAATTATATTTTATTAAATGGTATAAAATATCTAAAAATATAAAATTCATCCGACTAATTGGGATAAGTCTCAAAATGACAACAATGACTCGTTTATTGGTTTTTTGGCATTTTATAGTAATTATATTAACCCTTAATGTATAAAATACATGATATCATGATAAGAGTTAAAGTGAAGGGTTAAAGTGAAAATATAAGGATTAAAAAAATAATAAAAACTTCTACAACATTTATTGGATGAATATTATCTGACCCTTATCACCTTAATATTGAATTGTAGTTGTTTAATAGACATTTTTCCATGAAAATAACTTATATATTATTTAAATCAAATATAGTTTCAAAATGTCACTCTCTTTGTATTTAATATCTTTTATGTGTCCACATATGAATAAAACCAAAATATGAATGAACCTAAATATCTATTTTGAACCTAAAAAATTATTTTAATTATATAAATATATTTTGAATTTTTAGAAATTATATAATTACCATAAAATCTTCTTCAATACTAAAACAGTATTTATTTAATTAACAGATAAATAAAACAATTGATTTTAATAATATTAATTTTGATATATTTTGGATGAGTTAATGTGTCTAAATAATTTTATATATCTATAAGATATATTAGATATGTTTTAAAGTATTAGATTCAAAATCCCACTTTGTCTTGATATATTTAAAGTCAAGTTAAATGAATAGTACCAAATTTGAAAATAATGGTATTTTATTGAATTAATATTTTATTCAATTATTTAAAAATAATAAAACATCTTTAAAATTAAAAAAAAATATTATTATATGGTCTAAATTGTTATAAATTTTTTGTTTATGGTCTAATTTATATCAAATAAGTAAAAAATACAATAGTTTAATATTGAAAAAGTTGTTACCTTGGTTAAAATAAAAATAGGTGAACTAAGGGTTAATCAAAATGATAAGGTTTAAAACAATACTAAAACTTGTCTAAAATCTTTTGGTTTATGATATTAAAAGCTTATAACATATTATATTCTAATATATTACATTTTGGTTGTATTTGGATTGAGATTGAATTTATTATAAATTAATATTTTTAGGAATTATAAAAGAGCCCCTCGCCTCATTTATAAAAAGGCACCTCCTACCTCATCTCATTTCATCACTTTGAGTCTTCTAACTCAACCAAAACCTATCCATTTATCTTATAAAATTTCCTAGACACATCTTAGAGGTGATGGTATTCTCAAAAGACTAACCCTAGTGTCACTAATAGGAGATCCAAATGAGGTTTTCTAAAGAAGAGGTAATCATCTTTACCGACTCCTTTAAGATTATTTCTTCTTCTACTTCCTCTTTATGTGTTGTTTCCATTATAAAATAATAAATCCAGTATCATCTATATTTTTGATATGTTATTATGATTATGGTAAAATAATATCCCACCTTTTATCTATCCTACAAAAAATGAAATCACCACATGTGTGTACGTATGGCTTATCATCTCCACATCGTGGTGTAATTTGTTTTTCATCGCCACTTTACTTGGATGAGAATAATAATGGAAATTATGAATATATAAAGTACTTATGACATGATATTATTTATTTATAATTAACATACCATCCAATTTTTTACCCCTTTCACCATTAAGGGAATGATATCGTCGCTCGTGCGTACGTACGGTCTACCGTCTCCATGACGCGATGAGATTCATTTTACACATTAATAATTTAAGAATTGTTATAAAAATATATATAATGAGTACATATAATATATATGAACTTAATATAATTATTTAAATTAAAGATATGTATATATATCCTATGCATAAGAAACAGGACTTACACGACAAAACATGTATAGGAAAATAAAGCAGTTAACACCCGAAGCAAGGATAATAATGAAATATTATTAACAAAACGATGTAAGAAGATCATATAGGATATCATAAATTTGTATATGATTATGGTATAATTTAATTACATGATTTAAACTAGTATACAGGAGGTTAAAACACATTCAACTTAAGGATAGTATAAGGTAAGTGTTATTTTACAGTCTCATTATTGTTCGGGATTGTTTATATGTATCTGCTGGGGAATATTTATCATCCATATCCATGTTTCTTACAAAAATTCAAAAATATCTTTACTATTATCCTACAAAATTTTAAAGTCTTTTACCCAAGTTTTAATTTTTATAAAATGGTTTAAAAGGAATATTTTTTTCTTTTTCCAAGCAAGGTTCTTTATGGCTTTTTCGATGGAAAGAATGTTTTTTTAACATATGCGGCGTGAGTAGATTTTTCATCCATCGTGATGCATTAACATGTTAAAGCTTCCCTTATGATCTTACAAATATATTTTAAAATGAAATTTTTTCTTTTAGAATTGAACATCTTTTAAATAAATGATTTCAAAGTAAAAATGTGTATTTCTCTCAAGAGATTTTTAATGATTTTATAGAGTATTTTCATATATGTCAACATAATTTGTTGGATATTATGCTTGATTTAGGTTGATATATTATGATATAATTTACCATGTTTCATTGAATAGTTTATGATTTATTTTTATTGTGGATGTTATGTTTTGATATCATGCATGGTTTATGGTTTAAGTATTCACATTTCATATTCTAGTTTTATATGAATGTTTATATTGATTATGTTTCATCACCCCTTTATTATGAGGAATTCATTAGACTTAGTAATTAATGGGTGGTCCATCTATAGCCCCTCGATCATCGGTAGGTCTCATAAGACAAACTAGTTTGGGTATTGGCTGATGATTACCTGTTTATGTATGGTGTCTTGTCCAAAGCCTTAACGGTATGTTTATGATGTCTGGTATTATGTATTCCCTCATTATGAAATTAGTAATTGATATTACATGTGATTATTTGATTGTTAGAATATCCATGTGATTATTTATATGGCATTATTTGATTTATTCTTACCATATTATGCTCAAGATTATGTTTAAATGGCTTGTGCTTTAGTTATACACCTTGCCATAATGTTTATGTTTATTTATTCATGATATCTTTTGTTGTATGCTTAACCTTACTGAGAATCTGAGCTCACCCCTTTCTTATGTTTTGTTTTTTACAATATTCCAAGAAGTGTATTATGACTGATATGCAGGGTTAAGCGAGGATAATAATGACTTTCTCAAAGGATTATATATATTGTATTTTATGTTTTAAATTGTAATGTAAGGTTAATGTATTTAATCTGTCTTCTAAGACTGCTAAAATGATCATTCCTTTGGGATTAAAGTATTGTATATATTCCAATTTAATAAAGTAAGGCACCGACTCTGGGCTACTGGGGTCGGGTTTGTTACAAGAAGAGTGTTTTTTTATTATTTTATTCATTAGTTTATGATTTTAGCTCAACACTGTGAATAGTGATAATTCTCATGACTAAATACAATAAAGGGAGAAGGATAGTTCAAGATAATTAGGCTTACATCATCCATACATCATCAGTGACTCAATAATTCATGTATTTAGCTAATACTGTAAATTGTTGTATTTTACTATTCACCAAAAATTCAACTATTTTAGAAAATTTTCAAAAAAACACCCTAATTTTTTTTGAAATGTAGAAATAAAAAATTGAATCCATTTTTTGAAAATAATTTTCTAAATATGAGAAAATTAATTTTTAATTAAAATCATCATTTATTCAAAAAATACTGATTTTAAAATTATAACCGATTTACGATACTTGGAAAAATTAACCAAGGTCTCATAAAATTATCTTATAATCATAACACAAAAAAATATTAATTTATGAATCTATTTTATGAAAATAAACTTTCTTTTATATTATTATATTAATTATAAAATTATAAATAAACATTTACGTTTTACAAAAATACCAACACTTAATTTATCATTTTTAATACATTTATTTAATTATTCCATGATATAAAGATATCATATTTTCATTCCACTACTGGAAAATGGACCTATCCCCACGGTTTTCCTCAAAACCGTGGGGATAGGTACCCCCTATACCCACGGTTTTGGAAAACCGTGGGTATAGGTCAATTTTAAAGACCTATACCCACGGTTTTCAAAAACCGTGGGTATAGGGGGGTCTATCCCCACGGTTTTCCAAAACCGTGGGGATAGGTCTTGAAAATTGAACTATACCCACGGTTTTCAAGAACCGTGGGTATAGGGGTACCTATCCCCACGGTTTTGAGGAAAACCGTGGGGATAGGTCTAGGATAAAAAACCTATACCCACGGTTTTGAAAAACCGTGGGTATAGGTTTCCCATGTGTGCGCGGGAAAAAAAAAATCCGCGGGAAAGATTTTTTTTTGGCGGGAGTCCTATACCTACGGTTCTTCCATCTATACCCACGGTTTATATAACTATATTTAACTAAATATAAATATATATACACATAATTGATAGTAGGGTAGTGGTTAGACACGGTACTTTGCAGCGAAGAGGTCGTGGGATCGAAACCCGCCTGCAGCTTTATTTTAGGATCTATACCCACGGTTTTGAAACCGTGGGTAAAAGCCATTGACACCGTGGGAATTGGGAATGTTTTGTTGACACGGTGGCAGAAAACCTATACCCACGGTTTTGGAAAACCGTGGGTATATGCTGGGGACCTATCCCGACGCCGTTCCAGCCCACGGTTCCCAAAACCGTGGGTATAGCCTATACCCACGGTTTTGGGGGCTATACCCACGGTTTTGAACCGTGGGTATAGGCCTTTTTTCCAGTAGTGTTCATAAGATACCTAAATTTTATTTATACTTTCATAGGTACGGTTACTATTCTATTGGTCGGATTACTATTCTTAATGGTCACATTACTATTCCAACAGTCATGTTGGTATTTAATTATATATCACAGTTCATTTATACAATGTAAACTATTGAATGAATTGAATTTATTTAATAAGATACATACAATAAAATCTTGGGGTGTTATAACAAAGCAAACCAAGGTGGTGCTTTGGTATAAACCAAAAGAAGTACCTGAAGAAGTGGTAACGTTCTTCAATGAGTACCTTTGTTTTATTTCTTTCTCTACCCCTTTAAATTATTATTATATAAATATTATATAATAACCTTAGTATCCTAAATATACTAATATATTTTTATGTTAAAGGTATGATCTACACCTTCACACACTTCCATAAATGGGATACACAATCATCGTTCATGTGTACGGCAGACTACCGCCTCACGAATCGACATTGTCAGCTCTTCCATTACCACCTATAAAGGTTGGTAATAATGATGGAATTACTATTTTTATATGGTTTATATTATATTTATGATGTATTTATGCTTTTTTAATTATTATATAACACGTAGTATTATGCTTTCTATTTTGTGGGAAATGGAAATAGCATTCATGTGTATATACGACCTACTGTCTCCATAAACAGGGTATTTCATTTCATATTTATATATTTTATATATTATTATAAATACATGAAATTTATACCAATTTTTACATTCTGTAAATAATGAAATCATGATCTAAGTAAGAGGATCAGGAATAACAAGTCAAAACATGTATGGAAAACAAAACAGTTATTACTCAAAACATAACTTTAACATGGAATTGTTAATAAATGGATAATATAAATTCATAATTAAATCATATATGGTATTATATATATAATTATGGTTCTATGATATATCTATAATAAACTTATATTTATTATACAGGAGTTTTGAAAAGGTATGATGAGATTCAAGACTTAAGGTAACGGGTTTCTTGTCTCACTTTTATTCCCTTGAGATATATGTTATATTCACCACTTATTCTTATTGTGTGGTGTATATAATTCCCTATGAAATGTTATATCAATAATTTACTTTATTTCATGATATTAAAAGTTTTAATTGATGTTATAATTTCACATATCCCACAATTCAAAAGTTACTCAAGTAGTAAGGGGATTTCTATTCTCACCTTTATTTATGCGACACTTATGCTATATTTACCACTCGTTTCTTTTGTGTGGTGTATATACTACCCATGAATGTATCATGTGATACTTATCCTCAAATTTATTTTCATTTTCATATCAATTTTATGATCTCTATTTCATGGGGTTTATGGTTTAAAAGTTAACAAATCAGTAAAGGAATTTTTTCTCAATTTTCCTTCTTTGAGACACATATTATGTTATGCACCAATATTATTTTATGAGGTGTATGTACTACCCCTTTGAAATGTTATATAATTAATCTAATTATTTTAATGATATTTTAATCTTCATTTAGTGTGATTATCTCATGGATATTTTGATTCAAATTTACCAAAGTGTTAAGAGTTTATTACTACAATCTCATCTTTTATCGAGATTGTTTACGATTATGCTTCCATTGATGAAATTTTATGATACATATCTCAAGAAAAATAATTAATTTTCTTATCCTCTATTAATTAATGATATATTTAAATAATAGTACCATTTTTTAACTCTTTGGTACTTAAGATAATTAAGAAAATGTTTTTAAGAAAATATGACTTTACCTATCTCTTCGATTAGGAATCGGTTTTAATCAAAAATAATGTTTTATAAAAATGTTTTCAAAAAAATTAAATGATATTTTATGCCCATTTTCAAGAAAAATTATTTTTTAAAAACTATTATGTTTTAAAAAAGTGTTCAAAATGATTTTCATATCTTCCTTTATATGTTTTCAAGGTTAGTTTCAACGAAAAAGGTTTTCAAAATGTTATATGTTTTAAAAAGCATTTTTCAAAGAAGAAATGGTATTTTCCTCAAGAAATGTTTTTAGATTATCTTTTAAAATTATTTTCCATCTAAGATGGAATCTTTTGGTGTTACTTATTCCTTACTGGGGATGTGATCCAAGAATACCATTCATATTATTTCTTGAATTGTTTATGTTTTGATGGCATGATGTTTATGACACTTTTTTCTCTTCCACGGGTTATATTATTTTGAAACCCATTTCTTTTCACGAGCTATGCTTTGATGAAATTATTTTGAAACTTTTCTATTTTTCATAAGTTATGGTATGATGACATGTTTATGATACCCATTTCATTCCATGGGTTATGATATGATTATGTTTATGATCTTGTGGCACACGTATATATGATTTTATTATATGACAGGTGGGACCTATATCTCCCTTCAATGCATTGGGTAAAGATTTATATCTCATGATATAGACATGGTTGGAGTGATAAGTGAACTTGGTTTAGTAATACAAGGATGGAATGAGGAGTGAACTCAGTTTAGTAATACAGGGCTGGAACAAGGAGTGAACTCAGTTCAGTAATACATGGCTGGAATGAAGAGTGAACTCGGTTCAATAATACAAGGCTGGAATGAGGAGTGAAACCAGTTTAGTAATACAGGGATGGAATGGGAAGTGAACTAGGTTTAGTAATATAGGGTTGGAATTGGAAGTGAACCCGGTTCGGTAATATAGGGCTAGAACAGGAAGTGAACCTCATTCAATAATATAGGGTTGGAATGAGGAGTGAACTTAGTTCAGTAAAGGACTTTGTCCACTAAGATGGTATTTGGAGTGAACCTTGACTACTAATATGGTTTTGGGAAGTCAACTCATTCCACTAAGATGGACTTGGTAGTAAGCCTTGAATGTAATGGAAATAATTTTATATGTTTATGTGTCTGCCATAATTACATGTTTTATGCTTATGTTATGCTTTCATAGCTTATGCTCTTGATTCCATTATGATTCATGTCTTATGAACTATCAATCTTTATGTCATGATTCATGTTTATGTTCTTTGATATACAGGGTATGATTTTCCAATGTTATGCTCGTGTTGTCATACCCTTATGCATATGTTATGCTTACGTATCTCTCTTATTTACCCTTACTGAGCATCTGAGTTCACCCTTTCTTATGTTTTCTTTCTCCATGTTATTAAGAAAGGTTTTAAGTATGATTACTAAATGGTAATATCTTTTTGGGAAACATCGAAGATCTTTCACCAAGTTAGAAGATTGTGTTTCAAGTTTCCAAAGACATTAAACTGTTACGGTTCTCAGGCATATGCTTTTGTAATGTGATGAATATTCATCTAAAATGATGTAATATCCATGTATGTTAAGCCTGGGTTGCTATAATCTCTTTTTCTCATCTCCTCTTATTCAAAGAAAGGAAATCATTTTCTAAATTATGGTGATTAACCGTCTCCGTGGATAATGTGTTTTCATTTTTCATTACTGCCTTTAAGGCTGGTCATAAAACTATTTTTATGGTTAAATTAGATTGTAATAAGCATATTATAACTTATTTCATATTCTAGAACTATTATGTAGACATAATATTGAATAAAATGAAACTAATGTGTGATGGTTAGAAAACCGTCAAAATAAACTAAATATTTATCATTAATATTTTATCAAATGAATTATCCTCGTGTTAGAAAACAAAATGATATATGGGTCCATTTAATCTTCTAGAAATGTATTGATACAATTTCATTTCACTTTTGGAATGGTATTCTCATTCAACAAGAACTTACATAATTATATACAAGTGAACCGACCATGAAACCATGAAATGAACACTCTTGGAACGACAAAATTGAACCTTATAACTCATCGAAATGGCCATAAATGAACTTAATAAAATTACTATAAATCAAATACATGTGGAAGAGGTTCTAAATTAAGAAATTAATGAATCTAATTTGATTATCCAGGAAATTAAGTACAAGTGCAGAACGCATTCGGATATAAGGTAAAGGGTCTCTCTGAACCTCCATTTTACCTTCGGGTTACGCTTTCTTTCTCTTTGTCTCAATTTATCTCTTCATTCTTCTTATATAATTCTCTTATATTCTATGTATATGTACCACACATATGTATGTAGCTCAATTCATCTTTCTTTGATGAGGAATTGCATGTTTTATAAGGTTCCCTTCTCAATTATTCTCGATAAGTAAACTTGATTAAAACGAGCTTCTCGTTTTCTTACCCATTTTCAAGTACACTATATAAACTATTTTAAGCCTCCAATATTTTTCTAAAGTCACTCAATTTATCATGAAAAACTATTTTAGTTTATTTTTAGTTTTATGCAAACAATTATGCTTTTATCCTCTTTAAAGACTATATTTTTTTCCTTAAAATTGTGCTTAAGTGACACATTGCTAAAGTTACCTAACTACTTTTTAATGTTTTCACTTCAGTTGGACTTTATTATTCATGATCTATTCTTATATTTCCTTTATTAATGTCCAAGAATGATTTAAATCCCTTCTTCCATGAATACCATTGTTATACGCCTTTTGGTTATGCTTTATGACATTATTACAATACTCATTTTCTTCTATGGGTAACTCTTATGTTTATTCATTATATTTGATTCTTTATGTGGCACACATATGCATGAACATATTAAGATGGGTGCGCCCGAATAGCACTTTAATGCATTGGGTAATGTTTTAGACTCATGAGACGTTATGTAAGAGATTAAGGAGTAAACCTAATCCAATTTGTAATTTTATCCAGCATGTGATGTAGTCTTGGCAGTTAGCATTGACTCGTGTTTATGTCATGTTATGTGTTGTTGCCACTTTCCTATGTTAACATAATCATATGATTCCATGTTCTAAAAGCTATGTTTCCTTATTTTTATTCATGAGCTATGCATTTTATGTTATCATGTTATGTATTCTAACTCATGTGTTATTCTTCATTCCCATGTTTGTTTTTTTATTGAGTTTTTTAGCTAATCTCTTTTGTCTATGTATTCCTTAGGTTATCCTATGCAGATGTAGAAGGTCAAATGGAGTTAGAAGCTCATTATGAAGATTAATAAAAAGATGTTTTATTCTTGTTTCATGTTTCCTAATTATGTACCTAGTCTTCCAAATACACTGGACTTTTCGATCCTTGGTTTGTATTTCATCGATAATTATGCTTAAAATTATGTATTAATATGTGTAAAAGGCTTGGGTCGCTATACGGTGTGCCCAAAATAACTCAAAAAGTGGTTTTTAAAGATATCAAAGTCTTTAAAAACGTGTGTCGGGGAGTCTAAACTATGCAAACGATGTCAGATGGCCATGAAATCATAGGACAATGAACGTAAATCGATTTGTAAAATGTAAAAACCGAAGACACGTCATTCCAGGTTACAGTTTGTCTGGGATGCCTGTAAACATGTTTTCAGTGTTTTAAAATACTAAAATATGCATGTAACATTCAAAATCTTAGAAAACGGCCTCATATTGACATGAAACCATGGGACAATCACCATTGAATTATTTATGACATGTGTGTGTAGACAACACGTCCATCCGACGTGCAATGTGCTCGAAATGACTCAATAAACAATTTTTAAAGACATCAGAGTCTTTAAAAATGTGTATCAGGGGGACAAAACTAGGCAAACGATGTCGAGTGGTCGTGAAATCATAGGACAATGACCATAGAATGATTTGTGAAATGTAAGAACTGACAACATGTCATTCTGAGTTACGGTTTGACCAGGATGCCTGTAAACATGTTTTTAGTGTTTTAAAACACTAAAACGTATGTGTAATGGTCAAAACCATAACAAACGACCTCAAATTGATGTGAAATCATGAGACAATCATCGTTGAATTATTTTTGAAATACAAGACATGTGTCCATATCAAAATCATTAAATTTTGTTTATTAAGTAAATTCCAAGCACACCGCACGTTGATTTAAAAATTGATTAGATTGTTATACACGTTGATTAAATATGTAAGTTTATGTTTTCAAAGTGTGTTGCATGGTATATTATTTGTTTTATGTTAAAATTTCTTATGTTTGATTGACAAAACAGAAAATATTATGTGTACCATTCTGAATATATTCCGTGTCTATTCTCTTTCGCATTTCATTTTTTAAATTTTCTGGTTTTTATTATAGGTGGCAGATGTCGGCTGTAGGCAAGATCATGACCATTCTAATCCATGACATTCTTCATAAGTCAGTCGTGAGGGTTTTTAGTTTCTACGATATGTTTAAATATTATCAATAACACGACTTTCATTCTAATTTATTATGTTCAATTCTAATTTCTTTATTATTTTTTGTTGCAGTTGATGACGTGGTGTGGAGGTAGATGGATGCACCAAAGGTCGTGGGATGGAAGTATATTGGCCATGAGTTGTTGATTGTGGGGGACATATTTTATATGTATATATTGATAATTGGGGTTATGACTTATGTCATGAGTTGAGTGCGGTTATGGTGACTAAGGTTGTATATATATATATGAATGTGGATGTCTGATGATGTATGTATGATGAGTTCATTGTGCATTTATGTTTTAACTTATTGCATGTCAGAGTTTTTATATATAATATTTTTCTATTAAATATATTAAAAAAATAAAATTTAAAAAATATATTTAGCATTGGTTTATGATAACTGCCGCTAAATATATTTTTATAAATTTATCTAGCAACGGTTATGTTCATTTCTCTATTAATGTATGTAGCGGCGGTTATGTTCATTTCTCTATTTTATTTTTGGTTGAATTTAAAAAAAACACCACTAAATGAAATAAAAAATTGTCGATAAATTTTCAATAAACACATGCAAAAATTGTCGCTAAAAAGGAAAAATGGCCACTAAATGATTGCCAACCATGAAATAAGCAGTGGTTTTTGTAACTGTCGCTAAACGATGTACCACCGGTTTAAACTGCCGCCAGTAGCAAAAAAATCGTTGCTAATACCCATGTTTTTTGTAGTGGTGGCATGAGACGTGAATGATAGACCCTACCTTAGAGATAATTTAGTGGTTGTGATATGAACGACATCACCTTGAGTGAGAAGATGTTGGCAAGACCACCTTGAGTGGGGAGGCGAGTCCTTACCATGAGACTGCCTTAAGTGCCTGGACTTAGACATGAGACCTTACCCTACACCTTCAGGTAGTTGTTGGGATTTTGCGGATGCCCTACCTTGAATCCTTGAGTGTGGGTTGGGTTACGAGTTCGATGACACAAAGCGACAACGGGATTCCGACATGGTGTTGAAGTAGATACAATCGGGTGTCATGGTGAGCTGGTCAACACACGGGGACTTGATACACAGAGTCATGGCGACTTGGTTAGTACATGATGTATCATGTGTTTGTGTGACATGGTTACTTTCATTGTGCATACACGTATATGATGGTGTGCATTATGGGAAATTTGTGAGACCCTACTGAGATGCATTTCTCACACCTTCAGTGTGTGTGCAGCGGATCGGGCTGGAGGAGCTCGATGAGTATTGAAGATGGGGTTGTTGAAGCCTGGGGGTGGCAATAGGGTTGTTGTGTATTTTTGTCTTTTGCTTATTTTGTACATGGGATCGTCCCAATCAGTTAATGTATGGTTGCATGACTCTATGCTCCGCAATCATTTGTTATACCATTGTTGTTTATTTGTTTATGTGTACCACGATTAAGTGTTGTGGATGTTTGGTTATTTTTGATATTGTTGCGCTCTAATTCTAGGGCATACTCTCCTCATTGTATGAATTAGGCTCTCATGCTAGTTGGCAGGTTATGTGTGGTCATTTAAATATTTAACACATGGGCACACAAAATAGGATTAATATATGTTATCAATATAAACAACACACACTGATATGATTTAAGTATATAATGCACAAATAAACAAATACAAACATACACACACATTTAAATACAATTTATATTGATATATAAATAACAAACGCACATATATGCGTAATCATTTAAATATGTAAATATATGTCTACAATTGAATATGTTTTTTATATGAATAATAAATTTTTCCTTACTAATAACAAGGAGAAAAACATCCAAAAGAGCCCTTTTGTTTCTATTGGTTCATGGTGGACCATTCAAAAAAGCCCCTGTGTTGATACGGGTTTATATTTAACTCATAAAAGCGAACTTTTATTTTAAAAATTCAATAACAAAAAACAAAAAGGATTGGAGAGAAAAAAGCAGGACGAAAAGTTGGATTTCATTTGTGCTTGTTTTTTATTTTTAAGAAAGCAAAGTATATCTGAACATTAAATATTGGTTGGAAAATTATTTTGTAATAAATGTATATAAATTAAAAGAGAAGTAGACTTTAGGGTTTCATGGGAACAAGCGGATGCAAATGATGACAAGTTCCAAACCCTGCTCCCGCTTTTCTCCGTCCCTTCTCCCAAGGCAAGTAAAAAATTATAATCCTAGGCCCACAGGTGCAAATTTATTATTTATATATATATATATATAATATCGTATCATTGTCAAAATTTTCAAGTTTTTTAAAATTTTTAATTGTATCTATCGATAAATAAGTCTAAAAAAACGAATAAAGATACTTTGAAATATTATCGATTTTAAGGAAACATAATCACTTTCAAAAATATATGGTTGTATTGAAAATTGGCTGTAATAACTTCTAGGAAAACATCACCTAGTTATACCATGCCATATAGTGATAAATATGATGCAACCAAAGTGATAAAGTGTATGCTCGTATTGATTTATGGTAGTTGGTTACTCATTAATATTGAAAGTAGGGTGCACGTAAAGCATAAACAAAGATAAATATAATGTCCATGTAAAAAATTGTGAATGGCCAAGTTATTCCATGAAAATACTAAAAAGTATGGTTATATGTGATATTGTTATTGTAGATGTTTTGATAGGCCATTATTAATGAACCAGGCGACACTAATGAATATTGTAAATGAAACTTGGTAACTAATGGGAAAGTCTTAAAATCTAATTGTGGCAAGTTGTTGCAACCAAAAGTTTTATATTGGGCTTGTTGTTTTTAATGGTTGGATGAGTCAGTGTTTCACCAAAGGTTGTGTATTGAAAGAACATGAAAAGAGGATAATGTTGCAACCATGTGAATGCTTTCAAGATAGACGATGGAGATCATATCATATTCAATGACAATGAAGTCTTTGGAGGAAATTGTCAAGAGATTGCTGAAGTGAATGCATGGAACTCACATGGTGAAGTTGCAAGGGCTTGAACAAGAGGTTGCATATCATTGACACAATATGATGATGTGTGGAGGTTCATGTGAGGCAGCTTGAAGAGTGATTATTCCAAGAGAGTATACGGCCTAAAGAAGGATGAAAATAGCTTGAAGGCTTGTGGAGTGAAGATTTACAATTTAGCTTTGATAGATGAGTTTAATGGTTGAAAAATATTATTCTAACCCATCTTTCCAATCAATGAAGTTCTGAGAGAGTTGATGATGTTTAGAGATAAATAGAAGATATTTCTCATGAAGAAGGTCAAACCACATCGTAATTGTATAAACCGTTTCATGGGTGTTAAACAACCACCATGGTTAAGAGGCATGTATATGTTGCATTAATGAGAGAGTAAAGTTTGAAGGAATAATGGATCTATTAGAAGAAAATGAGGTGATACGATGTTATAGTTGGGAAACCACCACTGTGATAGTCACCGTTTTTGGGGAGGTTTGAGAAAATTCCTAGACACTACGGGATGACCAAATCACATCATGGTTTTCATCTTGGTCTTGGAAAAACGAGAGAATCTTGTGGGTTCAAGTAGAATGTTGAGTGTTTTATCTAGAGTCGGACTTTGTTCATTTCAAAATTAACCACATCTTTTTACCTGTCGTGGTTCCAGAAAAAGATTGAAAAATGAGAAGTTCAATTACACCATGCAATAGTGCATGTCATGGTTCAGTCGTGTAGTCAAGAACAAGCTAAAATGAGGAGTAATCATGGTCTTAACAAAACCTTTGATTGTGACCTTTTTGGATGATTGAGAAATAGGGAGTCTAACAATTTCATGTCATAGTGATAGTCATGTTGAAAATTTGTGCTTTTAGGAATCACTGAAAGAAACGGGGAACAATGGAATAATATTCACGGTTGAAGATGTTTTTCAGAAAAATGGCCACAGTGACTGTAGAAGCAATCATGGAATTGGGCATTTTATAGGATATATCAACTAGAGTTTTCTAGAGTTGATCAAAGAAAAACCACACTGTGGTTTATTTGGACACCACATCATAGTGAATGTAAAACCCTGACCTTTTATGGAGATGTCTTGAGTTTGATTTTAGGTATTCTTTTTTTTTTTGCTTTGGGTGAGTACTTTTCACTCGGGCTTTACCTTGGTGTGTGTTTGATTGAAAATTTGAGAAAAATAGAGTAAAGAGGGAAATGCACAATTGGCGCATGGTTTGGCTTAATCGTGCGCCCTGACCCAACAAACCATGCAACCTTGTACAAAAAGGTTTTGCATGGGTGGCGCACGGTTTTTCAAACCGTGCCCCCTCCTAGAAGAGGCACACAATTAAGGCACACGGTTAGAAGAAATCATGCGCCCTGAGCAACAAACCGTGCGTACGAGTTTTTACTTCCCAAAAAACCATTAAAATATTTCTCGTGCCCCCATCTTATACCCTCAAACACCCTATCTCAACCCATAATCGATTTCTCTCAATTCCAGAGCCTCTCGGAGGGACTCCAAGGTCGTCCGACTTCCATTCTTTGCAATTCGAAGCCCATATCAAAGATCTGCACCCCTCCCGGCAAGAGAATCCTATCCCACTTGGTTTTCCAGATCTCTTCCTTTCTTCTCCCATCCTAGAAAAAGTTGTTCTTCCTGTTTTGATTGGATCTAGATCTAGGATTGTGGATCTAGATCTATAATTGAAGGATCCTGATTTGTTCAATCTTGATTTAGGGTTTTAGATCCAGACCTCGTTCTACATCGTTGTGCCGCTCAAGTTT
The DNA here is from genome assembly GCA_963277665.1 of Viscum album. Taxonomy (NCBI): domain Eukaryota; kingdom Viridiplantae; phylum Streptophyta; class Magnoliopsida; order Santalales; family Viscaceae; genus Viscum; species Viscum album. The sequence continues at coordinate 576,879,168 of OY728166.1, forward strand.
TGTGGATTTCCATTGGGAGATTGTTCGTCAACAAGTTGAGGTAGGTGGTATATTATTCAAATCTCAAAGTCTTGATTGCAATTATGTGTATATAATTGAAAAATTTCTATTAGATGTTTAGAAATTGAGCTCGTAATTGAATTAATTAAATTGGTGAATTAATTAATTAAGGCAAATTGGGAAATAAGGGATATTGGGATTGTTGAATTGAACAATTAATTATGGAATTAATTAGGGGGTATTGGGATTGTTGAATTGAGTAATTAATTATGGAATTAATTAGAGGATATTGAAATTGAGGAGATTAATTAATTATTGAGTTAATTAATAGGATTGAGAAGATTAATTAATTGTTGAGTTAATTAATAGGATTGAGAGGATTAATTAATTGTTGAGTTAATTAATAAGATTAATAAGATTAATTAATTGTTAAGTTAATTAATGAGATTGAGCAGGTTAATTAATTGTTGAGTTAATTAATAGAATTGAGAAGATTAATTAATTGTTGAGTTAATTAATAGGATTGAGAAGATTAATTAATTGTTGAGTTAATTAATGAGATAGGGAAGATTAATTAATTATTGAATTAATTAATGAAATAATGAATGATAACAATGACATTCATATGAGAATTGAAATCTAGAATGGTAACAATGACATTCTGAGATATGACATGTAATATAGAATGGTAATAATGTAATTCTAAGATATGAAATGAGATATAAAATGGTAACTACGGAATTCTAGGACATGATATCCCTTGGAGATAGTTTAGACTCCGGCGTGGGCCAAAGAAGGTATTGAGGTTCAGGCATCCTCAGGAACCTGGAGGATTATGTGGTTAAATAAAGAACAATTGATAATCTCATAATTGTTTACTTATGCATGCTGTTTATTTCTTTATACAACTGTATACACTGTTATTGACCAGATATTGTTTTGGACACTGTTGGTGGTGGCCAACTGAGTTGTACTCACACCCTACTCCGCCTGCCTGATCGGTACCTGAATAGATTTCTTGGTTGCGTGACAGGTTAAGGGAAAATGCCCTATGTTAGATGATTGGTTTGGGGATGGAGCATGAATGAGGGAACCAGACATGGTTCGAGACCCTCTTGTGAGTTGTTAGTGTATATAATTTGAGTTTCATTTTGACACTGGACACGTGTTTTGGCATGACATATCTACTGTTTAGTTTTGATATTGTATTTCCAGTTTTGGTTATCTTGTTATACTGGCATTGTTCTGGTTATGATATCATTTGGTTATTCATTTGTTATTTTTTTATTTATTTCCACTGGTGTATTAGTTTGATAAAAGAGGGTATAGTCTTCCCAAGATCGATATTAGAACCTCACTACTAGTTGGCAGCCTCTGGTGTACGAGGAGGCATGCCTGAGGTCATATAGAAAACCGGCTTGGGGCACCGGTGCATAACACCCAGGTCGGGAAATTACAATGTGGTATCAATAGAGTTTTCTTTTTCTTTTTCTTTTGTCTTACTATTTGAGAAATGTGGGCATGAGACTAGAAAGATTTGGGCCTTGATTACGAGCTTGTGCATGGGAGTAGCTAACCTATGTATGAGGGAGAACCCAAGTACCCAGAGTGAGATTGTTGTTATTGTTATTTGTTGTTACAATTGAATACTATTTCACCTTGGGTGACACACTTGTTGTGTGATGTGATTATTGATGTTGAGATTTTTTGAGATTTGACTCGTGGCCCGATAAGGCATGAGAGCTGAGTATGCATGCATCATTCTAGGAACACGAGATTATTTTGTTATATGCATCATTTTAGGCATGCACGAGAAAACGCATTTTGGGTAAATTGTTGAACTTGAGCTATTTTTCCTTGCTTTTGAATTGAATTGAGAAAAATGGCATCTTACATGAAAACTATAAAGATTGTAAAATGATTCAGGATGAGAATAAATGGGTGTCTAATGAGAAATGTGAATAATGAGAAAGTAAGTTACCCTTTGTTAACCTTGACTTAGGTGTAGGATGGTTAGGGGTAGTGATAGTGCATTGATTTTGACCATGTAGTGGGGTTTGAGGAAATGACTTGTTGTGACATATTGTGTTTCCTGTAAATGTGTTAATTTTCTAAACTGTGTCCTAAGGTGCGCATTTGTCTTGTAGAGTTATGCCTCCACAACGACACCCGTTGAGAGGATGACATAAGGACATGGATGGAGATGTTCCTCTAGCAGTGGAACCTGAGGCACCGGTAGTGCTGAGTGGGTAAGTTAGAGAGAAGTTTTGGGAAAATTTTGTTTGATTCATGCAATTCATAGAAAGAGACCTAGGGCAGGTTGTAAAGAGCATGCCTGACTTGAAAAGGGAGTTTTAGTTGTATCACCCTCCAACTTTTGCTAGAGAGGGTGGACCAGAGGGATCTAAGTTATGGATTGAGTCTATCTAGACTATACTTGACCACATGAAGACTCATGTTGAGAAGAGGGTCAAGATGGATGCTTATATGCTATGAGGATTAATGAATATAGCGACCCAGCCTTTTCTTACATTACTATTACATCATTTTAAAGATAAAAAACATAATAGTATTACACATAGAGGATCCAACAATTTAGTGTCTTGGGAAAACTAGGACCATACATAACAAATTACAACATCGAGCAAAAACACATTTTTTTTAATTTCTTCTTCTCTAGCTTCTTATTAGAACTTGACCCCTCCTTAGTACATGTAGTCACCTGAGGATATACATCAAAAGGGGTGATCTAAAAAATCCAAGTAAGATGATATATAAGAACAATATAACAATGGGTGAGCATAATCATAACATAGGCAAAAGATCATGAACGTGAGGGGGATCACTAATAAAAGACTTGAAATGTGTCAATGCATAAAAATGAAACATCATGTCTTAGTGGTTAACTACCACACATACTTGTGAACAAAGATAGCATCTTGTTCACACATCATTTCACATTTACTCACGAGATTCATCACTTTACCCAATGCATTGGAGCGCTGTATAATTCTGGGCGCACCCATCACATTCAAACATTCATATTGCGCTATATAATTCCGGGCACACCAGTCACATCATAACATTATCATTATCATGCATGCCACATAGAACATATATCAAAAATTAACATCACTAAACCATGAAAAGGAATGAGTTTCATCTCATAAGAACATATTCATAAACTTTGGGTTCCCATAAGAATGATGGAATAACATACATGTTACAAGAACCGTCAACCTTGAGTGAGAAGTAAAAGGCGAGTTCATAAAAGAAGAGTTCTTTTGGAAAACATTTTTTTTGAAATAAACATCAATGGTAAACATTTATATCCTAGAAAATGAAATAAAATGATGAACAAATTATTTTTAAGGAGTAACTATAAGGCCCCAGCCTTAAACCTCACTTAATCTTGAGTTATTACAAGATTACACATTGATGATCTTTTCGGGTTTAGAGTTTTAGAGAATTAGATCATAAAACTTGCATTACATTCCACATATAAACAAAGTGGTTACATAAAGATAGTATTCTTCTTTCCCATCAATGGAAACAAATTTAAAATAAAACATGGATTCTTTCTTGACACTTCCTTGACACTATCATCATATCATGTACCTTTTCCTTGACCTGTGAAAAACATTTCAAAAAACTTGGGATGAGCATAAAAAGCTCAGTAAGGGATATAAAAATATGGAAAGGAAACATGGGTTCATATATACATAAGAATGAAATCATACTTTACCCATAAAACATAGGCATTTTAACATACCTCATCAACTCATGAATAAATCATAGAAATCATAAGACATAAAGGTAACTTGAGGCATTCATAACATTCTTACATAGGGAGTAACCCTCTTGGTTACGTTTGGAATACACATCACAGTATATTCCCTAAATCTCTTCGGAGAAACCTTAACGTTTCACTCCTTTGTGTTACCCAATGCATTGGAGAGCTATATCGGGTTCACCTGCCCTTAGTTTATCACAGAACCACCCGTCTTTATAATAATTCCCAAGAACCTCAACATAATCGTATCACATAAAACATGCATAAAGGAAACATAACATTTCCACCTTTCAATAACAAGATATCAATACAACACATTGATATAAAAACATTATGAAAACCATTTTCAATACCAAAATAAAAGAAAAGTAAAACATGGTATTTATTTTTTCTTTAAAAAAAAAGGTATGGCTTGTAGAGGAAGCCGAAACTCAAATAATGGTCATGGCGGCCGAGAAGTCGTTGTCGCCGCATACGTACGACAAAAACATTCCCTTTTTTCATTTAGTAAACGCTTCATATAAAAAAGATTCCTTTTGAATAAACGTAAAAGTCAAAGGGGTTTATACACCATATAAAAGAAGGTTGTGTATAAAACAAAATATGCCTCAATGAAAGGAGATTGAGACGAAGTCCCATACCTCGGGTCCGACTTGACTCGATCGTTCTTTAATGTCCTGAATAATAAACTTGAGTTAATTTATACTTGATTAAGAACCCTTTTCAAGTTCATTATTCCTTTTATATCACTTATTTCCATGTCATGAACACTATGTAATTATTTAAGTTAATAACGGTCGTTTTAATGATTATTGGTACTTGAGTCAAAAATAAACCCTTTATAATTACAAGTTTTTCATGTATCCATTATATCCAGAATTATAATCATGATGTATATATCATATATATCCAGTATATACATGCATTTATAATATTACATAATCATTTAGAGGTAAGAAATGAAATGCACCGTTCATAGAGACGGTAAGCCGTACGTACGCATGAACGCTACTTTCATTTCTATTTCGTATTTTATAGAATGGAATCATAATGATATAAAGGTATATTATAATTCCAGTATAATATCATATATAATATCATAGTTCCGTCCTTTATACGTCCCACATATGGTATTTAACGAATCAAATCACTTTGAGGGGGCGGTAGTCCGCACTTCCTTAAATGAAGATATCGCGTTTACCCATAATGGAAACCATAAAGGTATGCCCAAAATGAAAAATACAGAAACTTAAGGAAAACATAAACATATTATATATCATATATAAATATAGTGACATCTTAATGGCCACCTTTGAAGGTGTTAAAAGAATGTTGAACAATCATCGTTTCGGGAGGCATAAATTCACCATCCACGGAAACAGTATGTCCTTTAACCATTAGATGTAGGTGTGTGTAAGTGTAGCTCGAATACTTCTTATAACAACATCCTAGTATATTTAAGATACTGTATTTCTTACAAAATAAATGAATAAAAAGAGTTTAGTGGGTTGGAGAAGCAAAATAAAACAAAAGGACTCAAGTGAAGACATTACCTTAAAATCGGGTAACTCCCTTTGGTTTGAGCTCAAAGGCTTCCTTGGGAAGACTTCTGCCCAAAGTGAGGCTTTAAGGAGTAAGAGAGGGAAGTGTAGAGACAAACTGGGCAGGGTTTTGCTGATCCAAAGGCTTTGGGAGTGTGGGTAAAGAGGTAGAGGTGGGGGCCTTTTATAAGAGGAGAGGAGGGGCACTCTTGGAAAGTAAAAAAATGTTACTTTATTTGAAAATGATTTTCAGATTCAAAAGGTCCCACATTGATATAATTCGAGGGTAAGGTGATAAGGGTTCGAAATCCACCCATCCAATAGGTTTTGGACAAGTGTAGGTCATATATTTTACATTATCATTTAATTTTATTTAAATCCTTTATTAATGAGTTAATCGCTGCATCATCATGATGTCATAAATAATTTAATTTATTTAAAGTCTAAAAATTATGAAAAAAATACTATGATTTAGGAAATCTTTTTAGATTTCTAATGAATATTTATAGTCCAAAAGATCATTTATATAGACAAAATTAAAAATATTTTACTTAGGTGATACATTCTTTGTCACATTTAACATTCTTTAAAAATAAAAAGATAAAAAGTCACTTTCTCACAAAAGTGATTCCATGGGCCCCCCAAGTTTGGCACAAGGCATCCCATGGTCGGCCATGAGACAACCAATAGACTTAGGACACATTTTGTGGTCTTTTTGTATTATTATGATATCATTTTATTATCTTTAACTACCTGATTACTCATTAATCAAGATAATTAAAGATAATTACCATCGTTACTATTCATAATGTCCAAAAATAAAAGAGTCTTAATTACATAATTTGGACCTTCTGATTCAAAATATGTAATCCATTTTACCAAATTCCAAACACATAAATTGCAATAATTGATTTAAAAAATAATTCCCGTTGTCAAAACAAATAGCGGGATTTTTTGAAACAATATCTATGAAAAGTTTGGCATTAGTTTATGACCAATTCCAAAGTGAAATTAATCCTAATGATCACCATTGGATTAAATGGTAAAAATATATTCAGATTACACTTTAAGACCAATTAAAAGTATAATCTAACCATATAATTAAATTAAATGAAAAAACAGTTTTGATGTAAAATGCAGTATTTTTTCACTATTCATTAAAAAAATGAACATTGTCAGAAAAATACCAAAAATTTATCCAATGTAAATTTCAATGTCCCAATCATAATGAATATTTTTATTTTGACAAATATAGATTATAAAATTGTCAAAAGTTTGATTTAAAAAGGGTTTTCCATCAAAAGGTAGTAAAACAATCTTTTAAGAATATTAGTGTATTCCATGCATAAGATTGTATTTATTTTCATTTTAAGCCTCTAAAACACTATCTTAATCATTAATAGACATAGATAAAAATATATATTATTCATTACTTACTTGGGATGTTACATCCTTCCCCCCTTTAGAAAATTGCGTCCCCGCAATTTATTTACTTATCGAATAAATGAGGGTACTTATCCCTCATTGCATTTTCATATTCCCATGTTGCCTCTTCCATCATGTGGTTTTTCCACAAAACCTTTACATGATTAATCACCTTATTTCGTAACACTTGCTCCCTATGGTCAATAATCTGGACCGGTTGTTCCTCATAAGATAGGTTCTCTTCCAGCTGAACTACCTCTGGACTCAAAACATGAGATGGATCTGGCATATACTTTCTCAACATCGAAACGTGAAAAACATTGTGTACCTGAGATAAACTCGGAGGTAAAGCCACCCGGTATGCAACTGATCCAACTCTCTCCAGAATTTCATATGGTCCAATGAACCTTGGACTCAGCTTTCCTTTCTTACCAAATCTCATCACACTTTTCCATGGTGAGACTTTGAGAAAAACATGATCACCTACCTCAAAAGTTAGATCCTTACTCCTGTTGTCTACATAACTCTTCTGCCTACTCTGAGCTGTTCTCATGTGTTTCTGAATCAGCTGAACTTTTTCTGCCATCTCTTCTACCAATTCTGGTCCCATCAACTTCCTTTCACCCACTTCATCCCAGAAAGCTGGAGTTCGACACCGCTTCCCATATAACGCCTCAAATGGTTCCATCTGTATACTGGAATAAAAACTGTTATTATATGAAAATTCAACCAAAGAAAGATGTTGGTCCCAACTTCCCTGATAATACATCGAACAAGCTCGTAGCATATCCTCCAAGGTCTGAATTGTTCGTTCTGACTGCCCATCTGATTGAGGATGAAAATCTGTACTAAAATTTAATTCAGTACCCAACGACTTCTGAAGGCCTTTCCAAAAGTTAGAAGTGAACCTGAGATCACGATCAGATACAATGGAGAGGGGAACTCCATGTAACCTGACTATCTCTTTAAGATACAAATGGAAAAGTTGATCTAGGTAAAAAGTATATCTTATAGCAAGGAAATGAGCAGATTTAGTCAAGCGATCAACAATAACCCAGATTGCATTATTACCTCGAGATGTCTTCGGTAATCCCACAACAAAGTCCATGGATATATTCTCCCATTTCCACTCTGGCACTGGTAAAGGCTGAAGCATCCCTTTCGGTAACTGCCGCTCTGCTTTAACCTGTTGACATGTCAAACACTTCACAGTAAAATCAACAATATCTCTTTTCATTCCATCCCACCAGTAATACTCCCGCAGATCTCTGTACATCTTAGTACTGCCAGGATGAACTGAAAATGGAGAACTATGAGCTTCACATAACAACTCTCTCTTCAACTGTGAATCACAAGACACACACAATCTCTTCCCAAATCTCAAAACACAATCATTATCAATGTTGAATTCAGGCAACTTACCTTTCTAAACCAGCTCTACCTTTTTCTGCAACTCACTATCTTGCTTCTATGCTTTCTTGATTCTATCTGATAGAGATGATCTCACTGATACCTGAAACAAAACAGAAGAACTTCCTCCACCAACAACTTCTATGCCAAAGTTCATCAAATCCTTAACCAAAGGATCACGTTCCAAACACAACATTGCTAATGAAGCATTACTTTTTCGACTCAAAGCATCAGCCACTTTATTTGCTTTTCCCGGATGGTAATGAATTGTACAATCATAATCCTTGATTAATTCCAGCCATCTCCTCTATCTCATGTTTAACTCTTTCTGAGTGAATATATACTTTAAACTTTTGTGATCAGTATATATTTCACACTTTACTCCATACAAATGATGCCTCCAAATTTTTAAAGTGAAAACAACAGCAGCTAATTCCAAATCATGTGTAGGGTAATTTACCTCACGAGTTTTCAACTGTCGTGAAGCATAAGAAATTACCTGATCATTCTGCATTAGGACGCAACCAAGTCCTTTCAATGAAGCATCACTGTATATAACAAACTCACCATTCATGGAAGGTAGTTCTAAAACTGGAGCATTCACCAATCTTTTTTTCAATTCCTGAAAACAATCATCACATTCTTTTGTCCAAATAAACTTAACACCCTTCCGAGTTAGCTTAGTCATTGGACTAGATAACCGTGAAAAATTTCTAACAAACCTTCGGTAATAGCCTGCCAAACCAAGGAAGCTACGAATCTCAGTTACATTTGTTGGTCTTGGCCAGTCTTCCACAACTTTTTTTTTTGCAGGATCAACAGTTATCCCATCTTTAGAAACAATGTGACCAAGGAAAGAAATTTGTTGCAACCAAAACTCACACTTGCTGAATTTTCCATACAGTTTCTTTTCTTTTAGGTTTTGCAATATAACCCTTAAATGTCTTTCATGCTCCTCTTTACTTTTAGAAAAAACCAAAATATCATCAATGAAAACCACCACAAACTTATCCAAGAACTCATGGAAAATTCTATTCATTAAGTCCATGAATACAGCAGGTGCATTGGTTAGCCCAAAAGGCATTACTATAAATTAATAATGGCCATATCTTGTACGGAACGCGGTCTTCGAAACATCTGCTTCCTTTACCTTCAGCTGATGGTACCCCGATCTCAAGTCAATCTTTGAAAAATACTGAGCTCCTTGGAGCTGATCAAACAAATTATCGATATGAGGCAAAGGATATTTGTTCTTAACAGTGATGTTATTCAAGGCTCTATAATCAATGCAAAGTATCATTGAACCATCTTTCTTTTTAACAAATAAAACAGGAGCACCCCATGGTGATGTGCTAGGTCGAATGAAACCTTTCTCTAATAAATCTTGCAATTGCTCCTTCAACTCTAAAAGTTCAATTTGATCCATTCGATAAGGGGGTTTTGAAATTGGCTTAGCATCAGGAACTAAGTCAACAGTAAACTCAACTTCCCGATCTGGTATTATTCCAGGCAACTCATCAGGAAAAACATCAGGATAATCATTTACCACGGGCATATCATTAATCTAAACAGTTCCTTTATTTTCAATGATGTGTGCAAGGTAACATTCATTTCCATCTTTTAAAAGTTTCTTGGCCTCTTGATAAGTTATCAACAGTAAGGGTTCATTCTTGTACACAAACTGGAAGTATTTTTGAAAAGAAACTTCTTTAGCTCTACAGTCAATCTTAGCATGGTAAATAGAGAGCCAATCTATACCCAGGATAACATCAAACTCTACTAGAGGTAGAACAATAAGGTTTGCAAGTAGGTTCTTTCCACAGATAAGGATAGGAAGATTCTTATAAATTCTTTTTTCCTCAACATTTCCCCCAGGTGTTTTTACCAAAAGTTCAGGAGTCATTTCTTGAGATGGTATTCCCATTTTACTAGAAAAGGTTTCAGAGATGAAAGAATGTGTGGACCCCGAATCAAAAAATACACTGGCATAATCTGAAAAAAATAAACAAAGTACCTGATACAACTTCATTTGATGTCCCGAAATCTGCTAAAGTAGTTGCAAAGGATTTCACCACCCCTTTCTGCTTGTAGTATAACTGCTTCCCATCACTCAAGCTCTTTGTCGGACACTCGTTTTCATAGTGACCCATCTCATTTCACTTAAAACATTTCACTAACTGTAAATCAAATTTGGTCTTACCTTCACCTTGATCTTTTTTAGTGCAATCACGAGCCTTATGTCCCATCTTACCACATCGGTAGCACTTTCCAGAATTCAGAAGACATTCCCCAACATGCCTTTTTCCACATTTATCACAAACTGGAAACTTAGATTTCTTACCATCAGACTTTTTTGAAGAATTCTTCCCTTTCTCCTGCCACCTTGGTCTCTTCTTCTGCTGGTTGTTATAGAACACTTGATCATCGGCAAACTCCATTTCCACCTTCTCAGCACATCGAACAAGCTTTTCATAACTTTTAAACTCACGAGAAGCTAATGCCCTTCGATATTTTGGCTTTAATCCTGAGTAAAAATGGTTGATTTTACTATCAAGGTCTCAGATAAAATTTGGAGCATACCTTGCCAATCGAGTGAACCTTTCTTCATAGGTAGCCACTGAGTCTTCCTCTTGCCTCAATTCCAAGAATTGTTTTTCCATCCTAAGTTGAACAGCCTTAGGAAAATACTTTTCAAGAAACATACCTTTGAATTCATCCCAGTCGAGAGCATCAATCTCATCAGCGTCCCTGATATTTTTAACCATCGACCACCACTGATCTGCTTCACCCTCCAAACGGTAAATAGCAAGACTAACCTTTTGATTGTCTGAACACCCCATGACATCAAAAATCTTCTCCAGTGTTTTAATCCACCCTTCAGTTAGCACATGGTCAGATGATCCTCTGAATGATGGGGGATGTTGCCTCATGAAATGTTCCACCACTGACATGTTCCTCTGCGGCTGATCTGGCTGATCTCGTGTATGGATACCACCGCTATTTATTGCTTGAGTCAACTGCGCCATTACTGCAAAAAACTGTTCAGTTCCAATTCCGACCATCTCAGGATGCTGATTCGGAAGGTTATTTCCTTCTGCATGCCTTCCTAGCACTGCTTCCCTGTTTCCTTTACAGAAAACCATTCTGAACAAACATGTCTTAGATGGAGCAACATGGTAATCTTCAAATACTATATCACTTCAATTTGAACATAAATTTTTTTTGGATAATCATTTAATAGAATTCTAAATCCTAAAGTTATCTAAACCGACCTCTGATACCAACTATAAGGCCCCAGCCTTAAACCTTACTTAATCTTGAGTTATTACAAGATTACACATTGATGATCTTTTCGGGTTTAGAGTTTTAGAGAATTAGATCATAAAACTTGCATTACATTCCACATATAAACAAAGTGGTTACATAAATATAGTATTCTTCTTTCCCATCAATGGAAACATATTTAAAATAAAACATGGATTCTTTCTTGACACTTCCTTGACACTATCATCATATCATGTAACTTTCCCTTGACCTGTGAAAAACATTTCAAAAAACTTGGGATGAGCATAAAAAGCTCAGTAAGGGATATAAAAATATGGAAAGGAAACATGGGTTCATATATACATAAGAATGAAATCATACTTTACCCATAAAACATAGGCATTTTAACATACCTCATCAACTCATGAATAAATCATATAAATCATAAGACATAAAGGTAACTTGAGGCATTCATAACATTCTTACGTAGGGAGTAACCCTCTTGGTTACGTTTGGAATACCCATCACAGTATATTCCCTAAATCTCTTCGGAGAAACCTTAACATTTCACTCCTTCGCGTTACCCAATGCATTGGAGAGCTATATCAGGCTCACCCGCCCTTAGTTTATCACGGAACCACCCGTCTTCATAATAATGCCCAAGAACCTCAACACAATCGTATCACATAAAACATGCATAAAGGAAACATAACATTTCCACATTTCAATCACAAGATATCAATACAACACATTGATATAAAACCATTATGAAAACCATTTTCAATACCAAAATAAAAGAAAAGTAAAACATGGTATTTATTTTTCTTTAAAAAAAAGGTATGGCTTGTAGAGGAAGCCGAAACTCAAATAATGGTCACGGCGGCGGAGAAGTTGTTGTCGCCGCATACGTACGACAAAAACATTCCCTTTTGTCATTTAGTAAACGCTTCGTATAAAAAAGATTCCTTTTGAATAAACATAAAAGTCAAAGGGGTTTATACACCATATAAAAGAAGGTTGTGTATAAAACAAAATATGCCTCAATGAAAGGAGATTGAGATGAAGTCCCATACCTCAGGTCCGACTTGACTCGATCGTTCTTTAATGTCCCAAATAATAAACTTGAGTTAATTTATACTTGCTTAAGAACCCTTTTCAAGTTCATTATTCCTTTTATATCACTTATTTCCATGTCATGAACACTATGTAATTATTTAAGTTAATAACGGTCGTTTTAACGATCATTGGTACTTGAGTCAAAAATAAACCCTTTATAATTACAAGTTGTTCATGTATCCATTATATCCAGAATTATAATCATGATGTATATATCATATATATCCGGTATATACATGCATTTATAATATTACATAATCATTTAGAGGTAAGAAATGAAATGCATCGTTCATGGAGACGGTAAGCCGTACGTACGCATGAACACTACTTTCATTTCTATTTCATATTTTATAGAATGGAATCATAATGATATAAAGGTATATTATAATTCCAGTATAATATCATATATAATATCATAGTTCCATCCTTTATACGTCCCATATATGGTATTTAATGAATCAAATCACTTTGAGGGGGCGGTAGTCCGCACTTCCTTAAATGAAGATATTGCGTTTACCCATAATGGAAACCATAAAGGTATGCCCAAAATGAAAAATACAGAAGCTTAAAGAAAAAATAAACATATTATATATCATATATAAATATAGTGACATCTTAATGGCCACCTTTTAAGGTGTTAAAATAATGTTGAACAATCATCGTTTCAGGAGGCATAAATTCACCATCCACGGAAACAGTATGTCCTTTAACCATTAGATATAGGTGTGTGTAAGTGTAGCTCGAATAATTCTTATAAAAATATCCTAGTATATTGAATATACTGGAGTTGTTACAAAATAAATGAATAAAAATAGTTTAGGGGGTTGGAGAAGCAAAATAAAACAAAAGGACTCAAGTGAAGACATTACCTTAAAATCGGGTAACTCCCTTTGGTTTGAGATCAAAGGCTTCTTTGGGAAGAATTCTGCCCAAAGTGAGGCTTTAAGGAGTAAGAGAGGAAATTGGAGAGACAAAATGGGTAGGGGTTTGCCGAGCCAAAGGCTTTGGGAGTGTGGGTAAGGAGGTAGAGGTGGGGGCCTTTTATAAGAGGAGAGGAGAGGCACTCTTGGAAAGTAAAGAAATGTTACTTTATTTGAAAATGATTTTTGGATTCAAAAGGTCCCACATTGATATAATTCGAGGGTAAGGTGATAAGGGTTCGAAATTCACCCATCCAATAGGTTTTGGAAAAGTGTAGGTCATATATTTTACATTATCATTTCATTTTATTTAAATCCTTTATTAATGAGGTAATTGCTGCATCATCATGATGTCATAAATAAGTTAATTTATTTAAAGTCTAAAAATTATGAAAAAAATACTATGATGTAGGAAATATTTTTAGATTTCTAATGAATATTTATAGTCCAAAAGATAATTTATGTAGACCAAAGTAAAAATATTTTACTTAGGTGATACATTCTTTGTCACATTTAACATTCTTTAAAAATAAAAAGATAAAAAGTCACTTTCTCACAAAAGTGATTCCATGGGGCCCCCAAGTTTGGAACAAGGCATCCCATGGTTGGCCATGAGACAACCATTAGCCTTAGGACACATTTTGTGGTCTTTTTGTATTATTATGATATCATTTTATTATCTTTAACTACCTGATTACTCATTAATCAAGATAATTAAAGATAATTACCATCGTTACTATTCATAATGTCCAAAAATAAAAGAGTCTTAATTACATAATTTGGACCTTATGATTCCAAATATGTAATCCATTTTACCAAATTCCAAACACATAAATTGCAATAATTGATTTAAAAAATAATTCCCGTTGTCAAAACAAATAGCGGGTTTTTTTGAAACAATATCTATGAAAAGTTTGGCATTAGTTTATGACCAATTCCAAAGTGAAATTAATCCTAATGATCACCATTGGATTAAATGGTAAAAATATATTCAAATTACACTTTAAGACCAATTAAAAGGATAATATAACCATATAATTAAATTAAATGAAAAAGCAGTTTTGATGTAAAATGCAGTATTTTTTCACTATTCATTAAAAAATGAATATTGTCAGAAAAATACCAAAAATTTATCCAATGTAAATTTCAATGTCCCAATCATAATGAATATTTTTATTTTGACAAATATATATTATAAAATTGTCAAAATTTTGATTTAAAAAGGGTTTGCCATCAAAAGGCAGTAAAACAATCTTTTAAGAATATTAGTATATTCCATGCATAAGATTGTATTTATTTTCATTTTAAGCCTCTAAAACACTATCTTAATCATTAATAAACATAGATAAAAATATATATTATTCATCACTTACTTGGGATGTTACAGTAACCATATCAAAAATGGAGAGGGAGAACCCGAAGGATGAAATTGGGTTTGAGAATTTCCCCTTACCTTGTATCCGAACGCTTTCTTCACTTTAATGTCCTGTATAACCACATTAGATTCATTAATTGACAATTAAAAAACCTTGTTTACATGAATATGGTTTATTATGGTTTCATTAAGTTATTTTATGGTCCTTTGGATGAGTTATAGAGTTTAAAAACATTGTTCGAGAATGTTCGTTTTATGGTTTTCTTGATCGGTTCACATGTATTCATAAATGGAAGTTCGTGTAGAACACAGATAAAAATACCGAACACATATTCCATGTTTTTAATGATATTACAGAATTTAAAATGATATTATAATGAATTATATTTTATACCATGTGGATTAATCATTAGATAAGAATTAAATGATGACTTTTTGGGTTAATTTATGCGGTTTTTTTGACGACAACGAACTTGTTTTGTTTAATCATTTAGTGATATGTACAGAAGTTAGTTACAGAACTTAAAATAGGACATAATACATATATAATATTCTCATTCAACCATAAAAATGTTTTTATGACCATATCTGAAGGTATAAATGGAAAAAGAAAACATGTCGTTCTTGAAGGTGATATATTAACACCTCACGAACAACGTTTTCTTTTATAAAATAAAAGGAAGAGGAGACGGGGGTTGGATAGTATAATATCCCATTAGTATCATACAATTCCAGTATATGTATGATACTGGAGTTACCATACAATTTGTACAAAGATAGGTGTAGATAGAATAAGAAAAGAACTTGAAATTGAAAGGAAATTAAAGGAAAATAGGGAGAAAAATTACCTCTTGAATCCTCCACTTAAGATCCTCCTTAAGAGACCTAGTATTGGTCTTTTGATGAGACCAGAAGCTCTTGGAAGTGAGGGAGGGTCTAGGGAAGATGGTTTGGTAGAGTTTATACAAGTCTTGAAGCTTGAGAGGTGTGAGGAAATGAGGGTATGAAGGGTGGTATTTATAGTGGAGGGGAGAGGGGTTTTCTCAATATAAAATTCATTAGTTTATTATTTCCCCACAAGACAAGGAATAGTGAGTCTTCCATGATCAATAATAGTAATTTTATCATGTGATCTAGAACCAAGTGGGCTTACATCAGCAGAACATCATACATGACTCTATAATTAGATTATTTAGCTTATTTTGTAAATTATGATATTTCACTATTCATAAAAATTCAAGTATTTCAGAAAAATCCCAAAAATTCACCCCAACCATTTTTCGACATGCAGAATCCAAAAATGATGTCCATTTTTCAAAAATAAATTTCTATATATGATTAATTTAATATTTAATTAAAATCACAATTTACTTGAAAAAAAAAACAGTTTTTAAAATTAAAATTGATTTTATAATGATTTCAAAAATTACTTGAGGTCTTATAAAATTATATTAAATCTAGAAGACATAGATTTTTTAATTTATGAACACATTTTAAAAAAATAAATTTTATTTTAAATTAATTAATTAATTATAATTAATTATTTATGGCTTACAAAAATACCATTACTTATAAGATGCCCAAATTTTATTTAATTATTCATGGGTAAGGTTACATTATTTTGGGAAATTTTATATAAGGGTAATATTAATATTCATAAGGATATGTTACTATTCATAAGGGTATGTTAATATTCACCAAAAAATATTTTTGTTTTATTAGACTATAAAAATCATCTTGAACACAACCGTATATGTCAGATTTTTTAAATTTAAAACATAGAAGTGGCTAAATTATGTTTAATGGTCACATAATAATTATATGTCATTGTGATTTCTAATGTGATTATACTATAAGGAATAATTATAAGAAGGGAATTCCATTGATAAAACTTTGGGTCGTTACATTCTTCCCCCCCTTATGAAATTTCTCCCTCAAAATTTCGTTTTACATAAACAGGTAAGGGTACTTCACCTTCATCACCTCTTCCAGTTCCCAAGTAGCTTCTTCAAAATTATGGTTCCTCCACAACAATTTGACAAGGTGGGTTGTCTTGTTGCATAGAACCTTATCTCTCCGGTCCAGAATCTCTACTGGCTACTCCTCACAGGAGAGATCATCTTCCAGCTGTACCACCTCTGAGTTCAGTACATGTGAGGGATCAGGTATGTACTTCCTCAGGAGTGATACGTGAAACACATCATGAACTTGTGCCATATTCAGTGGAAGTGAAATCCGATAGGCCAAAACTTCTATATGGTCAAGGATATCAAAGGAGCCAATTTACCTTGGGGGTAACTTCCATTTCTTTCCAAATCGCATGACTCTCTTCCATGGTGATATTTGAAGGAATACTTTATGCCCAACATCGAACTCCAAGTTCCTTTGACTGTTGTCAGTGTAACTCTTTTGCTGACTCTATGCAACT
This sequence comes from Viscum album, assembly GCA_963277665.1. Classification (NCBI taxonomy): domain Eukaryota; kingdom Viridiplantae; phylum Streptophyta; class Magnoliopsida; order Santalales; family Viscaceae; genus Viscum; species Viscum album. Next base: position 576,896,440 of record OY728166.1, read on the forward strand.
TTGATGTGTTTTTGGATGACTTGAACCTTATTTGTCATCTCTTCCACAAGATTGGGTCCAAGTAGATTTTTTTTCTCCAACTTCATCCCAACAGGTTGGAGTTCTACATCGATTTCCATACAGAGCTTCATATGGAGCCATCTGAATACTCGAGTGGAAGATATTGTTGTATGAGAACTCAACCAATGAGAGATGTTGATCCCATCCACCTTTGAATTCTAGAGAGAAGGCTCTTAGCATATCTTCAAGCATCTAAATAGTCCTTTCAGATTGTCAATTAGTTTGGGGGAGATAGGTCATTCTGAAATTTAATTCTGCACTCAAAGCATATTAAAGGATCCTCCAGAATTTAGATGTGAACCTTGGATCACGATTAGAGATAATCAAGAGTTGAACTCCATGCAGTCTCACCACTTCCTTCACATATATCTTTGCAAGTTGTTCAAGCGAGAGGTCTTCCCGAATAACGATAAAATGGGTAGTCTTGGTGAGTCAGTCAACCACAACCTATATCACATTATTTACCTTCAACGTCTTTGGGAGACCCATGACAAAGTCCATAGTAACATTTTCCCATTTCCACATGGGTATAGGCAATGGATGCATCAACCCTTTGGACCTTTGTCACTCTACTTTAACTTTCTGACATACCATGCACCTTGATATATATTATGCAATCTCCTTCTTCATGTTATCCCACCAGAAGTGTTCTCGGAGATCATGGTACATCTTGGTACTCCCAGGATGGATAAAGAATGTTGAGCTATGTGCATTGTCCAATAGATCTTTCTTTATCCCGGGTGATGAAGGCACACAAAGCTATATTCCAAACCAAATCACACCATCATCATCGATATAGAACTCTTGCAGCTTCCCTTCCTTTACTACATTCATCCTATTTTGTATCTCCATATCATCCCTTTGTGCTTCTTTAATCTTCTCTTGGATGTATGGTTGCACAATCATTTGGGAAAGGTAGGATGTATCCCCTGCCCTTATGATTTCTAAATCCATCCTTTGGATATCCAAGAATATAGGGTCTTTCTCAATTCGTAACATGGATAGAGTAGCAAGTTCTTTTCTGCTTATAACATCAGCTACCTTGTTCACTTTTCCAAGATGATAGTGAATAGAGTAATCGTAATCCTTGATTAGCTCTAACCATATCCTTTTATGCATGTTGAGCTCCTTTTGTGTGAATATATAATTTAGGCTCTTGTGGTCGGTGTATATGTCACACTTCTCACCATAAAGGTAGTGCCACCAGATTTTCAAGGAAAAAATCACGGCTGCCAACACTAGATCATGTGTCGGGTAGTTTTGCTCATGGATCTTCAACTGCCGTGAGGCATAGGCTATCACATTATCATTTTTCATGAGTACACAACCCAAGACTTTCTTTGAAGCATCACTGTATATCACAAAACTCTCTCCACTTTTCGGTAGTGTGAGTACAGGTGTAGTGATCAGCTTCTCTTTAGCTCCTTGAAGCTTCCCTCACATTCTCCCGTCTATACATACTTTACCCCTTTCTTTGTTAACTTAGTTTGCTGGCTTGACAATCGTGATAATTTTCTCACAAAACGTCAATAGTACCCAGATAATCTAAGAAAACTACATATTTTCGTGACACTAGAGGGCTTGGGCCATTCCTCAATCACCTTTGTTTTTGAAGGATCCACAGAAATTTCCCCACTTGTTATCACATTTCCCAAGAAAGTGACTTGCTTTATCCAAAAGTCACACTTGCTGAACTTGGCGTACAACTTCTCTTTTCTCAATGTTTCCAACACAAGTCTTATATGTTCTTCATGTTGCTCCTTTCTCTTGGAGTAGATGAGAATATCATCAATAAACACTACCATAATTTTTTCAAGGTAATGTCTAAAGACTCTATTCATCAAATCTGTGAAGATTACAAGGGAATTAGTAAGTCTGAAGGGCATAACCAGAAACTCATAGTGCCCATACCTTGTACGGAAGGTAGTCTTCTGAATATCTTCCTTCTTCACCTTTAGTTGATGATATCCAGAATGAAGATCCACCTTTGAGAAGTATTGGGCTCCTCTTAACTGGTCGAACAAGTCGTCAATCCTTGGAAGAGGATACTTGTTATTTATGGTGATCTTGTTGAGTTCCTAATAATCGATACACAACTGCATTGTTTCATCCTTATTCTTTACAAAGAGCACTGGTTCACCCCAAGGTGATGCACTAGGGCGTATGAACCCTTTATCCAAATGCTCTTGTAGCTGCTTCTTTAACTCCTCCAATTCGATAGGAGCCATCCTATAAGGACACTTTGAGATAGGATTAGCTTAGAGTATGAGTTCAATTGAGAAATATACCTCACGATCCAGGGGAATTCTAGGTAAATCTTTAAAAAATACATCACTATATTCCCTCACGATGAGAATTTTCACAAGGTTGGAACTATCCTTCGACCCAACCATTTGGGAGAGGTATGCTTCTTCATAGAGAATCAACACCCACACAATCGAAGGATTTTTCAAAGGAGATTCATGATCTTCCTTTCATTCATAGAGGAGCATGGGATGGTTTGGAATATGAAAAGATATTTCCTTTTCTCGATAGTTGATATGTGCTCTATATAATGAGAGCCAATCAATTCCCATTATAGCATCGAATTCCACCAAGGGAAGTATTACAAGATTTGCTGGAAGAATCTTCCCATATATGCCAACATGAGAAGAGTCAAACACTTGGGTTGAAATGATTGCACCACTTGGTGTTTTTATAGATATCCATACTTCAAGGTTTCGAGGATTCGATTCAATTGTTTTAGAAAACTTGAAAGATATAAAGGAATGCATAGAACTAGAATCAAATAAGACCTTTTCCATTATTGATTGAATAGGAAGTGTACCTTGTACGACTTAATTATCTTTCTCCACTTTTACAGTAGTGATGGCATATGCCTTCCCTTGTTCCTTTGGATTTGGTGGCTGCTGACACTGATTACCCTCAAGAACTCGATGTTTAGTGCATTGGCTTGCATAGTTCCCCAGCTCCCTATAATTGTAGCATTGAACCATGGGTGGTTCTCTCCTTTCTTCAGCTACATTATCCTTCCTTTTCATGTATTTTCAACTCTCTTGAGCATGGTGTCCTTCTTTACCAAACTTGAAGCACTTCCCCGTCACTTTAAGGTAGTTCCCATGGTGTAACTTCCCACATTTTTGGCATGTGGGTTGTTGAGTTTTCTTCCCACCTTTTTCAGTAGATCCTCCATCTTGAAACTCCATCTTTTGTTTCTTATCACCATAGTCATGGGAATATTCTCCAAACTCCATATCCACTTTGAGATCTCACCAAACAACTTCTTCATAACTTCCAAAGTCTCTAATTGCAAGATCCTTTTGAAGGTGTGGTTTTAATCCACTAAAGAATCTATCAATTTTGCTATCATTGTTGATAAAAAACCTGAATTGTACCTTACAAGACTTTTGAAATTCGCTTCATAGGTTGTGACAGATTCTACTTCTTTTTGATTGATCTCTATGAATTCTCTCTCCATATTTTTGCAAAGATTTTTTGGGAAATACTTGTTAGGAAACATTATCTTAAAGTCTTACCATTCCATCTCTTCAATTTCCTCCCTTGGCTTGGTGTTCTTAATCAAAGCCCACCAATGATCAACCTATCCATCTAGATGATAAATGGCTAGTGTCACCTTCTCTATCTTAGAACAGTGAATCATAGAAAATATTTTCTCTATGGAGTTGACCCATTTCTCCGAAACTAGTGGATCGGAAGATCCACTAAACGTCGGTGGTCATTGCCACATAAAACATTCGATAGCCAGTTGCTCCATATTTGGTGAAGGAGGATGTTCCCCATTATTATGGTTATTATTCATAACCTGAGATAGTTGGTTAAGCATCTCCATGAAGTTCTAAACTCCACCTCCCAAATCATTGGGGATATCGTTCGGGCAATCGTTGCATTGGCCCTCGCACGAGTTGTTGGCCTGGTTTCTCCTGGTTCCCACCATTTTCTAAAATAGAGAAGGTTAGAACAAAACATAAGTCAAAAATTCATGAATAACTTATTAATTTGAACAATTTAAACTAAAATAATAACTTATGGGATCCCTATGTAATGATTATTGTGTGCATATTTGTACTAAGTGTCATGCTAGAGGTTTTCTCTAGGGTTCACTAATCCTAATTCCCAAATTAACTAAACCTCCATCTGATACCAACTATAGCGACCCAACCTTTTCTTACATTACTACTACATAATTTTAAAGATAAAAAATATAATATTATTACACATATAGTATCCAACGGTTTAGTGTTTTGGGAAAACTAGGACCATACATAACAAATTAAAACATCAAGCAAAAACACATTTTTTTTAATTTCTTCTACTCCAGCTTCTTATTGGCACTTGACCCCTCCTTAGTACATGTATTCACCTGAGGATATACATCAAAAGGGGTGAGATAAAAGCCTAGTAATAGGATATATAAGAAAAATATAATAATGGGGGAGCATAATCATAACATAGGCAAAAGATCATGAACGTGAGGGGAATTGTTAATAAAAGACTTGAAATGTGGCAATGCATAAAAATGAAACATCATGTCTTAGTGGTTAAATAACACACATACTTGTGAACAAATATAGAATCTTGTTAACACATCATTTCAAATTTACTCATTAGATTCATCAATTTACCCAATGAATTAGATCACTGTATAATTCTGGGTGCACCCATCACATTCAAACATTCATATTGCGCTATATAATTCCGGGCGCACCTGTCACATCATAACATTATCATTATCATACATGCCACATAGAACATATATCAAAAATAAACATCACTAACCCATGAAAATTAATGGTTTTAATCTCATAAGAAAACATTCATAAACTTTGGATTCCCATAAGTAAGATGGAATAACATACATGTTATAAGAACCATCAACCTTGATTGAGAAGTAAAAGGTGAGTTCTTAAAAGATGTGTTCTTTTGGAAAACATTTTGTTTGAAATAAACACCAATGGTAAACATTTATATCCTAGAAAAGTAAATAAAATGATGAGAAAATGATTTTTAAGGAGTAACCATATCAAAAATGGAGAGGGAGAACCAGAAGGATGAAATTGGGTTTGAGAATTTCCCCTTACCTTGTATCTGAATGCTTTCTTCACTTTAATGTCTTGTATAACCACATTAGATTCATTAATTTAAAATTACATAACCTTGTGTACATGAATATGGTTCATTATGGTTTCATTAATTTATTTTATGGTCCTTTTGATGAGTTATATAGTTAAAAACATTGCTCGTGAATGTTCATTTTTATGGTTTTCTTGAGCGGTTCACATGTATTCATAAAAGGAAGTTCGTGTAGAACATGGATAAACATAAAAAACATATATTCCATGTTATTAAAGATATTACAGAAGTTAAAATGATATTATAATGAATTATATTGTATAACATGTGGATGAATCATTAGATAAGAATTAAATGATGATTGTTTGGGTTAATTTAGGCTGTTTTTTTGACGACAATGAACTTGTTTTGTTTACTCATTTAGTAATATGTACATAAGTTAGTTACATAACTTCAAATAGTAAATAATAAATATATAATATTATATTTCAACCATAAAAATGGTTTCATGACCATATCTGAAGGTAGAAATGGAAAAAGAAAACATGTCGTTCTTGAAGGTGATAGATTAACACCTCACAAACAACGTTTTCTTTTATAAAATAAAAAGAAGAGGAGTAGGGGGTTGGATGGTATAATATCCAATTAGTATCATAAAATTAAATTATATGTATGATAATTTAGTTACCATACCATTTAAAAAAAGATAGGTGGGGATAGAATAATAAAAAAACTTGAAATTGAAAGGAAATTAAAGGAAAAGAGGGAGAGAAATTACCTCTTGAATCCTCCTCTTGAGATCCTCCTTAAGGGGAATAGGCTTGGTCTTTTGATGAGAAAAGAAGATCTTGGACATGGGTGAGGGGATAGGGAAGATTCTTGGGTAGAGTTTAGACAATTCTTGAAGCTTGAGAGGTGTGAGGAAATGAGGGTGTGCAGGGTAGTATTTATAGTGGACGGGAGAGGGGTTTTCTTAATATAAAATTCATTAGTTTATTATTTCCCCAAAAGACAAGTAATAGTGAGTCTTCCATGACCAATAATAGTAATTTTATCATGTGATCCCGAACCAAGTGGTATTACATCATTAGAACATCATACATGACTCTATAATTAGCTTATTTAGCTTATTTTGTAAATTATGATATTTCACTATTCATCAAAAAATTCAAGTATTTTAGAAAAATACAAAAAATTCACCCCAACCATTTTTCAATGTGTATAATATAAAAATGATTTCCATTTTTCAAAAATAAATTTCTATATATTATTAATTTAATATTTAATTAAAATCACAATTTACCTAAAAAAAACAGTTTTTAAAATTAAAACTGATTTTATAATGCTTTCAAAAATTACTTGAGGTCTTATAAAATTATATTAAATCTAAAGGACATATATTTTTTAATTTATTAACACTTTTTAAGAAAATAAATTTTATTATAAATTAATTAATTAATTATAATTAATTATTTATGGCTTAAAAAAATGCCATTGCTTATAAGATGCCCAAATTTTATTTAATTATTCATGGGTAAGGTTACTATTATTTTGGGTGATTTTCTATAAGGGTCATATTACTATTCATAAGGGTAGTTTACTATTCATAAGGGTATGTTACTATTCACCAAAAAATATGTTTGTTTTATTAGACTCCAAAAATCATCTTGAACACAACCATGTATGTCAGATTTTTGAAATTCAAAACATAAAAGTGGAAAAATTATGTTTAATGGTCACATAATAATTATATTTCATTGTTATTACTAATGTGATTATACTATAAGGAATAATTATAAGAATGGAATTCCATTGATTAAACTTTGGGTCGTTAGAGTGAATCACTGGTTGGACATTCAGACTCTATCTGAAAATGCTGATGGTATGTTATGGAAAGATTTCTTGGAGAGGTTCTTAGAGAACTTCTATCCAGAGACACTGAGGTAGGAGAGAGTAGATGAGTTCATGAGGTTGACTCAGGGGAGTATGTCTGTGATGGACTATGATGGAAATTTTATGAATTTGTAGCACTTTGTTCCAACATTGACAGTGGATGAGGCTACTTCAACAAAATGATTTTAGGAAGAAATTAAGAGTGAAATTAAATCCTAGGTGAACATCTTCAGGCTGAAAAAGTTTTTATAATTAGTGAATCAAGCTCTCATAGATGAGGGGAACCTGAAGGAGGATTCTAGTGTATGACATATGGATGCTGCTGGGCGATTAGAAGGTACGTATTCTGAGAGCAGGAAGCATCATTTTGATAACTTTCACCAGAGCAGTGAAGAGCAGAGTGGCTGGGGGGGAATCAGTTACACAAGACATTTCTCTAGTGATTTTCCACCAATTAGGTAGGCTAGACCACTATCATAGACACTATCCTCGACCACCAGTGGAGTGTCGATTTTGCGACAAGATGGGACATCTAAAAAAGTTTTGTAGGAACCTGTAATAGATGAGAAATGATGGGGGAAATTAGATAGAATAAAAGTGTAGGAAAGGGATATTCTATACCTTATCAGGATGGTAGTTGGAGTTCTACTAGTCATGGTGGTATAGGTAGTGGATGTGGTGCTTCTAGGAAAGAGTTCCTATATCAGTAGAGTGGTGCATCCCAGGGGACTTAGACTATATCACAGGGAAGAGGGGAAAGATAATTGCATGCAATTCATCCTACACTTGTTGATAGCAAGGTAGGACCATCGATAGTGAGAGGCACTATTCTTATAGCTTATACATTATCTAGTACCTTACTCATTCCTTTATTTCTAACCATCTTGTTAATGGTTTGATCCTGGCAGTGGAGTTTGTGAGTGGGATGTTAATGATAAATACACCATTGGGAGTATAGTCTAGGGACATATTCTTGTTCAAGGGATATTCTCTCAAAGTTGGTGAGTATCCTTTTTCATGGGATATCTATATTCTCGATATGTCAGGCTTCGACCTAATTCCAGGTATAGACAAGTTAGTAGCATACTGAGCCCGTATAGATTGTTTCCAGAGGAGAGTGACGTTTACATATCCTAAGGGTGATAAGTACATTCACTGTGGAGAGTGGGATACCTAGGAAATTCGAGTAGGGACAATTCATTATCAACAGGGAGAGTTGACAACCCAAGTTTCTAGTCTATTGCTAGATGATATAGGTGTAAAATAGGATGTATTGACACCTATAGTGGATAGATTTTAGGATGTGTTTTCTGAATATTTATCAAGGATCCCACCTGAGAGAGTTGTGGAATTTACAATTGATCTCATGCTAGGAGATGAACCCATTTCTATTCCACCGTACAAAATGGAGCTGACAGAGCTTCAAGAGCTCAAGACTCAGCTAGAGGAGTTGATGGATAAAGGGTTTATCCATCGGAGTATGTCGCCTTGGATATCACCTATGTTTTTTTCAAATAAGGATGATAATAGTTTGTGCTTATGTGTTGATTACCAAAAGTTGAACCAAATGGATGTAAAGAATTGGTATCCTCTTCTACATATTGTTGATATTTTTGACTAGTTGAGAGGAGCTTGTGTCTTTTCTAAAACAGACTTGAGATTAGGGTATCATCAGTTGAGAGTTTAGACTTCTTATATATTGATAATTTATTTCATAAGTAGGTATAGCCTATATGAGTTTGTCATAATTCCATTTGGGTTGATGAAATCACCAACAGTGTTTATGGTATTGATGAAAAAAATCTTTCATCCATAGCTGGATTAGTTTGTGGTTGTGCTTGTGGATGAAATCTTGGTGTAATCCAAGACTCATGATGATCATGTCCAATATCTTGAAATTATCTTAAGTACACTGATAGAGAATCATCTATATGCCAAGCTATCTAAGTGTTAGTTTTGGATTGATCAGATACACTTATTGGGTCACATCATCTTAGAGGAAGGTGTGTCAGTGGACCTAGAGAAGGTTTGGGAAGTGGTTTCTTGGGAGCAAGCTAAGAATTTTTTTGATATCCATAGATTTTTGGGATTATCTGGATATTATTGATGGTTTATATAGGAATTTTCTCAATTGGAAGCACTACTTTTGGGCTTGAACAATAAGGGGATACAATTTTAATGGTCAGAAGCATGTGAGAATGCCTTCTAAGATTTGAAGAAGCGGTTGACATCAATACCAATATTGATCCTACCCGAAACAGGTGAGGAGTACACAATGTTTTTTTTACACTTAGGGATATGGATTGTATCATTTTTTATGTAGGGGAATCAAGTTATATCATATGGGTTTCGATAGCTAATCCCACATGAATGGAATTACCCTATGCACGACCTCAAGTTGGCTGTAATGGTATATGATTTGAAGTGTTTGTGGTATTATCTATTGGGTTAGAAGTTTACTGTGTTTATAAATCATAAGAGCTTGAAGTACATCTTTTCGCGATGAGATTTGAATCTTAGACAATAGATATGGGTTGAGTATGAACAATCAGTTGATTTTGAACTAGAATATATGCTCAGGAAAGAAAATATTATTGCTGATGCTTTAAGCAGAAAAACTCAGACTCAGGATGTTCAGGAGTCCAGTGTTGAGTGGAAGATAATGACCCTACTAGATGAGATGCATATGGAGATTTAGAAGAATCAAGAGAAAATGACTATGGTATCAGTTTTAGTGGAGTATACACTTTTGAGATAGATCAAAGACAAGAAACATGATGATCTAGAATTCTTATCTTTGAGGGAAAGCCTTAGAGGCGGGGAGACACCTTTATAATGGTTGATAGACAAGGATGGTATTATCTACATCAAGAATTGGGTTGTTGCGCCTTCTATTATATGGGAGGAGTTGATGCAGAAATTTCATGCCTTGAAGTGGGAGGTACATCCAGGTGTAACCAAAATGTGTTGCGACCTACGATGAATGTTTTGGTGGCCAAGCATGAAAAATGAGATAGCAGGGTTTGTGACATGATGCTACACCTATCGGCAGGTAAAGGCAGAGCATCAATGACATGAAGGTTTTTTGCAGCCATTGCCCATTCTGGAGTGGAAATGGGACGACGTTACAATAGACTTTATGGTGGGTCTTCTGAGGATGACTCAAAATAATGATGATATTTGGGTTATTGTGGAATGACTGATGAAGGTAGTGCATTTGTTTCCTATACATGATACTTTCTCAATGGAGTAGTTGGGAGACTTTTATGTTCAGGAGATAGTCCATCTGCATGAGGTGCCACATAATATTGTTTCAAACCATGACTCACACTTTTAATAGGTCTTATAGAAGGTTCTTGGTATACAGGTTTTGTTGAGTATAACTTTTTACCCATAGTCATATGGACAGTCAGAGCAAACTATATATGTGCTTGAGGATATGTTGTGAGCTTGTGTTCTAGACTTTAGTGGATCTTGGGAGAAGCACCTAGATTTGGTGGAGTTTTCCTATAACAGAAGTTATCAAGCTACTATTTAGATGGAACCATACAAGTATATTTATGGTAGTCCATACAGATCACCATTATACTGGTTGGAGGCATGTGATTTAGAGTTATTGGGACCAAGTCTGGTGTAGGAGATGTCAGAGCAGATTCAATTGATTCAGAAACATATGGCTATAACTTAGAGTTGACAGAAGTCATATGCTGATAGGAGTCAATGAATCCTAGAGTTTTCAGAGGTTTATCGTGTTTTCCTTCAGGCACCACCTAGGTTGGGTCACTATAGGATACAAAAATAGGGCAAGCTGGGCCCCAGGTTTGTTGGACCGTTTGAGGTTGTGTAAAGAATCAGGCTGGTGACATATTGATTGACTCTTCTACAAAAATATAGTGCTATGCATGATGTTTTTCATGTGTCAAAACTTCAATGGTATCACCCCAAACCTTCTCATGTGATCGATGTGGATGATATTGAGCTCGAGATAGATGCATCCTTAGAGGAGCATCCAATATGTGTGTTGGATTACAATACAAAAGTGTTGTGGGGAAAGGCCATGATGATAATTCATGTACCGTGGAAATATGTTTATGTTCAGGAGGAAACTTGGGAGATAAAAGCATATATGAGGGATCAATGGCCCAATATTTTAGACTCAGAATCTTAGAGAGACTTGGGAGTACAACTTGAGGAAGAGCTGTTATAAGGTGGGGAGATTGTAAAAACCCAAAATTTTATGAACATGTCTTGTGCTCAATTTTAGGTATTATTTTTTTCTTTGGGTAAGTAATTTTCATTTGGGTTTTACCTTGGGGTGGGTTTGGGAGAAAATTTGAGAAAAATGGAGTAAAGAGGGAAGTACATGGTTGGTGCATGATTTGCCTTAACAGTGCACCCTAGCCTAGCAAACCATGAAACCCTAGACATTGGGGTTTTTCATGGTTAGAGCATGTTTTTTCAAACAATGTGCCCTAAAATGAGAAACTATGCACCTCTTAGAAGATGTGCAAAGTTAAGGCACAAGGTTAGGAGAAACCGTACACCCCGAGTAGAAAATCATGCATATGGGTTTTTACTCCCCCAAAAATCATTAAAATATTTTTAGAGCCCCCATATTATACCCCCAAATTCCCTAGATCAATCCATAATTGATTTATCTCAATTCCATAGCCTCTCAGAGGTATTTTAAGGTCGTATGATCTCCATTATTCATGATTCAAATCATAGATCAAAGATCTGCACCCCTCCCTGTAAGATAATCCTACCCCTCTTGGTATCCTGTTCATATTACTTTATTCTCCCATCCTAGAAACAATTTTTCTTATTCTTTTGATTAGATATAGATATAGGATTTTGGATCTAGATCTATAATTGAGGGATCATTATTTTTTCAATCATGATTTAGGGTTTTAGATTCGGATTTCGTTCTACATCGTTGTGCTTCTCAAATTTTGGGGATTTCCATTGGGTGATTGTTCATTAATAAATTGAGGTAGTTGTTTTGTAATTTAAATACCAAAGTCTTGATTGAAATTATGTGTATGTAATTGTTAAATTTATATAAGATTTTTTTTCAATTGATCTTGTGATTGGATTAATTAAGTTGGTGAATTAGTTAATTAAGAAAAATTGGGAAATAGGGGATATTGGGATTGCTGAATTGAGTAATTAATTATGTAATTAATTAGGAGATATTGGGATTTTTGAATTGATTAATTAATTATGCAATTTATTAGGGGATATTAAGATTGATATTATTAATTAATTGTTTAGTTAATTAATAGGATCAAGAAGATTAATTAATTATTGAGTTAATTAATAGGATTGAGAAGTTTAATTAATTATTGAGTTAATTAATAGGATTGAGAAGATTAATTAATTATTGAGGTAATTAATAGGATTGATAATATTAATTGATTGTTGAGTTAATTAATATGATTGATAAGATTAATTAATTATTGAGTTAATTAATGAAATTGGGAATATTAATTAACTGTTGAATTAATTAATGAAATGATGAATGGTAACAATGAAATTCATATGAGAATTGAAATCTAGAATGGTAATAATGACATTATGAGATATGAAAGGTAATATAGAATGGTAAAAATGGAATTTTGAGATATGAAATGAGATATAGAATGGAATTTTAGGATATGATATCCCTTGGGGATAGTTTAGACTCCGGTATGGGCTGAAGTAGGTATTGAGGTTCAGGTGTCCTCAGGAACCTAAGGGATTATATAGTGAACCTTCTTTTTCTTACATTACTATTACATCATTTTAATGATAAAATCATTACATGACCAGGATCCAAAGGTTTAGTGTATTGGTAAAATTAGTACCATACATAGCATTTACAAAATAAAACATAAAAATTTATTTAATTCCTTCTCCAGATTCTTAGTGGCCTTCACATTCTCTTTAGTACAAGTAATCTCCTGGGGATATACATCAAAGAAAGGGGTGAGCTAAAAGCCTAGTAATAGGATAGATAAGAACATGAAACAATATAACATGGGGTGATAATATTTATAAAATAATCATCATATTAATGTGAGGAATCATTAGATAAAGTCATGAAATGTGGAAATGCATAAAAATGAAACATCATGTCTTAGTGGTCAACTACCACACATAGTTGTGAACAAAGATAACATTATGTTTACACATATTTAACTTTTATCATGAAATAAATCACATCAACCATTGTATTGGAATGCTATATAATTATGGTTTCACCCATAATATCATTACATTTACATTACGCTATATAATTTTGGGCTCACTAGTCACATCATAACATTTACATTATCTTTCATGCCACATAGAACATATATCAATCTTAGACATAAAATAACCCATGGAAAGGAATGAGTTTAATTTCGTAAATCATACATTCATAAACTTTGGGTTCCCAAATGAAATAGGGAATAATATACTTTATATAAGAATCATCAACCTTGAGTGAAGAAAAAACAATCTTGAGAAGTAAAAGGTGTGCTTTTTTGAAGAAGAGTTCTTTTAGAAAACATTGTGTTTTTCATAAACTCAAGTAAAAAAAATTTATATCCCAAAAAAGGTAAGATAAAATTAAGGAATTATATTTAAGGAATATTCATACTGAAAATGGGGTGAAAGAGGGAAAACCTAAAGAAATAGAGTAGGGTTTGAGAATTCCCCTTACCTTGTGTCTGAAAACTTCCTCCACATTAATATCATGTATAATCACATTATATTCATTAATTAAAAAATAAATAACCTTTTATACATTAATTTGATTCATTATAGTTTTATTAATTTCATTTATGGTCTTTTTATGAGTTATAGAGCTTAATTTCATCATTCAAGAGTGTTCTTTTTATTTTTTATTTTTCATGATCAGTTCAGTTGTATACATGAATGAAAGTTTGTGTAAAATGTGGATAAATATACAGAATTGTTATTATATTTTATTATTGATCTTATATAATTTTAAATTATCTCATAAATAATTTGGTTTTATATTATGAGGATGAATCATTAGATAAAAGTTAATGATGATCTTTTTAGGTTAATTTTGGCGGTTTTTCGATCACAACAAACTCGTTTTATTTTATCATTTAGTATTATGTATAAATGTTAGTTATATAAAATAAATATGGTTGAAAAATATATTTTAAAATATTTTTAAACCATTATAATTTTTTTATTAACATTCTTTAAGGCGTTAAAGGAAAATGAAAGTGCATCGCCCATAATGTCGGTAAATTGACACATCACGAGCAATGATTTCTTTTTTAGAATAAAAGAGAGAGAGAAAGGAGTTTGATGATGGATATGAAATTAAAATGATAAAATACTATTATATCAACCATATTGGACTTATCATTCCATTTGGATAAGATAAGGTTAGGAGAATAAAAGAAATAAATGAAATTGAAAAGAAATTAAAAGTAAAAGGAAGAGGATTTTACCTCTTAGATTTATCCTCCTTGAGAACCTCCTTAGGGAAAAGGTTTTGGTCTTTTGGTGATACCAAGAGATAATGGATGTCGGGAAGGGGATATGGAAGAGTATTTTGTATAATTTAGTCAAGACTCAAATCTTGAGAGGCGTGAGGAAAAGAGGGGGCGAGGGGTGAAATTTATAGTGGAGGAGAGGGGTGTTTTCTCATTATTATATTCATTAGATCATTATTTTGGTTCAAGACTATAAATAGTTTGATAATTATCTATAAATATATTAAAATAATGATTTAAAGTTATATATTATGTTTCTTACATCAATGATGACTCAATTAATAGTTTATTTAACTTATACTGTATATATACAGTAAATTACCATATGTTACTATTCACAAAAATTCAAGTATTTCAGAAAAAATACCAAAATTTCACCCTAACTATTTTTCAATGTGTCTAATTAAAAAATGAACTCCATTTTATGAAAATAATTTTCTAAATACAAGTCATTTAATTTTTAATTAAAATCATCATTTACTTAGAAAATACAGATTTTAAAATTATAACCGATTTTACAACACTTTGAAAAATTACTTAAGGTCTCATAAAATTATTTTAAAATAATAATACATCAAAATATTAATTTATGAACACATTTTATAAAAATAAAATTTCTTTTAAATTATTAAATTAATCATAAAATTGTAATTAAATATTTATGACTTACAAAAAATGCCAACACTTAGTTAATAATTTTTAAAAAATTTACTTACTTAGACTTGATATAATTATACCATAATTTCATTTATAATATACCTAAATTTTATTTATACTTTAATGGGTGAGGATACTATTCATTTTTCCATTTTACTATTCATAAGGGTCATATTACTATTCCTAAGGTTGTGTTACTATTTCATCATTATTGGTTCCTTAACTTCTAGAAATACCTATTTTTCATTAATTATTCATTTATTAAGTTTTTATTATGGTATATAAGTGATTTTATGTGATTTATACTATATTAAATTACTATAATAAAGGATAAATTCCATTGATAAAAGTTTGGTTCATTACATTCTTACACCCTTTTAAAATTTTACCCTGATTTGTTTTACATAAACAGGTGAGAGTACTTCTCCTTCATCACCTCCCCCAGTTCCCAAGTTGTTTATTCATAATTATGGTTCCTCCACAAAACTTTGAAAAGGTGAGTTGTCTTTTTGTGTATAACCTCATATTTCCGGTCTAGAATCTTTACTAGTTGCTCCTCATAAGAGAGATCATATTCTAGCTATACCACCTATGAGTTCAGTACATGTGAGGGATTTGGTATGTACTTCCTCAGGAGTGATACATATAACACAACATGAAATTGAGCCATATTTTCTAGAAGTTAAAATAAATAGGATATGGATCCTATGAAATTAAAAATCTCAAAGGGGCTAATGTACCTTGGTCTTAGCTTCCCTTTCTTTCCAAACTGCACGACTCTCTTCCATAGTGATATTCGAAGGAAGAATTTATCTCCAACATCAAACTCCAAGTCCCTTCGAAAATTGTTAGCATAACTCTTTTACTGACTCTGATTAGCTTTGATATGTTGTTGGATGGCTTGAACCTTCTCTATCATCTCTTTCACAAGATTAGGTCCAAGTAGCTTTCTTTCATCAACTTTATCCCAACAGGTTATAGTTCTACATTGCTTTCCATACAGAGCTTCATATGAAGCTATCTGAATACTTGAGTGAAAGTTATTATTGTATGGGAACTCAACTAATGGGAGATGCAGATCCCATCCACCTTTGAATTATAATGATAATTATCTTAGCATATCCATGAGAGCTTGAATAGTCCTTTAATATTGGATATCAGTTTGGGGGTGATAAGACGTGCTTAAATTTAATTCAGTACTCAAAGCATGTTGAAGACTCATCCAAAATTTAGATGTGAACCTAGGATCACGGTCAGAGACAATCTAGAGTGGAAACCCATGTAGCCTCATGACTTCTTTCAAATATATATTTTCAATTTTTTCAAGTGAGAGATCTCTCTGAATAGTGATAAAGTGGGCAGCCTTGGTGAGTCGGTCCACCAAAACCCATATCACATGATTTTATTTGGATGTCTTTGGGAGACCCATGATAAAGTCCATGGTGATATTGTCCCATTTCCACATCAGTATAGGTAATGGTTACATCATACCTTTGTACTTCTGTCACTATAATTTAACTTACTAACATATCAAGCACCTTGAGATATACTCTGCAACCTCCTTCTTCATATTATCCTACCAGAAGTGTTCTTGAAGATCACGATACATATTGGTACTTTTAGGAAGAATAGATAAAGTTGATCTATGTGCATTATCAAATAACTCCTTCTTTATCCCAGGTGATAAAGGCACACAAAGTCTCATTCCAAACAAAACCACACCATCATCATCAATATGGAACTCCTACAACTTCCCTTTCTTTGATATATTCACATTATTTTTCAACTCTGAATCATCCCTGTGTTCCTCCATAATCATCTCTTAGATATATGGTTGGAAAATAATTTCGGCAAGGTAGAATGTATTACCAGCCATTATGATTTCCAAATCCATCCTTTATATGTCCAAGAATATAGGGTCTTTCTCAATCCACAACATGGATAGATTATCATGTTATTTTCTACTAAGAGCATCGACTAACTAGTTTACCTTGCTGTGATTATAGATAATAGAGAAATCATAGTATTTGATTAGATCTAACCATCTCCTTTGACTCATGCTAAGCTCATTTTGTGTAAATATATACTTTAGGATCTTTTGACTGATATATATGTCACACTTCTCACCATAGAGGTAGTGCCGCCAGATTTTCAAGGTAAAAATCACGGCTACTAACTCCAGATCATGCATCGAGTAGTTTTTCTCATGGATCTTCAATTGTTGTGAGGTGTAGGATATCACATTATCATTTTCATGAGAACACAACCCAATCCTTTCTTTGAAGCATCACTATATATAACAAAACTTTCTCCAATTTTTGGTAATGTGAGTACAAGTGTAGTGATTAGTCTCTTATTTATCTCCTTGAATATTTCCTCACAAACTTCCATCCAAACATATTTTACCCATTTCCTTGTTAACTTAAATAGAGGGCTTGACAATCATAAGAAATTTCTCACAAAACGTTGGTAGTACCCAGCTAATCTAAGAAAACTATGGATTTATATGAAACTAGAGGGTATGTTCAATTCCTTAATTGCCTTTAATTTTGAACGATCTATAACAAATACCTCACTTGTGATCAAAATTCCTAAGAATGCGACTTGTTTCATAAAAAATTCACACTTTCTAAACTTGGCTTATAACTTATCCTTTCTTAATATCTCCAACATAAGCCTTATATGTTCTTCATGTTCCTACTTACTCTTAGATTATATGAAAATATCATCGATAAAAACTACCAAAAATTTATTGAGGTAATGTATAAAGACTATATTCATCAAATCTATGAAGATTTCATGGACATTAGTAAGTCTGATGGGAATCACACAAAACTTACAATTCCCATACCTAGTATAGAAGGTAGTCTTCTGAATATCTTCCTTCTTCACCTTTATTTGATGATATCTAGAACAGAGATCCACCTTTGAGAAGTACTGAGCTCATCATAGATGATCAAATAAGTCATCAATTATTGAAAGAGAATAATTTTTCTTTATGGTGATCTTGTTGAGTTCTCAATAATCAATACATAACTACATTGATCCATCATTCTTCTTAACAAATAGCACTAGCACACCCCTAGGTGATACACTAGGGAATATGAACCCTTTGTTCAAATACTCTTTCCGCTGCTTCTTTAACTCCTCTAGTTCGATAAGATCTATTTTATAGGGACACTTTGAGATAGGAGTAGCTCTAGGTATGAGTTCTATTGATAAATCTACCTCACAGTCTGGGGGAAGTTCAGGTAACTCTTTATAAAATATATCACTGTATTCCCTCACAATGGGAATTTCCTCTAGGTTGATACCTTCCTTTGAATTATCTATTTGAGTGAGGTATGCTTCTTCATAGGGAATCAACACCCACAATGTTGAAGTATTTTCCAAAGGAGATTCATGATATTCCTTGAATTTGTATAGGATCATGGGATGGTTTAGAATATGAAAATATATTTTATTTTCCCAATAGTTTATATGTGCTCTATATAATGAGAGCCAATCCATTATCATTATAGTATCAAATTCCACTAAGGTAAGTATCACGAGATTCACTGGAAGAATCTTCCCACATATTCCAACAGGAGAAGAGTCCAACACTTGGGTTACAATGATTTTACCACTTGGTGTTTTTATAGATATATCTACTTCAAGGTTTTAGGGATTCGATTCAATAGTTTTAGTAAACTTTCAAGATATAAATGTATTTTTAGAACCAAAATCAAATAATACTTTTTACATTATTGAGTGAATAAGAAGTGTACCATGTATGAATTTATTTTCTTTATCTACTTTATAAGTAGTCATAGCTAAGCCTTTCCTTGATCCTTTGGCTTTGGTGGCTACTGACACTGATTACCCTCGAGGACTCAAGGTTCAATGCACTAGCATGCATAGTTCCCTTGATCCCTATAGTTGTAACATTGGACCGTGAGTGGTAGTCTCCTTTTATCCACCACATTGTACTTCTTCCTCATGTCTTTTTGAAATTCATGATCTTGGTGGTCTTCTATCCCACCCTTGAAGCATTTCCTCATCTATTTGAGGCAGTTTCCATGATTCTTCTTCCCACATTTTTGACATGTTAGTGGTTAAGTTTTCTTTTCACCTTTACTATTAGATCCTCCAGCTTGAATCTCCATATTTTGTTTCTTATCACCATAGACATGGTACCATTCTACAAACTCTATATACACTTTGGTATCACATCAAAAAACTTCTTCATAACTCCCAAAGTCTCAAATTTCTTGAGCCTTCTGAAGGTGTGGTTTTAATCAACTAAATAATCTATCATTTTTTCTATCATTGTTGATAACAAAACATGAAACGTACTTTGAAAGCCTTGTGAAATTTGATTTATAGATTGTGATAGATTCTCCTTAATTTTTCTTTAGATATATGGATTATATATCTATCTTTGTATAAATATTTCAAGGGGAATACTTGTTAAGAATCATTATCTTAAAGTCTTCCCACTCCATCTCTTCAATTTCATTCTTCGGCTTGGTGTTCTTAATCAATTCCCACCATTTTTCAACCTCTCCATCCAAATGGTAAATGACCAGAGTCACCTTCTACATCATAGAATAGTGAAGTACAAAAATATCTTCTCCATTGAGTTAAACCACTATTCCATAACTAGTGGTTCGGAAGATCCACTGAACATCAGTGGTCGTTGTCACATAAAACACTTGATAGCTAGTTGATCCCTCTTAGGTGAAGGTGGATGTTCCACATTATTCAGGTTATTTTTCATAACCTGTGACAGTTGGGTAAGAATCGCCATGAAATTTTGAACTCCACCTCCCAAATCATTAGGGATATCGTTCAGGAAATCATTGAATTGTCCCTTGTATGGGTTATTGGCCTCATTTCTCTTGGTTCCCACCATTTTCTAAAATAGAAAATGTTAGAACAAAACACAAGTCAACAAGTCATGAATAAATAATTTATTGCTTTGTAAAATTAATTCTAAAGGCATATATTATGGGATCCTTATGTTTAGAATTTTCTAAAACAAATCTTCTTGGGTGATTACATATACATAGTCTCATACTAAGGGTTTTTACTAAGGTTCTCCAATCCTAATTTCCTAATTAACAAAACCATGCTATGATACCAACTATAGAAACCCCAATTTTTCTCACATTACTATTAAATAATTTTAATTATAAAATCATTATAGGAGTTGGATCCAAAGGTTTAGTGTCTTGGAAAAATTAGGACCATATATAACATTTACAAAATAAAACATAAACATCTATTTAATTCGTTTTTCTCTAGCTTCTTAGTGGCCTTAAAATTCTATTTAGTATAAGTAATCAAATGAGGATATACATCCAAGAAAGGGGTGAGATAAAAGTCCAGTAATAGGATAGATAAGAGCATGTAACAATATAACATGGTGTGAGAATGTTCATAACATCAACATCATAATCATGAGAGGAAGCATTAGATAATGCCATGAAATGTGGCAATGCATAAAAATGAAACATCATGCATTAGTCGTCAATTACCACACATAGTTGTGAACAAATCTATCATCATGTTCATGAATTTTTCAATTTTATCATGAGATACATCACATTACCCAATGCATTGGAGTGATATATAATTCTGGGCTCACCTGTCATGTCATAACATTTACATTATCATGCATGCCACATATAACATATATCAATCTTGGACATAAAATAACCCATGGAAAGGAATGGGTTTAATTTAATAAAGAATACATCCATAAACTTTGGTTTAAAAAATTAAATATGGAATAACATATTTGATATAAGAATCATCAACCTTGAGTAAAGAAGAAACAATCTCAAAAAGTAAAAGGTATGTTTTAATGAAAGAAGTACTCTTTTGGAAAACACTGTGTTTCTCATAAACTAAAGTAGAATATATATATATATATATACCATAAAAGGTAAGATAATCATGAATAAATTATATTTAAGGAATATCCATACTGAAAATGGGGTAAAAGATGGAAAACCCAAAGAAATAGAGTTGTGTTCGAGAATTCCCCTTACCTTGTGTCTGAAAGTTTTATTCACATTAATATCATGTACAATCACATTAGATTAATTAATTAAAAATACTGAATCTTTTATACATGAATTTGATTCATTATAGTTTTATTAAGTTCCTTAATGGTCTTTTTAATGAGTTATATAGTTTAATTTCATCGTTCGAGAGTGTTCTTTTTTCTAGTTTTTATGATCGGTTCAGTTGTATACATAAATGGAAGTTTATATAAAATATGGATAAATATATAGAATTGTTATTATATGATATTATTGATCTTACATAAGTTTAAATAGTCTTATAAATAAAATTTTTATGGTATGAGTATTAATAATTTGATAAAATTTAATGATGATCATTTTAGGTTAATTTCGGAAGTTTTTTTATCACAACAAACTCGTTTTATTTTATCATTTAGTATTATGTATAAATGTTAGTTACAAAACATAAATAGGGTTGTAACATAAAATTTAAAACATGTTTCAACCATTATAATGTTTTTATTAACATCCTTGATGGATTTAAAGTAAAATGAAAGTTAATCGCCCATGATGTCAATAAATTGACACATCACGAGTGATGATTTCATTTTTAGAATAAAAGAGAGAGAGAGAGAGAAAGGATTTTGATGATGGATCTTCCATTAACATGATATAATACCAGTATATCAAATATAATGGAGTTATAATTCCATTTGTATAAGATAAGGTGAGTATAATAGAATAAAGAAATGAAATTGAAAAGAAATTAAAAGTAAAAGGAAGAGGATTTTACCTCTTGGATTTATCCTCCTTGAGAACCTCCTTAGGGAAAAGGTTTTGGTCTTTTGATGAGACCAAGAGCTCCTAGAAATGGGGAAGGGGATGGGGAAGAGTATTAGGAATAATTTGGTCAAGGATCAAAGCTTGAGAGGTGTGAGGAGAAGAGGGGGATGAGGGATGGTATTTATAATGAAGGAGGGGTGTTTTCTCATTATTATATTCATTCGTTTATTATTTTGGATCAAAACTATGAATAGTTTGAGAATTATATCTAAATATATTAAAATAACAACGGGAAGTTCTATATTATGGTTATTACATAAAAGATGGCTCAATGAATAGTGTATTTAACTTATAAGGTATATATACAGTAAATTATAGTATTTTACTATTCACAAAAAAATTCAAGTATTTCATAAAAATCTCATAAATTCACCCTAAACATTTTTCAACATGTATAATTAAAAAAAACTCCATTTTATGATTTTTTTCTAAATATGAGTAATTTATTTATTTTAGCTAAAATCATCATTTACTTAGAAAATACATATTTTAAAATTATAATTGATTCTATAACACTTTGAAGAATTACTTATGGTCTCATAAAATTATCTTAAAATCATAAGACGTAAAAATATTAATTTATGAATTATTTTTAAGACAATAAATTTTATTTTAAATTATTAAATTAATCAAAAAATTGTAATTAAATATTTATGACTTACAAAAAATGCCAACACTTAATTAATAAATTTTAAAACATTTATTTACTTATACTATGATATAATTATACCATAATTTCATTTATAGGATGCCTAAATTTTATTTATACTTTCATGGGTGTGGCTATTATTCATTTGGCTGGTTTACTATTCATAAGGTCCATATTACTATTCCTAATGTCATGTTACTATTTCATCAGTATTGGTTCCTTAACTTACACAAATACTTCTTATTTAATTAATTATTCAGTTACAAAGTTTTTATTATGGTCTATAAGTGATTTTATGTGATTTATAATATATGAAATTACTATAAGAATGGATAAATTACATTGATATATTTTTTGGGTTGTTATAGATTATCTGGTTAAATAAAGAATAATTGATAATGTGACAACTATTTACTTATGTATCGTGTTTATTTGTTTATATAACTCCACACACTTTTATTAATTGGATATCATTTTAGACACTATTGGTGGTGACCTACTGAGTTGTAATCACACCCTACTCGGACTTCCTGATCGGTAACCAAATAGATTTCTTGGTTGTAGGACAAGTTAAGGGTAAATATCACACCCCGACCTGTCTAATATTTATTATATTATTTTTGTTGGGTTTTAGACCAGTGCGTAGGCACCGCATGGTTAGCAGAGACCGTGCGGACAGCCGAGCACCGGTGCGACAACTTCTGGATCGGACAAAAGTTCATGTTCTATTCGCGCAAAATCGGTAGAGGCACGCGCGGACCATGCAGTTGTGTTAATTCAAATAAAATTATTAATAATAAAATGAAATTATTGTTATTAGTTATTACCAAAAATTTTATTAAAATTATTTATGGAACTTTTTATATAAAAACTAAAATTGTTAAACTTATTATTATAATCATTATAATTACTAGTATTTTTAATTATTATTATTATTATTAAAGAAATTTTATTAGTAAAATAATTGTTTTATCAATATTATATTTTTATTAAAATTATTATTATTATTTATGTTATTATGAGTAATAATAATAATAATAATAATATTCTTATTTAATAATAATAATAATTATTTTTTTATTAGTTATTTATTATTTTTTTCTCCTTTTTCTTTTATTTTATTTTTTTTCTTTTCTTTGCATGGTTCTTCCACGCAGCTGTCCCCAACAGCCGGCTCCTTTCTACATGGCGCCTCACCCCTTCCTCCATGCCTGTCGCGAGAAAGCAGCCCGCAACACCGCACCCGCCGGCTTCGCCCGCCCACACCTCCTCTCCTCTTCTCCCTCTCCGCTGAGCCCCTCGCCCTGCACAACACCAGCCACGCCCTCCTTCTACCTTGCAGCACCCTAACCACCCTCGACCGCCTCTTCTACTCCTGTGCGACCCGGCGCCCTCTCATGCTCCAGCACACAACAGCCCCTCCGGCTGCCGCACTGCACCTCTTCTCCCCTCCTGCTCCTGTTCAGCCAACACCTGCAGCTGCGTCCCAGCACCACCCGCATTCCCCCTCTCCGGATCCCCTTGTTCCAGCGTCTCCTTGCAGCGCTACCCCGCACCCCCCTCCGGTCACCTGTTGTCCGCTCCTATCCTCACTGCTCCACTCCGCCCACCTAGCACCGGCTCCCTCGCACCCTGCCCGTCGCCCCTTGCTGTTCAGCCTCACGCCCAGCCTCCCTGCTCCAGCTTTGCAGTGGCACCCCGGCCAGCTCTACCTTTCTTTCTGCTCACGCAACACCCTTCCGCGACTCCACCTCCCTTGTAGCGCCATCCTAGCCAGATCCCCTCATCCCACCATCACACACCCCTACGCACCCCGTCCCTACTTAGCGTGCCCGACCACCCCCCCCGTTCTGTCTGGCCAAGCACCCTTCTGCCCTCTGCTGTCCCACGTGACACCCATCTGATCAACTCCCCTGTACACGCGATCTCTTTCTTCTCCCTTGTTCCAGCGCAAGCAGGACTACCGCAAACCCCCCTATTTGGTCCCTTCTTTCCAAGGCGACCTCTCCGCTGCGTTGCCGCATTGGCTCGACCCTCCTACGGTCGCGACTTCCTATTGCTCCGGCCAGCCACATTGTTGGTGTGACGAGTGCGACCCTGCGCCGTCCCCTGCCTCATTTGTTCACACGCCCAACCGCACACCTTATTCTCAAATAGGGCGCGCGAAGAATGACTTCCGCTGAAGGTGAGCAATTTGGGGTTCTTTTTGTTTCACATGCACCGGTGTCAAGGTGGGTTTTACACTGTTTATTCATTTGGATTATTTTAAGTTAGCTTTTCTATATTTTTAGATGCTTTGCGTTGTTGCAGCGCATTGGAAAGTTTTTTCGTTATATTGCGTCGTCAGCAGGTTGCGCGTACTTGTGCGCGAGTGTGAGACGTGCCGTTTCGTCGTCGTAACTGAGCTGTGATTCGAGGTAGGCCCCCCACTACATTCACCTATAAATTTAGATTTTATTAATTTCTTGATGTTTCTATTAATTTTAATAAATGGGAAATGATATAAGATAATTAATTCTTAAATGATTATTTGGTGTAAAAAGAGCGGTTTATTTTATACACGACACTTGAAATGTTATATTGATGAACGGACACTTAGTCATGAAAGAATGCCCATTTTACCTTTAAACATAATTCACGGAATTTCAAATTTAGTTTTGGTTTAAATTATAAATGATTTATTTTGAAGCGTGAATGAGTGTTTTGGGTTTTCTTGAGAAATGTGGTTTTTCTTTAAAATTGTTGAAGGCCCGTTTGGCACTTTAATAAAAATAAATTATTTTGGAAAAATCTCTTTGGGATGACTCAGGGGTGATCTTTGGTGTATGTTGATTGCGTGAGTGGTGTGTGATATTTGTGCTACTTGATTAACTTTGATGACTCACCCCTTTCCCTTTTATTATGCGTGTTGATATGTGAACCTGGCTTAGTAAGTGAATCTTCTGAGAATGATTACTGCACCAATTTAGATTACACACTGGCTAGTGGACCCATAGCAGAGGAATACTGAGTTATTGCTGCAATAGGGATTGGGCCCCTCGGTTAGGCCATGAAGGGCTATACCGAGCATTAGGGCGTTATGATGTCATCGAGTTAGGGAATGCCTTCAGGATGAGTCACATGTGTAGTATGTTCTGGATTGTTCACGAGATCCTAGGTTCGACCCATGTTTCCTTTAGTGTTTATTTGTATGTGGCAGATGATTGAGAGGTTTAGTTCGGTTGCTGGCCCCTGCGTGCCACTTTTTCCATTGCCCTTAGTGTGTGTTGTGGGTTATGTGTGGTTTCCCTTTTTTGCTAAGAACTAAAATTTGGATTTCTAAATTGTATGGGAAGACGTTTTCAAAATGTAATGCACCTTCTCCTTTCAAACATTAAAACTTGTTTTTAAATTAAAAAGGTAAATGGACTGATACTTGTTTTAGAAATGAAAGTGTGTGTGGAAACTAATATTTTATATACCTTAGTTCAATCCTGGAATTGGTAAATTATTTATTTAAAGGTAGTGCATTGGGAATAGTTTATTGGGCACACCTACGGAGTTTTAATACTCACAACTATAGTTTTTTTTCCTATTTTTAGTTTTACTGCAGGTTTGGCTCGAACTTTCTTGCCGTGGGCGAGAGTTGGTTGTGGACTGGTGAGCGACTCTCAGAGTCGTGAGGATTTTTGTTTGAGACGAGGTTAGTGTACTTTTTTGGTCATTCATTCTTTTTAGAGTCATTTATTTACTTTGTGTTATTCTAATTTTCTGCTGATTTATTTATTTTCACTGGGCAAAATCATTCCCAATTGTCCTCTATTGATGCCCTGGTGCTTGTCGCCAGCCCGGGAGGATCAGGAACGCCTCTTGGGTCATGCCGCTAACCGGCTCGGGTGATCGGTTCAGGGTCGAACTAGGTTGGTTCGTGAAAAAATGGTATCAGAAAAGGTCAGATCCTGATCGGACCTTGTTTTTCATAGCAGGTTGGCTCCTGAGAGGACCTTGTTTTTTAGAGCACCCATTGTTATTTGGGGTTGTCATGGTAGAAGGAGTAAAAATATTGGGACTTGAGGCGTATGGACGAGAAGGAAGTCATGAACCCTTGATCATTCTGAACCTCGGGTTACTGTAGGATGTTTGGGTTGTCGATGTCTTTTGATTCTTATGGTTTTTTCGGTATTGGGAAATGAAATGAGAGTCGGGCAAGTGACATTCGTGAGCTCGCATGGTCTGGCAAGCCATGTGGAGATGGAGACTTTACCCTAGAATGCTCTCAGTGACGGTGGTGTGACTGGCATATATCCGCCAACCATATGGATGAGTCACCCATCATCACTAGTTTCCCTCTAGTGAATCGTTTGGGTTTTCCTTCTTTTTGAGAATTTTTGTGAAAAGTATTATTTTAGTATTTGAAATGATAATGACCATGTTTGACCCATCTTCTTGTTTTCTTATTCCTTAGTGTTCACCCCCACAAAGGTTCGATGGATGCCCAAGGTGCAGCTTTGGGTGGTGCATCCTTAGAAAATCCTCTAATTGATCAGCCGAAGGACTATGTCCTTGAGTTTCGGAAGTTAAACCCTTCCCTCTTTTATGGGCAAGAAGATCCTCTTGAGGAAAAGGAGTGGTTACGGAAGATTGAGAGGAACTTCTGTTCTCTCACGTTGCCTGATTCATTAAAAGTAAAGTTGCCTACCTTTATGCTTGAAGGTCCAACCTGGAAGTGTTGGAAGTATGTGTCTCAAAACAATCCTCGAGAAGATCTCACTTGGGAGTTCTTCAAGTCGTCATTCATCCAACAATATTTCTTTGAGTTGACAAAGTTGAGGAAGAGAATGGAGTTGTGCGGTCTTCAGCAAGGTGTTGTATCACTGTTGTAATTCTTTTGTAGTTTCATGGACTAGGCTTCATATGAATCGGGGTATGTTGGAAATGATCCCGTGAAAGCTTGGCATTTTGAGCTCGGACTTTGTCCCGAGCTGCAATCGAAGGTGGAAGAGTTCAATGTAATCACCTTTCCTGACGTGGTGAGACAAGGATTCATCACCGAAGCTGAGTTAGTAGGAGGGATTGAGGTGGAGAATCCTTCTCCGACATTGGGAAGCAGTGTAGTATATTGCGATAAGAAGAATGGGAAGCGACCTGATGATGAGGGAACTGGTAGAGGAATCAAGAGGCCTTCAGAACTTCAGTCATCTTTTTCACAGCACAATGACTTGATCTTTCACGAGTGCAGTAAGCGGGGGCACACGAGTCCGATGTGCCCGAATGCTCCGAAACCCTACCACACCTGTGGACATCTGGGTCACTTACAACGATTCTGACGAGGTGTTTCTAATAAGCGCGGTGAAGCCAGACCTGGCTCGTTGAAGGTCACCTCATCCCGTCAGCAAAAGTAGGGCGATGTTTGTAGATCCGTTTGGAGTTTTTTATTCTTCTTTGTATTGTTCCTTGGATGTAGTGATTGTATCTTGTAGCATTCTATGGTGTTTCTTTTCCTTCAGTTGTAAGAAATGGTTCTTATCAAACTTATTTGAAACCTTTATTCTAATGGATGTGTGTTTGGTAAAATTCGGTTCATGTGTCATTTTTGGGAATTTCTGAAGCCTGACTGTGAGGAAAGATATGCTTCAATCATTGGTGCTCCAGCCATAGGCCCCAGAGTGAAGCTGGCACGTAGTCACGTGAACCCCAATGGTGAAGAAGGGATTTGGTTTAATTTCCATCCTTAGCGTGGGTAGTTTGTGTTCCTTTGACAGTGTGACGTCATTGGAGTGATGGTGACGGTAGTTTCAATGCTCTAACAGTAGGGCCCTTCCCTTCTCCCCCTCGTGGTGGGGGATTTTTGGACTCTATGGGAAGCTTTCAAACTCGGTCGATCTCCTCATTCCTTATGGTGGGGAGACCCATCACGGGTCTCGTTGAATTCAATTGGCTTGTTTCCTATGGTGGGGAGTCCAATCGGGCCTCCCCGTGTCAGTACCAGAGTTTCATTTTGGGATCCATTTTGGGTGGTGTTTAAAGTGTTTGTGTTTTGAGGATAAGTTGCATGTCATGGGAGTTTGGTGTTCATTTGGATCGATCAAATTAAGGCGCTTAAACTTTTGGGGGTGAGTGAAACTTACAGAGTTTCATCTTTGATTCTTGGTCTTGTCATGGCTTTCTGGGGGTATAAAGTGTTATGGTGGGTAGAATTGTCACACCCCGACCTGTCTAATATTTATTTTATTATTTTTGCTGGGTTTTAGACTAGTGCGTAGGCACCACATGGTTGGAAGATACCATGCGGACAGCCAAGCACTAGTGCGACAACTTTTGGATCGGACAAAAGTTTACATTCTGTTCCTGTAAAATCGCTAGAGGCGCGCACGGACCTCGCAGTTGCGCTAATTCAAATAAAATTATTATTAATAAAATGAAATTATTGTTATTAGTTATTACCAATATTTTTATTAAAATTATTTATGGAACTTTTTATATAAAAACTAAAATTGTTAAACTTATTATTATAATAATTATGATTACTAGTATTTTTAATAATAATAATTATTATTAAATAAATTTTATTAGTAAAAGAATTGTTTTATCAATATTATATTTTTATTAAAATTAAAATTATTTTTTTGTTATTATGAGTATTAATAATAATATTATTCTTATTTAAGAATTATTATTATTATTATTATTATTATTATTTTAGTAGTTACTTTTTATTTTTGTTTCTCCTTTTTATTTTATTTTCTTTTTTTTTCTTTGCCTGGTTCTTCCACGCGGCTGTCCCCAGTAGCCGGCTCTTTTTTGTATGGCGCCTCACCCCTTCCTCATTGCCTATCGTGAGCAATTAGCCCACAACACCGCACCCGCCTACTTCGCCCGCGCACGCCTCCTTTCCTCTTCTCCCTCTCCATTGAGCCCCTCACCCCACACAACACCAGTCGCACCCTGTAAAGCCTTGCAGCACCCCAACCACCCTCAACTGCCTCTTCTTCTCCCGTGCGACCTGATTCCCTCTTCTGCTACTGCACACAACAGCTCCTCCGACCGCCGCACTGCACCTCTTCTCCCCTCCTGCCCCTATTCGGCCAACACCTGCAGCCGTGTCCCAACACCACCCGCACACCCCCTCTATGAATCCCCTTATTCCAGCATTTCCTTACAGCGCAGCCCCGCACCCCCCCTCTGGTCACATGCTGTACGCTCCTGTCCCCGCTACTCCACTCCGTCCACCTAGCACCATCTCCCCCGTACCCTGCCCGTCGCCCCTTACTGCTCTGCCTCACGCCCAGCCTTCTCGCTTCAGATTTGCAGCGGTGCCCCGGCCAGCTCTCACTTTCCTTCTCCCCGCACATCACCCTTCCACGACTGCACCTCACTTGCAGCGCCTTCCCAGCCAGATCCCCCCGTCCCACCATCGCGCACCCCTACGCACCCTATCCCTGCTTAGCGCGCTCGACCAGCTCACCTCCCCGTTCTATCCGGCCAAGAACCCTCCTGCCCTCTATTGGCCGGCACAACACCCATCTGAGCAGCTCCTTTGCACCCACGATCTCTTTCTTCTCCCTTGTTGCAACACAAGCAAGACTGCCTCAAGCCCCCCCTTTCCAGTCCCTCCTTTCTGAGGCGACCTCTCTGGTGCGCTGCCGTGCTGGCTCAGCCCTCCTTTGGCCGCAAATTCCTACTGCTCCGGCTAGACACATCATTGGTGCGACGAGTGCGCCCCCGCACCGTCCCCTGCCTCATTTGTTCACGCGCCCGACCGCACACCTTATTCTCAACTAGGGCGTGCGAAGAATGCCCCCTGCTGAAGGCAAGCAATTTGGGGTTCTTTTTGTTTCGCCTGCACCGGTGTCGAGGTGTGTTTTACACTATTTATTCATTTGGATTATTTTAAGTTATCTTTTCTGTATTTTTAGATGATTTGATTGTTGGAGTGCATTGGAGAGGTTTTCTGTTATATTGCGTCGTCAGCAGGTTGCATATACTTGTGCACGAGTGTGAGACATGCCGTGTCATCGTCGTAATCGAGCTACGATTCAAGGTAGGTCCCCCACTACATTCACCTTTAAATTTAGATTTTATTAATTTCTTGATGTTTCTATTAATTTTAATAAATGGGAAATGATATAAGATAGTTAATTCTTAAATGATTATTTGGTGTAAAAAGAGCCATTTATTTTATACATGACACTTGAAATGTTTTATTGATGAACGAACACTCATTTGTGAAAGAATTACCATTTGAACTTTAAACATAATTCACATAATTTCAAATGTAGTTTTGGTTTAAATGATAAATGATTTCTTTTGAAGCGTGAATGAGTGTTTTGGGTTTTCTTAATAAATGTGGGTTTTCTTTAAAATTGGCGAAGGTCCATTTGGCACTTTAATAAAAATAAATTATTTTAGAAAACTCTCTTTGGGATGACCCAGGAGTGATCTTTGGTGTATGTTGATTGTGTGAGTTGTGTGTGATATCTATGCCACTTGATTGACTTTGCTGACTCACCCCTTTCTCTTTTATTATGCGTGTTGACAAGTGAACCTGGCATAGTAAGTGAATCTTCTGAGAACGATTGCTGCACGAGTTTAGATTATGCACCGGCTAGTAGCCCCATTACAGGGGAATACTAAGTTATTACTGCTATGGGGATTGGGCCCCTCGGTTAGGCCATGAAGGGCTATACCGAGCGTTAGGGCGTTATGATGTCATTGAGTTAGGGCATGACTTCAGGATGAGTCACATGTATAGTACGTTCTGGATTTTTCACGAGCTCCTAGGTTCGACCCATGTTTCCTTTAGTGTTTATTTATATGTGGTGGACGATTGAGAGGTTTAGTTCAGTTGCTGGCCCCCGCGTGCCACTTTTTACATTGCCCTTAGTGTGTGTTGTGGGTTATGTGTGGTTTCCCTTTTTGGCTAAGAACTGAAATTTGGATTTCTAAATTGTACGGGAAGATGTTTTCAAAATGTAATGCACCTTCTCCTTTCAAACATTAAAAACTTGTTTTTAAATTAAAAAGGGCAATGGACTGATACTTGTTTTAGAAATGAAAGTGTGTGTGGAAACTAATATTTTATATACCTTAGTTCAAACCTAGAATTGGTAAATTCTTTATTTAAAGGTAGTGCATTGGGAATAGTTTGTTGGGAACGCCTACTGAGTTTTAATAGTCACACCTATATTTTTTTTCCTGTTTTTAGTTTTTCCACAAGTTTGGATCGAACTTGCTCGCCGTGGGCAAGAGTTGGTTGTGTAATGGTGAGTGAATCTCGGAGTCGCGAGGAGTTTTGGTCGAGACCAGGTTGGTGTACTTTGTTGTTCATTAATTATTTTCAGATTCATTTATTTACTTTGTTTTATTCGACTTTTCTGCTGCTTTATTTATTTTCACTAGGTAAAATCGTTCCCAATTGTCCTCTATTGATGCCCTGGCGCTTGTCGCCAGCCCGGGAGGATCAGGAACGCCTCTCGGGTCATGTCGTGGACCGGCTCGGGTGATCGTTTTAGGGTCGACCCGAGTTGGTTTGTGATAGTAATGTCCCTATGTTAGATGACTGATTTGGGGATAAAGCATGTATTTGGGAATGAGATGTGGTTTGGGACCCACTTGGGAGTTGTTAGTGTCTTTACATTGAGTTGCATTTTGACACTGGACACGTTTTTTGGCATGGAATATGTACTGTTTAATTTTGATATTGTATTTCCAGTTTTGGTCATCTTGTTATACTAGTATTATTCTGGTTATGATATATTTTTGTTATTTAGTTGTTATTTTTTATTTATTTTCATTAGTGTATTACTCTAATAAAAGAGGGTATAGTCTCCCCATGATTGATATTAGACCCTCACTGCTAGTCGGTACCCTTTGGAATATGAGGAGGTGTTCCTGAGGTTAAATAGCGAACCGGATCAGGGAACTAGTGCGTGACACTCAGGTCGGGGCGTTTCAGTGAAGGTGAGATTTGAAATTAAAGGAAACAATTATATTTTTCAGGGTGTAAATATTTGAATCTCATGGTTTTAAGAGTCAAAGAGTTGACCAGACTAACCCATGTTGTGGTTTGGTAAAACATCCTCTAGTTTACATGAAAGTTATATATTTATAGATTAAGATTCATTTTAAAATTCAAAAGGATAATGTTGGAGATTTGACTTGATGTGTTTGGATATTTTGACTACACTTAAAAGTGTGGGACACTTGTCATGATTATAGAGGATCATGATGACACTAATTGGTCCTATCCATTGATTAAAGAGATAAAAGACAAAGTAAGTCTTCATATACCATGATATTGCATAAATGAAGAGAGATATAGATCATTATTGAAAGATCTAGTTGATTAAGAGAGAGGCCATAAAAAGGAATTTACCTAAAAAATACAGTTCATAAGAGAAGTAGGTTCTTGATTTATAGAAGTTCATTAATACATCTAGTTGATTGAAGAAGATGAAGAAGAACAAAGAGAAATCATTTTTTTTGGAAATTATCTAACCTATATTCTCTTTGGAGAAATTATTTTATGCTATAATTTTTTTTGGAAGATCAATGTCTCAACTGTCTTAACATGGAGTTGATCACATCTAGATTGAGATAAAGGAGGTAACAATGTGGATGCAATTAGATCATAAAATATTGACTTTTTTTACCACAACACAAATATGTTTCTTGTACTAATTGCGAAGCAACTCTCACATATATAAATATGGGAAGATTAACCTTAAAGATGTGCATGGAGAGAGTGGAAGAAGGAGTGATCCTTCAGTGGTGGTATTCCATATCTAAAAAAATTATAAATGAAATGATCCTTTACAAGGAGTGACCATTTACCAAATCATTGTATTCAATAAAATAGTGTGTTGATAGAGGAATTTGGTACACTTGAATATCATAGTGTGTATGCTCCTTGGATGAATCCTATTGTGGATAAACCAAGTAAAATTCACATATATTTTTGTGATTTATTTTTTTCATATATTTTGTGTTTTTGGTGTGAATGCATTCAAGGGGGAGATATATTATAAGGTGTATCTTCTAACATCAGAGAAAGATTCAATGAAGGGTGATTGTAATGTTTAAAATAGATAAAAGTTTTAAATTGGTCAATATCATGATTTATTCTCCCTCTTCAATGTCACAACCCATCCCACGAGGCCCAGACATGACTACCCAAAACCCACCTTCCATAGGCCAGGGGTTGGTGACTAGCACCTAAAGGATTTTCCCAAACTGGGAAGACATTGTCTTAGAGATCTGTACACACTCAAAAAGGGAAACTGAAGTAAAAAACCAACAAAAGTAAGGTATAACCATGAGAGTAAGTACAACCTCAAGTACAATTATAAACAGAAAAAATGGGACGGAATACAATCCCTAGAAACTGAAAAGAAAGTAAAAAGTTGTTGCATCTTCCCTAGATCTCTACCTGGAGGGTAGTATATGTAAGTCTGAAGTCGAAGAAGAGGATCTCAACTGCTCCTATCGCACCAAGCTCCACCAAGTCCCGAACCTCCAAAGTCTGCCTTGAAGCATCAGTAGTATGCACCAGACACACACGTGCGGGTGGAGCCCATGCATGGGTGAGTATAACAACTCAGTAGGGGACCCCGAGACCCCCGAAGGTCTCTCAGTAATCCACAAAGGAAAAAATCACAAGAAATACCACAAAGGTAATATCACAAGCATTATCTATATCATGATGCATAAAGAAAAAGAGCTATCTCACTCTAATGGTATAAATTCAAGGTTACTGGGTTAGGGATGACTAGTCGTAAATCCAGATCATCATATCCATAGTAACTCTACTGCTGACCCATATAGGTCACTCTATGCTGACCCGTATTGGTCACTAGATGCTGACCCATATTGGTCGCTGGTGCTGACCCGTATTGGTCGGTGGTGCTGACCCGTATTGGTCACTGTTGCTGACCCATATTGGTCACTGGTGCTGACCCGTATTAGTCGCTGGTGCTGACCCATATTGGTCGCTGGTGCTGACCCGTATTGGTCACTGGTGCTGACCCATATTGGTCACTGGTGGTGACCCATATTGGTCGATGGTGCTAACCCATATTGGTTTCTAGTATATATATAACAACCCAAACTTGACGTACATAAACATTACATTACTTTTGCAGAATACTTAATACATAACAAAAACTGACACCCAAGGACCGTAATAGTTTAGTGTCTTTGGAAACTTGGAACATAATCTTCTAATCATGGTGAAAGGTATTCAACATCTCCCATAAAGATATTCCCCTTTTGTTTTCTTACCTAAAACCTTTATTTATATCCTGGGAAAAAGAAAACATATAAAGAGTGAGTTCAAATGCTCAGTAAGGGTAAACATGGAGAAAATAAAATAAACCATATACATTTGAACTAAAAAAACATGCACATAAAGTTTAAACATCAAAATCTTGAGCTGTGAAATAAATCTTGGCAGTACATAAGGAATAGATCATAAATAAACATAAATCATGATAAAATAGAATGGGAATAAAACATGTAATTATGGAAACCATTAAGCATATGATATGATTTCCATAGTAGCAAAGCCATTGCTGCCAAGACCATCATAGTGGACAAAGTCCATTACTGAATCGGGTTTACCTGTCGTTCCAGCTCTGTATTACTGTACCAGATTTACTTACTGTTACAACCATGTCTATCTCATGAGATATAAATCTTTACCCAATGCATTGGAGGGAGATATAGGTCCCACCCATCTCATATTGAAATCATTCTTACGTGTGCCACAAAACAATCATAAATCATTCATCACAACCCAAAGAATAAAATGGGTTTCATAAACATCATCCCTTCCCAACATAATTCATATAAAAAAATGGATGTCATTTCATCATAAGAAAAATCAAACCATGTAAATAATAGAGAAATTATACTTGAAACATAAACATACTAAATAATTTCATCTTATATGGAAATTAGTTTTGATAAAACACTTGAAATGAATTCTTGAGGAAAATATCCTTTCTTCTTCAAAATAATTTTCTTTTCTCAAAATGCCATGAAATTTTAAAAGAAAAGGATTTTGTTGAAAATAATCATGAAATATTGTACATAAAGATTCATTATAATAAAGTGTTATGAAACCGTAAAAATCAATTCATGCCGTATAAGTTAAAATAAAACATTCTTCTCATACTTTTTCCGGAAATGTCCAAAAGTTCCTCATATGGTAAACAAAAGAAAGATTCCTTCCATAACATGATGTAAAAGTCAAAGAGGAGTAAAAATGACTTTAAAAATACATTGAAGAAAATTAAACCCTTTATTAAAAACATTTTTATGGACATGGATTAAAAATATAACCCCAGTAAATACTTACGTATAAGCAATCTCAAATAAAAATGAGATTTCAAAATTATCCCTTACCTTAGGTCCAATTTCTTCCGTACGTATCCGAAACTCCAATATAGTGGGTTTAAATATATTATTAACTAGTAACAGAACCATAATAATATTTATGATATCATATATGATTCACTTAGTACTTTATATTACTCGTTCTTTTGTCAATTCCATGTTAAAGCATCGTTTTGGGTAAAATCGTTTCATTTATCGTACGTGTTTCGAGTTGTTGTTATTAATTTTATTACTTATATACTGATTTAATTAATTCCAGAATGTAAAACATGATTTATTTAAAATATATATTGAGAATATAAATATATATGATAGATCGATAAATGAAATGAAATACACCGTTCATGGAGACGGTAGGTCGTACGTACGCATGAACACTATTTTTGTTTCCTTATTGAATTGAATGGTATTAAGTAAATGGAACATATATGTAAATAAATCAAGTATAATTATTATGTCATATATTTCATGATTATTTATTATATATACTTTATAATCATACTTGAATGGTTAATCATGGAGAATGAATCTCATCGCGTCGTGGAGACGGTAATCCGTACGTACGCACAAACGATGATATCATTCCCATAATTATTGAATGGAATTGGATTGGATGATATAATTTATTAGAATTAGTATGATGTTATAATAATCATATATATTTATTATTTCCACCATTATACCCATCCAAGTAAGGTGGTGGTGGAAAATAGATTACACCACGGCGTGGAGACGGTATTCTGTAAGTACGCACGCGCGATGATTTCGTTTTCCGTAGGATGGATAGAAGGTGAAATAGGGTTGCTTCATATTTATAATAACATATCAGTATATGAGTGATAATGATGTTATTACTTTATAATGAAACAAATAAATAATAGTAAGTAGAAGAAGAAATAAATTTGAAAGAATCGATAAAGGATATTACCTCTTCTTCGACGCGCCTCTTGTAAACCTCATCTTAGGGCACTAAAGTTGGTCTTTGAAGAATACCAGGACCTCTAGTATGTTTCTAGAAAAGTGGAGAAGAGAAATTGGCAGGGTTTTTACGAGATTTAAGGCTCAAAATGGTGTGAAGAGAAGAGGGAGGAGGTGCCCTTTTATAAGGGAGGAGAGGGGTACCTTTGGAAACATACGAAATATTAATTTATAATAAATTCAAACCCCACTTAAAAACCTCCAAAAATGACTCAATTATAATATGAGATGATATAGAGTTGTAATATCATCTACCAATAAAATTTAGACATGTTTTGAGTTTATTTTAAACCTTATCATTTTGATTTATTCTTATTTAATCTATTTAATTTTATTTGTGGTAATAATATTCTAATTTTTAAATTGTTATAAATAATTACTTATGTGTTGTAAATTTTCCATAATTAGATAAATTATTAAATTTTATAACATATAATTTTTAATTTTTTATTTTTAAATATTTTTTTGATTTTTAAACAATTTAATAATATATTATTTTTATAAAATACCAATAGTGTCAATTTTGACACTATTCAATTATTTGAATTTAAATAAAATCCACAGAGAAGATATATTCAATAAAAAATATTTAATATATTCCTAACATGTCATATTCATATATAAAATTAGTGGAGCACATTAAATAGTTCATATAATATTTATTTTAAAAATTTTAAAAGCATTTATTTGATATTTCTCTTAATAAAATAATTACTACAAAATTTTTGTATAATTATTTAATATACTTATTTGTTGCATAAAAATTAAAAATAAAATTTTATGATGAAGATAAATATATTAAATTTCATATTAATACTTTTAATCTAATTTATCATCTTAAAATCACAACATTTAAATTTTTATATTTGTTAAGTTATGAAGGTGACAACTTTGACATTATTTAAAATAAAATAATACAAATGTCATAATCTCTTTTATACAGCTCCAAATGGTACCAAAGTAGAACCTTGGATGATTATGGTATATATATACTCTAAAAATAGGTTTTGGTCAAGTTTTTGGGCCTTTTGATGGGTATTATTACTTTAATAAAAACTATATTATTGATTTTTCATTATATAAATAATTTCTACATCATTAATGTATAAGCTATTAAGGTAATTAAATATTTTCTAACAATTACAAATAAATTACCATAACAAATAAAAACATTTTAGCTTTTAAATGAGTAATTATAATCTAATTTATATTCTGTATAACCTTATATTAAAAATAATTTAATTTTTAAAGTTTGAGTGAGTCATATTTCACTTTATTTTAAATAAAATAAATTAAAGGTCTTAATCACATCCAAGTGGGTTCCAATAGATTCTATTTCAACCCAAATATGTTTAAAGACGAAATATAATCATCCAATTATATTAAGATAAGTGTTAGGGTAATTTTATAATATTATATTTACCCTTAATTACCTGATCTACCTTTAACTATGGTAAATAAAATTTACCATAGTTACTATTCATAATGCCCAAAAATAAAAAGTAGCCTATTAAAATAATTTAGACCCATTGATTCCAAATATGGAATCCATTTTTTCAAATTCAATACACAGAAGTTTCAGAAATTAAATTAAAATTAATCCTATTGTCGAAAGAAAACGAGTTTTTGTCTAAAACATTGCAAAAGATTGATATGTTTTTACCTATGAATTCAATGTAAAATTAATGGTAATAACATAAATTATATTAAATGGTAAAAATATATTCTATTTATACTTTAAAACCAATCAACATTATAATTTAACCATATAAATTATCTCGATGAAAAAAGTTGTTTTTAATTAAAATTTACCGTGTTTTTACTATTCATTAAAATATTAATGTTATCATAAAAATATCAAAACTTTATCCAATGTAAATTTTTATATCCTGATTCAAAAGAAGAAGTTTATTTTGTAAAATTGAACTTATAAACTTGTCAAAAATTAGATTTAAAATGGGTGCTCCATCAAAAGGTGACAAAACTGTATTTTTTGAAAAATAATTCTCTTATCCAAAAAATTGATTTTGTTCTCATACCTCATTATAAAAAATGTGTAAGATGAATTATAATGTTATAAAATTCAAAATTCAGTTAATACTATTTATAACGGCTAGTCCATAATATTATAATAATATATCATTGTTTAGTGAAACTCGGTATTGCGTACAACATACGCTATTGAGGAAGGTCGCTCTTGCATGAAACACAAGCCAAGAATATTGTTGCGTATACTACAAGCTAATAAGGTGTTGCGTATAGCGCAAGCTAATCTTGGTGAAGCGTATAACACAATACATCAAAGAAATTAAAAATAATATTTCTCATAAAATCTTGGTGTGTTACAATATAGGTAGGGATGATTAGTCATACAACTAGATCATCCCACTCTGGAGTTTCTGATGCTGACCTGTATTGGTCGCTCTTCTTCTTCTTCATGTCACAACTAGCCACTGGATTCCCGCACGTATCACGCATGATCTCCGGAACATTCTTCTCCTCAATCCATCGGTCATATTTCAACTGGTACAAAGTCCCGAAAAATCATACCCAAGGGACCGCCCCATCATAGGGGTCCCAATGTGACAGACAGTGCGTCGATCGGATGCCCGGTCTGTGAGATATGGACACTTTTATAAAAAGGGCCATGTTGGATTCAAGTTTGATCCAACCCAAGTTGCACGTCAAACTCTGTCAAAGCTCACTTAGAGTATCTCCAAATAACCTCCTTATCACAAGAGTCCTTATGCCACAAATATTGCGTTTTTCGAAAGCCCAGTCTGTTAGTTACACCCCTTTCTGTGAAACTGGGGTGATCGCACCTCAGTCCAGCCCGACTCGGTCGGGCCCGCCAGAATATGCCAAAGGGACTGCTTCCTAAAAAGGGGTCCCAAAACCACTGATGATGTGTCAAACAGACACTAGGTTTGTTAGTTACGGGTGTTTCTTTATTTGGAGGCCGGTTAGGTCTGGGCCCGATCCGACTCGGTCAGGCCGACCTGACGCAATGGGTCCCAGGGTTTACCCGACCCTTCCTAGGTTTTCCCTGTTAAGGGTCAGCTCGACTAGTTCGTGGGCCTGGGCCACGGTTGGCCGGGCCCGCCGGGTGGGGCTCGACTCCCCCGCACTGGCCCGATGGGTGGGGCTCAGCCCACCCGCGCTGGCCTGCTGGGCCGCGGGTCTGGCCCATTTGTTCATCCCGCGTCTAGCCCGGTCCGTGTAACATCCCCAAATGATAAAGGGATAAATGACTAAATGATATGACTTATGTCAACAAGGTGCACCTTCCTTTTCGGGAGCCTCTCTGATTAGAACTCCACAGTTAAGCGTGCTTGGCTTGGAGTAGTGATCAGGATGGGTGACCTTCTGGGAAGTTTCCCAGGGTGTGTTTGAGTGAGGACAAAGTACACTGGAAAGGGCATGTGTTGGCCTATGGGGACAATCATTAGTCAGATGACCCGTTCAGACATGTGGGTGGACCTTGTGGTGGGCCCCACGTGTCTACGGGGCAACTGGTGGTACCTGGTGGGCCAGGACCCGACAGCCATGTTAAGGCGGGGTTGCTGTGCTGTCATTGGGACCCGGTTGTCACAGTCTGCCTGAAGGCAGACCGCATCTCTAGTTAGCCCTACGGATGCGGGGTCGTTTCATCCGGTGCCCCACCGCGTGCAATGGTCGGCCAGGTGGTTGATCGTTCTCCAGCCGACACGGTCTGGCACAGGGCCATCCCCTCCTGCTGCGGCCCATTGACCGTGGTTGCTGCCACTGGCGGTGCCTGCGGGCGCTGCCCTTCACCCCGTGCGGCCGGCTCGAGCCTGCCGCCTATGGCCCCTGCAGAGCCGACACGGTTTGGCGCAGGGCCATCCCCTCCTGCTGCGGCCCATTGACCGTGGCTGCTGCCGCTGGCGGTGCCTGCAGGCGCCACCCTTCACCCCGTGCGGCCGGCTCGGGCCTGCAGCCTCTGGCCCCCGCAGCGCGCGATGGTGTGTCGCCATCCCACCGCCCACGACCTGTTGCCATGGGCCTCCTCCAGCCACCGTCGACCACCGCCGGCATAGCGCACTGACAGTTCTTCCCACAGGCCATCAGATGTGCTCTAGTGGTCCATTATTAGTGCCGTCTGCACCTATGAGCTGCTCGGGTCACCACCACCACTGCGTGACCCCTATCTTTGCCTTGCCGTCACATTTCCCAACTGCGCATGGGAAATACAAGAACAACTAGATCGGCGGAGGGTCCGAGCCTTGTTTGGATTGGCCCGCACCCTCTGCGTTAGCATTTTAACAAGGGGTGTTAACAACAAATAGAGAATTTATAAACAACTCCTGGCTTGTAACCCCGCATCAACCTCTCGTATTTAAAGAACAATCCGCGAATCAACCTGTTGATCGGTTGATCCATGTTCTTCGTATAAATCAAGAACGAGGAAAGTGGAATATCACAATATCAAGAACAAAAACCCCTACCTCGAGATTCGCTGGAGGTGTTGCCTCCGAGCTCCATTTAAATAGGAGGGGGAAAAGTGAGTAACACATTGAATAATTAATGAGGTTCATTTAATAAATGAACCTCTTAATTCCCTAACAGTTCGATTTCAAAAAAAGGAGAGTCAAGCCATTAATTGGCTTGAAAAGTCACCGGTCCCCACCACCACCACTCATCTGCTAGAGAAAAAGAAATAAAATAACTTTTTAAGTTATTTTTTTTATTTTTCTGTAAAGTCCAAAATTTAACCTTTTCTCCCGACCTACTACGGTTGAAGTGAATCTTCCCTTAAACGAATCGTGGAACTGCAGATTCAACAGTGCCGTTAGATTTTTAATCTGAGCACCGGTTCAAAATATAGAAAATGAAACCCGCACGTTTATTGAATGTACCTTAAAAAAAGTTCATAAATTCATTCCAGGCACACCGGGTCTCGGAATCATGCACCGTCAATTTTCGTAGACTTGTAAAAATAAAAAATATTTTAAAAACAATTACATGTAATTTCTGGATCTTTACATTCTCTCTAGCTTAGGTATTTACTTCCTCGAAATCCAAACAAGGATACACAAACAAAGAGAGGTACTGGGCATGTATATGAGCCTCTCACTCCCATGTGCTCTTCTAGAGATTCCCGTGCTACCACAGAACGCGCACCAGAGGTATCGACCACCCACAAAGGATTCGATCTTGTCAATCCTCTATCTCCACTAGTTACTCTATAAAAGTCACCCTGTCGTTAATCTCCAGCTCGCCATGGTCGATGACGTGAGATGGGTCATGCACGTATCTCCTTAGCTAGGACACGTGAAAGACTTCATGCACCCTCTCTAACTGTGGTGGAAGTTCCAAGTGGTATGCCACCTCTCCAATCCTCCTAAGTATCAGGAATGGTCCAATAAACCTCAGTGAGAGTTTTCCACCTCGGATAAATCTCCATAGTCCCTGTTGAGGGGAGACTTGCAAGAATACGTGGTCCCCCTCCTCGAACTCTAGTGGTCTCCATCGCCTATCATCATAGGACTTATATCGGCTCTTTGCAGTATTCATCTGCTCTCGGATGACCTGCACCTTCTCAGGGGTAGCCTGTACCATCTCCGAGCCCACGAGTGCTAGCTCTCCTGGATCCATCCAGTATAAGGGAGATCTGCACGGTCGTCTGTATAACACCTCAAAAGGGGATATACCAATGGTGGAGTGATAGCTGTTGTTGTACGTGAACTCCACCAAGGGTATGTGGTCCTCCCAACTATTACCAAAATCTAAGACACATGCACGAAACATGTCCTCCATGGTTTGGATGGCCCACTCAGTCTGACCATTTGTCTACGGATGAAAAGAAGTACTCAAGCGAAGCTAAGTCCCGAAATCCTCCTGCAATCCTGTAACGACCTAAAGTTTTTCAATGGAAATTCCCTTCTTATATTTATGATATAAAATAACATGAAAACACAAAAAAATGAACTACTAAGTGATAAGTGACCCTTAAACATAATTTTGTAATTCCTATCTTTGGAATTTTGAAAATCCGACATACACGGTTGTGTTCTAGATGATTTTTGGAGTCTAATCAAACAAAAATAATTTTTGGTGAATAGTGACCTACCCTTATGAATAGTAACATACCCTTATGAATAGTAATATGAACCTTATGAATATTAAATCATCCAACATAAGAGTAAAATTACCTATGAATAATTAAATAAAATTTAGACATCTTTGAAAGTGACAATTTGACCTTAGTAAACGTTTTGTTATTTTGTAAGTCATAAATAAATAATTATAATTAATTAATTAATTCAAAATAATATTTATTTCCATAAAATGTATTCATAAATTATTGAATCAATGTCTTATAGTTTTTAGATAATTTTATAAGACCCTACGTAATTTTTGAAAGCACTATAAATCAGTTTTAATCTTAAAAACTGTTTTTTAAAGTAAATTATGATTTTAATTAAATATTAAATTAATAATATTTAGAAAATTATTTTTGAAAAATGGAGTTTATTTTTGGATTCTACACATCGAAAAATGGTAGGGGTAATTTTTTGGGTTTTTTCTGAAATACTTCAATTTCTGGGTGAATAGTAAAAAATACAGTTTTTCACATAATTGGTGTATACTAAATTGCATCATTAATGAGGTAATGATGACATAAAAATTATAGAGATTTAGTTTTGGCAAAATTATATTAAATTTCATAAATGGTTCCTTAAAATACAATAAATCCAATTCTCAAACCTAAAAATAACTTTCCAAAGCCT
The DNA here is from genome assembly GCA_963277665.1 of Viscum album. NCBI lineage: Eukaryota > Viridiplantae > Streptophyta > Magnoliopsida > Santalales > Viscaceae > Viscum > Viscum album. Next base: position 576,940,250 of record OY728166.1, read on the forward strand.
AAAGTCAAAAGGTGATTTCTTAAAGTGTCTTTTTCTCTTTCTTTCACATTCCTTTTAATAAATTAATGAATTCGGATTATAAAGAAGAATTAAATCCTAAAACTAATTATATTATATTAATATATGATTTAGGATGTCAAAAAACTACTATTACAAGTCTAACTTTTGAAATATTATTTTATTTAATATTTTATACTAAAAACACCTCCCTCCTCATGTATAAATAAGCCCTCCCCATCCTCTTGCCAAACCACACCTCTCAAGCTTCAAGAATTGTCTAAGATCTACCAAAACACCTTACCTATCTCCTCACCCACGTCCAAGATCTTCTGGTCTCATCAAAAGACCAAGCTTAGGCCCTTAAGGACGTTCTCAAGAGGAGGATTCTAGAGGTAATTTCTCTCCCTCTTCTCCTTTATTTTCCTTTCAAGTTCAAGTTCATTTCTTGATCTCTCCCCGCCTATTTTCATCTAAATTGTATTGTAACTCTATTATTATACATAGAATGTAATTTTATGATGCTAATGAGATATTATATCACCCCACCCCCTTTCATTTTCCTTTTATTTTATTAAAGAGAATGTTGTTCATGAGTTGTTAAATTTATCACCTTCAAAAACGACATGCTCTCTTCTTCCATTTATACCTTCAGATCTGGTCATGAAAATTTTTTTATGGTTGAACCAGAATATGTTATATGTATTATGTCTTATTTAATGTTCTGTAACTGACTTATGAACATATTTCTAAGGGTTAAATTAAAACAAGTTCTTTGTGATCGAAAAACCGCTCAAAATAACCCACACAATCTTCGTTTGATTCTTATCTAATGATTCGTCCACATGGATATAATGTGATTCATTATAAAATAATTAAAGCTCCTGTAATATAATTAATAACATTTAATATCATTTCTGGTTGTTTACCCATGTTCTACCTGAACTTTAATTTAAGAATACAAGTGAACCACCCAAGAAAAACCATAAAAATGAACATCCCCGAACAAAGTTTTTAAACTATATAAGTCATCCAAAGGAACATAATATGACATGATGAAACCAGAATGAACCCTATTGATTTAAAAATGGTTCTGTATTTCTAATTAATGAATATAATGTCATTATATAGGACATTAAAGAGAAGGAAGCATTCAGGTACAAGGTAAGGGGAAATTCTCGAACCCAACTTTCATCCTTCGGGTTCTACCTCTTTCACTCCATTTTTGATATGGTCACTCCTTAAAGATCATTTTTTCATCATTTTATTTCCTTTTCTGGGATATAAATGTTTTCTAATGAAGTTTATGTCAATCCAAATGTTTTCCAAAAGAACTCTTCTCTTAAGAACTCAACTTTTACCTCTCATTCATGGTTGATGGTTCTTGTATCAAGTATGTTGTTCCCTCTTTATTTTGGGAACCCAAAGCTTATAAATGAATTATTATGATACGAAACCCATTCCTTAACATGATTTATTTATGTTCACTTTTGATGTATTTTCCATGTGGCAAGCATGATAATGATAATGTTATGATGTGACGGGTGCGCCCGGAATTATATAGCGCAATTATGAATGTTTCAAAGTGACGGATGCACCTGGAATTATACAGCGCTCCAATGCATTGGGTAAAGTGATGAATCTCATGAGTAAATGTGAAATGATGTGTGAACAAGATTCTAGCTTGGTTCACAAGTATGTGTGGTAGTTAACCACTAAGACATGATGTTTCATTTTTATGCATTTCCACATTTCAAGTCTTTTATATTTGGTCCTCTCGTGTTCATGATCTTTTTCCTATGTTATGATTATGCTCACCCCATGTTATATTGTTCTTATCTATCATCTTACTGGGCTTCTAGATCACCCCTTTTGATGTATATCCTCAGGTGGCTACATGTACTAAGGAGAGGACAAGTTCCAATAAGAAGCTAGAGAAGATGAAATTAAATAAATGTTTATGATTGATGTTGTATTTGTTATGTATGGTCCTAGTTTGCCCAAGACACTAAAACTTTGGATCCTCTACGTGTAATAATATTTTGTTGTTTTTATTGGAAATGATATAATAGTAATGTAAGAAAAGGTTGGGATGCTATAGTTGGTATTAGAGGCAAGGTTTAGTTAATTTGGGAATTAGGATTAGTGAACCCTAGAGGAAACCTATAGCATGAGACTAAGTACAAATATGCACACAAAAATATTTACCTAGGGATCCCATATGTTATAAATTATTTAAATAAATAAGTTATTCATGACTTGTTTACTTATGTTTTGTTCTAACCTTTTCTATTTTAGAAAATGGTGGGGACCAGGAGAAATCAGGACAATAACTCATGCGAGGGCCAATGCAACGATTGCTCGAACGACATCCCCAATTATTTGGGAGGTGGAGTTCAAAACTTCATGGCGATGCTTACCCAATTATATCAGGTTATGAACAATAACCATAATAATGGGGAACGTCGTCCTTCACCAAAGAGGTAGAAACTGGATATCGAATGTTTTATGAGGCAACAACCACCGACGTTTTGTGGATCTTCTGATCCACTAGTTGCGGAACAGCGGGACAACTCCATGGAGAAGATCTTTTCTGTACTTCACTATTCTGAGACGGAGAAGGTGACTCTATCCATTTATCGTTTAGATAGAGAAGCTGATCAATGGTGGGATTTGATTAAGAACACCAATCCAAGGGAGGAAATTGAAGAGATGGAATGGGAATACTTTAAGATACTGTTTCTTAATAAGTATTTCCCAAGAAATCTTTACAAAAAAATGGAGAGAGAATTTATAGAGCTCAAGAAAAAAGAAGGAGAATCTGTCACAACATATGAAGCGAATTTCACAAGGCTTTCAAGGTACGCTTCGGGTTTTGTTATCAACAATGATATAAAAATTGATAGATTATTTAGTTGATTAAAACCACACCTTCGAAAGGCTCTTGAAATTCGAGACTTTGGGAGTTATGAAGAATTTGTTCGGTGTGCTCTCAAAGTGGAGATGGAGTTTGGATAATGGTCCCATGGCTATGGTGATAAGAAAAGAAATATGGAGTTTCAAGCTGGTGGATCTAAAGTTAAAGGTGGGAAGAAAAATCAACGACCCACATGCCAAAAATGTGGGAAGTTGCACAATGGGAATTGCCTCAAAGGGACGGGGAAATGCTTCAAGTGTGGGAAAGAAGGACACCGTGGTCAAGAGGGTCAAAAAGACACAAAAATGAAGGATAATGTAGCCGATGAAAGGAGAGAACCACCCATGGTTCAATGCTACAACTGTAGGGAGCTAGGGCACTATGCAAACCAGTGCACTAAACCTCGAGTTCTAGAGGGTAATCAGCGTCAGCAGCCACCAAAGCCAAAGGAACAAGGGAAGGCTTATTCCATCACTACTGTGGAGGTGGAGCATGATAATGAAGTCATACAAGGTATACTTCCTATTCACTCAAGAATGGAATAAGTCTTATTTGATTCTGGTTCTATGAATTCCTTTATATCTTGCAAGTTTGCTAGAACTATAGAATCGAAGCCCCGAAACCTTGAAGTAGAGATATCTGTAAAAACACCAAGTGGTGCAATCATTGCAACCCAAGTGTTTGACTCTTCTCCTGTTGACGTATGTGGGAAGATTCTTCCAGAAAATCTCATAATACTTTCCTTGGTGGAATTCGACGCTATAATGGGAATGGATTGGCTCTCATTATATAGAGCACATATCAACTTTCAGGAAAAGGAAATATATTTTCATATTCCGAACCATCTCATGCTACTCTACAAATTCAAGGAAGATCATGAATCTCCTTTGAAAAATCCTTCAATGGTGTGGGTGTTGATTCCCTATGAAGAAGCATACCTCGCCCAAATGGTTGAGTCGAAGGAAAGTTCCAACCTTGAGGAAATTCCCATCGTGAGAGAATACGACGATGTATTTCCCGAAGAGTTACCCAGAATTCCCCTGGATCGTGAGGTAGAGTTCTCAATTGAACTCATACCCAGAGCTACTCCTATCTCAAAGTTCCCCTATAGGATGGCTCCTATCGAACTGGAGGAGTTAAAGAAGAAGCTACTAGAGAATCTGGACAAAGGGTTCATACGCCCTAGTGCATTGCCTTGGGGTGCACCAGTGCTCTTTGTGAAGAATAAGGATGAAACAATGCGGCTGTGTATCGATTATCGAGAACTCAACAAGATCACCATAAAGAACAAGTATCCTCTCCCAAGGATTGATGACTTATTAGACTAGTTAAGAGGAGCTCAATACTTCTCAGAGGTGGATCTTCGTTCTGGATATCATCAGGTAAAGGTGAAGAAGGAAGATATTCAGAAGACTACCTTCCATACAAGGTATGGGAACTATGAGTTTTTGGTGATGCCCTTCGGACTTACTAATTCCCCTACAATCTTCATGGATTTTATGAATAGAGTCTTTAGACATTACCTTGAAAAATTTGTGGTAGTGTTTATCGATGATATTCTAATCTACTCCAAGAGCAAGGAGGAACATGAACAATATCTAAGACTTTTTTTGGCGACATTGAGGAAGGAGAAGTTGTATGAAAAGTTCAGAAAGTGTGACTTTTGGATGAATCAAGTCACATTATTGGGACATTTGATCACAAGTGAGGGATTTTTTGTGGATCCTTCAAAGAAAAAGGTGATTGAGGAATGGCCCGGGCCCTCTAGTGTAACAGAAATCCGTAGTTTTCTTGGATTAGCTGGGTACTATCGACGTTTTGTGACAAACATCTCACGATTGTCAAGCCCGCTAACTAAGTTAACAAGGAAAGGGGTAAAATATTTCTGGATGGATGAATGTGAGGGAAGCTTCAAGGAGCTAAAGAGAAGGATGATCACTGCACCTGTACTCACACTACCGAAAAGTGGAGAAAGTTTTTTGATATACAGTGATGCTTCAAAGAAAGTCTTGGGTTGTGTACTCATGAAAAATGATAATGTGATAGCCTACGCCTCACGAAAGTTGAAGATCCATGAGCAGAACTACCTGACGCATGATCTAGAGATGGGAGCTGTGATTTTTGCCTTGAAAATCTGGAGGCACTACCTTTATGGTGAGAAGTGTGACATATACACCGACCACAAGAGCCTAAAGTATATATTCACACAAAAGGAGCTCAACATGCGTCAAAGGAGATGGTTAGAGATAATCAAGGATTACGATTTCTCTATTCACTATCATTATGGAAATGAGAACAAGGTAGTTGATGCTCTAAGCAGAAAAGAACCTGCTACTCTATCCATGTTGCGGATTGAGAAAGGCCCTATCTTCTTGGATATGAAATGAATGGATTTGGAAATCATAAGGTTAGGGGATACATCCTAACTTTCCCAAATTATTGCACTACCATCCATCCAAGAGAAGATTAAGGAAGCAAAAAGGGATGATGTAGAGATACAAAAGTGGGTGAATGAAGTAAAGTAAGGGAAGCTGCAAGAGTTCCATATCGATGATGATGGTGTGATTCAGTTTGGAACGTGGCTTTGTGTGCCTTCATCACACGAGATTAAGAAGGAGCTATTGGATAATTCACATAGCTCAACTTCTCTATCCATCCTGGGAGTACCAAGATGTACCGTGATCTCCGAGAACACTTCTGGTGGGATAACATGATGAAGGAGATTGCAGAATATATATCAAGGTGCTTTGTATGTCAACAAGTTAAAGCTGAGCGACAAAAGTCCAAAGGTATGATGCAACCATTGCCTATACCCATGTGGAAATGGGAAAATGTTACTATGAACTTTGTCACAGGTCTCCCGAAGACGTCAAAGGGAAATAATGCGATATGGGTTGTGGTTGATCGACTCACCAAGACTACCCATTTTATCGCTATTCGGGAAGATCTATCGCTTGATCAACTTGAAAAGATATATGTGAAGGAAGTGGTGAGACTGCATGATATTCCACTCTCCATTGTCTCTGACCGTGATCCAAGGTTCCCATCTAAATTCTGGAGGAGCCTTCAACAATCTTTGAGTACTGAATTAAATTTCAGCACGACCTATCACCCCCAAACTGATGGCCAGTCTGAAAGGACTATTCAGATGCTTGAAGATATTCTAAGAGCCTGCTCTCTAGAATTCAAAGGTGGATGGGATCAACATCTCCCATTGGTTGAGTTCTCATACAACAATAGCTTCCATTCTGGTATTCAGATGGCTCCGTATGAAGCTCTTTATGGGAAGTGATGTAGAACTCCAACTTGTTGTGATGAAGTTGGAGAAAGAAAGCTAATTGGGCCCGATCTTGTTCAAGAGATGACAGATAAGGTTCAAGTCATCCAGAAACACATCAAAGTTGCTCAAAGTCGGCAAAAGAGCTATGCTGACAACCGTCGAAGGGACTTGGAGTTCGGCGTTGGAGATAAAGTCTTCCTTCGAATATATCCATGGAATAGAGTCATGCGATTTAGGAAGAAAGGGAAGCTAAGCCCAAGGTATATTGCCCCTTTGAAATCCTTGACCGCATAGGAGCTGTGACCTATCATCTTGAAATTCCACCGAATATGGATCAAGTTCATGATGTGTTTCATGTATCACTAATGAGGAAGTACATACCAGACCCCTCATATGTACTAAACTCAGAGGTGGTGCAGCTGGAAGATGATCTCTCCTATGAGGAGCAGCCGGTAAAGATTCTGGACCGAAGTGATATGGTTCTACACAACAAGACAACCCATCTTGTCAAAGTGTTTTGGAGGAACCATAAGTTTGAGGAATCAACTTGGGAACCAGAAGAGGCAATGAAGGAGAAGTACCCTCACCTGTTTGTGTAAAGTGAAATTTCGGGGGCGAAATTTCTTAAGGGGGGAAGAATGTAACGAACCAAAGTTTTTCAATGGAAATTCCATTCTTATATTTATGATATAAAATAACATGAAAACACAAAAAAATTAACTACTAAGTGATAAGTGACCCTTAAACATAAGTTTGTTACTTCTATGTTTGGAATTTCAAAAATCCAACATACACGGTTGTGTTCAAGATGATTTTTGGAGTCTAATGAAACAAAAATATTTTTTGGTGAATAGTGACCTACCCTTATGAATAGTAACATACACTTATGAATAGTAATATGACCCTTATGAATAGTAAATCATCCAACATAAAAGTAAAATTACCTATGAATAATTAAATAAAATTTAGACATCTTTGAAAGTGACAATTTGACCTTAGTAAACGTTTTGGTATTTTGTAAGTGATAAATAAATGATTATAATTAATTAATTAATTCAAAAGAATATTTATATCCAAAAAATGTATTCATAAATTATTGAATCAATGTATTATAGTTTTTATATAATTTTATAAGACCCTATGTAATTTTTGAAAGCACTATAAATCAGTTTTAATCTTAAAAAATGTTTTTTAAGTAAATTATGATTTTAATTAAATATTAAATTAATAATATTTAGAAATTTATTTTTGAAAAATGGACTTTATTTTTTGATTCTACACTTTGAAAAATGGTAGGGGTAAATTTTTGGGTTTTTTCTGAAATACTTCAATTTTTGGGTGAATAGTAAAAAATACAGTTTTTCGCATAATCGGTGTATACTAAATTGCATCATTAATTATGTAATGATGACATAAACATTCTATAGCTTTATTTTCAGCCAAATTATATTAAATTTCATAAATGGTTCCTTAAAATACAATAAATCCAATTCTCAAACATAAAAAGAACTTTTCTAAAGCCTAAAGTCAAAAGGTGATTTCTTAAAGTGTCTTTTTCTCTTTCTTTCACATTCCTTTTAATAAATTAATGAATTCGGATTATAAAGAAGAATTAAAGCCTAAAAATAATTATATTATATTAATATATGATTTATGATGTCAAAAAACTACTATTACAAGTCTAAATTTTGATATATTATTTTATTTAATATTTTATACTAAAAACACCTCCCTCCTCATGTATAAATAAGCCCTCCCCCTCCTCATGCCAAACCACACCTCTCAAGCTTCAATAATTGTCTAAGCTCTGCCCAAACACATTACCTATCCCCTCCCCCATGTCCAAGATCTTCTGGTCTCATCAAAAGACCAAGCTTAGGCCCTTAAGGAGGTTCTCAAGAGGAGGATTCTAGAGGTAATTTCTCTCCCTCTTCTCCTTTATTTTCCTTTCAAGTTCAAGTTTATTTATTGATCTCTCCCCACCTATTTTCATATAAATTTTATTGTACATCCAGTATTATACATCTACTATAATTTTATGATGATAATGGGATATTATATCACCCCAACCCCTTTCCTCTTCCTTTTATTTTATTAAAGAGAATGTTGTTCATGAGGTGTTAAATTTATCACCTTCAAAAATGACATGCTCTATTCTTCCATTTATACCTTCATATCTAGTCATGAAACCATTTTTATGGTTGAAAAAGAATATGTTATATGTATTATGTCCTATTTAATGTTCTGGAACTGACTTATGAACATATTACTAAGGGATAAATTAAAACAAGTTCTTTGTGATCGAAAAACCGCTCAAATTAACCCACACAATCTTCGTTCGATTCTTATCTAATGATTCATCCACATGGATATAACGTGATTCATTATAAAATCATTAAATCTCCTGTAATATCATTAATGACATGTAATATCATTTCTGGATGTTTACCCATGTTCTACCTGAACTTCAATTTAAGAATACAGCTGAACCACCCAAGAAAAACCATAAAAACGAACATCCCTGAACAAAGTTTTTAAACTCTATAAGTCATCCAAAGGAACATAATATGACATAATGAAACCAGAATTAACCCTATTGATTTACACATGGTTCTGGATTTCTAATTAATGAATATAATGTCATTATACAGGACATTAAAGAGAAGGAAGCATTCAGGTACAAGGTAAGGGGAAATTCTCGAACCCAACTTTCATCCTTCGGGTTATACCTCTTTCACTCCATTTTTGATATGGTCACTCCTTAAAGATCATTTGTTCATAATTTTCTTTCCTTTTATGGGATATACATGTTTTCTAATAAAGTTTATGTCAATCCAAATGTTTTCCAAAAGAACTCTTCTCTTAAGAACTCAAATTTTACCTCTCATTCATGGTTGATGGTTCTTGTATCAAGTATGTTGTTCCCTCTTTCTTTTGGGAACCCAAAGCTTATGAATGAATTATTATGAGATGAAACCCATTCCTTAACATGGTTTATTTATGTTCACTTTTTATGTATTTTCCATGTGGCAAGCATGATAATGATAATGTTATGATGTGATGGGTGCGCCCGGAATTATATAGCGCAATTATGAATGTTTCAAAGTGACGGGTGCGCCTGGAATTATACAGTGGTCCAATGCATTGGGTAAAGTAATGAATCTCATGAGTAAATGTGAAATGATGTGTGAAAAATATTCTATCTTGTTTCACAAGTATGCGTGGTAGTTAACCACTAAGACATGATGTTTCATTTTTATGCATTGCCACATTTCAAGTCTTTTATTTTTGATCCCCTCATGTTCATGATCTTTTTCCTATGTTATGATTATTCTCACCCCATGTTATATTGTTCTTATCTATCCTCTTACTGGTCTTCTAGATCACCCCTTTTGATGTATATCCTCAGGTGGATACATGTACTAAGGAGAGGACAAGTGCCAATAAGAAGCTAGAGAAGAAGAAATTAAATAAATGTTTATGCTTGATGTTGTATTTGTTATGTATGGTCCTAGTTTTCCCAAGACACTAAACCTTTGGATCCTCTACGTTTAATAATATTTTGTTGTTTATCTTTGAAATGATGTAATAGTAATTTAAGAAAAGGCTGGCATGCTATAAATCCTTTCCACAACCAAGATGTGAAGCATGCGTTATGGTCCAAGACTATCATCGAAGGCACCCCGTGAATTCGCATGATCTCTTGAACATAGAGACGTCCCAACCTCTCTACCAAACCCTTCTCTTGAATATCAAGGAAGTTGTCCAACTTAGTGAGTTGGTCAATGATCACCCAGATGGTATCGTACCCTCTGGACGTACGTGGTAACCCCATCACGAAGTCCATCAATATCCCTTCCCACTTCCACTCTCGTATCTCGAGGGGTTGGGTCAAGCCTATTGGTACCTGGTGCTTGGAATTCACTTTCTGGAAAGTGAGGCATCTAGAAACAAACTCCGTCACAAATTTCTTCATCCCTGGACACCAGTACTGATGCTGAAGGTCCTGATACATCTTCATCACACCTGGATGTACTGCCAAGGGGGGGTGTATAGAACTCCCTCAGCACCTCCTCTCATAGCACCACTGGTACAACTGTACGTCCTCTGAAAAAGATAGCATTCTCCCCACCTTCAGAATATCCATCTGGTGCATGGACTGAGGATATCTGAGCACGTGTCGTCTCGCAACTGCTGTCTCCAAGTTGCGCCTCTATGACTCACTGAAGTATTGGAGGGGAAACTATCATTTACTGGAGGTAGACTGTCTCATCTATATCCACGTAGGATATTTTAAGTGAGACTAACTACTATGAATCCTCATTCAGTAGCTACGAACTCGATATCCTGATAAGTGCATCTGCCACTACGTTCGCCTTACCAAGAGTATAGACTATCTCAAAGTCATAGTCCTAGAGGAACTCTAGCCAATGTCACTATCTCAGATTCATATCTTTTTATGTGAAGATATATCCAAGACTCTTGTGGTATGAGTAAACAATGAACCACTCTCCCATCAAGTAGTGTCTCCATATATTTAGTGTGAAGAATACTGCTGCCAACTCGAAGCCGCGAGTCACCTAATTCTTCTCATGAGTCCTCAAATATCATGATCCATAAGTAATCACTACATAATCCTACATCAGGATGCAACTGAGTCCAGTCCCTGATGCATCACAGTAAACCACGTAGTTAGTGCCCTCCTCCGAAAACCTCAGGATGGGAGAACTGGTCAAGCTCTGCCTCAGCTATTGAAAGCTCTACTGGCATGTCTATGACCACATGAAGGGTTTACCATTCTTCATCAAGGCAGTCATAGGTACTGCTACTCTGGAGAAATCAGGTACGAACCTCTGATAGTAGCCTGCTAATCCAAGGAAGATCCGCACCTCAATAACACTCTTGGGTGGCTCCCAAGCAAGTACTACCTCAATCTTTTCTAGATCCACTATAACTCCCTCCTCTGAGATGATGTGTCCCAAGAAGTGGACCTTACATTTCCAGAACTCACACTTCGAGAGCTTCTCATATAACTGGTGCTCCCAGAGTGTGTACAGACCTATCATCAAGTGTACAACGTGCTCTTCTTCAGACACTGAGTACACCAATATGTCATCGATGAAGACCACCACGAAGCGATCAAGGTATGGCTAGAAGATCCTATTCATGAGCCCCATGAACACTATTGGAGCATTTTCACACTAAAAGGCATTAACAATAACTCGTAATGTCCATACCGACATCTGAAGGTTGTCTTTGGTACATCCTCATCTCGTACCCTGAGCTGGTGATAGCCTGATCTGAGGTCTATCTTTAAAAACCAACGAGCTCCCTTCATCTGGTTGAAGAGATCGTCGATCCTCGGTAGAGGATACTTGTTCTTCATGGTCATCTAATTTTAGGCATTGGAAGTACATGCATAACCTCAAACTTCCATATGCCTTCTTGGAAAACAATACGAGGAATGCCCATGGAGAAACACTGGGCCATACGAATCCCTTCCTCTGTAAGTCCTCCAACTGCACCCTCATCTCCTAGAGCTCCGAAGGGGCCATACGATATACTGGTGTAGATATCAGTGCTGTTGTTGGGTAAAAATCAATGCAACAATGTACCTCTCTATGACGAGGTAGTCCTGGGACATCTTCTGGAAAGACGTCCTCATACTCATCCACCACCACTGGGAACTGTGGACTCACCTCATCCACTGTGTCAAAGGTCATACAAGCCAACTGATATGTAATCGGATGCACCCTCTTGAGTGCAAGTCCATCTCATACTGCTCTGTTTTCCTTCTCACCAACAAAGGAAAACTAGCCTCCATCTCCACACGTACATCGCACTGTACATCTCAAGCAGTCAATTTGTTCGTGAACTGCTGATAGCCAGTCCATTCCTAGAATGATGTCATAGGGCTTCAACGCCGCTACAAGAAGATCCCATATGAAACTCTCTCCCTTGAGAGTAATATCACACTGTCAGCACCGATGTGTGACCGCTGAATCTCCTCCCTTAGGAGTATCCAAACACAAAGGTTGATCTAAAAGCTCAGTCAAAATCTCATAGTCTCAAACTAAGTCTGTGACAAGGAAAGAATGGATAGAACCTGTGTTGATAAGCACTGCTTCTAAAGTAGAGAAGATACAGATCGTACCTCGTATCATCTCAGGGACTTTAGGATCATGAGCCTCTACTACCTGTAGCTGGGTCTGTCCCCTTCCACCTGCTCCCTGATCTCGTGGTGGACCACATGGGGGTGGTGGTGGTAGTGCTTGGTGACCCCAACCACCTCTCTCTAAATGTCTTGCTCCCCTGCCTCATCTGCCACCTGGATGATGCTCATACTCCTATTGCTACCGCTGTCTCGGTGGCCCCTCCACCGTATGCCGATCATCCACACGGGGAGTCGGACAATCACGAGCTCTATGACTCTGTCCCCTGCAGAAAAAATAGATCATGCCTTACTGGTGGCTCCCTTGGCATCTCGAGCCTCTCAGCTCTGATCTTGTGTCCTGGGGTCTCCCTTTTGAAGGGCTAACCCGCTTGGGCTTCTACGTCATATGTCTATTACCATATGCATATAACTCTGCTACCTGTCATCCGGTAGGGGCTCTCACTGTCGGTGCCTACTCGGCAAGGAAGATCTCCATCATTAAAGATCATTCTACCACCCCAGCCTGCGTTGTAATGTTGAGAGAAACTGTCGCAACTCTAATATCTCTTTGAATCCCTTTCTCAAAGGTCCATTCCCTAAAGTAAGGGTCCCGTACCATGTCAGTGGAGTATTGGGAGAGGTCAGTAAATCTCACTGAGTACTGAGCCACAGTCTGGCTACCTAACTACAGATTCTGAAGCTTCTGAATATGCATAGAGCGTAGTGTCGCTGGCACGAACTCCATCCTAAAAAGGCTCTCAATGTCTGGCTAGGTGAGGGTCGTATGTTCATGCACTTAGAGCATCGAGCTCCACCATCGTTGTAACACCCCGAGATTTTATGAGATATATTATTTTTAATTTCTTTCATAACTTCTGTTGTAGGCTACACCAAGATTATCTTGCACTATATGCAACAACGTATTAGCTTGCAGTATACGCAATACTATTCTTGGATTATGTTACACACAATTTCAAGTTCGTTTTATAGTAGTTATTCTACGCAACATTGTGTGTATATATATATATATGTATATATATATTCAATGTATAAATGAAATATGGTTGGATTATGTTATATGAAACAACAAAGGAGTCTTTCACTACACGCAACCCTGACTTGGCTTGTATTACATGCAACCGCGACCTTCCTCGGTAGTGTGTGTTGTACGCAAAACCGGGTTTCACTAAACAACGATATATTGTTATAATATTATTATGGACTAGACGTTATGAATATTATTAACTAAATTTTTAATTTTATAACATTATTATTCATCTTACATATTTTCTAGAACATGGTATGAGAACAAAATAATTTTTTCGGGTAAAATAAGTATTTTTCAAAAAATGCAGTTTTGCCGCCTTTTGATGGCGCACCCATTTTAAATCTAGTTTTTGACATGTTTATAACTTCAATTTGACAAAATAAAATTCTTCCTTGGAACCAGGATATAAAAATTTAATTTGGATAAATTTTTCATATTATTCTGATAACTTTCATATTTTAATGAATAGTAAAAACACGCTATATTTTAATTAAAAACAAATTTTTTCATCGCAATAATTTATATGGTTAGATTATCTTTTTAATTGGTTTTAAAGTGTAATTAGAATATATTTTTACCATTTAATCCAATGTTGGTCATTGGAATTAATTTCACTTTGAAATTGGACATAAACAAGTGTCGATCTTTTGATAGTTATTGTTTCTTAAAAACACGCTATTTGTTTTGATAATGTGAATTACTTTTAAAATTAATTAATTCCACTTATATGTTTTGAATTTTAAAAAATAGACATCATTTTTGAATTAGGAATATCAAATATAGCTTAGGATGAATTTTGGGTATTTTTCTAAAAAACTTCAATTTTTGATGAATAGTGAAACCACTTAGTGGTAGTTAAAAAAATGACTCTTTCATTTAAATAAAATTTTACTACTTCTGTGAATTGAATTTAAAAAATCTGACATACATGGTTGTTATCAAGGAGTAAAATTTGATTCAACAAGATGAAAATAATTTTTTTGTGAATAGTAACTTTTGACTTTTATTTACTACGGTTAAAGGTAAATAGGGTAATTCAAGGTTAAAAGAATATTATAATAATTCAAAATCACCTTAACACTTGTACTAACCTTATTGGATGAGTAGTAGCCGACTATGGGCATACTGGAGTTGATTTTGGGACCCCATTGAGCCACTTGGTAGTGATAATGACAATTTGGATTAATTAATTTAATGTAAAGACAAAATTGACATTAACAAAAATCTTTTAGTAATTAATTTTTATAAGGAGTTATATAAATTATCTTTTCAACTATAAATATTCATTGGAAATCTAAAAATATTTCCTACATGGTGGTTTTTTTTAATAATTTTTAGACAAAAAATAAAATAAATTATTTATGACACAATAATGATGCAGTATTTACCTCATTAATAAATGATTTAAATAAATAAGATTATAATGATTAAAATATTATCCAAAACATGTCCAATTATAATTGGATGATTTTATTTCGACCATGAGTCATCTTATCTTCATCTTTAATGATTTTTGGACCTTTTGAAACCGAATATAAGTTTATAATAAAATAATATTTTCACACTTTCCAAAGTTTCCCCTCTCCTCCTTTATAAAAGGGCACCTCCTCCCTCTTCTATTTACACAATTTTGAGCCTTCATGCTCAGCCAAACCCTGCCCATTTCCCTCTTTAACTTCCCTAGAAACATTATAGAGGTTATGGTCTACTCAAAATACCATCTCTAGTGCCTTAAAAGGAGGTTAAGAAGAGGCGCGCCAAAGAAGAGGTAATATCCTTTACCGATTCTTTCCAAATTATTTCTTCTTGTACTTCTTCTTCTTTATTTGTTTCATCATAAATTAATAAAATCAGTATCACTAATATACTGATATCTTATTATAAATATGAAACAACCCTATTTCATCTTCTATCAATCCTACGGAAAATAAAATCATCGCGCATGCGTACGTATAGAATACCGTCTCCACGCCGTGGTGTAATCAGTTTTTCCACCACCACCTTACTTGGATGGGTATAATGGCGTAAATAAATAACTATATATGATTATTGTAAAGTGATATTGATTCTGAAATATTATACATACACTTAAATACAATTCCACGATCATAGAAATGATATCATCGCTCGTGCGTACGTACGGACTACTGTCTCCACGAACGCGATGAGATTAATTTTCTATGATTAACCATTCAAGTATGATTATAAAGTATATATAATGTATAATAATGAAATATATGACATGATAAAGCTACTGTATTTATGTATATATATATGTAATCTACTTACTTCCATTCAAGTCAATAAGGAAAGGAAAACAGCGTTCATGCGTACGTACGACCTACCGTCTCCATGAACCGTTTATTTCATTTCATTTATCCATATATTATATATATATATATATATACTGAATATATATGATATATAAATAATTATTTACATTCTTTAAGTAAGTAAATCATGATATAAGTAATAATAATATCAAGAACAACAAGTCCAAACACGTACGATAAATAAAACAATTTTACCCAAAACGCTACTTTAACATGGAATTTACAAAAGAATGGGTAATATAAAGTCATAAGTGAACCATATATAATATAATAACAATGAATATGATTCTGTAATAAGTCAATGACATTATTTAAATCATTATACAGGAGGTTCGGATACGTACGAAGCATATCAGACCTAAGGTAAGGGATAACTTTTCCAATCTCATTTTTATCCGAGATTGTTTATATGTAAGTGTTTACTGGGGTTACATTTTTCATCCATGTCTATAAAAATGTTTTTTATAAAGTGTTTAATATTCTTCCATGTATGTTTAAAATCATTTTTACCCCTATTTTACTTTTACTTTGTATTATGGAAGGAATCTTTCTTTTGTTTACCATACGTGGTACTTTTTGACTTTTCCGTTAAAAGTACGAGGAGAATATTTTTTTAACTTATACGGAATGAATGGATTTTTACGGTTTCATAAGGCCATATTTTCATAAATCTTAATCTACAAGATTTCATGAATATTTTCAACAAAATACTTTTCTTTTAAAATTTCATGGCATTTTGTGAAAATAAAATGATTTTGAAGAAGAAAGGATATTTTCCTCAAGAATTAATTTCAAGTGTTTTATCAAAACCATTTTTCATATGAGATGACAGTATTTCATATGTTTATGTTTCAAGTATAATGTCTCTATGATTTACATGGTTTCACTTTTCTTATGATGAAATGATATCCATTTGTTTTATATGGATTATATTATGATGAGATGATGTTTATGAAACCCATTTTATTCTTTGGGTTATGATGAATGATTTATGTTTATGTTGTGGGACAAGTAAGAATGATTTCCTTATGATATGGGTGGGACCTATATCTCCCTCCAATGAATTGGGTAAAGATTTATATCTCATGAGATAGACATGGCTGGAATGGTAAGTAAATACGGTTCAGTAATACAGGGCTGGAACGACAAGTAAACCCAGTCTAGTAAGGGACTTTGTCCACTAAGATGGTCTTGGCAGCAATACCTTGGATACTATGGAAATCATATCAAGTGATTAATGGTTTTCCACGATTACATGTTTTATTCCCATTCTATTTTATCATGATTGATGTTCCATTATGATCTATGCCTTACGCACTACCATGTTTTATTTCATTGCTCAAGATTTTGATGTTTAAAAATTATGTTCATGTTTTTAAGTTCAAATGTATATGGTTTGTTTTATTTTCTCCATGCTTACCCTTACTGAGAATTTTAGCTCACCCTTTTATATGTTTTATTTTCCCCAGGATATAAAGAAAGGTTTTTGGTAAGAAAACAAAAGGGGAAGATCTTTATGAGAGATGTTGAAGATCTTTCACCATGATTAGAATATTATGTTCCGAGTTTCCAAAGACACTAAAATATTACGATCCTTGAGTGTTGGTTTTTGTTATGAATTCTGCAAAAATAATGTAATGTCCATGTATTCCAAGCCTTGGGTCTCTATAGTTGGTATCAGAGGAAAGGTTTAGTTAACCTTTGTAAACTAGGATGCGAAAACTTTAGTGAGATCCCTAGAGATATTTCTAAGGTATGAATAGGGATGTCCCTAAGGTTAAGTATAAGTATAGGTTATAGTCCTAGAATTATGGTAACAATATTAAAATTAACCCTAATATGTTATATATTGAAGGTACTCCCCCTTTATTATGTTGTTTTCCCTATCATGATTTTTTCCTCTCACACTATTATTTTTGGGTTTTAGACGATGACTGGAACCCGAAGGAACCGTGTTGATCAATATAATGGATAATGCAATGATTTTCCTCCTGAATAAACCAATGTTATGGGAGATGGAGTGAAAAATCTTATTTCTATACTTACACAAGCTATGAATCATTCCGGACTTCCAAATAAGCAGAGAAGGGAACAATATTCTATTGAGTCCTTCATGAGGCAACGTCCACCTTCTTTCAGTGGGTCTTCTGATCCACTTATTGCTGAGCAATGGATCAGTACCATTGAAAAGATATTTTCCATTCTTCGATGTTCGGAACATTAAAAATTCATTCTGGCTATTTACTGTTTAGAAGGTGAATCAGATCAATAGTGGACTCTAATTAAGAATACGAGGCCCCAAGATAAAATTGAATCCATGGAATGGGATGAGTTCAAGAACTTATTTTTCAATAATTACTTCCCTTGTATTCTTATAACAAAGATGGAAAAGGATTTCCTTGAGCTTAAGCAAAAGGATGATGAATCTATTGGTATATTCGTAGTGAATTTTACAAGGCTTTCAAGGTATGTATCTGGCTTTATCATCCAACCTGAAAGTAAAGTTGATCGATTCTTCAGTGGCTTAAAACCAAGTCTTCGAAGGGAATTAACTATAAGAGACTTCAGTAGCTATGAAGAAATTGTGCGTTGTGCTATCAAGGTAGAATTAGAAGTTGTTGTTACATATCCATCTCATGGTTTTGACAAGAAAAAAAATATGGAGTTCAAGGAGAAATCTCAGAATAATGCTGAAAAGAAGATGAATGTTTCTTTATTCTCAAAGTGTGGAAAGAAGCATGGTAGAGATTGTCTTAAAGGGACTAGAAAATGTTTTAAGTGTGGAAAATATGGTCATAAAGCAGCTGAGTGTCGAAGAAATGGAAAAAGGGTTTCTAATGATGTGAATAAAGAAAAGACTGCAGAGAATGCACCACCAACACTTCAATGCTTCAAGTGCAAGGAAACGGGGAATTATGCTAATAAATGCCCTAATCCAAGGGTTAATGATGATCAACGTGAGCAACCTTTTAAGGAAAAGGATTAAGGGAAGTCACATGTGATCACTATTTGTGATGTTGAGTATGAAAATGATGTTGTGTAATTATTTAGTGTTTATGTAATGGGATTTAAAAATAGTATTATGGAATCTCATTTATGGTATCGTGAAATTTTGGAATATCTATGTATTGGTTTTCAATAATTATATGGTACCGGTAACCATGAAAAGTGATTGAAATATTTTTGGAAAGAAGATGATATGCGCATAATGAATGGATAAAGAAAAAATGAAATGAGCTCATGACTGATATAAGGACAAAGTTATATCATGGTTTGAGTAAATAGAAATTTTGGGATTTTGGTATGTGGAAAGTGTTAAATTTTGATAGCATTCATGTTTTCACTAAGGTTAAATGGGTATTAATTTTTCAGGAGAATACATGATTAATGTATTCACATGTTTGTAATTTTACCAAAAATATATATCGTATGATATATGGGGGATAAATGATGGTATTCACATGCTCGGCAGATGACATTTCTAGTAATTGTTTTCTTTATACTATGAGCTTGGACAAAAGTATTTTGGATAAGCCTAAATACTGGAATGGATTATGTTGGACATAAGTTAGTATTGTTTAAGACTATAAATCTTTTCGATATTATTGATGGAATGTTATAATAATGTAGTTTTAGAAAAAGGACAACCTGCAGGATGGGCGACAACCCGTCACGTCGGACAAGGTTGCGGGAATCAAACCCACAACCGAAGTGCGACAGACCTTTTTCGCCAACCACTGGCCTACAGGTAGTCCCTAGTTAGTAGAAACTAGTTTTATTTTATTAAGCGGTATAATAGATGAAGTATAAGATCATTTTTGGAACCATATCCGATTAATCTCACCATAGATGGACTTATGTATATTTGATAACTTTTGCCAACATTTTGTTTGAGACAGATGGAATGACCCATCATTCTATCACATGATCTGCTAACACTTCAGTAATGACAAATTCAACTTCATTTCTATAAGAGATGAAGTGGAAATTGTTCAAGGCACAAACAACAGTGAGATCGTACCAAAACCAAGTAGGTATTTCTTCTAATTCAAAATTTTCAACTTTAGGGAAAGGATATTGAAAACCAAAAATATTTTCCTAGTGCTCTTATATCTGATGAATCATATGGTATCTTAGATCATCACAAATTTATGGCTTTGTGATTGTTGGCCTTTTCATAGCCATGTTCTCTACCACTCTCCATCAGAACTTGATGGTTAGATTTCTCCTCCATATCCATATTTTCACCTATGATCTCCTATGTGGAAACCTAGTGATGAGTTAATTTGGGTAACCGTTATGTTTCATACTTCAATTTTTAAAATTAAGTTTTAGTATTCCTTTTTTATGATGTGGGTTTCTATGAAAGAAACTTTCATGTAGTAAACTATTTATAACCCCGGCGAATTTCGAGGGCAAAATTCATTTTAAGGGGGGTAGAATGTAACACCCTGAGATTTTATGAGATATATATTCCTTTTAATTTATTTCATATCTTTTGTTGTACGCTACACCAAGTTTATCTTGCACTATACACAACACCGTATTAGCTTGCAGTATACACAATACTATTCTTGGATTTTGTTACACACAATTTCAAGTTTGTTTTATAGTAGTTGTTCGACGCAACATTGAGTGTATATATATATATATATGTATATATATATTGAATATATAAATGAAATATGGTTGGATTCTGTTACACGCAACAACAAAGGAGTCTTTCACTACACGTAACCCTGACTTGGCTTGTATTACACGCAATCACGACCTTCCTCGATAGCGTGTGTTGTACGCAATACCAGGTTTCACTAAACAACGATATATTGTTATAATATTATTATGGACTAGCCGTTATGAATAGTATTAACTACATTTTTAATTTTATAACATTATTATTCATCTTAAATATTTTCTAGAACATGGCATGAGAACAAAATAAATTTTTCGGGTAAAATAAGTATTTTTCAAAAAATGCAGTTTTGCCGCCTTTTAATGGCACAACCATTTTAAATCTAGTTTTTGACATATTTATAAGTTCAATTTTACAAAATAAAATTCTTCCTCGAAACCAGGATATAAAAAATTAATTTGGATAAAATTTTCATATTATTCTGATAACTTTCATATTTTAATGAATAGTAAAAACACGCTATATTTTAATTTAAAACAACTTTTTTCATCGCAATAATTTATATGGTTAGATTATCTTTTTAATTGTTTTTAAAGTGTAATTAGAATATATTTTTACCATTTAATCCAATGTTGGTCATTTTAATTAATTTCACTTTGAAATTGGACATAAACAAGTGTCGATCTTTTGATAGTTATTATTTCTTAAAAACACGCTATTTGTTTTGATAATGGGAATTACTTTTAAAATTAATTAATTCCACTTCTATGTTTTGAATTTGGAAAAATAGAAATCATTTTTGAATTTGGAATATCAAATATAGCTTAGGGTTAATTTTTGGTATTTTTCTGAAAAACTTCAATTTTTGATGAATAGTGAAACCATTTAGTGGTAGTTAAAAAAACTGACTCTTTCATTTAAATGAAATTTTACCACTTCTGTGAATTGAATTTCAAAAATCTGACATACATGGTTTTTATCAAGGAGTAAAATGTGGTTCAATAAGTTGAAAATAATTTTTGGTGAATAATAACTTTTGACTTATTTATTGCAGTTAAAGGTAAATAGGGTAATTCAAGGTTAAAATAATATTATAATAATTCAAAATTACCTTAACACTTGTCCTAACCTTATTGGATGAATATTGTCTGACTATGGGCATCCTTGGGTCAATTTTGGGACCCCATTGAGCCATTTTGTAGTGATAATGACAATTTAGATTAATTAATTTAATGTAAAGACAAAATTGACATTAACAAAAATCTTTTAGTAATTAATTTTTATAAGGAGTTATATAAATTATCTTTTCGACTATAAATATTCATTGGAAAGATAAAATGATTTCCTAAATGGTGGTTTTTTTATAATTTTTATACATCAAATAAATTAAATTATTTATGACACAATAATGATGCAGTATTTACCTCATTAATAAATGATTTAAATAAATAAGATTATAATGATTAAAATATTATCCAAAACATGTCCAATTATGATTGGATGATTTTATTTCGACCATGAGTCATCTTATATTCATCTTTAATGATTTTTGGACCTTTTTAAACCGAACATAAGTTTATAATAAAATAATATTTTCACACTTTCCAAAGGTGCCCCTCTCCTCCCTTATAAAAGGGCACTTCCTCCCTCTTCTATTTACACAATTTTGAGCCTTCAGGATCTGCCAAAACCTACCAATTTCCCTTCTCAACTTCCCTAGAAAAATTATAGAGGTTCTGGTCTACTCAAAAGACCATCTCTAGTGCCTTAAGAGGAGGTTAAGAAGAGGCGCGTCAAAGAAGAGGTAATATCCTTTACCGATTCTTTCCAATTTATTTCTTCTTCTACTTATTATTATTTATTTGTTTCATAATAAATTAATAACATCAGTATCACTCATATACTGATATTTTATTATAAATATTAAACAACCCTATTTCATCTTTTATCCATCCTACGAAAAACAAAATGACTGCGCGTTCGTACGTACAGAATACCGTCTCCACGTCGTGGTGTAATCAGTTTTCCACCACCACCTTACTTGGATGGGTATAATGGTGTAAATAAATAACTATATATGATTATTGTAAAGTGATATTGATTATGAAATATTATACACACACTTCAATACAATTCCACGATCATGGAAATGATATCATCGCTCGTGCGTACGTATGGACTACTGTCCCCACGAATGCGATGAGATTCATTTTCCATGATTAACCATTCAAGTATGATTATAAAGTATATATAATGAATAATAATGAAATAAATGACATGATAAATCTACTGGATTTATGTATATATATATTTCATCTACTTACTTCCATTCAAGTCAATAAGTAAAGGAAAACAACGTTCATGCGTACGTACGACCTACCGTCTCCATGAACTGTGTATTTCATTTCATTTATCTATATATTATATATATATATACTGAATATATATGACATATAAATCATTATTTAAATTATTTAAGTAATTAAATCATGATATAAGTAATAATAATATCAATAACAACAAGTCCAAACACGTACGATAAATAAAACGATTTTACCCAAAACACTGCTTTAACATGGAATTTACAAAAGAACGGGTAATATAAAGTCATAAGTGAACCATATATGATATCATAACAATGAATATGATTCTGTAATAAGTCAATAACATTATTTAAATCATTATACAGGAGGTTCAGATATGTACGAAGCATAACAGACCTAAGGTAAGGGATAACTATTCCAATCTCGTTTTTATCCGAGATTGTTTATACGTAAGTGTTTACTGGGGTTACATTTTTCATCCATGTCTATAAAAATGTTTTTTATAAAGTGTTTAATATTCTTACATGTATGTTTAAAGTCATGTTTACCACTCTTTGACTTTTACTTTGTATTATGGAAGGAATCTTTCTTTTGTTTACCATACGTGGTACTTTTTGACTTTTCCGTTAAAAGTACGAGGAGAATGTTCTTTTAACTTATACAGCATGAATGGATTTTTACGGTTTCATAACGCCATATTTTTATAAATATTAATCTACAATATTTCATGACTATTTTCAAGATAATCCTTTTTTTTAAAATTTCATGGCATTTTGTGAAAAGAAAATGATTTTGAAGAAGAAAGGATATTTTCCTCAAGAATTCATTTCAAGTGTTTTATCAAAACCATTTTTCTTCTAATATGACATTATTTAATATGTGTTTGTTTCATGTATAATGTATCTGTTATTTACAAGGTTTCACTTTTCTTATGATGAAATGATATCCATTTGTTTTATATAGATTATGTTTTGATGAGATGATGTTTATGAAACCCATTTTATTCTTTGGGTTATGATGAATGATTTATGTTTATGTTGTGGAACAAGTAAGAATGATTTCATTATGTGGTGGGTGGGACCTATATCTCCCTCCAATGAATTGGGTAAATATTTATATCTCATGATATAGACATGGCTGAAATGACAAGTAAATTTGGTTCAGTAATACAGGGCTAGAATGACAAGTAAACCCGGTCCAGTAAGGGACTTTGTCCACTAAGATGGTATTGGAAGCAATGCCTTGGATACTATTGAAATCATATCAAGTGATTAATGGTTTTCCATAATTACATGTTTTATTCCCATGCTATTTTATCATGATTGATGTTACATTATGATTTATGCCTTACATACTGCCATGTTTTATTTCATTGCTCCATATTTTGATGTTTAAACATTATGTTCATGTTTTTAAGTTCAAATGTATATGGTTTGTTTTAGTTTCTCCATGCTTACCCTTACTGAGTATTTAAGCTCACAATTTTATATGTTTTCTTTTCCCTAGGATATAAATAAAGGTTTTAGTTAAGAAAACAAAAGGGGAAGATCTTTATGGGAGATATTGAAGATCTTTCACCATGATTAGAAGATTATGTTCTGAGTTTCCAAAGACACTAAACTATTACGATCCTTGAGTGTTGGTTTTTATTATGTATTCCACAAAAATAATTTAATGTCCATGTACGCCAAGCCTTGCGTCTGTACAATCGTCCTACCAAGACCTGAAGAAGGCTTGCAACCAAGATCTCCATCTACTTAGCATGCGTCTCTACTAAGCGAAAGACCCGCGAAACTGCCTCAAGCCAGTCCTCTACTGCATGGGGGTCCGTCTCTCCTCGAAACCTTGGAGGACTTTGTCTCTAGAACTCATGAAATGCAATCATCCGGCGTGCATGATCCATTACTAGCATCTATTGCTCAATGGGTTGTGGTGTTGTTGGTACACCACCTGAAGGTGCCATCACTATGAGTGGTCCTTGTACCTACGCCTCGTTGCTCGGTGGGTCAGTTTCACGATCTCTATACGGAATCCAGGATGGCTGTCTTCATGGAGGCATCCTATAATAAACAGATGCGCCACGATCAATAAGTTATACCTAGTGAGATGAATCAAGAAATATCAAGAAAACTTTTCAAAACACTAGTAACTGGTTTTTTCTTGTTCTGAGTCGTAAAATAGAATTTAGGGTCCTGGTGTATGGATACGTCAGCCACCACACGAACACTAGACTCCCTGCACTGAAAACTGAACTTAATACACTATACACCATTGCCTCATTAAAAGTAGACTCTTAGTTATTCTACTAGAACTGACCGCCCTTTGATATCACTTTGTCAGGACCCATCCCATGGGGCCTAGACGTGACTAACCCAAGCTTACCTTCCATAGGCCAGGGGTTTGTGAATAACACCTGAAAGATTTTCCCAAATAGGGAAGGCATTTCCTTAGAGACCTGTACAGACTCAAAAAGGTCAACTGAAGTGAACAACCAAAAAAATTAAGGTATA
Organism: Viscum album; assembly: GCA_963277665.1. Taxonomy (NCBI): domain Eukaryota; kingdom Viridiplantae; phylum Streptophyta; class Magnoliopsida; order Santalales; family Viscaceae; genus Viscum; species Viscum album. The sequence goes on from OY728166.1 coordinate 576,965,446, forward strand.
ACCATTAGAGTAAGTACAGCCGCAAGTACAACTGTAAATTGAAAACAGTGGGCTGGAATAAAATCCCTAGAAACTGAAAAGAGAGTAATCAGATGTCGCATCTGCCCAGGAGCTCTACTTAGAGGGTAGTAGATATAAGTCTGAAGTCAAAGAAGAGGATCTTGACAGCTCCTGTCGCACCGAGCTTCACTAAGTCCTGAACCTCCAAAGTCTACCTCAGAGCGTCAGTAGTCTGCACTAGACACACATGTTCAGGTGGAGCCCATGCAGGGGTGAGTGTAACAACTCAGTAGGGGACCCCGAGACCCCCAAAGGTCTCTCGGTAATTCAAAAAGGAAAGCAACACAAGAAATACCACAAAGGTAATATCAAAAGCATGATCTAAGTCATGATGCACAAAGAAAAAGAAATAATTCATTCTAATGGTATAAATTCAAGGTTACTAGGATTGGAATGACTAGTCATAAATCCAGATCATCCCATCTATAGTAACTCTACTGCTGACCCATATCGGTCACTGTATGCTGAACCGTATTGGTCACTGGTGCTGACCCGTATTGGTCGCTAGTGCTAACCCGTATTGGTCACTGGTGATGACCCGTATTGGTCGCTGGTGATGACCCGTATTGGTTGCTGGTGATGACCCGTATTTTCCGCTGGTGCTGACCCATATTGGTCATTGGTACAAAGGTAGGGATGATTATTCGTACAACTAGATCATCCCACTCTGTAATTTTTGATGCTAACCCATATTGGTTTCTCTTCTTCTTCATTTCACAGCCAGCCACTGGATTCCCACACGTAGCACGCCTGATCTCCAGAAGATTATTCTCTTCAATCCATCGGTCATATTTTAACGGGTATGAAGTCCTGTAAAAATCATACCCAAGGGAACGCTGTAACGACCCAAACTTTCATTAATGGAAATTCCTCTTGATCTAATTAAATGTATTATTATGGTTATATAAAATATAAACCTCATTGGTTTTATGTTTCTGGATTTTAAAATACCCTTATAAATTGTGACCGTTTCTAATATATCCGTTGAACAATGATAACATGATTAGTATAAATATAGGGCTTTAACAAATCCAATTTACTCATACAAAGTAAGCGATGACCTCATCCAAAAGACTTGACCCGTACGAATCCCATTTGTCGGAGCTCGGAAAGGAGGTGGCGTCATTGGGATTCGCTCTTGACCAAGCCCAATCCGAGCTTGAACACATTAAGCTTTAGCAGAACTGACTACGGGAGAAGTGGAAGTTAATAGAGATTACCACCCAAGCGATGTTATCCGAGCCACCCCAAAAGTCTGTCACCATCGCACACCTTACCCTTCAGTCTTATGTGGGTGTTATAAGGGGTTATGTAACAAGACCCTAAAACTATGACTATGTACAATATTTTTTTATAAATATTGTGCATTCATTTTATTATTATTACTTTGTAAATAGTTTTTAATGCACAAATAGTATTTTTAGTTAATATTAAAATAAGAAATATATTTTGATGAATTAATAGATTTTTGAATTAAATAATATTTTCATAAAATAATAATATTATTATTAAATTAATTTTTATTAAATATAAATTATCGTATAATTTTATGAATGTAATTGTAATTTTTATTAAGGTTTGAAAGCTGTTTTTGTCAAAGCCCATGAGTTTTCGATAAATGTCATGTTTTATTTTAAAAGTAAAAATTAACATATTTAGAAAATTATTTAGATAAAATAAATATTATATTTGGAATCAGGACATCAAAATTATCCAATGGTGAATTTTTCATAATTTTCAGAGACTGTCGAATTTTTGGATAAAAATTAAATACCGTTTAAATATATAATGTGTTTTATGACATAATAATGACCAATAGTGATTTAATAAAATAATATAAACATTATGTTTGGACAATATATGTTTTACCATTAAAATAATGTGTTTTTGGTTTTGATTGATTTATTTTACAAAGCTTTGGTGGACCCTTCAATGTTTATAAAACATTTTGTCTTTTTAAATTGTTTTTCTTGAGAGTGTGACTCACCGCCACATAAGAAACCATATTATTTTAAGAATTTAGGCCATTGTAATTATAAAATATTGTTTTCCACTCCCCTTTGAAAAAAAACATGGGAAAAAACTATGTGCTGGTTTGTGGTTTTGATTAGTTTAATGAGAGGTGTCCCAAACCTAAATAATAAAGAATTCCCTCTCCTTTCCTATATAAACACACCCAATATCCCACATACTCTTCACTCAAAGCCTTTGGAGTTCGACCAAACCCTTAAATCCTATCTCTAGAATCCTTCCAAGGTTCCCCAATCTCCCAAGAAGCCTCTCTCAAGCCTCTCCCAAGCCTTTGGGATCACACTTCAAAGTAAGGGATTTCTTCCTTTCTCATTTCTGTCCAATTTTATTTAAGTTTCTATGCACTTTTGTTTTCAATTAAAAATATTGGGGTAGGATTTTTAACCTCCCCCATACTTCCCTTTTTATGTTTGGATGATGGGATACCCATTTGTCTCTCATTAATGCCTCTCATGTACACCTGTTACCATGCCGATATTCTGTGAGGGATTTCTCTCTCCTCTTTTACATCCAAGTAATTCTTTTGTATTATGAATATAAATTCTATTAAGTTTGTTGAGACATGTATCTATATGATCCCCTTACTATCCATTTCATGTACATATAATGATACACCCTTTTCTCTCTCATCAAGCATTTTTATGAATCTTTATGTCACACAGTTATGCTGCCGAAATTGCACCGCTTTTTTCCAAGCCAAGATCATTGTGTAGTGAATACCATACCCATGTCTCTATCAAGGGTATTAACCTTTATGAACATATACATATTGAATGGTACTTTCAAGTATTTATTCCACATTACTTAATCTTAGAATAACTTATGATGTTGATTGATTTCATGTTATATGATCCATGTGGCACACTTATGCATGAAATGAAATGTTTAAGAAGGGTGTGCCTGGATAGCGCTCCAAGGAATTGGGTAAAGTGTAATATCATGATACATCATGTGAAATGAGTTTTTACTCATGCTAATTCAAGTGAAACTATGGTTTACTCATGCTTCATGTGCAATGAGGATTTACTCATGATCTATGTGCAATGAGCCTTGGCTCATGCTAAATTCTATGTTAAGTGTTGTTGACATATTTGCATGTTATGATTATCATGATTTATCATGCCTTTATGTTCATTTTTTTCTTATTCTTAATTGATATTCCTATTGTATAACATGTATTCTATTCCTCATGTTATTCCATGTTTATTCCCTTATCGGGCTTTATAGCTCACCCTTTTCTTATGCATGTCCTCAGGTTATCCCATGCAATGCTAAGTACGAGGGAATGTTGTGGTCATGTAAAGGAAGTTTTCAACAAAGATGTTGTGTGTTTTATGTTCTAATTTGTTATATAATGTTCCTAATCCCTAAAGACACTAGACCTCTCGATCTTCTATATTGTATCAAGTGAATCTTTTATGTAATAAATCAGGTTTAAGTGTGTAATAAAAAACAGGGTTGTTATAGTTGTTATCAGAGGATATGTTTAGTTATTTTTGGGATTAGGATTAGAAAACCCTAGTGAAGACTTAAAGACAAGAATAATTTAGTAAAAACATCCCTGTGTATTGGTGAGTATTGAGTAAGTGGTTTATTAAGAAAATATATCCCTATCTGGATACGAGTAGATATAGGCGGCTCTGGAACAGATGTATCCTAGGGGTAAAAACCGAAAACACTGCTTTGAGATAGACTCGAATGGGAACTGTTGCATGAAAACGGGCCTTGCTGGACTCTTGTTTATGACACTCCTGGAGGATATGCATTGGTAAATTCACAAGATTAGTATGAACCATTATTAAGGGAATTAAAAAAATTCCCCTAAGAATATATGTTAGGAAGTAGATCATGGATAACATAGATTGAAGCCTATAGATTCATAAGTTTAAGAAATAAAATCTATTTATAAGTCATCTGTTTTTGTCCTTGAAATCCACTTTATGTGTTTAATAGTTTAATGTACTCATCCCATGTCTATATCAGATAAGGTAGAACCTAAATAAAAAAGTGAAAGGTTTGGTTATCTTTCATGATTCTACACATTCTTTTATATCCCAAAAGTTTAATAGAACAATCTCACCACCACCACAAATCATGGAATTAAAGATGTCAGTGAGTATGGAAGATGGGGTAATCATTTCATCCCATGAATATAACTCCTACCCTATCATAATATGTGGATTTAATTTCTCAGAGAACCTCATCATACTACCTCTGGCAGAATTTGATGAAATTATTGGCATGGATTGGCTTTCCTTATATAGAGCTAACATAAATTGTTGGGAGAGGGAAATCACTCTCCATGTGGAGAATCGACCCCCAATTCTATACAATTTCAAGGAAGAAGATGAATCTTCTTTAGTTCCATCATCTCAAGCGTGGATATTAATGCCTTATTAGCACGTGTATTTGGATCAGATGATTGAGTCTAAGGAGACAACCATCCTTGAAGACATGTATATTGTGAGGGAATTCACTGAAGTGTTTCTCGAGGAATTTCATGGTCTTCCTCCTAGAAGAGATGTTGAATTCTCAATTGATCTTATACCTGGGGCATTGACAATATATAAGACTCTATATATAATGGCTGTTGTGGAGCTTGAGGAGCTGAAGAAACAACTATAGAATAATCTGGATAAAGGGTTTATATGCCCAAATACTTCACCATGGGGTGCACCAATCCTCTTTGTCAAGAAGAAAGATGGGTCAATGTGACTTTGCATCGATTATCGTGAGCATAAAAAAATCACGATAAAGAACAAGTATCCTCTCCCACAAATCGATGAATTGTTTGATCAGCTATGTAGAGCACAATACTTCTCCAAGGTGGATTTGTGGTCGGGATATTATCAAGTACGGGTGCATAAGGAATACATCCCCAAGACTAATTTTCGTACAAGATATGGGTACTATGAATTCATAGTAATGCCTTTCATACTCACTAATGCTCTATAAATCTTCATGGAATTGATTAATAGAGTCTTTAGGGATTACCTTGACAAATTTGTGGTAGTAATTATAAATGATATTATGATATACTCAAAAACCAAGGAGGATCATGAGGAGCATCTAATAACTGTAATAGAGACCTTGTAGAAGGTGAATATCTATGCAAAGTACAACAATTGTGATTTCTGGTTAAAGGAGGTCTCATTCTTGGGCCATATCATTACTTGGATATCTGTGGATCCCTAAAAAATAGATGCAATTGAGGGATGGCCGAGGCTAACATCAGTAATGGATATCCGTAGCTTCTTGGGGTTAGTTGGATATTATTGATGATTTGTGAGAAATTTCTCATGATTGTCCAATCCTCTTACCAAGCTAACTCAGAAGGGAGTATAGTTTGCTTGGAGTGATGAATGCGAAGAAAGATTCAAGGAGTTAAAAAGGAGTCTTATCACTATGCCCGTGCTCACTTTACCCACAAGTGGAGAACTTTTTGTGGTATTCAGTATGCTCTAAAGAAGGTCCTGGGCTATTTGTTGATAAAAAAATAACAAAGTCATTTCCTATGCTTCAAGGCAATTGAAAGTTCATGAGCATAATTATCCAACACATAATTTGGAGTTGGCTGTGGTGATAGTCGCTTTAAAAATTTAGCAAAATTATATCTTTGGGGGAAAAGTGTGAAATATATATGGACCAAAAAAGCCTCAAGTATATATTCACACTGAAAGAGTTGAACGTGGTATTTCTATGAATATCTCCATGGAAGAATTTCATGAGATTTTGAAAGAAAGGGAAGTTAAGTCCTAGGTACATTGGCCCCTTTGAGATTCTTGATCGTGTTGGGGCTGTGACCTATCGACTAGAACTTACACCTACCATGGAAAAAGTACATGATGTATTTCATGTATCCCTCTTAAAGAAGTACATACCAGACCCTTCACATGTACTCTTTTCAGAGGTAGTACAGCTATAGGTTGATCTTTCTTACGAGGAGCAACCAGTGAAGATCTTAGATCGTATAGAAAATGTTCTACGAAATAAGACAATGCCCCTCGTCAAGGTGTTGTGGAAAAACCAAAAGTTTGAATAAGCGACATGGAAATCAGAGGAAGTGATGAATCATATTTACCCACATTTGTTTTAGAGTGGGAAAATGAAATTTTGAGGGCGAAATTTCTTAAGGGGGGAAGATTGTAACGACCTAAACTTTCATTAATGAAAATTCCTCTTGATCTAATTAAATGTCTTATTATCGTTATATAAAATGTGAACTTCATTGGTTTTAGGTTTCTGGATTTTAAAATACTGTTATGAATTGTGACCATTTCTAATATAGTAGTTGAACAGTGATAACATGATTAGTATAAATATAGGGCTTTAACAAATCCAATTTACTCAAATAAAGGACGCGATTGACTCATCCAGTAGACTTTCCCCATACGAAGCCAATTTTTCGGAGATCATAAAGGAGGTGGAATCATTGGGATTAACTCTTGACCAAGCCCAATATGAGATTGAACACATTAATCTTGAGCGGAACCGACTACGTGATAAGTGAAAGTTAATAGTGATTACCACCCGAGTGATGTTATCCGAGCCACCCCAAGAGTTTGTCACCATCGCACACCTTACCCTTTGGTCTTATGTGGGTGTTATAAGGGGATATATAACAATAACCTAGCACTATGACTATGTACATTACTTTTGTATAAATAATGGTCATTTATTTTATTATTGTTACTTTGTAAATAGTTTTTAAAGCACAAATAGTATTTTTAGTTAATATTCAAATAAGAAATCTATTTTGATGAATTAATGGATTTTTGAATTAAATAATATTTTAATAAAATAATATTTTTATTATTAAATTAATTTTTATTAAATATAAATTATCATATAATGTTATGAATGCAATTGTAATTTTTTTAAGGTTTGAAAGCTGTTTTTGTCAAAACCCATGAATTTTCGATAAATGTCGTTTTTTATTTTAAAAGTAAAAATTCAAATATTTATAAAATTATTTAGATAAAATTAATATTATTTTTTGAATCAGGATGTCGAAATTATCCAATGGTGAATTTTTCATAATTTTCTGAGACAGTCGAATTTTTGGGTAAAAATTAAATACCGTTTAAATATATAATGTGTTTTATGACATCATAATGACCCAGTAGTGATGTAATAAAATAATATAAACATTATTTTAGGCCAATATATGTTTTAAAATAAAAATAATGTGATTTTTGGTTTGTTTGATTTATTTTACAAAGCTTTAGTGGACCCTTCAAGGCTTATAAAACATTTTGTCTTTTTAAATTGTTTTCCTTGATAGTGTGACTCACCTCCACACAGGCAACCCAATTATTTTAAGAAGTTAGGTCATTGGACTTATAAAATAATATTTTCCACTCCCCTTTGGTAACAACCATGGGCAAAAACCATGGTCTGGTTTGTGGTTTTGATTAGTTTAATGTTAGGTGTCCCAAACCTAAATAATAAAGAATTCACTCTCCTTTCCTATATAAACTCACTCAATATCCCACTTTATTTTCACTCAAAGACTTTGGAATTCGACCAACCCATTAAATACTCTCTCTATAATCCTCCCAAGGTTCCCCCATCTCCCAAGAATCCTCTCTCTAGCCTCTCCTAAGCCTTTGGTATCACACTTCCAAGTGAGGGATTTCTTCCTTTCTCATTTTTGTCAAATTTTCTTTAAGTTGTTATGCCCTTTTGTTTTCAATTAAAAATGTTGGGGTATGATTTAACACCTCCCTCATAATTCCCTTTTTTATGTTTGTATTATGGGAGACTCATTTATCTCTCATTAATTCCTCCCATGTACACCTGTTACCATGCCGAAATTTTGTGAGAGATTTCTCTCTCCTCTTTTACATCCAAGTAATTCTTTTGTATTATGCATATAAATTCCATTAAGTTTGTTGGGACATGCATCTATATGATCAAATTACTGTCCATTTCATGTACATATTATGAGACACCCTTTTATCTCTCATCAAATATTTTTATGAATCATTATGTCACGCAGTTATGCTACCAAAATTGCACTACTTTTTTCCAAGCCAAGATCATTGTGTAGTGAATACCATACCCATGTATCTATCAAGGGTATTCACCTTTATGCACATATAAATATTGAATAGTAATTTCATGTATTTATTCCACATTAATTAATTGCGGAATAACTTATGATGTTGATTGATTCCATGTTATATGATCCATGTGGCACACTTATGCATGAAATGAGATGTTTAAGAAGGGTGCACCCTGATAGCACTCCAATGCATTGGGTAAAGTATAGTATCATGATACGTCATGTGAAATTAGTATTGACTCATTCTAATTCAAGTGAAATGAGGGTTTACTCATTATTCTTGTGCAATGAGGATATACTCATGCTCCATGTGCAATTAGCCTTGGCTCATGCTAAATTCCATGTTAAGTGTTGTTGCCACATTTCCATGTTACGATTATTTTATAATAGGGAATTCATAGGAGTGGCCTTTTAAAACCATCCACACCTAGGAACCCCCTCCCCATGAAGAGATCATCTGGAGAAGCCTCAACCAGGAAGGATCCGTTGTCATCCAAGATGACAGAGCATCCCCTGAGGTTACACCTCGATCAGTGATGGTTCGTCACAGAAATCCTTCAGCTAGGTGAAGTGAGACCTTATGCCCACCTGGTGAGACACCAGGTAACCCAACAAGATGAGTGGAACATGGGAGGTGGAAATTCACCCAAGAGTGGGCTCCAAGGAATCTAACCCTAGACCTCACCAAACACCATTGTTATGGAACTAGACCACCCACCACTACGCCACCACCGAAGCGGCCATTTCCATGTTATGATTATCATGCTTTATCATGCCTTTATGTTCATGTTTTTATTGTGCTCCATTGATATTCCTATTGTATAACATGTATTGTATTCCTCATGTTATTCTATGTTTATTCCCTTACTGGGATTTATAGCTCACCCTTTTCTTATGCATGTCCTCAGGTTATCACATGAAATGCTAAGTATGGGGGAATGTAGTGGTCACGTAAAGGAAATTTTCAATAAATATGTTATGTGTTTTATGTTCTAAGTTGTTATGTAATGTTCCTAAGATCCAAAGAAACTAGACCTCTCGATCTTCCATATTGTATCAGGTGAAGGTTTTATGTAATAAATCAGGTTTACGTGTGTAATAAAGAGAAGGGTTGTTATAACTGCCCCGTCATAGGGGTCCCAACGTGATAGATGATGCATCGATCGGACGCCCTGTCTGTGAGATATGGGAACTTTTTAAAAAAAGGCCTGGTTGGATTCAAGTTTGATCCAACTCAGGTCGCATGTCAAACTCCATCAAAACTCACTTAGATTATGTCCAAAGGACCGCCTTGTCACAATGGTCCTTATGCCACAGATGACGCGTCGATCGAATGCCCGGTCTATTAGTTACACCACTTTCCATGAAACGGGGGTGATCACACCTTGGTGGGGCCCAGTTCGGCTAGGTCTGTAGGAATATTCCAAAGGAACCACTTCCCAAAAACGGGTCCCAACGCCACTGACGGCGTGTTAAATGGACACTAGGTTCGTTAGTTATAGGCGTTTCTTTTTTTAGGGTCCAGTTGGATCTGGAACCGATCCGACTCGGTCAGGCCGACCTGACGCAACGGGTCCCGGGGTCTACCTGACCCCGCCCAGGTTCGGCCTATTAAGGGTTGGCCTGGTTCACTGGGTCTGGCTCATCGGTGTTGGCCCGACTTGTTCACGGGCCCGGGCCACGGTCGGCCCTGCCCGTTGGGCCACGAGTCTGGTCCGGTCCTCCTGATGGCGGACCACATCTCCCACTGGCCCCATAGATGTGGGTCCATTTCATCCGGCCGGTCGGGTGCTGCCCCACTGCTTGCAATGGTCGTCCAGGTGGATGACCGGTCTCCAGCCAATGCGGAGCGATGCGGGGCCACGCTGCCCCTCCTGCTGCGGCTGTTGCCGCCAACGACGTCTACAGGTGACAACCTTAAACTGTGCGGCCAGCCGCCTCTGGCCACCATGGCATGCGACGACGTACTACCTTCCCACCGCCTGCGGCTGGTTTCCACGGGCCTCCTCTGGCAACTGCCGGCCGCTGCCGGCATGGTGCGCCATCGGTTCTTCCCGTGGGCTATCAGACGTGTTTCGATGGTCCGTTCTTGGTGCCTTCTACACCTACGAACCTCACGGGTCACCACCACCACTGCATGACCTCTATCTCTACCTTTCCATCACATCGACCAGCCGCACATGGGAAACAAAAAAAAACAAGATCAGAAGAGGGTCCGGGCCTTGTTTGGATTGGCCCGCGCCCTCTGCAGTAGCATTTTAACAAGGGGTGTTAACAAAAAACATAGAATTTAGAAATAACTCCCGACTAGTAACCCCGCATCAACCTCCCATGTTTAAATACAGATCCGCAGATCAACCCATTGGTCAGTTGATCCGCGTTCTTCATATAAATCAAGAGTGGGGAAGGTAGAATATCACAATATCAAAAACAAAAAACCCTACCTCTAGATTCTCTAGGGGTGTCGGGATCGCGGCGGGAGGAGCGTCTATGTTGGATGGAGTTTTCAGCATTCATCGATCCCAAATCGTTGCCGCCTGAGCCTTCTTCCTCCGTCAGTGGATGTCGCTGCATGAATTTGCCAGAGTTTCCTTTCTTGAAGAAGCTGTGCCAAAACCCCACCTCGAGCTCCATTTAAATAAGAGGGGGAAAGGTGAGTAACGCACCGAAGAATTATTGAGGTTCATTTAATGAACGAACCTCTTAATTCCCCAATGGTGCAGTTTAAAAAAAAGAGATTTAAGCTATTAATTGGCTTGATAAGTCACCGGTTCCCACCACTTCCACTCATTCGCTAGAGAAAAAGAAATAAAATAACTTGTTATGTTATTTTATTATTTTTCTATAAAGTCCAAAATTTAACTTTTTCTCCCAACCTACTACGGTTGAAGTGAAGCTTCCCTTAAGCGAATCTCGACAATGCTGATTCAACGGTGCCCTCATATTTTTAATCCAAGCACCGATTCAAAATATAGAAAATTCTTCCCACACGTTTATTGAACTTACCTTAAAAAATGTTCAGAAATTCATTCCAGGAACACCGGGTCTCAGAATCAGGCGCCGTCAATTTTCACAGACTCATAAGAATCCCAAATAATTTAAAAAAAAATTACTTGAAATTTTTGTCTCTTTACATCCAAGCACCTTCGGACTCATAACATAACCCACTGGTCCCAACACATATAATAATTCTAGATAATTAAGTATTTTTTTTGGGAATGAGTTATATAACATCACACATGTTAATTAAAATTTAATGAAAAATCCTAAGAATTTCTAGTAATAATTTTAATTCATCTTAATTATAAATGTAATGAATCTTTTAAGTTATTTAATAATTTTTTTTAACAAGAGATATAGTGCATAAAATGAGAATAACTACATAAAAGTTACTTGTTAATTATTAAATCATAATAGTTGTGTTTAGGCTAAAATTTATTCAAATATCATGGATTAAAATAGAAAGTTGTGTAGTTAAAATTTTTGCACACAATATTAGTGAATATACTAATAGATTCTGTCATTTTTGGGTGTAATTGTTCATTATTGTTTTGGAAAAGATGCATGAATTTATTAGGGGGAGGGGCTTATTGAGCTCAAACATGGTCACCTTGGATTTTTGTGGGATTTTTTTTTCTAATATGGTCAATAAGGTATTAAATAATTTGATGACCAATAAATGTTGTTTATAATTGATTTAATGTTTTTTGGAGTGACTAAGGAATTTTAATACTGTAAACTAATCACGATTTATGATATGGGTTGTTTATGGTGTTTTTGAAATTTATGGATGAATTAAACCATCTATATGAAAGAATTAAAATCCATACTTGATATTAATAGGTTATAGAAGAATTGAACCATATGTAGTGAATTCATTTCATATGAGAAGTCTATATAAGATACAATTAATTAATGCATGTTAAATAGTATCATCTATGTAGTTGGTTTGCTGTAGCATAAGGTTTGAGGAACCATACATCAAGGTTACCACAAATATAAATCATTCATTGCACATACTATGATAATTTATGTGATACCTTGGTTAAGAAAATCTATCTATATCACTCCAGTAGAGCTAAAACCATATATAACTCATATGATTGATAAAACCTTATTTAAAAAAAATACAATCCATTTACAGCTAAGAAAAACCATTAATAAAGCACACAATTGTTTTTGTAATACATGATAAATCTTATGTGGTGGTTGAGAAAGAAAAAAAACTATTCATGACACACAAGAACACCCATAAATGATAAAATTCATGTAAAATAATACACAAAGAACTATTTCCCAAAAAAATTTATGTAGAACATATAAAATGTTTCATAGATAGGTTAAATGATCTAAAACCACAAAAATCTCAAGAAAACTTATATAGATCCTAAAAAATTATATATAAGAACTCAAGGGATACAAGGGAGTGTTTTTTCAAGATAAATATATTATTATACATTTTTTACATTCTTTCATGTTATATAATATAAAAGCATCTACACAAATTAATTCCATGTGTCAGTTACCATGGAATTCAGGGTTACTCATTGATTATAGGGTTAATTAATGATATGAGAGAGTGTATATTGACATGTATCTCAAAATTAAAAAATAAATAGAAATGGTAAAATTTATATAAAGATATATTATATATAAAAATAGAAACATAATAGAGAAATTGATTCCAATATAATATTAAAATTTTATTCTTTATGATTAAATAATATGAAGATGATCTTGTCCATGATTTAATGTTTCACCGAATCTATTGATTCTATATTCTTAATTTCCACTAATGGTAATTAGCATTATATTATAACTTTGAACAATATATAGTGATCTCAAATAAAGAAGGGGAATAGATCTTAATAGTATATAGAGAGCCTTATTAATTTTTTTATCCATTATAAACAACGAGGTAAGTACATATGTGTACAATTATAAAGAGTTTTATATGGCTTAACTACCCTCTCTAGGAGTGAATCATGTAAACATTTGGTGTTCCATTATGATGATTTTATATTATTCATGTGAATGAATGATTGTGATCATATATGGGAAAATAAGATGTTCTTATGAATCTATGAAAAATATCAAATAATGAGGGATTGAATTTAAATAGAATAAAATTGTTTAAAATATTAAAAATTTCCACACCCTAAAACCCCCCTTCTCTCAAAGTGTATCTTTTTTATCGATAACCATTATAACATCCTCCAAATGATATTCTCCAGGTCCCTTATTTTGATAAAAATAATATAAGTTCATATTTTTTTCCAGTAAATTTTATGAAATAATTTTCATATTTTTTTTCTAAGTATGATAAAAATTATTTTAAAAAAACATATATGAAAATAAATAATCAATTATATTTATACTACTATAAAATGGGGCTATTTCCATAGTCCAAATTAATCATAATACCCCATAGACTGTAGTCATAGACAATAGTCATGGTCATGTGTCCTATGAACACTATTGTCATTATCATAGCTTATATTCATGGTTGAGGCATGATCATGGATATAAGTTGGCTTTGGACATAATCGTTGACTTATAAAAATAGTCAGTGGTTATAGACACAGGTCTTCCAAATTATTAAAAATTCACCACCATAGAGATTTGATCCTATGATATTTTGGTTATTTTGTCAAACCTTTACCACTAAACTACATCACATTATATATAGATCTATAGTCACACACACAAATGCGTATTATTTATTAAATATTTATAAATATAATTATTATAAGTGGACCTATGACCATGATCCATGTGGACGGTGGCCATAGGTGTCTCCTTTTTCCACTGTCTATGTGGACCGTGACCATAACCCAAAGGACCATAGGCATAGTCCTTTCCCATGAATTTTTTACACTATTAAAGGGTTTTTTCACATCATCCTACCACTATAAACTATGATAACCATGGATTTAGGTCTTTTTCATGCGATCTTATTGCCATGGTCTATATCAACCATGGACGTTGGCCAATGCGGACAAGCCTGTGGGTGTTTTTGTGTGTGCTATGCCCATTTTAGTCCACATTCAACACCATAAGATTTTCCAAGGTTATTTATTAGGACATTTTTTATATTTGAAACCACTATATAGTGATCAGTAGAGGTCTACAACATGGTGAATGGATCCCTTGAAAAACTCCATTCACTTAAGTGTGATCCTTCACTCTTCTTTCCTTTAACCCCAACATCCAAGATATCTTCAAATCTTCATCATGATACTATAATGTCATGTTAAGATCCTATTTTCTTACTAGACCTTACACTTCATCTTATCTCTTCATCATTTAAGTGATAATAATATGATATTACATGCTCTATTCCAATCACAAAGATATATTTTAAAGAGTACCGACAAGGCACAACTAAAAAACCCATGTATTTGAAAAATGTTAGTGTTTCATGAAATCCTCATCATAGGAAGAATCCATATCCAACTACCTTTGTATGTTCATGCTACCACAAAATTGGTTTGGATAGTGATTGGAGAGATCTTCATCCCTTAATGAACATGCAATCAAATTTCTAATTGAAACTACTTTGATCATCATAAGGATTCACAAGATCCATCTTGTTTGTTATACTCTATGTGATTCTCTATTCCACCAAGAGTTATTAATGATCTAGTTAAGGCATTTGTTCTTCAAATCCTTTCTTAAAAAACAATATCATATGTATTTTCGTGAATCTTTTCTATGATACAATAAAAGAATACAATAAACATAAAATATTCCTTGATCCTTATGGACAACTTTAAAACTCTTTATATAGTCATCTCATAGATGATGTGTTGTAACTAAGAGGTTATATGTTGGATTTCTCGACAATCACTAATGGTTTGTGATGATGGATAGTTGTTAAGGTTACATGTTTCCAAGAAATTTTGTGATATATTTTATATCAATTGTAAGTCTAGAAGTTGTTTTGGAATTTGATATGTTTGTGAGATGGATTTTTTATAATTTGGATATCTGGAAGTTGTTTTAGAAGTGGAGATGTTTGGTAAGTAAAGAAATATGGATCTTTGGGAGTTAAATAATTCATCCAATCCCTAGAGTTCATATAATAATAACAAAGGAATGAATCTCCTTGTATAAAAAATATTCTTTGGATGTTGCATATGATATTTTAAAAATTATAGAAAAATGTTAAAAGGATATGTATGACATTGAAGATGAAGAATCAAAAATGTCCTGGAGGTCTTACTATGATGCACATCATCCATATTATGATATATAATATATTCCAAGTGATATTTAAGATATTTGGATGATGGGTAATGTCACAAACCAATAAGGGCCACCCCTCAACTAAGCACCCAATATGGATCATGGAAAGCCCTGAATGGAATTACCTATCCCAATGAGTAGGAAACTAGTTATAGGGCCTCAAAATATACAATATGGGATCATTTTCCTCATGTAAATAAAATAAACATATATTATATTTATACTATAACTCCGACATGGGACACACATATACTGGAATTCCATGAAAAAACAATTTAGCTGTTTCAAATTTAAAACAAAATCAAACAAGTAATATCCATAAACAACCATCCAACTAAAAATAAATATAATAAAATGAAGGATGAATCCAAAATACAAGGGAGTATGACTTATAAAACACATATACAATACAAAATAAATCCAAAAACACCTAATCCAATATATCTGTGTAACCCTAAGGTCACAATACATCCTCACAAACCCACCCCATGAGTGACCAAGAAAGAGAAGTTTATAAAACTAGACCATTCCAATAATCATGGACTTGAACCTTAAAAGAACCCGAGTCTATTAACATTGAGTGGTATAGATAGGGTGTGAGAATAAACATCCCAAAAGTATTTCACCAAGGAGACCATGAATTTTCTTTATCAAAATAGTCCGTAAACACTAGTTTGAAATAAACTATTTAAAA
Source organism: Viscum album (assembly GCA_963277665.1). Taxonomy (NCBI): domain Eukaryota; kingdom Viridiplantae; phylum Streptophyta; class Magnoliopsida; order Santalales; family Viscaceae; genus Viscum; species Viscum album. Next base: position 576,981,546 of record OY728166.1, read on the forward strand.
TATGGTTTATATCATTTATAAGAAATTAAACTCAAAACCCTTTATCAAAACCTTTTTTAAACATAAATACACTTTAGAACCCCAAAAAATCTTTCAATAAATAAACCAATTTAAAACTATCTTTTAAACCCACCCATTTTAATCCGGTTTTAAAATTACTCAAGAGAATAATAATAAAAAATATCAAATTTAATCATTAAAGTAAATACAAAAATATGAATAACATTTTTTCATAGAACTACTGTACAAAGACTCAAGAGGGAGGTGAATTGAGTTCTTGAAAATTTCTTCTCTTAAAACCGACCAATTTTAAGGTTTGAAAGATTCCAATATTTTCTTATCATAATAAATCAGTAAAAATAAAATAAGTAAGAAAAAAAATTGAAGATATTGGATTTATAGTGGTTTGAGAAAAAAATACCCTCTAGTAAACTCTACCAACACTCAACTCCTAATGATTATTGTTTTCACTTGAACTATTTTTTTCCTAGATACTTTCTAAATGAGTGAAAGAAGACATCACTTGGTACAAAACTAGGATCTTTTACTAGGATCTTACAAGGATTTACAAAAACAAAAACCTTTAGCACTCAGTATAATGAGTTCTCACTTCCAGTAAGGATAGAGAATAACGAGATATTGAAAAATAAAGTACTCAGTTGAATGATGCAATTGATATAATAGGAGAGGTCTCTAGGAGAGAAAATAAGAGTGAATTATTTCTTGAGGAGAGTTTTATAAAACATATCAAGGTTTATAGTGATATTAAAACTATAAAAAACTTTATTTTTATACTCCTTTTTCTTAGCACAAAGAAGTAGAACAAAAATATTTTAGAGAGAATTGAGAAAGAATACATGTTCTTACTTATGTTCTTGTTCAAATACTAATGAATATATTATCACTTACTATTGAACAACATGATATCCCAAATTTTTTTTCCTTGGGGTAAAATCCTAGATGACCTTTTATAAAAAATTACCTCGATAAAAGGCACTAAACAATAAATTAAAATGTACTATTTTCTCTTATCTGTACTTGAAAACTTTTGGAAAATAAAATTTACTATAAAAAGGTAGTCCAATATTTAATACTATGATGGGAGCATTAATTTCTAATTAAATTACTCTAACAGTAATAAATATGCAAGCTTCAAAATGACATAGCCAATTATGGATCACCATATAGCCGAAATCCATGTATTTGAATTCACACAGCCATATTGATCCACATAGTTATTCTTCATGTAGATTATTTTTTTACATATCCAAATTATGTATCCATATTGCTTAAGTATAAAAATTTATGCATAGATGAATGAATTATATATCCAATTAGAACAATGTAGAATGATATACCACAGATCCAAACCATGTAACCGACTTCCTGATGTGGCTGATTTACGCAGTCGTTTCATCAATGTAACCTTTTCTTACATTGTTGATTCCTTCATGTAGATGATTTATGTAGCAGATTTATCGACTTATACAAATATAAAAGTATCTAAATTAATCACATAGACAAATTTTCCATACTTAGGAAAAGTTTTTCAAACTTATATAATTTTAGAATTACAACAGAATTGACTTCAGTAAAATAAAAACTTGATAAACAAACTTAAAAATAGAATAATTAAAAAAATTTGAAGGGTTTTAAAGATCATAAAAACATAAATAAAATGTGATATATTGGAATAACATTAGTAATCCAAAAATATACCCCTTTTTGATGATCGAAAAACCCATTAAACATTATAAATGAAATTTTAAAGGTTTTAAAGAGTTTTATAGAAAACTGTATAGTATATAGTGATTTTAAAATTTTGTATCTACCATTTATTATCTCCCTTTATCTGTATTATATGTATTATCCCCCTTTTTATGAAATTAAAAATAAAGGGTAAGGATAGAAAAATACATTGAATTTAACTTCTTGAGTTAAAAATAGTTTAAAATACAATGCTGAATTTGAATTTAAATATGGAATGACTAAAATTTAGAAATTTATGTAAGTAAAAAAGTCAATAAAATAAAAAAAATTAAATGAAAAAAACATCTTTACATAGGAACAGAGAGATAAAAAGGAATTTTAATAATCATGAACATTTGTATAAAAATAAAAATACCCAACATATAAATATACATTAGTCAGATGACCCTGACTTATGTATTGGTTCAAATTTGGATGGAGGTTTTGGTGGAGGTTTCTTTAAGGATGGAGATGATGAAGAGGTGGTAGGAGGGTCAAATATTGGAGTTAAAAATAATCTTCCAAGCTCCATAAAACCATCTCCAATCTTAAAACTCGATCAATCTTATGGTCTTTGATAAGGAATGATCAAGACTTTTTCAAGATTCTAAGAATCAATATTGAAGTCATATGAGAAAGAACTCACAATGTTTTTTTTCTTGCTATAATTTTAAGATGTATCTTTCTTTTCAGCAGACTTATTAGCAACTATAGTAGAAATATTTTATTTTTCTCTCTTATAAATGCTGGATGGATCAAACAAAACACCCAATCTATGTCTATAACATTTATAGGTAACCAAAGGTGTTAGTCTAAGGGATATTCTTCATCTTAGAGAGAAAATAACATTAACCCACAAATCTATTCTCTTGATTATGTCTGATCTATAGAAATACAAGAGATCGGTACATGATTGTCTATGAAACTAAGCAACATAAGATAATTTTTTTTAATAGGGCTTTAAAATTTTCAATCTGGATAGAGAAAGATCACTAAGAATATGCAGACATAACAAAAATAGGTTGAGGACTAGATGGAGTTATAATGTGTTATGAATAGAGTTCAGATTGAATTTAATATATAGACACTTTCAATTTGACAAAAATCCCTTCCAAAGATGTTAAATTTTTATCCACATGGGCTAGATACTCTATAATCACTTGATAAACCTCATGAATAGAACTTGAGGTTTCTTGAGAAGTAGGAGCATTAACAGTAGCTGTCACATGGGTAATTATACTAGGAGTTCTATACAAAGAAATATAATTACCCTTGTTACTGGTAGGTACTAAAAAATATTAATCAGACTCTAAGGAACTTGAATCCTCTTTAGAAGAGTCCAGGTATAAATATCCAACTCCCTCATAAATATTTTCCAACATAGTAGCAAAATTTTAGTCATTTATGATAATTGGATAAATAGAGGATGGAACCATATTTTTTATCTACTTGTAAACCTACAAGGTTTGATATACCTAAATATCAAAAGAGGTAATATATTCCTAGAGATATACATCTATGTAATTTTGGAAAATATTTATACCAATACCCAATCTTCAATAAGAATATCTAGTTTCCTGAAACTCATCTAACAGATAATTGTTTAATTCTTTCATAATCACAAGAGTAAACATGTTACATTGGAGTTACCAGATATGAGATGACACTACATTCATATATGAGGATAGTTGATCAGGAAAATTCTAGAAATATGGAAATACTGAAGGTTCTGAAACAAGTGCGACACTTGGTTGAATCCTCTTATGGAATTTAAACCGACACACAACCACACTATTAAAAGTGTGAAAGCTATCCTTTATTTCTATCATAAAACTTTGAATCTCATCAAGTGAGGCCATTGAATGGTTTGATTAAACTACTTGAAAGTTATGAATCGTATAACTTTGAGATCCACAAGAACTCTATGCTCATTTACCACAGACTTGGTTGCACATATTCCTCTAAGATCATTCACTTGAGATCTCACGACCTCAACTTCCTTATAATTCACAATAGAGATAAAAAGTTTAATTGGTTTGAGTTTATCAATCAAGTTGGTTTGGAAAACCATCATCTCAACAATCTTATAAAAATATGATTTAGAAACTGAACTTTACTTCAACTATTTGATATCATATTTAGAATATATAAGCTCTTTATTTATAACATCATAATATCCTTTGATATTATCAATCTCACTCAAAACAAATGAGAAAAAATTATAGATGTGTTTCTCAATATCCAATCCTACAAGACTCTTTCTCAAAGAGGGTTCATATTTATGGACAAGGGAGGGATTAAAATAATCCCTGGGGTATGTGATAGAACACTAGAAAACTCTATAGACACAATCCCAGTTTTATTTCTATCAAAAGAAGGTGATCCAAGCATTTAATCAACTACTATGTATACAACCTCAGGTTACACTCTACTTATAGTAGCAGACACACTGGGAACAATCTCAAATGGCCTTTCCTCTTGAACTCCAACAACTATCTCAACAGAAGGTATAAATAGCTAGACTAACTCAGTAGCACTAGAAGGCACAACTTCTTGAATATGAACTAGTTCCACTATAGGTATAAATTTAGACACAACATGCTTAAATATGGTAGAAATATTCTTATACACTTCCCTAATAGGTACGATATCAATAGGTGTTGCATATATAGGAGGTGAGGTAGTGGATGGATCCATCTGAGTTGGTGATAGAGGTGGTATAACCACCTGAGCATCAACATCCTATCTATCAGGTCTTAAAGTATTAGAGGTAACATCCCAGTTGTAACCAAATGTCTTCAGAAGAACCATTGAAGGAGTTTTTCTCTTATGGAACTTAACAACTTCTCCTTCATTTATATACACTTCTTTATTATTAAATACTAAAGAAATAATCCACCCACAAGGGTAATAATTAAATTTCCCTTTACCTTGACAGTAGTGGTTCATGATCCTCATAATTTACCATGAGATATTCAACTTGAAATTATTGATCAGGGCATATAAAAGATACATGGACTAAAACTATACCTTCTTTATCTCCCCTTTTCTCTAAACAATTATAGTCTGAATAAAATCACTCAACACCTTCCAATTTCCTTCAAAGCCATTCATAGCCTTCTTCTCAAAAGTAGAGTAGCCAAACAAAAATTTGAATACTTTAGTGGGTCCTATAGATCTTTTCCCTACTAAAGTATAGCTAAAATTTTACCCACCTTCATGAGGAATATGTATAATCTCTACCAGCTCCATAGAGGAAACTAATAGAGATTTCTCATTTACATTTGTTGAAAGAACATCTTATGTTCCTCTACACCAAAACTTAATATTCCTCATAAACCCATTTACCTCCTCTTCAAATAAAAATCCTAAATTCTTCTCATCAAATAAAAATTACCATATATGGAACTTGAAAACCTTATTCACCAACATTTTTATTCATTTCAACAAATCCATGTCTATAGCCTTTCTTGGAAACACTCAGCACCGGGCACTACATGCCTTAGAATTATTAGAAGATATGAAATCTCTTTTATATTTGTGCTTAGAATTCCTCATCTCCAAGAGGTTGGTAGAAGGTAGAGAGAATAAAAGGTGATGGTTCAGCTTCATAGATGAAGGGGCATAGGAAAATGGAAAGGCGGAAGAGGCTCAATTCAGGGTTAGGTCATATAACTGATTTGGAAGAGGGTTATGCATCCGATTTAGGTTTTAGGGCTAGGTCTGACTTAAAAAAATAAAATAAAAATAACAAAACAAAATACTTTCATCCCAAAAGTGAGTGGGTAGGTTATATTTTCCTAACATAGTCTTAGATTTTTTTTCAAAGTACCATTCCTCCTTTCAATAACAACATTTTTTGAGGTGTCAAGGGGGATGAAAAATTATGTTTGATACCATATTTTGAAAAATGATAATTGAACTCATGGTGTTAAAATTCTCCTCCATAGTCACGTATCAAATAAATAAATTTAGAATATTTATCTTTTTGAACCAATTTATTAAATATTATAAATATAGAACAAGATCCACTTTTAAGACTCAGAAAGAAAACCCAAGTAAATATTGAGAAATCATCAACTAACACATAAAAACAATTTTTTCATCTTAGGATGGATTTTCTAGATGATCTAATCAAATCAATGTGGATAAGTTTCACATGCCTAGATATAGAAACATCTTTAATTTATTGAAAATATGACTTGTTTTGATTTACCATTTGGAATACATCACATAATTTCTCTTTATTCGTTTTATGTTGAGGTAAAGTTGAAATTAAATTTCTCTTAGAGACAATTTTATCGAAGAATAAAAAATATAATTTCCAAGTCTTCTATACCAAATACAATATTAATTTATTTTAGTATTTAAACAGTTCAATTTTTTTCAATATAAAGAATTAAGATCTAAAGTATAGACATTCTCAGTTTTAGGTATCTTAAACTTAAGGAGATTATCTTTAAAAATAGAATATGAATTATTTAAAAAATATAAAAAATAACCTTCATCACAAAGTTTAAAAAAACTTATCATATTGTTTTTAATCTTTTTACATAAAAAATTTGTTGATGAGTACTAATGTTGGATTTCTAATAGATCTAACTTTGAGAAATTTTCCTTTCGTATTATCACCAAATGTGACATAACCTCTGTTAATTTTAGATAAATAATGGAAATTTGAGATATATCCCCTCATATTCCTTGGGAATATGATAATCATATACCAATTTTAATTGATTCCCCTACATGTTTTTCCTTATAAAACAAATCAAAAAACAAATTGTTTTGGTACACATATTCTCTTCGGTCCTAAAATTTTAATAACCAAATATTTTGGAACCCAAATCCTCTTATATTGTATAGAACTTACATCATTGAATTTTGATAAATTTCTTAAAATAAAATAAAGATTAACTCCAAAAATTGAGGGTTTCTAAAACTAAAATGATTATCATAATTTTTAGGTTCTACATAATAAAAAATAATAATTTTAGAGATGTTTCTATTCTTTGAAATAGGTACAAAATAATTAATATAAAACATTGGTTTTTCACCTTTTCTTCTTATTCCAAACTTATTATTTTCGACTTAATTATCACTAAGTATTTGATTTATGTAAATATATCATTTTTTTAAAACAACAGTTTCATATTTAATAGATTGAACTTATTTTTTAATACTTTCAATTTTATTACCATGTTCAACGCAATTTGTTACAAAATTTTCCAGATTATATTTCTGGTCTAATTTTTTTGTTTAAGTCACCTTTTTCAATCACAACAACATTATAAGAATTTTTGAGGGATTTATTTTTTCCTTTTAAATATTTAATATATTTTTTTATATCATGGAACAATATTCATTTATTTATTCAAAATATGAATTTTTAGTCTCAAAATCAGATTCATGATTATAAGAATAAAATGAGTGTAACTCATTATATTGTTCCACAAAGCTCATGTTGGACTTTTGTTTTGAAATTAAAACTTCTGATTTAGAATATTATTCATTAATAGATATCCCAGAATCACTCCATGTGGAATTCATATCTCCTTTACCATTTTCTTGTATTTTGGATTCCATTTTTACTTCTTATCAAACTTCATTTTATCTTGAAGTCTTGGAAAATCTTATTTGACATGTTTAAGTTTTTTTCATTCATAACACCTTACTTATTTATAAATTTCATAATATTTCTTATACTTGTTAGATAATTTCTTGAATCCAATTATCTTATTATATAAATTCTTGAACTTACTTGAAAATTGAGAAATCTCACTATTTTAAGAATAACTATTTGTAGTATCTTTATCAGACGTCTCAACAGTTTATTTTCATTTTCTATTATTATAATCAATTGAAGTAGATAATTTTAAAGTAGCATTATACTTTTTAATCATTCTATGATAACTGGATTTAAATTCCATTTTAACCTCATACATTATGTGTGTTTCTATGATATTTTTGATTTTTTAATCTTTCACATATGTGGATTTCATAATGGTAGCTAAGATTCAACTCCACTTGGATATAATCATTATGAGAAATTTTAGTATTTTATCAGATTCAATAATTGGTGATCCAATAGAAGAAACATTTTTCAAAATATATGTTAACCTAATATTCATATGTGTTATGCTTTATCCATTAATAATATTGAATGTTTCAAACTTAAACTTTACAACATTGAATTTGAGTAATTTCACATTAATAGTACCTTTATAATCTAATAATATTATTGTCCATATCTTATATGTCATAGTATAATGATAATATCTATTGAGATCATCTGGACCTAGACCACATATGATAACATTCATATCTTTTGATTTCATATCATATTCTCCTTCTATAGTAACATCCCTTTTCTATGGATCTCCTATAAGAATAGTGTAAAGATTAATGACTTTCAAGAAAACCTTTATACCCAGGTTATTCAAGTAGATAATCATCTATGAATTATAATAACCATAATATTATATATTTAAATAAATATTTCTAACCATAGACATACCTTCTTTATTATTTTCTATAACAACAATTTGAAGATGATCATTAAGACATAAAACTTTTGTTTTGAGAACTAAAAAGTCACAAACTATTATACCAATTTTTTATTAGAGAAAAACTTCATAAATACTCAAGATGGGGGTTGTAACACCCTGAAAGTTTAAAATAACACCATATTCGATAGCATATATAATACACAACACTTATATTAAATGAACCATGACATATTATTAAAATATTATTATTTAAATATGGCCGTTATAACCTCTCCGTTAAATTTGAGGGTATTAATGTGATTAAATAATTTTTTAACTAGATACAAAGGTTCTAATAAATATAATTTCTTTATAAATTCTTAGGAAATAAGAAATCAATTTTTAATAAAAACATTTATTTCAAAAATGATTTTTATTGGTTTTTGTGATTTTTTTTTTATTTTGATCTTTTAGAAATGTTATTTTATAAACATAAAATTGTTTTTGAATTCATAATATTGATATTAACTTAGGGTGAAATTTTGGGATCTTTAGGAAAATATTTATTTTTTAGTGAATAGTAAAAATACTAATTTTTATAAAACTATCATTTATTTTTATAAATTAAGTATTTTAAAAGAAAAATTATTATTATAATTTAATTTTAAAATTAACATAATTATTATTGAGTCATATATAATCCAATTGATCTTATTTAAATCATTGTTAAACTGGATTTTAGCATAAGTTTATTTTTAGGCTTAAAAATGCATTTTTTGAAAACTATTTTAAAGTGCATAATGTTATTCCATTTGAATTAATTAAAATAAACCCTATTTAGGAATAATTAAAATGAAATTTATATATAATATATCTATATTTTTTAATTTAAATTCATATAATGATGATTTATATTCATACATTTAATATAAGATCATCTTTTCCTTGAAAAATACATTTTTTTTTTCAGAAAATCATTTTTCATTGTGCTTGCAGGTTTTAATTTTAAATAAATTCTGCCAATTCCATGAATTTAATTCTTTAAAATTTAATCCATAATTTTAATCATGATAATTTATATTATATAATAGGCCCAACTTAATTTTTCATCATAATGAATAATAAAAACAGTAAAAAAGAAAGTTACCATGGTAAGAAAATTAAAATGGTAAAAGTTAGTAACCATAGTGGTAAAGGGAATAACATGTTTATTTTTAGGTTTATAGGAGTTTATCATCCTTATATATCCTCTAATACTTTATTTTTAAATTTTAGAGGCACTTGGTTTGATAATAACTTCCCATTATTGTATTGTTTTGAGTATTTACAAGAATGCCAATCCTTTTCAATTATAAAAGGGCACCCATACCATCAATTATTCACATGTATCAAGTAATTTTTCTAAAAAAAAAACTATCAAAATATATCCCCAATTTAATTATCCACTTTTAGAGCTCATGATCTTCCCAAAATACAGACATTGGAGTCCTTAATAAGAGATCCAAAGCCAGTTCTTCTATGCTAAGGTAATCGTCTTCTCTAAGCTCATTATTTTTAATCATTCCTTTTCCACCTTAAATTATGTATAAAAAATTATAATATAATAACAAAAATATCTTCTATATGCTTATTTTTTTATTTTTATGGAATAATATTTATCCATTTCCTCTTTCATTAAATGTGAAACTAAACCATCGTTCTTGTGTACGGCAGACTATCGCCTCACAAATTGAGGTAATTCATTTTCTATCATTGAATATCATAGATGTTCATGATGATGAATTTAATATTTAAATAATATTTTCTTGAAATTTTAATAATTTTATAAAATCAATATATCATATAATTTCTGACCATACCATTCATGGAAAAATGATAACATCGTTCGTGTGTACGACGGACTGCCGCCTCACGAAATGATCTGATTCAACTTTTTATTACCACATCACATGGATGGTATATGTAAGTATTTTTAATGAAATTATATGATATTTATTATATTATTATCATTCTGTTAAGATAAAATAGCACTTAATTACTTTCCATCGTGATTATTGAAAAATGGGAACGTTACACATGCGTACGTACGACCTACCGTCTCCATGATTGTAACATAGTACATTTTCATAACAATATTCCATGGTTACTTTTAAAATTATAATTTATATAATAAATTAATAATTATTTCATGATGGAAAAATGAACCCTTTTACCATGGTCAACACACCAATGTCGTTTTGAAATTATGAACCGAGCGTCCTCAAAACATTCGATGTGGACATAATTGATTAAGTAATTAAACACATGATTAAATTAAATTAAGTAAATGGTTTAAGAATAGGGGATTAAAAATATAAAATTTTATTAATAAAATAAAAAATTGATATTAGTTTATTATATATAAGATAAAATACATACACGAAAAATCCTGGACTTGAGGTAAGGGTTTCATCTCAAAACACCCTTCTTTGAGACACATGTTCTTTTAATGACCTAATTTATTTTAAATTGTGTATATAATTACCCTTTAAATATTATATCATGAATAGTTCATAATTAATGATATTTTAAGTTACAATTCATATACTTCATACATTAGAGTAATATTTCAAAATTTACCAAATTAGTAAGGGTTTATGTTTCAATCTCATTTTCATTGGGATTGTTTATTCTTGAATTTAAATTATAAGGAATTATTTGATCATTTTATAATAAAAAATTTTCATTTTATTATCCTCAGTTTATTCATTAAATTTTCATATAATAGTACCATTTTCCTCTTTTTGTTACTTAAAATGATTGAGAAAATGTTTTTATGAAAAGATGACTTTGTTTTTCTCTTCGATCGAAAAACCTTTTTCTTCCATATCTATGTTTTCTAAAAATATTTTCAAGAACATTTTTAAAATTTCCCAAAAATTTTATTAAATATATTTTTACCCACATTTGAATTTTTAAAAAATGTTTTGAATGGAATCTCCTTTTCATTTTACGAATGAGTCAGTTTTTAACCTTTTTTACTATAGTGTGATAGAAATGTTTCTTTTAAAATATAATTCATGTACAAAATTTACTAACATCATGACCACTAAAATATTTGAATATTAATTTATAAGTTTTCATGGTTCCCTTTACAGAAAATATTTTCTATAATATTTTGGAAATTTTTAGATTTTCAAGAATTGATTTCAAAGTGAAAAGGGTATTTTTATGAATAAATATTCCATTTAATATTTTAAAGAAATTTTAATCAATGAAGACAAACTTTTATATTATGGATTACTTTTAATATATGTATATATAACTCTAACATATATACCTATCTTATTAAACTTTAATTTTATTGGGTAATATAACATCTTGACCTAGGTACCACACACCGGTGCCCCGATCTAGACCATCATGAGACCTCAAGCATGCCTCCCCATACACAATAGGTTGCTGACTAGCAGCGAGGGTAAAATATACAAAATTTGGAGACTATAAAATATTTATGAAAGTATAAAAATAGTGGAAACAATTGGAAATAACCAAATGAAGATAACCAGAACTAGAATAATACCTGTATCTCATGATAAACCAAAATAGGAAACAAAATCCAAAAGTAAAGTAGTAGTTATTTAGTGCCAAATATTTGTCTAGTTGCAAATGAAAAACCCAAAATAAAGACACTAAAAACTCTTAAGTGAGTCCTAACACCATGTTCAATTCCCTCAATCATTATCCATCCCAAATCAGCCATCTGATATAATTATTTTCCCCTTATCCTGTCCTTCGAAAATGATTTCTATCCAGGTAATAATTAGGTAGCTTGAGTAGGGTGTGAGTAAAAATTAGTAGTCCACCACCAATGTAATATAAAGAAATATCCAGTCAATAATAGTGTATGTAGTTGTATAAAGAACAAAGTACAATAAACAAGGTAAACTGTTTATATATTCAATTATTTTTTATTTAACCACACAATTCCCCAAGATCACAATGACACCCTATAAAAACCCAATGATTTTCCATATAACATAACATGATTTTAATCATAATTGTACATCAGAGTAAAAGCCAAGGATCATTAAGTATAGTGTCTTGGAAGACTAGGTACATAAAACATAAAACATGGGGCTAAAAGAAAACAATTCTTTATTTAATCTCCATAAAGAGCTCCTATCATACTTTGAGCCCTTACATCTGCATATGGTATCCTGGGGAAGACATGAATAAAGGGATGAGATGAAAATCCCAGTAAGGGAATGAACATAAGGATACGTCTTAAGCACATGAGTTAGGAGTTATGACATAATGATATCCAAAGCATGGAAGATATAAAATTGTATCATATAAGCATGGAATCATATAAACATGGAATCGTATAAATGTGGAAGGATAATAAAACACGTCTTTAGTACGGTTCAAGGTAAACCGCCAATCCTTTTTCCCATTTTAGTATGGGTCAAGGCTAACCGCCAATCCTGTTTCCCATTTTAATACGGGTCAAGGCTAACCGTCAATATCGTTTACCATTTTAGTACGGGTCAAGGCTAACCACCAATCATGTTTCACATCGCATCTCAAGAGAATTAACTTTACCCAATGAATTGGAGTACTATCTGGGTGCACCCATATCAACATTTTCATGAATATTCTTTCCACATAAATAATCATACATAATCGACCATACATAAACATAATGGTTCCCATGGAAAGAATTGGGTACCACAATCATGATATAAAGCATAATCAATGGGTGCATCATGAAAATGTCAATGAAAGAAAGGATTTAGAACATACATGGTCGTTCATAAGGTAAAATATTAATAAAACATTGTAATTTGTTTCAAACATAAGTGACAACATATAAGAAATGTATTTGAGAAACATTAGCATTAAAACATTTTTGTACCGTTTTAAGGAAAATTCTATAAAGACTTTAAAATAGAAAAGAGGAAAATATTTTATATAAAACCAGAATTGAACCAAGAATTTTTTAATAATAAAAAAACTTTTTTTACAAAGACAATGGTGGCTTAAAATAGAGGATATAATGCACTTTAAATTGGGTAAAAATTTGGGAACTTCCCTTAAAACAGGTTTGCTTATCAGAAAGTTCTAAGGAGGGAATCATTTAAAACATGTATACCCACAAAAGAGAGTGATGAAAGGGTATTTATAAATGAATTTTGTAAAACTAAACAGAATTTAGAATATTTTCATAAATAAATAATGTAACTCTATTTTTTAGATAAAGAGAGATAAGGCAGCCCGAAAGAACAAAGAAGGTTTGGGTAGAATTCATTACTGTTTATCGTCATGGTATCAGGTGTAACTAAGAGAGATTTATGAGAGAGAAAAGAAGTTTATAATCACTTATAAATAAAGAGGAAAGTATGGGGGAGGTGATTAAACATACCACATCATTAGGTATTACACATAAAATGGCATAGCATAGAGGAAAATCTTGATTTAAGAGTGAAATGGAGAGGATCCCTTACCTTAAATCCGTTGGTGTTCTCCAATTGTTATTAAAGACCAGAATAAAAAAAATTAGGTTTATTAATTAATAATTAAATAACATATTATATATTTAATTGGTTTAGTATAATCATTTTAAGTTTATTTATAACCATTTTGATTGGTTATGAGGTTCAATTTCATTGTTCAAGCTCGTTTGTTTACTTGGTTTTAATGACTAGTTTGCTTATATTCATGTTTGGATAAAAATGTAAGATGAAAGTGGTTTCCTAGAATTGAAGTTATATTATATTAGTGAAAATCCAAGATATTACATGGTTTTAAATTTAATTTGGTTACTTAGAGTGAAGTATAATTATTATATAAAACCATAGTGATAACTATTTTTGTTAATCAGTGGGTTTGATTACAAAGAACATGTTTTGATTTATAACTTAATATCATTTGTACAAAAGGATTAAAGAAAAAAAAATGATATATTACATATATAATAATATGGTTCAACCATAACACAAATGGTTTCATGACCATAATTATAGATAATAATAGAAATTGATAAACCGTTGTCCTTGAATGTGCAAAATTGGCACATCTCAAACGGTGCTTTCATTTCTTTCAAATAAAAGGTTGGGAAAGGAGAGAAGATAATGAAACATCCCATTAGAATAAAAAAATTATATTACATGTATGTTAGTGGAGCTATCATACTATTTGGGTGAAGGGAGGTGAGTAAAGAAACAAAAAGACAAGAATTTAAAAGAAAAGAAGGAATCGGAAAGAGAAATTTACCTCCTGAGACTTCCTCCTTTGAGAACATCTTAAGGGGAAAGGTTTTGTTATTTTGAAGAGTCTAGGATCTTTTGGAAGTGGGTTAGGATCTTGGGGGAGATATTTCGGTAGAATATTGGGAAGGAACAAGGCCTGAGAGGAGTGAAGAGAAGAGAGAGTGAGGGGGGTTTTTATAATGGAGGAGAGGAGGGTTTTCATAATTTTTTAATCATTAGTTTATTATTTCTTCAAATGAAAAGAAATAGTAAGTATTACATTACCAAGAGTAGTAATAAATGCATGTAAATTCAAGCCAATTGTTCTTACATCATCATATCATCATCAATGAATCAATAAATCCCTTATTTAGCATTTATCGTAAATTATTGCATTTTACTATTCATAAAAAATCAAAGTATTTCAGAAAAATCCCAAAAATTCACCCTAACCATTTTTCGACGTGTAGAATCCAAAAATTAAGTCTATTTTTCAAAAATAATTTTCTAAATTTAAATATTTAAATATTTAATTAAAATCATAATTTATTATCAAAAACTAGTTTTAAAACATTCATTTACTTATTCTAAAATATAGGTATATCATACTTTCAACTTGAATATTATTTATATACTATCATAGGTAAGGTTATTATTAATTATGGCATATAACTATTCATAAGGTTATGTTACTATTCATAAGGGTAGGTTATTGTTCACCAAAAATTAAGTTTTTCTTATCATACTCCAAATAACTTACCAATTACAACTGTGTATGTCAGATTTTTGAAATTCCAAACAAAAAAGTGAAAAAATTATGTTTAAAGGTAACTTAGAAATTTTTAGTTCATTATGTTGTGTTTTCATGTGATTTTAGGACATATTTATAAGAAGGTAATTTCCATTGAAGAAAACATTGGGTCGTTACACACCCATACCATCAATACCTAATTTATCTGATGTCAAAATCCGAAACACATCACATAGGGAAATACAATTCATTATAACACATGGTCTTTCATTATCCATTTAATTTCATTTCATAATTTGGCCTTTTAGAACCATATTCCAATGCCAAAATCATGGGCATAAAATGTTGTGTGTAGAACCCCAAGGGTATTTGGAGCATCAGTCCCTGTACATCACCCCATGGGTTTTTTGAGCATCAGTCCCTATCCCATACAATAATATTTACATGCATGCATTTTGGTCTATAGTGTCTTGTCTAGAACCCCATGGGTATTTGGAGCATCAGTCTGTGTCCCACACCCCATTTATTAATCAATCACATAAATCACACATATCACATTTAACAAGGTTAACCAACATTAACCCTCTAATCATCATTTCACATCAGGATATACCATTTTAATTATCAATTCAATCATAATTGTTTAATTTAATCACATGTAATTATATGAAAAATTCACCATTAAACCATATATTAAAATTTATTCACATAACCCATTAACCCATCATGGTTAATCTAAATATCCCTTTATTTCCAACATCAACCAATTCAATATTCCATTAAATAACCAATTAAAAAAATCCCATCAACCAATCAATTTCATGATCACAATTCAAACAATTTCAATTGCCCAAATTTTTATCTAATTCATTATTTAATAGAAATTTGATTTAATAAACTCAACCACTTATGAAATTTCACAATCATGGAAATTGAAGTGGAACTTTCAATTGAACAATGAAAAATGAGATCTAGAACCAAAACCTAGATCCAAGATAAAAAAGAGTTTGATCTATTAAAAACTAGATCCAAAACCATGTCAAGGGAGAAAAAAATTCCATCTTCATCATGAAAGAGATATGGTAGATAGATAAATCTAATAGGAAATAAATCACATACTAGGAGAGGTTTAGATCCATCAATCAGATATTTTATTCATTACGAATGGAGGTTAGAGTGACTTGGAATCAATCTAGAAGCCTATGAACATAGGAAATAGGTTTACCCCAATCTAGGGGGTTTAGGGATAATAACTAAGGGGTTCATAAATTTAAAATAAAATTTTGGAGGATCAAAATCCCCCGTGCATGATTTCCTATGATGGGGTGCATGGTTTTCTAAACTGTGCACCTCACTTAGGGGTCACACAATTACTACTAAGAGGGTGAATGGTTTTCAAAACCATGAACCAACCACACAATACCCCTCTATGTGGGGTTGCATGATTTTCTAGGGAAGGCCGCATGGTTTGGGATATCCATGAACTAACTTTTCACTACCCAAAACCCCTAAAAAAATATCCAAATTCACCCAAAATCTCCCCAAAGTAAACCCCAAACAACAAAAAAGAAGGTAAAAGTGTACCAGAAAATGAGCTTTAGACATATGCAAAAAAATGTTGGGATCTTACAATCTCACCACCTTATAAGAGATTTTACTCGAGCTTTACTCCCAAGAATCTATAATATTCTGTGGAAAAATGATTGGGCCACTGATCCATCACATCTTCTTCTTTCTCCCATGTTTCCCCCTAAACCCGACCATTTTTTCACAATACTAGAACTATCAGGACAATCTTTCCCTAAAACAATTTCTCACTATGATCCAACACAGGAATCAGATGATCCTCAAAGGATGCATCATTCTCAAGCTCCACACCATCCACATTGATCACATTATAAGGGTCAGGGTGATACCTCTGAAGCTGTGACAAATTAAAAACATCATTCATAGAACTATACCTATGTGGAAGATCTAATCAGTATACCCCTAGCCAAATTCTCTCCTAAACCTCAAAAGGTTTGATAAACCTAGGTGCTAACTTGCCCTACCTTTTAATCCTATGGTGAACCAATCTAGGAGACACCTGATGGGAAACATGATCACCCACTATAAACTCTAGGGGTCATAAAAATCTATCATCATACAAATTCTACAAACTCTGAGCCATATACATACATTTTTGAATTAGTTGAACCTGCTTCAACATATCCTGTACAAGACTTGGTCCCAATAGCTTTGAATCACCTACCTCCATACAACATAGAGGTGATATGAATGGTCTACCCTAAATAGACTCATATTGGGACATCTGAATAGTTTCCTGATAACTGTTGTTAATGAAAAACTGAACAAGTGCTAAGTGATTTTCCCAAGACCCACCTAAGTCAAAAACACATGCTCGTAACATATCCTCAAGTACCTATATTATATGTTTTAAATTACCATCTATAATTGGGTGGAAATAATTACTCAAAAATACCTATGTACCATGTTATTTTTGCAAGCCTTACCAAAAAATCAAGGTAAAACGCGGGTCATGGTCTGAAACTATACTTTGTGGCAGCCTGTGCAGATGAACTATATCCTGAACATACATATATCCCAACTAATCCACTGATAACATCTCCTGAATAGGCAAGAAATGAAATACTTTATTCATTAGTTCCACAACCACCCAAATAGAATTATTCTTATGAGGCATCCTTGAGAGACCCAACACAAATTCCATGGTAACATCATCCCACTTCCATTACGGAATGGGAAACGGTTTTAGTGAACCATCGGGTTGTTGATAGTCAGAATTCACCTATTGATAGGTGTAGCATCGTGTCACGAACCCTACAATCTCTGTTTTCATACCTTATCACCAATATTATTGACATAGGTCATGGTACATTTTGGTAAAATATGGATGCAATGCCCAATTTGAGGCACAAAATTCACACATAAGCTCCTCTAATATACTCATATTCACAACCACATGACCCCGATCATAGATGATATCATCCTCATCTATAGTCCAATATGATGGTGAATCCACACCTTCAAGGATTTTACTTGAGGACAAAAACTATGGATCCTTATACCACCTTTATCTAATCAGGATCAAAAGTGTGGAATCTACTGCTACTGATATGAGAGTCATCTTCTCTTGGTCCTTCAGAACCACAACTGGTATCTTAGCCAAAAATTTCATCATCATCCACTCTAAACTAGAATCCTGAACTACCTAATTATGTTTTCCTTCTCAAATCATCAACAACATTATTTTCCTTCCTGATCATATATTCTAGATCAAAGTCGAATGACTACATATACTCACCCACCTCTACTGTTGGAGATTCATATCTCACTGTGAAAATATGTACTTTAAGATCTTATGATCAATATACATAGTAAACTTTTCACCGAAAAGATAATGTTTCCAAAAAATCAAGGAATAAACCACTATATATAACTTGATATTGTACATAGGTTAGTTCCATTCATGTGGCCTCAACTATCATGACCCACATTCCACAACTCGATCTCCCTATATCAACGCTGCTCCAAGTCCTATCCTAGAAGAGTTACATAACACTATATAATCCTCACCTGAATTAGGTAGGATTAAGATTTGTTCCATTTTCAAACAATTCTTCAACTCTTGTAAATAATTTTCACATTATCATGACCATTCAAACTTTATACCCCTCTTGGTCAAGCCTGAAATTGGTGATTACATGCAAGAAAAGTCTTGGATGAACCTCCAATAATAACCCACCAACCCTAGAAAACTTTGGATATCAAAAAAAAAAAATATTGGATGCTCATAAGAAACAAACACCTACACTTTCTATAGGTCCACTAATACACTTTCATCTAAGATTATGTGATCCAAGAAATATACCTGATCTATCTAGAATTAACACTTGGATAGAATGGCGTATAAATGATGCAATTTGACTGTAATTATGATGATTTCAATATGTTGGGAATGATCTTAATGAGTCATGGAGTACACTAAGATGTCATTCTAAAAAACAACCACAAACTGATCTATGTAATAGTTGATGATTCAGTTTATTAAGTCCATAAAAACTGCTGGTGCATTCATCAGACCGGGCGACTTCACTATGAAATTATAAAGGCCATACTTGATTTTAAAAGAAGTCTGTGGTATATCAGAAGGTTGAAAAATAAAATTATGATTACCCAACCTCATGTAAATATTGGATAAGACATAATCTCCTCTAAACTAGTCAAATATATCGTCGATATGTGGAAGAGGATATTGGTTCTTCACTTTCATCCAATTCAATTTCTGGTAATCTACACATAAGCACAAAGTATCTTCATCCTTATTTACAAAAAAAACAATAGATACCCAAGGATATGTACACATATGGATAAATACCTTATCCATCAAATATTCTAATTGATTCTTAAGCTCCTGAATCTCTATTGGTTTCATTTTGTGTGCTGGAATAGAAACTTGCTCAGCCTCTGACATGAGCTCAATTGTAAATTCCACATCTCTCTCAGGTGGATACCCTGATAAGTCCTCAAGAAAAATTTCCTAGAACATATCCACTATGGGTGGAAATAAATCATGATTTTCACCTCCATCATCTAGTAATAGACTAGTAACCTCAGTGGTGAGCTCCCCCAGTTGCTGATGAACTAGCCCTGCATGGACTGCCTTGATATCCCACTCCCCATGGTGAATATAATTTCCACCATTAGGAGATGTAAAATTAACTATCATTAGGTTACAATCAATGTAAAATCATTATGATACTAACCATTTCATACCCAAAATCATGTTTAAGCCTATCATATCAAGTATGTAGAGATCCCAAAGGAAACAATACTCCCTAACCTTGAGAGAACATACCTTACACAAATAGATGTCTCTCGATCGTACTCCCAATGGTGTATCAATCGTCATAACCCCTCTCACAAAATAAACTACTAGAATTAATCTATTCACAAGTTGTGAAGATATACAATAATGATAGGTACTGGTATCAAATAAGTCACCAACAAGCATAGAATCTACAAGAATAGTACCTCTGACTATCTATTTCTTAACTTCACTATCCACCAGTGTAGGCTGAACTATATGTAACTATATTTCCCCTATTCCCTATGATGTAGTATGAGTCCCCTAATTTGCACCACTATACTGATACAGATGCTCTTTACCAGAATCACCATGTCTACTGACTCTATCACCATGACCAATAGAAATCCAACTTCCAAACTGATATGGGGTAGACGAACCCCTTCTAGCACTCTGACTCTGTCTAGTTGCTCCATCACTACCCATTTTTTGTGGGTTCCTACTGAACCACTATTGATGTCCCATCATTCCACAATATCTACACTCAACCCTTGTTCAGGGACAATACCTACAAAAGTGACCCAACCAACCACACTGGTGGTAGATCACTCAGGTAAGACCCCGAGCAATTGATCCTTACCCATGGCCAATCTACTTTCCACTGCTCTGATCGACATTCTCATAGTAACACTTCCTAATCTCATAAGACGTACATCCTATCCATCCAGTAGAAACCACATGTACTTCACTATAATCCTCTTTTAGTTTCCCCTCTGATATGAGATCTTTATCCACTACCCCATCAAACATATTTAACCAAAATATGTTAACCTAAGACTTAATCTCAGATTTAATCCAATACTCAGAACATATTTACATAGCTATTTCATCCCCTTATAGCACTGGACAAAATCACTATAAATCAGTAACACGAATAACATAATCCATCATGGACATAATCTCTTGGGTCAACCTTATAAACTTCACTGCTCTCTCCTGCCTAAGTTTCTCTGGATAAAAGTGCTCCATAAACTTCTCTTGGAAGTCCTTCTATACCATGTTTTCAAGATTCCCATCCTAATTCTAGATATCCCACCACTAATTTCATGATCCTCACAACATATAAGGTGCCATTTTTACTCTTTTTTCAACATGGGCCTCCAAGTGGTCAAGAATCATCTGAATAGACTCAATTCAAAACTCATCAACCTTAGGTCCACCCTCTCCTATGAAAGTGGGAGGGTGATACATATAAAACTCCCATATCAAGACAAACATACTTTTTACAACCCACCTTGAGTATATTTCAAAAAACCACATAAAGTGAAAAAAGTTCTCATGAAACTACTCTCCAACTTCCTCACTCGGAACTATCAGAGCCTTAGGATCCACTACTTGAGTCACATTTCAATCCATGTACTTCTTTCTTCCTACCAACAAGTGCCATCATGGAGTAATATCTCTACAATTACAAACTAAAGTTTTAGGACACATTATACAACATTAATATCACATATACTATAATACACATAAATTTATATCAAGTCATCCCCCATACCCCACCCCACGGTCAAAACCGAGGTGCTATAACTACCCTTAACCATCCTATATCTAGGTCATGGTTAAAAAATGGTGAACACATTCTCATATTTAAGTTTCTCATTAGATATCCAATTATTCACATTTTAATCATTTTAAAACTTTCAAGTTCTCATCAGACACTTTTTTCATTATAATTTACATATGAAAGAAAGCACTTTCACAAAAAAACATACCCAAAACCTATTTTTCTGTGCGTGCCTACAAATGATACATGTTAAAATAATCCATGAGTTCCTATAATGATGCATGAATACTTAATATCTCATAACATAATGACCCACGAGTCAAATATCAAAAAATATCATAAGCAATAATCATATCTCACAACAAGTGGATCACTCGAGGTGAAATAACATTCAACTGTAACAACACACATCAATGACAATAAGTCCACCCTTGGTACTTTGATTTTACCACTGTACATGGGTTAGATACTCCCATGAATGAGATCTTAACCAAGGACCGACTCATCCTAATCTCCCATCTAAATTTCCCAAATAGTAAGACAAAATAAATAAAGGAAAAACCCATCTGATACTACTTGGAATATCTCGAACCAGGTACCACACACCGGTGCTCTAAGTCGGACCATCACATGACCTGAAGAACACCTCCCTAACAATAGAGTATTCTAAATAGCATTGAGGGTAACATATACAATATGGGGTAACTATAACCTCTTTATCAAAGCATCACAACATAAAAAAACAATTAGAAATAACCAAATGACAATAAACATAACTAGAATAATACCGGTATCTCATGATAAACCAAAATAGGAAACAATATCAAAAACTAAAATAGTATATTTTTCATTCCAAATATGTGTCCAATGTCAAATGAAAAACCCAAAATAAATACACTGACAAATCCCAAGAGGGTCCTGACACCATGTCTGGTTCCCTTATTCATGCTCCATACTAACTCTTCCATATAACATAGGGCTCTTTCCCTTATCCTATTCTGTAAACATGAAGTCTATTTAGGTACCGATATGGAAACCCAAGTAGGTTGTGATTACAACTAAAAAGGACACCACCAAAAACATATAAATCAATATCCAATGAATAATAGTGTATGTATTTGTATAAATAATAAAGTAAAACCAATAAGGTAAATAGTTTACATATTCAATTATTCTTTATTTAACGACATAATTTCCTAGGATCATAATGAAACACATACCATCAATACCTACTTCAACATATACCAGAGTTTTAATGATATCACATAGGAAAACACAATTCATTATGAAACATGGCCTTTCATTATCCATTTAATTCCATTTCATAGTGCGAAAATTTGGAACCATAGTCCAATGGAAAACTCATGGACGTAGAAAATAATGTATAGCACCCCCTGGGTATTTGGAGTGTCAATACCTATACCATACCCCATGGGTATTTATAGAACCAATCCCTCACCTATACAATAATATTCACATCCATGCATTTTGGACTAGAACGTTATGGCTAGCACACCGTGTGTATTTAGAGCATTATTTCACGGCACACACTTCATTTCTCAATCAATCACATATATCACACATATCACATTTAACAATTTTAACCAATATTAATCCTATAATCAACATTCCACATCGTGATATAGAATTTAAATTATCAATTCAATCATAATTGTTTACATAAATAACATGGAATAATATGAAAAATTCACTATTAAAACATCTATCAATATTTATTCACATAACCCATTAACCCATCATGGTTAAGCCAAACATATTTTTACCCTAATACCAACCAATTAAATATTCCATCAATTAACAAATTAAATAATACCATTAACCCATAAATTTTATGATCAAAATTCAACAAATTTCAATTGCCCCAAGTTTTAACCCAATTCATTATCACATGGAAATTCAATTTAATTAATTCAATATACAATGAAATTTACGAAAATTTTCAATTGAAAATTTCATAATTACATACACATAACAAAATCAAGACTATGGGTTTTTTAATTCAGACCACCTACCTTAATATCATTGATGGACGCTAGCCAACGAAAATCCCCAAATTGAAGAGGAACATTCAATTGCACAATAAAGAATGAGATATAGATCCAAAATATAGTTCTAAGATCAAATGGAGTTAGATATATCAGAACCTAGATCCAAACCCATGATAATAAAGGGAAAACATTCCCTCTCTATCGGGAAAGATAGGTAGGAGAGAGAGAAATATAATCAGGAAGAAATCATGTATTGGGAGTGGTGAAGATCCATCCAATAGATCTTTGATTCATTAATAAAGTAGTCTATAATTCCTTATAATTTTTCTGGGAGCCTATAAAAAACATAGAAAATTGGTTTATCCCAAGATAGGGTGTTTAGGGATAATAACCGGGGGTTCAAAAATTTAAAATATATCTATAGAGGATTAAAACCCCATGCACACAATTTCGTAGGCTGAGGTACACATTTTTACAAACTATGCGCCTCACTTAGGGGTCACATGGTTACTACTAATAGGGTGCATGGTTTTCCAAAGCATGCACCAACTATGCAATCCCCGTCTTCCTGGGGTTTCATGGTTTGCTGGGGAAAACTTCATGGTTTGAGAAAACTATGCGCCAACCATGCACTGTCCAAAACCCCTATAAAAATATCCAAATTCACCCAAAATCTTCCCAAATTAAACCCCAAACAAGATATATAAAAAATAAGGTAAATGGGTACCTAAAAACGAGCTTAATATTTCTCCAGAAAAAGGCCGCGATCTTATAGGTAATAAATTCCTTATGTTTATCTCTCAAATTCCTTAATTATGAAGTTTACTTTTATTATGACATGAGACAAGATTATGCAACCCGTTTCATTACATGGGTAATTCTTATGTTTATGCCTTATGATTGATTATCTCTCGTGGAAAAAATTATCATGAACATGTTATGATGGGTGTTCCTAGATAGTGCTACAACTAATTTGGTAAATTTTTCAGTCTCATGAGACATAATGTATGGGATTAGGGAGTAAACCTAATCTATTTTGAGACTTTTTCCATCATTTGATATTTTCCAGGAAGTTAACCTTGACTCTTGTTTATGTCATGTTATGTGTTGCTACCATATTTCCTATAATGAAATGATCTTATGATACCATGTTATTTATGTTATGATACTATGTGATCACTCTTGAGATTTATATTTTATGATTTCATGTCATACCTTCAAATCACATTTTATGTTTCCTTGTCATGTTTATTCCCTTACTAGGCCTTTTAGATCACCCCTTTTGTCTATATATTCCCTTGGTTGTCCCATGCAGTTTTAAGAGATCGAAAGGATTTAGGAGTTAGTTATGGAGAAAAAAATAAAGATGTTTTATTTTAACCTCAATTTGATGAATTATGAAACTTATATTACAAATACACTAGGCCTCATGATATTTGGGTTGTAATTAATATATGTTTATGTTAAAAATAAATTAATAATACGTGTAAAAGGTTTAGGTTGCTATAGTTGTTATCAGAGAAATGTATGATTATTTTTGGGTATTAAGACTAGAATAATTTAGTGAGAACCATAGGGATAAGTATAAGGATAGGGATAAGTATAAAAAAATATCCTATAATTTTAGTGATGTATAGAGCAAGTAGGTTTCAAGAAATTACATCCTTATTTGGATATTACAAGTGGATGTGGATCTGGAATAGCTGTACCTAGGGGTAATAAATCTGAAAAGGGTGTGTTGAGATGGTCTTGATCATCACCTGGTGTATAAAAATGGGCCGTTTGGGACATTTGGTTTGGCACTCCTAAGGGATACACTTTTTTAATTCATAAAATTATTTATAAACCATTATTAAGGGATTGAATACATTATTAGGTTAGAAAAACTAATAGGGAATGTTACCATGGATAACCTAAATTGAAAAATAGAGACTCACAATTCTATATATAATTATCATTTATAAGTTATTCCTTATAGGTTTATAAGTTACCCCTTTTGTATGTTAATGCATTAGCATCTTGTTTCTTTTATTATTTTTCATTAATTATGGGAAATAGGAGAAAGAATCCCTACAACCAATGTGATGGGAAATGTAATGATTTCCCTAAAGAGATGCATAACTTAATGGGAATGTAATTTTTACATCTTTTGATAATTCCAAATGAGATATCTCAAATTATTATTAACAAATGGAACATAGTTTAATTTCTAAGCACGTCAAATAAAATAAGGATTGAATCTCATGGAAGTTCAAGTGTTAAAAAAGATAAAGAAAAGAATATTTAATTTCCTACATATAAAAAATTTGGGAATAGAAAGCATGAAAAATTACTGAAAAAAACTATAAGATTCATTATTTGTGGGAAATAAAGCCACATAAAAACTAATTTCCAAAGTAAAATGAAGATTTTGATTAATAAAATGCATAGAAATAAAGTTCAACTTAAGACACCACTAACATTTTAATGCCATATATATAGGGAACTTGGTCATTATCCAAGTCAATTCCCTAATACAAGGATTAATTCCTAAGGAAATATGTCATGAAAATCATTGAAGTGTAATTATTAAAGTGTTTTGGTGTTGAAAATCAAGAATATGCCATTGAAGTATTTTTATCAATGTTATGATAGTTATAAGAATCATGAAACTTATGAGGATTGTTCTATAGAAGTTTTTATTTAAGTATTTTCAAGAATATGTAGAATTTTACTAATGACCTAGAAAGGTTATTTAATAGTATGGTTATATTATATATAAAAATACATGATTTAGGAATTGATAATCTTTGATATGTGCTTGATATTGATATAATTATATCTAATTAATATTATTTGATTTTTTTAAAAAAATAAGTTGTATATAAGACTTTAGTGGTCAAAAAAATGATTTAATGATTAATGTTATTTTCAGGATCATCATAATATTTTTGGGAACAATATAGTAATTATATCAATTTAGTTTTAGAAAAAAAACAACCCACATTCTAGGTGACAACTCATCATATCTATTAAGGTCGTAGGGCTTGAACCCACAACTAAAGGGTGATAAGGGTGAAATGACTACCACTATCCTACATAATGAACTAGTTAGTATGAAATTGTTTTTAGTTAAATTATTTGGTGGATAAATTTTAAGTTTATTTTTGGACACATATTAAAGGATTAGATATTTTTTAATTTTTGGATTTTGAGGAAATTAATGAAATTTTGGGAGATGTTTTATTGGGTTAAGATATATATAACCTTTAGGTTTAACAAAAATTATTATTTTAGAAGAATTATATTTTGTTTTTGGATATGTAAGTTTAAGGCTATGAGATAACCTTTAAGGTTAAAATATTCTTTCATGTTGAGATTATTGAGTTTATTTGGGATATAGGCTTCTTTATTTAAGTAATGGCCTATATTAAACCCTTGGTTTTACTATTGAATTTTTAAGATTAATATATTCATATTCATTTTGGGTATCATATTACATTGTTCTAACCATTTTTGTTTTAATAAAGATAAGAGGAATATATTTTTACGCTTTTATGAATATTATGATCTGTTAAAAATTAATTTTACTACTTTCAACCTAATTTTTTGATATTTGATTTTCATTCCTTAGAGTAAGAGTTGAAGTAGAAATTTATTGAATCACAAATAAAGGATGAAATTGTGTTTATAAAATAAGAAGATATAAAGTAAGTATATTTTATAGTGTTCTCTATCTTAGTTGTAAAATAATCCATCAACTATAGGAAAAGGATCTTGAAACAAAAATATTATCATATTACCTTCATATCTAATGAATCAATAGTATTTTAATTCATCATAGATTTATGATTTTTTGGTTGTTAACTTTCTATTGATTATTCAAATTCTTGTGATAAATGACCACTATATCTCTCCATAATTATTTACGTTTTTCTTCCATGTCCATATTTTCACTTCCCACCAATGTTCTCCTATTTGGAAACCTAGTCACGTGTTATTCCAAACTTCCTTCATATTTCCTTTCCTTATTTTAAGAGGAAGTTTTATTAACCATTTTTATGATGTGGGTTTTCTATAAAGGGAATTTTCAAATGTAAAAAACCTCAATTACTAAGCAAAAGTTCAAATTATGAGGACAACATTTATTTAATGTGGTATAATGTAACACCCTGAGATTTTAAAATAACACTATTTTTGATTATGTATATAACACATAACACTAACATTAATCGAATCATGACATACTATTAAAATATTATTTTTTAAAGATGAATATTATGAAATAACTATTAAATTAGAGGGTATGGATAGGATTACCTAATTTATGAAATATATATAATTTTTTTAATCAATATAAATGAATTTATAAATACTTAAGAAATAATCACACATTTTTAACAAAAAAAATTCTTTCAAAAATGATTTTTATTACTTTTTGTGAGAAAATATTATTATCAATTTTTGAAAATTTATTTTATAAAATGTTCATACTTTTTTAAATCATAATATCTATATTATATTAGGTTAATATTTTGGTATTTTTCATAAAATATTTATTTTTCAGTAAAGAGTGAAAAATATTGATTTTTGTAAAAGCATCAGTTTTTAATAAATTAAGTAATTTAAAAGTCCCATTATTGTTTTAATTTCATTTTAAATATAACATAAGTATTATTTAGTAATATATAATCCAATTAGTTACATTTAAATCACCATTATACTATATTTTAGTATAAGTTTATTTTTAGGCTTAGAAACACATTTTTTCTGAAAACACTTTTAAAATGGATATTGTTCCTACATTTTAATTAATTAAAATAACCTAAAATGAAGAATAATTTGAATTAAATTTATGGATTATATTTCTATATTTTTTAAATTTAAATTCATATAATTATTATTTATATTCATAAAACTAATATAAGGTAATATTTTCCTTAAAAAATGAATTCTTTTGGAAAACTGCTTTTCGTCAAGCTTTAGGGTTTTATTTTAAATTAAAGTCTGCCAATTATGTGAATTTAATTTAATAAAATTTATTCCAAATTTATTATAATAATAATTTATTTTACTTTATAAGTTCAACTTAATTTTTGGTCATAATGAATGGTAAAATCAGTAAAAAAGAAACTTATCATGGTAAAAAAATTAAAATCATTAAAGAATGTTACCTCGGATTCAAGCGGATAATATTTTTAAAAAACATTATATTTTTCTGGTATATGTGTGTCTTAACCTTTGATATCATCCACCTCTTTATCTTTCAATTTTTAAGGCAATTGGCTTGAGAGTGACTTCCCATTATTGAATAGTTTTGGGTATTTACAAGTATGCTACTCCTACTCAATTATAAAAGTACACCCCCTCACCTCACTTATTCAAAAATATCAAGACATTTGGATGAAATAAAACTTAATAAATCTATAATCAATATATTTATCAAAATTATATAGCTTTTGATCTTCCCAAAAGACCAAACATAGAGTCCTTAATAAGATATCCAAAGGCGGATCTTCTAAGAAAAGGTAATCATCTTCACCGAGCTCCTTATTTTTACCTTTTCTTTTTACACCCTTAAATTATGTCTCAAAAATTATATTATAATACAAAATATCTACTATATAATGATATGTTATTATATTTATGGAATAATATTTATCTATATCCTCTTCCATCAAATTGGAAATGAAACCATTATTCTAGTGCACAGTTGACTATCGCCTCATGAATCGATGTAATTCGTTTTCCATCATTGCATCTCTAGGATTTTCATGATGATGGATTTAATATTTATATATGATTTTAATTACATATAATCATTTTTTTAAAATTAATACATCATATAATTTCTTAGCTTACCATCCGTGAAAAAAATGATAACATCGTTCATGTGTACTACGGACTACCGCCTCACGAAACGATGTGATGTTTTTATTATCAAACCACATTGGTGGTATATATAAGTGTATTTAAAGAAATAATATGATATTTATGATATTATTATAATTATATAAATATAAAATAACACTTACCATATTTCAATCATGATTTTTGAAAAATGGAAATGTTACACATGCGTATATACGACCTACTGTCTCTATGATTGTAACATAGTTAATTTTTCATAACCATAATTCATGATTATTTTTAAAATTATTATTTATGTATAAAAATTATAATTATTTCATTATTATTAATTTTTGGATTATGGAACAATGAACAGTTTGACCATGGTCATCCCACCGATGTCGTTTCGAAATTATGAACTGAGCATCTTCAAAACACCATATGTGGACATAACTCATTAAGTAGTTAAATGATTAATTAAAATAAATTAAGTAAATGGTTTAAGTATAAAGGATTAAACATATAAAATTTTATTAATAAAAAAATAAGTGATATAATTTTATTATATAGGAGGGAAAATACATACAAGACAAAGCTTGGACTCGAGGTTAGGGTTTTATCTCAAAACTTCCTTCTTTGAGACGCATGTTCTTTTATGAACCAAATTTATTTTAAATAGTGTATATAATTATAATTTACATATTACATCATGAATAAATCATAATTAAAAATATTTTATGTTAAAATTCATCTACTTAATTCCTTACTGTTGCGATTCATAAGTTACTAAAGTTGTAAGGGTATATGTTTCAATCTCATTTTAATCGAGATTTTTTATGCTTGAATTTCCATTATAAGAAATTAATTGATAGCTATATAATAAAACCATTTAATTTTATTATAATTTTTTATTCATTAAATTTTCATGTAATAATACCATTTTCCAATCTATGATACTTAAAATGGCTTAAAAAATATTTTTAAGAAAAGTTCTCTTTGTTTATCTCTTCGGTCGAAAACCTTTTTCTTCCATATCCATATTTTCTAAAAATATTTTAAATATTATTTTTATCATTCCAAAAAATATTTAATAAATAAAATTTTACCCATGTTTGATTTTTTACAAACAGGTTTTAAAGGAATAATTCTTTCAAATTCTGAACGATACACTTTTTTAACCTTTTTACTACAGTGTGAAAGGAATTATTATTTTAACTTATACCGCATATATATAATTAAATACCATAATGACCACTCAAAACATTGAATATTAATTTATAGTTTTCCATGGTTATTTTTAAAGAATTTTTTTTCTATAATATTTTCATTTTTTTTATTTTGAAGAAATGATTTCAACGAGAAAAGGGTATTTTTCTGAATAAATATTACATGTAATCTTCAAAAGAAATTTTCATAAATGAATATAACCTTTAATGTTATGGATTTATTATAAATTATTTATACATGTCTCTCACATATTAACCTAGATTATTATCCTTTTCTGATATAGTAATATATTCCCTATGTTCATTTCTCAAATTCCTTCATTATGAAATTTTCATTGATTATGAAATAAGGAAAGATTATGCAACCCATTTCTTTCCATGGGAAGTTATTATATTTATGGATTATGATTTTATTATTTTGTGGTACACATAATCATGAACATGTTATTATGGGTGTGTCTAGATAGAACTTTAATGCATTGGGTAATGTTTTTAGTCTCATGAGACATCATGTATGTGATTAAGGAGTAAACCTAATCCATTAGGGGACTTTTTACACCGTGTGATATTATCTAGTAAGTTAGCCTTTACTCATGATTATTTCATGTTATATATTTCCTCCACATTTATTATGATTCAATGATCTTATTATACAATGTTATTTATGTTATTCTCTCATGTGATTACTCTTTATCATCTTATTTTATGATATCATGTTATACCATTGACTAACACATTAGGTTTCCTTATCTTTTTTATTCTCTTAATAGGTTTTTTAGCTTACACATTTTTTCATGTATTCTCTATGTTATCCCATGTAGTTTTAGAATATCTAAAGGATTTAGGATCTCATCACGGAGAATAAAATAAATAATTTTTATTTTAGACTCATTTTGATGTATTATGAACCCAGTCCTCCAATGACATCAAGCATCAGGATGTTTGGATTGTTATTAATAGATTTTTTTATTAAAAATCATGTAATAATATGTGTAAAAGTGTAGGGTCTCTAGAAGGGTGAATTGAGTTCATTAAATTTACATCACTTAAAACCACCATCTTTTAAGTCATGAAAAGTTCTGATCTTTTTTTATCATAAGAAAGAAAAAAAAAGTTGTATGAAAAAGTTCAATCATAGGAGATTTATAGTGGTTCAGGAACAAATATACCATAGTCCATGACATCGACGATCAAATCCAAGATCTTGGTGATTTCACAAGTACCAATCCTTTTCCTAGGGACTTCCCAACTGAGTGTAAGTAGCCATCACTTGGTACAAAAATTAAGAGATTTTACTGGGCTCCTACAAGGATTTAAAAAAAAATATCCTTCAATACTCAGAACAAGGAGTGATCAATTCTAAAAATTATAGAGAATAATTAGAGATTTCAAAATGAAGCATATAGTTTCTATAGTGACCCTTAATTTTCATACATAAATATCACATAATTTTAGATGGATATTAAATATATAACTTTATGATCTGTGCCAAAATCATGAAAGTTTGGTGTTTTTGGAGACTAGATACATAATAATATTATTTATGTACATTCTTCATTATAAATGATAATGTTCTTCCCAAATTGTACCCTTCTTAACATACCCTACACGAATCCTTTATTCCTAATATGGGGAAATGAAACATGATAAAGGGTGAGTTTAGATTCCCAGTATGGGAAAACATGGGAGATATCAATCGATGATCATATGAAAACCAAAGATAAAAATAAGTGTATGAGATTATGATAATAACTTCAAATTTTATACCTAATCTATCATGGATCAAAATCACGAGTCATTTCATAAAAATTTAACATTTTAAAAGGCTTGAATCATAAGGGTGAGAGATCATGTCTAATCAAAAAAGAACCACATGTTCAAATCATGCATATAAAAACATGTTATAAAAGTGTGGCACCATCATAGTTATAGAAACCATTTCATATGTCAAGCTTAACTTTTATACTGTAAAATCATTGTGGATATGTCACCAAAACTTATTTCCCATATTATAATAGATCTTTAATCACCACATATTTCCCATAGTGTATCGAGAACATCAACTTGTTTCCCATAGTGGATAAAGAACATAGACTTGTTTCCCATAATACATCAATCACATTTACTTGTTTCCCATAGTTATCTCATAAGATATAAAATTTTACCCAAATTAATTTGAGGGATATATAATTCCAAGAACAATCATAAAATAATTAAAACCATATAATTGTGTACCATAAGATCATAAAACATTCATCCTATCATCATATCATAACTTGTGGAAAGAAATAAAGTTTCATAAACTTTTCATAAAATCATCATAGCATAACCCATAGAAAAATAAATTTTGTAAAAATATCATAATCATAATTATTAACCATATAAATAAATAATAAGGATGATATCATTGGATCATATCCCTATGAAATCATAATTAACATCAAATAATGTCAGCATTGATGGAAAATATCTTTAAAATATTACTAGAATATTTCTTAAGGAACACACCCTTTTCATTTTGAAATCATATATTTAAAATATTTCAAAAATATTTTATAAAATATTTTCTTTGAAAATAACCATGTAAACTTGTAAATGAAGTTTCAAAACATTGATTGGTTATGATTATGGGAAATTACATTCAAGCTATGTACATTAAAACAATGTTTTCATTCACATTTTTGGTAAAAGTTAAAAATAACTCATTCAAAAAATGACAAGAATATTCCTTTTAAACCTTTTTATAAAAATTCCACAATAGGTAAAAATAACTTTAAAAAATCATAGGATAATATTGAAGCATCCTTGAAAATATTTTTAGAAAACATTGATGTGGAAGAAAAAGGATTTTTGACTAAAGAGAGAAATAAATTCATATTTCCTTAATTATATTATTTCATTCTGTTGAGTACTTAGAGGGAGGAAAATGAAATAAAAACATGTAATAACCTAAAATAAATAGAGGTGAAGAAAATTCATGAGACTCTTAGGAGGTAGATCGTAAAATTTTATCATCAGAAACTTAATTATAAAAAATATTGGTAAATAATGAGATTGTAAATAAATCCTTCACCTTAAGTCTCATTGTTGACATCCTCCAATCAAGAATCAACAAGTATATAATTTAATAAATTCCTAAAGCATGTGTATTATTCTCTCCACAAAATAAGGTAAAGAGTAGCAGGAAGTCCATGCGTTCGAATCACGTGGACCACATAACCTTCAAAAGGATATGTGATCTCATGACCCTATAAGGGTTATGTGAATGGATCATGCACTACGGATA
The DNA here is from genome assembly GCA_963277665.1 of Viscum album. Classification (NCBI taxonomy): domain Eukaryota; kingdom Viridiplantae; phylum Streptophyta; class Magnoliopsida; order Santalales; family Viscaceae; genus Viscum; species Viscum album. The sequence goes on from OY728166.1 coordinate 577,015,506, forward strand.
ATCTTCTTATGATCATGTGAATCCCCTCTAACAAACCTTATTATTCATTCAAAGGTGTCCAGATGAGCAATGATGATCATGTGAAGGCTGTCAGATGAATTCCTCTAATCATACAAATTTTCAATCGATATATGTAAGGCCCTATATTTTTCAAGGTATGTCCTTCTCTGAGTTTTTTGTTAAACATAACTTTTTTGGTTTTTCATTTGTCTTTAAGCCTTGATGGTTGAGTCTTGTTCGAATATGAATAACATTTTTTGGGGAAAATGAACTAAAGTTTAGGGATATATGATTATTTTAATGAATGAAGTTTGGATATAAACATGAAAAATGGGATTATGAGAGGTTTTTTGGAAGTTTGGAAGGCTTCAAAGGTGGTTTAGGAACTTTTACAAAAGCTGGGTTGAAAAATGTTCGTTAGACAATTACACACTCTGTGCATGTTACATGCCATGTAACTTCTGCCAGGAACGTGTCATAAATTGGTTCATGATATAAAGTGGTTACACTCTGTGAAGCTAATCCATGTTGTATAAGTGTCGATCAGGATAAATATTAACCTGAGGAGATGATTTTTTTCAGCATATCTCATTAATTGATAAATACATGATGTGAAAGTATTACATGTCGAGTATTCCTTGGACCTAGTAGTTTTAAGTAAGTAGTGTGTATGATTTTATTTCATTCCAACATGTGAATACATATCCTCTTAACCCTAGGATGATTTCCTGGTGATTTTAATTATTCTCTTCTATTATGGATATCTCAATTTCACATCCAATCCCTGGTGAGTGTTTTTACGTAGGTTTCCATGTTCTCCTATCATTCCTTGTTGTGGTGATGGAAATATTTTGACCATAGGTTTGTTTTGGGGGTTTGATCTTGACCATGTTTGATCTAGGTTCTTCTTATGTTTTTATGATCCTTCTTCCTTGTTAGTGTTTTTCATTGGAATCATTGTATTGATCTCCAAATTATCATAGGGAGTCTAAACCTAGCCCTATGGTATGTTTAATTGTAAAGTATATGCAATATTATGATTATTACAATGTAATGTGTGATCTAATTAGTCGTTTTATTTATGGTAAATCATGTATTGGAATATTTTTTGGAATCCTTTGGGTTCAACTATTGATTCTACTTAGCATATGGCTAACTGTTGGGTGAGAAATACTTTGGATAATAATACCTTGAATAATGGTTTAAAGTTTTTTATCATGACATGATACCTTAGGTGATTGATTGATATAGAACCCAAAGGTAATGGATTATTTCTTATTGAAATGACTATTGATCATTTAAGATATAAATTAAATTGTAATTGAAATAAAAATTGTAATTTTCATAATTTACCATTGAGATTTATGATGCGATATTGTGATATCTGTGCGATAATGATTATATTGACCAAGCTCTACCTAGTTGTATGTTATAATTATTATACTAAGAGAGCTCTACCCAGTCCCTTGCTATAATTCTTATTTTGAGTGGGATCTATCCAATCCCATCCTGTAATTCTTATATTGAGCGATCTATTCCTAGTCCCATGTTGTAATGGTTATATTGAGTGGGATATGCCTAGTCCTATACTAAAATGGTTATATAGCGGGATTAGACCATTTTTTTTATGATTATGACCTAGTTTATGATTATGGTTGGAATGGTTGTTTGAATTCTCAGATACATTACAACATGGTGTTGAAGAATGTTTATTGATGTATTATATTAATTGGATAATTAATACACTTGTTTATCACATTATTTCATAAACTTATTATCAGACTGGTTTTGTTTTGACACGCTAGTTTTAAACAACTGAGTTTTACTCACACCCAATTTAGTCAATGATTTGGTTCTCAATAATGTTACATGGATATAGGTTTGGACAAGGGAAAGAGACCTTATTGTTGATTCTTTGTTTCTTTCTAGATGGGTTGTAGTTTGGAGATGGGTCCGACATGGGATTTGGGACCACGATATTTTGGGATAATTTATTATTACCTATTTATTTTGGTTTTATTTTTTTGGTTTGACATTTAGATACATCTTAGATTGTAGTTACATGATTTGGAATTATTGGTTTATTGGTCTCTCTTTTATTTCCCAGTTTTATTATATATTGTTTCTCCTATTCTTTGTTACTTAGATATTTATTATTACCTATTTATTTATACTATATTATACTCCATACCGGGGGGAATAGTCTCCCCAATATACATATCACACCCCCACTATAAGTCAAAATCCTCTTACGTATGAGGATTCATGCTTTATATCTCATAACCAACCCGTTTTTTCCACATGAGAGAGTATCGGAACAAGAGACATTAAAAAGTGGTATCAAAGGTAGGTTTTCTTCTATATTACTTTACTATTTGGGAAATATAGAAAGGAGAATAGGATGAGTCGGGACTTAGTAATAATATTTTTAAAGAGAGTAGCTAACCCCTTTATGAGGTAAAATTCAACTACCTAGGGATGAGATTATTTTTTATGTTCTTTTCCTATTACAATTGATGTTATTTCACCTTGAGTGATTTACATGTTATGTGATGTTATTGTTTCATGATGATATTGTTTCTTTGTATTTATACTTGTGGCTTGGTTTGGAATGATATGAGTATGCATGCATCATGATAGGCACATAGGGATATATATTGACATGAATTGTTCATGATAAGGAAATATTTATTACATGTTTTATATACCTTCCTATATGAACCGGGGTATGAGATACCTGATATATTTAATAAATGAAATTAAATAAACTATTATGTATTTCTAAAATACTTTTAATCCATTTTTAGAGAGATACCATGAGTATTAGTTATATATTGTTTTCACCTATTTAGGTTGAACTTGTTATTATATCCAATGTTATAAGGAGTGTGTTTATGTTTTATATAAAATGCCTCCTCGTCATCTTTGAGTTGAGAATCAGGAGATTAGAAATCAGTATGCTCCTAACACAACTGATTTAGACCTTCTAGTGGCTTATAAGGATCCAATGGATGTTTAGATTTATGATAGATTCTTGAGGGTCATGTGATCTATGGAAAGGGATATTGTTCACACTGTGCCTTCGATGTATGAGTTGACGAGAGAGTTTTAGCTACAAAATCTGCCTATGTTCACTAGGGAGGGAGGCCCCCAGGAAGTCGAGTTATGGATTGAGTTAGTCTAGATGATATTAAATATTCTTGAGACACCCAAAGATAAGAGGTTGAAGCTTGATATGTATATTCTTTTTGGACCTTCCAAGAATTGGTGGAATATTCTAGAGTAGGATGGGAAGTAGGAGGAGTTATCTTGGAGGGAATTTGAGGTGATGTCTTGAGACACTTCTGTCCAGAAACATTGATGGATGATATGGCTCATGAATTCATGAATATTACATAAGAGGTAATATAAGTGACAGAATATTATGATAGTTTCACCAAACTTCAGCGCTTTATGCCAGTTTATATACTGATAAGATCTCCAGGGTCATATGTTTTCCGGACAAACTTTACTAATAAATTAGGTCATAGGTGAATGATTTGTTTTCTGAGTATCTTTTCAAATGTGATGAATTAGTAACTCATCATGGGAGGGAATTTGAGATAGGACTTGAGCGATGAACAAGTTATTTCATAAGAGTGGACTAGGAGATCTTCTTATAGTGGTAAGAAGTGGCACTATGATAGTTTTTTCCACAGAAACAGTGGTTTGAACAGTTAAGATAGTGGGATTCCATCATAGAACCATACTCTATTCTAGTGTTATCAATGTGGAAATTTGGTCCACAAGTGGCCTCTATGTCCATACCCCACTTTGGAGTTCCATGCTTATGGAAGGTTGTGCCATATTAAGAATTTTTTTTCATAACTTCTTATAGTAGAGTAGTGTAAGGTGATTAAGATAGGTACTAGAGTGTAGAAAGGACATAACTACTCCTTGGAAGATAGGTATCTGAAGTTCCACAAGATGTTTAGGTTGAGGCAGGGGATGTGTTACCCCAGTATAGGAATGATCATACTAGGTAGAGGGAATAGATTAGGGGAGCAAGGGTGGATCCTAAGGCTGAGGGGTTGGTCAAATTCATGTCTGTAGACTACTCCAGCTATTGTGGATGCATAACCTACAACTTTAAAAGGTACAATTCTTGTATAATTTTCCCTTGATTATATTTTTTTTGATATTGGAGCATCAAATTATTTTTTATATGCTATTTTTACAAATGTTTTGGAATTAGTTTTGGAAATATTGGATGGTTACTTGATCATCGACATACTATTGAGAGTGTAGTTAGAGAATATTAAATGTTTCAAGGTGTATTATCTAGAGATCAAAAATTACTATTTCTTATGGCAACCATTTGGGCTAAAAATGATATGTTTTGATTTCATTATTATTATGGATTAGTTAGTCCTATACAAGGATCATATTGATTGTTATTGGATGAGATTTAACTTTTTGCCTCTAGTAAGGAACAACTATTCTCACTAGGGTGAGTGGGATCTTCAGGCTGGTCATGATGGACTAATTTAGTGAATATTGAATTTTCTCATGGCTCAGAAAAACAATATTTCTCTAGATTATGGTGGAATTCATCAATATTGTTTTCTTTTAGTGGTATACCTTTTTTAGTATGTATTTATTGAAAAGTTATATCCCTTACTTTCTATGTGGTAGATCAAGTTCATGATTGAGTTAGTACCAGGAGTAAAACTATTTTTTATCCTGCCTTTTAGGATGGAGCCAGTAGATCGTTGGGAATTGAAAGTTTATTTGGAAGATCTAGAAGCTAAAGGTTTTATATGGCCTTATACGTCTCCATGGGGTTCTCTAGTTATTTTTTCCAAGAATGATGATGGTACCTTGTGGTTTTGTGTGGATTATCGGAGATTGAACTTGATGATGGTTAAGAACCAATATCCAATTCCATGAATTGATGATCTATTTGATCATATGAGAGGTGATAAGATCTTCTCTATGATTGATTTGAGATCTAGATTTCACTAGTTGAGGGTGAGAACTTCAAACATACCTCATACTACTTTTAGGAGCAGGTTTGGCTTATATGAGTTTGTAATGATTCCGTTCGGTTTGAAAAATGCACCGGCATTATTCATAGACTTGATGAATCAGATCTTTCATCCTTTATAGATTGGTTTGTGGTAGTTTTTGTTGATTACATATTAGTGTACTCCTAGTATACAAATTATCATTCCAAAAATATTTACATCATCTTGAGTATATTGAGAGAGCATCATATTTACACTAAGCTATCCAAATGTAGTTTATGGATTGATAGAGTGGACTTCTTGGGCTATGATATCTAAGAGGATGGAGTTTCAATGGACCCAAATAAGTTCAAAACCATGGTATCTTAGGAGAAACCTAATAATTTATTTTAGATTAAATGTTTTTTGGGTTTCACTAGTTATTATCAGTGCTTTATTTAGGACTTAACCTCTCTAGAAGCACTGATGTCAGGGATAACCAAGAAGAGAGTGAAGTTTTTTTGGGTCAGATTCTTGTGATAGAGATTTTTTAAATATGAATAGAAGGATAAAATTAGAACCTATCATCACTTTAACTATGCCAAGTAAATAATATACTATAACTTTGATGCATCTAGAGTTGGAATCAGATTAGTTTTGATGTTGGAGGATCATGGGGTTTTCTATGGATTCAGATAGCTGAGACTGCATGATAGGAATTATCATACTCATGATATGGAGTTAACCGTAGAGGTACATTCCCTAATATTTTGGAGACACTATATTATGGGCGATAGGTTCATGGTGTACATAGACCACAAGATCCTCAGGTACATATTTTCTTAGTAGGACTTGAACCTTTAGTAGATGAGGTGGTTTGAGTATCTATAATCTTTTTAATTCATGACTGCTTATACACCGGGAAAGGGAAACATTGTTTCTGATGAATTGAGCCATAATACACAGACAAATATAGTGCATGAGTCTTTACATGAGTGGTGGATGATGGTAATATTTGCATACATAAATCTATATGTTTAAGAGTCTCATAGATGAGTAACTATGACTTCAATATCTATTATACCCATTCTTTTGGACCAGATAAAGACAGATCAGTTATCTGATCAAAAGTGTTTAGTTTAGAGAGAAATATTATATGGTGTGGAGAAACCATTTGAATGGTCTCTTATCTGTGGAAATTCTCTCTTTTTTTAATGGATGGGTATGGGTTCATACAGGTTCATGTGAGGAGCTAATGAGAGAGTTTCATGATTCTAGTTTGTAAGTAAATCCTGGTTTGAAAAAGATGTATTGTGATATCTATAGATAGTACTTGTGTTCATGAATAAATAAATAGTCAATGGGATTTTTGGTGAAAATTTTCACTTGTTAGTAGGTGAAATCCAAGCATTAGAGGCTAGCTGGGATATTGCATTCTCTTCCCATTCCTGAGATAAAATGGGATGATGTCACTATGGATTTTGTGATAGTATTACTTAGGAAAACCTATAAGAGTAATGTAGTGTGGGTGTTTATGGATCGACTAATGAAGGTATCCCACTTCTTACCTATTAGGGATAACTTCACTATTGATTATTTGGGTAGTTTATATATATATGAGGTAGTTCAGTTACACAGTGTTCTAAAGAATTTCATTATAAATAGAGATACACATTTCACATCACAGTTTTGGAAGGGTATTCAGAAGGAATTAAGATTGTAGGCTCTTTTGAGCATAAACTATCACCCTCAAACTAAATGTCAATCTAAGTGGACTATTTAGGTTTTGGAGGATATGTTACGAGCCTATTTTTTGGTATTTCAGTGATTCATGAGAGCTTCATATGGAACTTTTCAAGTTTTCATATAATAAAAATTTCCTAGCATCGATCTAGATGGAACCTTTCAAAGATTTATATGGTAGGTAATTCAATTCACCTCTTTATTGGTTGTAGGCAGGTGAGTTAGCAATTTTTGGTCCTAGTCTCATACAAGATACTTCATAGGAGGTTTAGTTGATTAGGAGGTGGTTGGAGATCTCACAGAGTAGGAAAAAATCATAAATTGACCATCAATGATGACCTATGGAGTTCAAGGTTGGTCATCATCTTTTCCTTTGGGTGTCACCTATGCTGGGGAAATTCCATATTAGGAAATAGGAAAAGCTAATGCCTAGGTTTTTCGGTCTGTTTGATATAGTGGATTTGGTTGGTCCAGTAGAACACTAAATAGTTTTTAAATAATGCTACAGTTACATGTAAGACGTGTTTCACATGCCACAAATTCAAAGATATTATCCTAGCCCTTATCATATAGTATATGTTGAGGAAATCGAGCTTTGTGATGATGCACCCTTTGAGGAGCATCTGATATAGATTGTGGACCATAGCGAGAAGTATCTTCGGGGCAGGACTATACCTATGGTTTGAGTGCAGTGGATACATGAGAAAGTTTAAGGGGAGACGTGGGATATGGATTCTGATATGAGATCATAGTGTCCAAACTTGTTTATCTATACCCCACAATTATTTTTAAGAATATCAGTGACAAGATTCTATATGGTGGGAAGGTTGTAAGATCTCTTATTTTTTTTATGTACATCGCTCTCTGAGTCTTATATTGAAAATACTTCATTAGGTTTCCTTTGTTTTTAAGCCTCGGTGGCTGAGTCGTTTTTGGATATGGAGATCCTTTATTAGGGAAAATGACCTAAAGTTCAGGGATGTATGTTTATTTGAATTAATGGAGTCTGGGTATAAATTTGTTAAATGGGATTATGAGGGTTTTTTTCTTGTGATTTTGGAAGGCTTCAAATGTGGTTTGGTAAATTTCATGGTAGTTGGGATAAATTTTTTTCTAGATAATTATATTCCATGTACATGTTACATGACATGTAACTTTTTTTAGACACATGTCATGAACTGGTTCATGAAATTAAGTGGTTACATGCCATGAACCTAATTCATGTTGTGTAAGTATTGATCTGAATAAATATTATCCTGAGGTGATGGGTTTTTCATCACATATCATTGATTGAGAAATACACAATATGAAAGGATTACACTCCATGTATTCCTTAGAACTATTGGTTTTAATTAGGCATCACATATGATTTTATTTCATTCCAATGCATGCATCCCTATCATATTGACCTTAGGATGAATTCATGGTGATTTTGGAGCCTTATATTCCATTACAGATGTTCGTATTTCACATTCAATCCCTTGTGAGTGGTTATTCTTAGGTTTACCTTCTATTATGTAATTCATTTTTATGGAAATGGATATCTTTTGACCATTGATTTGTTTTGGGGTTTTGATCTTGACTTGGGTTGATCTGGGTTATTTTTGCGATCTTCTATGCCTTTTTCCTTGTTAATGTTTTCTGTTGGGATCACTACATTGATCTCCATATAAAGGTAGGGAGTCTGAACCAAACCCTATGGTCTATTTAATTTTAAATTATATGAAATATTGTGATTTTTCCAACGTAACATGTTCTCTAATTAATCAAATAATTTATAGTAAATCATGGATTGAAAAATTGGTTAGAATCCTTTGGGTTCAACTATTTATGTGACCTGGATTATCACTACCTATTGGGTGATCAATCCATTTAATAATAAGAACATGGATAATAGTTTAAAGTGTTTTTAGAATAACATGAGACCTTAGATGATTTATTAATATATAATACCTAGGTAATGTATTATTTCGGGTTAATATGACTATTGATCATTTGAGATATAAATGAAAGTGTAATTTAAATAAAAATGGTAATTTTTATAATTAACCATTGAGATTTATGATGTGATATTATGATATCCATTCTGCAATTATTATATTGAGCGAGATCTACCTAGTATCATGATATAATGATTATATTGAGTAGTATTTACCCTGTTCCATGATCTAAGGCTTATATTGAGTGGACTATTCCCAGTCCCATGCTGTAATGCTTATATTGAGTGGGATCTACCTAGTCCCATGTTTTAATTCTTATATTGAGTGGAATCTACCCAATACCATGATGCAATGATTATACTGAGAGGGATATACCCTTTACAATGGTGAAATTATTATATAGAGGGATCAACCCATTTTTTGTGATTTTCCATGGTTTGTTGTTATGTTTGGAATGGGTTTTTACATGCTCAGAGACATTCTGACATGATGCTGAAGCTGTTTGATTGATTTATTATATTAATTGGTTAATTAATTCACTTTTTTTTATCGCTTTAATGCATACACTTATTATCAGACTAGTTTTGTTTAGACATGGTTGTGTTGACCTACTAATTTTTACATACACCCTATTTGGTCCACTGTTTGGTACCCAATATGATTACAAGGATGTAGGTTTAGAAAATGGAAAAAGAATTTGTTTCTAATTATTTATTTCTTGATGGATGGGATGGAGTTTAAAGATGAGTCTAACATGGGGTTTAAGACTGGGGTCTTTTGGTATTATTTATTATCAACTATTTCTTTTGGTTGTATTGTTTTTAGTTTTACATTTAGATACATCTCATCTTATCATTACATGATTCAACATTATTGGTTTATTGGTCTCTCTTTTATTTCCCAGTAGAATTGTATGTTATTTCTGTCATTCTTTGTTACTTTTATATTTATTATTACCTATTAATATTCATTATATTGTACTCCATACTAGGGTGTATAGTCTCCACATTATATATATCACACCCCCAATGTTAGTCAATAGCCTCTAGAATATAGGGAGGCGTGATTGAAATATCATAACCAACCTATTTTGGCCACATGAGAGAGTTCTAGAATGGTGGATGTTACAATAGATGCCTAAAACCACCCAAATCCACTTATAAAATAAATTAATTAGAATACCAAAGCCTCATGAAATGCAAAACTATGAAAGACCCTGCATAACACCCTGGATACATGTCAACCATTTTATATGTGAACATGTTGGTGTGTCACCTTAATCATGTGAAGGAACTCAGAAACATCCATTAAATCATGTGATGCTCCTTAATATCTACATAAAATCAAAGGGATTGTTTTTTATAGTGATTTCATGCTATCACGAGATCCAATATTTGTGACGTGATGCACCACAGATAAGTTGGGTGACTGCTTGCGATAAGGCTCATACTCCATCGTGAGATACAACATTGATCAAATGAAACACTGCAAAAAAGAGGTTTGACTGTACATGATAAGGATCAAATTCTATCATGAGATCGAACATTAATCATGTGATGAACCATATAATATCAGGTTGATCACCCGTGATAAGAGTTGCATTATATAATGATATCCAACATTGATCATGCGAAGCACCACATATAAGTGGGGAGACTATCCACATTAAGGATCACACTCCATATCTATATCCATTATTGATCATGTCATTCCCATTTGGATATCCAATGGGAAAATTCTATAGGTATTTAGAAATAGTACATAAAAGGTTGGAAAATGTTTAAACCTCTTTTAAAGGTAAGTTACCTAGATTTTCTTGTGAAAGGGGTTATGTACATCATGTGATCACCGTTGATTATTCAAATGAACCTTGTCATGTTAGGATTATCTCATAGAATCCCCCATTAATAAGCTATCCTGATCTTACACGAGACCCCTGACTATCCATTTTAGTCTTGTAAAGGACACCAGACAAGTCTTCTTTGATAACACGAAATCCTTTTCACAAGTGTATTGATCTCACAGAGATTATCAGACATGACACCTCAATGGTGAAAATACCATTTAACATATCAACATGATTTTGTGAAATACATTTTATAATCCATAGGTTCAATAAATATGGTGATGATGGAGTGATCTCGTAGTCGATGATCCTCATGCGATTCCATGAAAAACCCACGACAAGATCATGCAAAGGACATGATATGATAATACCACCATGACTCTAGATCATTTATGAAATTTACAAATTGTGAAAGGTGGTGTATAACTAGGGTAGATAGTTCTGTAAAATATCCTCCCTCATCATAAAAAATAAGTAGGATTACACACCCATAAATACTACACCCAAAAGAGTGAAAAATAGTGTACTTCTCGGAGCTGGAAGTCACACGATCTCAAGAGTCTTCCACCACGTAAAATCTGTGGAATGTTATAAGGGATCATTTATAATGAATACGTTCTTCATGTGATCTCCCTATTGATCACACAAAGGTATTTTGGCGGGATAACCAGATTTTGTGAAGGAGATTCAACATACAAACTTGGACCTATGAAATATAAACAAGCTAATGCTTGATCAACCTTATTGTACATATGCAATGAAGACTAAAAAGGGAGGAATACATATGGTTAGTTGGATATGATAACTTTGATGCAAATACATCATGCACTTCACATGACCTATCCAAATCATACGATAGCACCAAGACGTGTCACCCAATTCTTGCGAAGTCCTATGGAAATTTCGTTAAAGTCTTGTGAAGACCTATGTAAATGTCACTCAAGTCTTGCTAAGTCCTTTGGAAATTACACCCAAGTCTTGAAAAGTCCTCAATACATATTTTCCAAGTCTTGAGAAGTCTTCTAGACATGGAATCCAAGTCACGCATCAGCCTCCCGTCATGTTATCCTTGATCATGTGACACCCTTGGATATGTCACCCTTGATTATGAAAAGGTCCTTCAGTGTGTTAATCAATTCATGTGATAGTAATCCATACATTCCATCCAGATTATATGATTGACCTATGATATGTCTACTTAAATCATACAAAGAAACCTGATACATTTCAACCTCATCAGACAGACATTTAGGATATGTAGGGTAGGCATTTAGGACATGTCAGGCAGACACCTCAGGACATGATGGCCTTGTCTATTAGATATATTTTGAAATACCCTGAACTAGACTACGGTAACTCAAATTCCTATAAAAACAAGATACAAAGGATTCCTTCCTAAGGATCAAGATTTAATTGGTCATCCACCTTAGTGAAAGTCCCTATATGTCTCAAATAAAACTATGAGGAATCTGATTCCAGTCTAAATAGGATACGTATGACTCTTTCCTAATACTCAAGATCTAATTGGGTATCCACCTTAGTGTAGGTCCCTTAATGTCTCATACACTCTAACTCATGGGACCCAAAATATTCTATGGTTTCAACATTCTTCATCATTTATTTGCGGATTGAGAATTTAAATTAACTACAAAAACTATAATTCCTAATATAAGTAGGATATGTAAGATTCCTTCCTAAGGCACAAGCTATATATTAAACACCCCATTAGGGCCACCCCAGTGCATAATACATGTATTCATATGTGTTTAAAATAATCAATTTCTATCCCCTATTCCTCACACAAATCATGGCTCATTTGGGCTTAGGGATCTACAATGATCATATCAATCACATGATAAATATCCCCTATCTAGGAAAGCCTTAGTGTGTAATACCCATCTAGTGATAGGATATAATTTTCCACATATAAGGGAATTAACCTAGGTTCAAGTACTAGAGGAATTACTATATTGGAAAACCTTATGGAAATAACCCTCATGAGTAATAATTATCAGTCACAGATCCTAAGTGGGTTGGGGGGAAGATCGAACTATGATGACTCTAATTCCTATTACAAATATGATATATAGGATGCCTTCCTAAGGATTGAGATCTATCCTTATTGCCTAAGTTATCCCATACATATCCTTTCTACATGATGTTAAACTAGATGGATCGAACAAACTACATGGGTTTTAACTTCTGTTATATAAAGGATACATAGGACACCTCATAAGGGTTAAATCCCATCCTAAAAATATCTATCACTTACCTAGATGTAAATAAACTCATGAGTTTCTGATTATATGTATCTAAAATATAAGAAGCTACCCATTTATAAAAAATAACAATAAAATGGATGAAGAACCTTGGACACATACATATGGTCTAATCAATAGCACCCCGCTTTACACATAAAAGTATTTGACACCCAATAATTTAATTTGGGTAACCAGTTCCATATCAGGATTAAGAATAGATTCTCAAACACATCTTAAATCTATAAGAGAGTCCCAGAATAGAGAAAAATTCCCTCTTAAAAGGGTATGATGAGCCTGAAATCCCATTTTCTCGACTAATTGGAGTTCCTAAGTGCCATTGGGTTTGAAACCCCAAATGACCACCTACCTTTGGAAAGAAGTTCTATACCTTGTTATGGATGTGGGAGCCATTGGTAGTTTCTAAGAGTTAAAAATGGTGAAATGACAGTGAATGATCATGAAACCATACTTGAACCTCTATTATAAATCCTCAAAAAAGAAATAAAAAATGGTAGACCCAGTGTTAAGGCATGTAATGGTAAAATAACTAAACCATTATAGGTGTCGGGAACCTTGTCTCCTAAACCCAGTGAACCATTCTTTTTCCAAGAAAAAAATGGTAAAACAAACTTAAATATCTCAAATAATAATAATGATCGGTTGACCATGCATCAAACCATTTTTTATCTCCTACACAAACGAAAATGGTACAACCAACATGAAATCCTATATAACTAGGGTTCCCATGAAATAATTTCATTCTCATTGTGACAAGTACACATGAGAAAAATTGCCAAATTGAGAATAAGAAAGGAAAATTGAGTTACCTATGCATAACTGATTGATCATGTTTCACACTTGCATTAATGAACTGATTGGTGACCTTATTATTTCATAACTTTGTGACTGTAGATACTACTCTCACAAATAAAACCCTAACCTAAGATCATGTCTTCATTTAGAAACTATTCTAGAACATCAGATGACTGCATCCCCTGTGTTTCGTAGAAAAAGATCACCCACATGACACCTTCAACTTTGAGTGAAGAATGCAATGGTTTGGTAATAACACTGAAATGGTATGATCCCAACCCTTGAGGTTGCATGTAAGGTTATCCAAATAATAAATTCGACAAGTATGCCTCATTAAGGAAAATATATTGTTAACCCAGTGGCACTCGTTTCCACCTCCAATAACTTTGAAAGATTATCCTAGGAGCACGATAATCAACACCTTAAGTATATGAGGAAGGTGAATCAAGGATTTGACTATGGTTCCATTCTAGTTTTGGATCTGCTGATGAGATCCCATATCAACTTGTTTTACTAGCATTATCTATCCAGTTCCCCTCAGTCTCCTATTGAGGTAACCACCCGACACATCACCACCCTAGACGCTCATGCATGGGTACAAAGAAAGTCATGTCGGGTGTAGAAATTTATGGATAAATGGGTGTGGGATAAAATACCCAATTATACTGATGAATCCTTCCAACATATTCTGAAGATAACTAGTGTTTATTCTAATATATCTGCCCCCTCTGATCAAGTCTGCATGGGTATTCCTGCAGCAAGCATGGGGGGGGGGGCACATATACCTAACCCCATGCATGAATCCCATCATTATATTCTGATGGATCAAGGAGTATATGATGGGATTATATCACTAATTAAATTGAGGATATCCTTCATTATATTTTGGGGACTCAAAATGAGTAGGCCTATATTCTTTCTCACACTTCTCTAAAGTGAAACTGCATTCTAGAAATAGGTTAATAACTCCACTAGAATATTCCATCACTGGTACATATACATAGACAAGAACATATTTTTATCCAGATAGACAGACCAACATATCACTATGATTAACATGAATAGTTGGATAATTTGAAGCAATATCACATTTTTTCTCCCATCCAGGAGGATCATCAGCATATTCTGGTAAAGGAATAGGCACAGAACCAGGCTTATATCCCCATTCCAACTAGATCTCACCAAGTGAGAGAATAAGATGCCTCTAACAAGTACACATTCCTATCGAAGAATAATAGTGACATACTCTAATGGTATAAGACTAGGCTCGTATCCCAATTTTGACTAGGGTTCACAAAGTGAGAGAGACATACATTAGAAAATGATTATATTCCTATCAAAAAAGATTGGAGGCATACTCTAAAGGAATAGGAATGAGTTAATATCACCATTCTAACTGAGGGTCACCAAGTGAGAGTGAAAAATTTATCAAGAAAGGCTCATATTCTTATCAGTTAAGCTCATCATACTCCAGCAGCACAAGGAAGCTAGGCTCATATCCCTACTTTCGCCAATGAACGATTGCACTAGCATCCTTCATAGGCTTTACAGGAGGAGGTTCATATCCCTTATACCATTTCTTAGGTCCGTTAGTGTATTCTAGTGAGGAATGTATATTTGAACTGGGATCATATCCCTGCTTCATCTAGGTTTAACCAGAATATTATGACAACAACCCATTGTAAGGCTCGTATTACTACTAATAATACAAAATTTCATTATCATACTATTGCAGCATCTCTGGAGTGGGATCATATTCCCACACAACCTAATGGTTATCATCATATTATGGAAGATATAATCGAGCAGACTCATATACCTATACAACCCCAAAAGACAGGTTAGAATATTTGGTCCACGACATAGAATGAGGCTCATATCCTTAATCTACCCAATGCTAATGCGTTTGAGGCTATACAATTCATAACCGAAATACCTCAAGGGTTCACCAAATCTTAAACTAAATAAGAAGGTGATCATTTACTTGATAGTACTCCTCATGGAAGTGTGGATATGGATAACAAGGACTCTGATTCTAACATCCGTCGTGGTCAACCTCCCCAAGGTGATATCTTCCTCAGATAAATAAATAATCTCCTAAATAGAAAACTTCATATAGATATGTGGTAAAAACTTAGAAACCTTCTCATAGATAGGTGCTTGAAACACCAAGGTTAACTACATATAGTTCCCCAACAACTATCATCATCCCTTCACCATGGTCAGTAGGTGACCTAGAGAAGAAACTTATATAGACTGACCAGGTGGAGGCATACAAATGTGATAAAGAATAAGACAACATAGATATATGGAGAGAGTTATCTAGAAACAACCTCCCAACCATGTTATACCCTTTAACCACTTATGATTGTGATATCCCATATGATATAAAGAAGGATTGAATGACTTAACTATGACAAAATATGTGGGAAACTCTTCAACGATTGAAGGCTAGAAACCTACCCTATCTAGGGTAAAAGGGCCACCTTTAGACTATAAATATACTATATTAATAAATGAAACTAGATTCTATCTCCATGGATTAGGAAAAAATATTGGAAAAGCATGGTGTAAATCTGCAACATGCTTGCCACCATTTTATCACAAATCTTTGGCAACTGATAGCTGAAGCCTCATCATGTATCTGTATATGAAGATGGGGAAAGTATGGATCATTGAACATCACCACATCCCTAGAATAGAATAAATCCCCAGATATGGTGTACTGTAATGTCATAGACTCTAAATAAATTAGGGGACCATGTAATGCGTGGTCTAGTTGGTCAATACAATAGAATAACCCTACTTTAAGGATGCAAAGGCATCACAAAAAGAGGGAGATGGATGCCAAGATACCTTTAATATGGGACTGTCAAAACAATTGGAGCATATTTTAGTCACATAATCCAAAGTTGTAGCCAACTTGACATCTTATTTTAGAAAATGACTCCCATTATGGGATTCCATTTCACTCAGCTCATACAGGATCACAATTATGCCAAATCAAAGTGGTTGTAATAGAAGCAACTATAACACCCTTCCAGAAGTGAACCTAGCCCATAGGTCTGGGGGAATATTTACCACTTCCTCTAACCATAAAGTTATCAATACCTGAGAGGATTCATGAGATATCAATGGAAGATACAAACTAACCCCAACCTATAGGGTTGGGGAAAATTTTATCTCAATCACCTTCACCATGTTCATTTCACACTGAGAGGGTTCTAGAGAAATCAATGGCAGTTCTATATCAACCCTATTCTGTAGGGTCTAGGGGATTTATATATTAATTTATATATTAGGAGTCATTAAATGTTCAACTGGAATAATCAAATCTTCAACAATAGGATCAATAAGTGCCAATGGCGGCCCTGAATCATCCCTAATCCACCGACCTAGGAGGATTTTCATCATTATCATAACCTCATAAGGAATCAGTCTTCTTCAGGTTTGGAGGTAAATATCAAATATGATAATACCATCTATCCCTACTGCCATGATAAAAATTATTTCTATTTATGGACCATTTAGAAAACCAAACTAGAAACTCCATCATGTTCACTATTCACAAACCAAGATGGGAGGAACATATGGTGAAGGCAATCAAACCCCATAGGGTTTGTAAGCATGAATGGTCCAATGTGGACAAGGGTAAGAGAAATGAACCTGATAAAACCATTGAAGGAGTAGTAAGTGGCACAAAAGAACCCTATTGCATTAAGAGTAATGGGATAACTACCATTTCCCGATACACCTCATTTAATTTCATCACTATTATTAAAACAAATGATGTAAATCAAGACAAAAATGTAGAGGGAGGCAATACAGAAAACATACCTTGAGAGGAGGGTGATCTAGATGCACTAATTAAGGCTTCACATACACAGAATTAATGGAGGATCCAGAATTTGGCACCCATGAACAATGAGTTTCCACCTATATGACTGAACACTACTAAGGAAAATGTGTAGCTACTTCCAATTCACCAAAAACAAGTGCCAAAATTCCTTTCTCGGAGGAATGGCTGACACAATATGATAACGAGATACAAATTCCTGGACAACTCAATGAGGAGCTACTAAGGGGAAACATTCCCACTGGGTATCATCTTTAGACATAGAAAAATATACCTTATCCTACACATCAGGAAATATCTAATCCACCTAAAAGAGTGGAATATGAGTGTCTGACCAACTCTAGATCGAGGCAGCCAATCTACATAAATGAGGAAGTTGAAGAAGTAGAAGATTATATAGACCTCCCTCCATTACGGAGATAGCCTATCCCCATACAAGGAAATAATTTAGTCTTAGAATGAACCTAAAATTAGAAAGATATGAAAACAAATCCACCTCATCAATAACTATACACTCCCTATAGATGGGAGGTGGCCTAGACAATGGTACCTCTGGAACTGATCAATGCCATTGAATCCATGGTTTCTTGAATGGAACAAACCCATGAATCTTAAGAATAATCTATATCCTGAATGGGTAAAAATAACTTTTCCCCCACCTAACTTTTTAAATCCATCCTTCTAAAACTTTTATGGAGTGGGAGATCCAAAAAAACATCTTATGCACTTACTGTCCTGATGTAGACCGATAATGATCCCTTGGGATCAGCATGAGGAAACCAAACTGAGGGTTTTGTATAGAATCTGATAGGGACAACCTTTTTTAGCACAATATCCTTCCATAATGATCTTTTATAGTGTGGAAAGAATTTCATCATCAATTACTATACCATTTTATCTCTACAATAAGGAAAATGATAATTTTTAACCTCAAAAAATGTAATCAACATGAAAATAAGGGGGTTTATGACTTCATAGTTAGATGGAAAGGGTTAAACCATTCACTCAGTATCCCTCTCTTATAGGATAAAATTATAGTACTCTATGATGAAAATATTAGGGATGATCTATAGACACATCTAATCCCGATGAAGTATCCAGTTATATTTTGTGAGTTTATAGAAACAACACAATGGTTGGAAGATACCATTTAACAGACCCAAGATAAACCTCAACCCATGACCTCAGTATAGTTGAAACGGCTTGGTAAGGAAAATACCGCCACTATTACCATCATACTAGTATCGATTCCCATTCAAGAATCTTGGTAGGCCTCCAATCACCCAACATCTCCTATCAAGCGATAGTAATAAAAAATCTCCCTCGGCTAGAAGCAAAATAATACTAGGGTCACCAGTGATTTTAGGAATGGATAAATAAAGTGAACTCCCTAAAAAATGAGAAGGTACCGAGTTATTTCCTTATAGACATAGAAAGTAACCTACTCAATATGCCGCAACCCATGAAACCCAACAAGGATAACCTCACTGATCGTCCTAACTACTGCTCTTTCCATAGGAGGCCAGGTCACACCATCCCAGATTACATCATATTAAAAGTCATATTCTAAATAATGTTAAATTATGGATAGGTGATACTAGAGAATTCCATATAACAAGTGACTTGTGCAACAGTCACCCAGTCAGAAGAAAGGGATGATTGGAAAGAGGTTTTTTCTAGGCATGGGTATAAGTTTGATAACTGGATGACTCAAAAGACAGTTGATCAAGATCATTCCACTATGAGATCACAACTTAAAAAACTTATAATGATCACATGAAATATGTAGGTGACATCAAAAAACACCTCCTTTAGGAAGATTTAATCGTCATAGATAGGAGTGAATAGAAGAGGAAGAGTCATATTCATCTCTTCCACAAGATCTATCTCTTGTAGACTTATTTCCTTCGACACATAGGAATGGGAACCACCCCACCAAATGGAACCATCATCATATGAATAGATCATATTTGGTTTTGTTAATATAATAAACTTAATACAACCCTTTTATGATGATGAATACACCTCCAAGTGTGAGTCCCCCATACCAGACCGAGTAGATGGAGGCTGCATGCACTTGATCCAAGGATATAGAGGACAACATAGGAGTGGTGAACCCAACATGTTGGTTACATACCTACATAGGACATATATACAGATAATACCCATGGGTGAGAGCTACATCAAGACCAATAGAATCATAGTGGTATACCAGATTTGTCCAGTAGTCATCCAAGTCTAGTCATCTTACATGATTTTTTGGAAGGGTTGAGATTTTCTGATCATCTCAAACAAAGGGGAAGCCCGACAAGACCTGCACCACTTAAAATATATTCTCCCATGAATTTTTCTCAAGCACCAAGCCCTTCCACCATAAACACCTCAAATATTGATATAAATAATTGGGATAAACCCCACCTTGGGAAGCACAAAAATTTGGTACAAAAACTACAACATTCTGAAATAGTTTGCAGTTGTTCCATCCATACTCCTAATATTGTATGCTCTCTATATTTTAAAATAACTGAGAGAGACGCTCATTGAGGCCCTAAAAATCCCACAAGAGTTTGAGATAGAATTTTCTATAGCCAAGGATTATCGAGTGGACAATATTCTATCAGAATTCCATGTCACAATCTCATTCACAAAATAGGATTAGTAAGAAGTCATCCAGGGACATATTAGAACCCTATATGTTTCTATAAAAATATAAAATCTCAACATAAAAAGTTATCTTATTGAAAATGTTTTTGGGATCATCCTCATCCTAATTCATATCTTTTAACATTTGGGATATATTGGGGGGGATTTATCTACCACAAAACTAACCATTCAAGGGTATGATAAGAGTGAGCAAATAACTCTAAAGAATATCACTTTCAAGGATTAGTTTGGGGATCTCACATCTAACATGGGGTTCATGGTTATCCAAAAAGACACAAAATATAACATCCTGATTGAAATATATTGTCTTCACATACATGTGGTAGTACCTTCAACATTTCATTTTTGTTAAGATACCCAATCGATGGGAAGGTTGGCATACTAAATAGTTACAAATCTCCCTTAAAGTTATATGAATCCATATATACTGAGGTAGGTTTCTATAAAAGTTAAGGAATAAAACTAATAGTGGATGATGACATATAGGTTGCAACACAAAATGTCTCGGGGACTGCCCCTTTGAATCCCTGCAGTATACTCAATGGTTATTTCATGATACCCTTAAACATAAGTAAGGTAGTAGACTTAATACTAGATGTCTTAGATCCTCCTATCCCCATAAATATTGTAAAATAAAATAACCAGCTTCAGGATCTCTTTGAGATGACTCTGGTAGTCAAAGGTGACAATGTATCTTCCCATGGCCTCTCTAACCTTGATAATGATATATATTCCCTCATATTTCCTAACATGTCTGAAACTACATCCACAAAGTAATAGGTTGAAGGATAAGATTATTATCTTAGGAGAACCCCTGCCATATTTGAGGAAGGAATATCCACTACCATCAATGAGATCAGATAGGTGAATCTGGGAATAGAATAAGACCCACGACCTAAATTGATCAGTTTCTCCATACCTCTCATGGAGCTAAAGATGTATATTTCATTTCTAAGGAAGTATAGATATGTGTTTTCTTGGAATTATATAGAAATTTCTAGTCTAAACACCTATGTGTCTATGAACCATCTAGAATTACCTGATGACCATCGAGGTTTCAAGAAGGTAGCCAAGAGGATGTACCCCTCTCATGCTATTAATGTAGAATCTGAATTTTAAAATTGATCAAATCCAACTTTTTTCGGGAAGTGAAATACCCAATAAGTCTCACCAACATCATACCTATAAAGAATAAAAATGGTTATATTAGGGTATGCATCAATTTCAGAGACCTTAATCAACACTACTTAAAGGAATATTTCCACTTGATGATCACATAACTCTTGATCAATAAAAATTATGAATTCCATGCCATTTCATTTATGGATGGGTATTTAGGGTATAATCAAATAAATATGTCACCTGAAGATAAGGAAGCCACCCCTTTATAGAAACTTAGGGGATCATTTGATATCATCTCATGTTGTTTGAATTAAAGAACACTGGAATTACTTAGTAATGAGCCATGAATTGTATCTTTAATCCGTTCATAGGATGAATAATATAATGTTATGTTGAAAATATGATAATAAAATATCTAAAATTAAGTGATCACTTCAAGTATCTTAAAAATATCTTCAATAAGTCGAGTAATCATAGTTTGAAGATGAATTCATTGAAGTGTGCCTTTGGGGTAACATTAATGGAATTATTGGATTTGTGGTATGACGCCATGGAATTGAGGTTAACCTTGAAATTACCAATGTAATCCTAGGAATGTCATCCCATCAGAATATCAATGAACCAAGGGGGATCAAAGGGCACCTCACTTACATTTGGTGTTTCATAGATAACCTTTCTGGAAAATCTCCCCCTTCACCAAGTTAAAGAAGAAGGGATTCACCTACATATGGGATGAGGTATACCAATAATACTTTGAGAGTCTCAAGTAGTACTTACTTCACCCACCATTCTTGATGCCAGTGGTAGAAGAAATGTCGCTTATCTTATATGTGGATTCTATGGAACGATCCCTTGGTGCTCTCCTCACAAAAAAAATGATTCTAGGAATAAAAAAAATATCTACTTCCTCAGTAAAATGATGATAGGTAATGATACCCGGTATTCTGATATCAAGAATAATTTCCATACACTCATATTTGTAGTGAAAAAGATGAGTCATTACTTATAACATCATGATGTCCACTTGGTCTCTCATATTGACCCAATAATGTGCATACTTGGTAACTATATATTGACTGAAAGTTTGGAATAATGGGTGGTTATTATGTAATCGTATGAAATATAGGTCGTTTCATAGAAGATAGTGAGAGGGTAGGCCCTGACTGATTTCCTCATGACACATCCCACCCCATAAAGCACACAAGTGGACACCAAAATTCCAGAAGATAGGTTTTCTACGGAATGAAACTCCTTGAACATGGGAGATTTATTTTTAAGGTATCTACTAAATTCCTTTTATAAAGAGGTTATAAAACCCAAAACTCAATCGGGTTGGTTTAGGGATTTTATTTGTTTCTCTAGACAAAGAATTTTTTTCTTACTTCTCACTGTTCGAAGGCTACACTAATAATGAGGTCAAATACCAAGCCCTCATTGTTGGATTGGAACTCGACCTACAACTAAGATAGCCTACCTAATCATCATAGGTGATTTCAAGCTTGTGATGAGACCTATCAACGGTGAGTAAGCCCTCAAGAATGAAGAATTTACCACTCTCATTAGCTACATTAGAGGATTGATGGAAGAGTTCCCTTTTGAACCAACATTTCATCTTGCACCTATATCACAAAATGAGTATTCTGATGCACTGGATAATGTAGCCATAATCCTATCCAACCTTGATTAGGAAGAATTGATCTTCTACATCATGCACTGAAGTATGGTCTCACTGGTCATCATCTATGACATGGAGAAAATCAATCAGGCCAACATGGACCTAGATCATGATGAACAAATATCCACCCCTGGATAGATGGATCCTGTAGTTAATTAACTCCAAAGTGGGAGTCTCCCATTAGGCTGATATGAAAGGGGACAGACTCAATGCTTAATAGTGAAATTTATTGTTCGTGATCGGATAAATGAGAAAAAATCTCTCTAAAAATGAGGATTTTATGGTATTATCCTCAGATTCATAGTAGAAAGAGAGATTCCCTCCACTATGGAGAAAGTCTATCCAAGATCCCGCATCACTCATTAATCAGGGAACATACTCTCCCATCAAATCAGGAGGCTTAGTTACTACTGAAAATCAATGATAAAATACTATGTAGAATTCTGCCTGAAATTTCATACATTCCAAATCTATGATAACTTCATCCATCAACCCTCATAATTTATATATACAACTAATTATTCCTCACTATTTTCTATACAAGGAATGGATGTTGTGAGGCTATATCCCCCAGCCACAACCAAACAGATTAAGTACATCCTTACTGCTATCGAATTCACTTCTAAATGGGTTGAGAAAATACCCCTCAAGGAATCTAAGACAAAGAATATAATTAACTTCATAAAGTATAATATCCTCACTAGATTTAGAGCCCCTCACACGATATAGACATAAAACGATACCAACTTCTATTATACTGAGTTGAAGAAATTATACAAGAAGTAAAACATTGAGTCCAACCATTCATACAACTATCATGTAGTGGAAAATTGATAGATATATTCCTTTAATAAGAATATGTCAAATATACTCTATAAGATGGTAGAAATAAACAATAAGTCATAAACGAACAAGATCCTTCATGATTTATGGACTTATTGTACCACCGCACACACTGCTATATAAGAAACTTTATATTCATTGGTGTATGGAATTGTGGTATTGTTGCCTATAGAATTATAGTTTCCCTCGCTTAGAATAACTACCTGTGATGTAATATGTGATGATGAGTGATATAAAAAGTGGCTGGATGAGTTGGAATAAATAGATGAGAAAACGTTATTTATACTACACAACCTCAAAGTCCATCAGAATCATATCGCATAATTATTTAACAAAAAGGTTCATCTCTTCTCATTACTTCAAGGAGAACTGGTATTGTATCTCATAACCCCAATGATACATGGAAATAAATCTCCAAAGATAGATCCAAAATGGGAAGGGCCTTATTTCATACATAAGGTCTATTTAAATGGAGCTTAATCACTGGACAGAATGGATGTGGAATGTATTACACACCCCACCAGTGCAAGGTTTCTAAAAAAATTATTTTCTTAGATTCTGTTAAGAATATGACATCCTGGTTGCATGATGTTAAAATACACGATAAGTCCAAGACACATGAAATTATACTAAAAGAAAAACTTCCTTGTATCATGATGTTAAACTACATGATAGACACATCCTTACCACATGATGTTAAATTTTATGGAATAAGTCCTAGAAGAAATAATTTGAACTACATAGCATATTACGTTCTTACCACATGACATTAAACTATATGGTTGATATCTATTGCATGACATAAAATTGCACATTACTATGGACCTCGCTTAAGAGAACCACTATCCTTCATGTTTTTCTCTTACCTCACCTCCATTCAAGAACTATGTGTGTCTTGATTCCTATCATTATAGGATACATAATGATGCTTGGATCTCTATTATTGGGTTCACCCGCAAAAATAAACAAGAAAAATTACCCTCTCTTCATTTGGGTTATACCTACATGGAGAGTTTCCCATTAAAGAACTATATGTGAATTTATTACTATCATCATAGGATAAATAGTAATGCCTGAATCTCTAATCCTAGGTTCAACTAGAATAATCATAATGAAAAATTCCCCCCTCTGTGTATGGGTCAGAACTGAGTTGAGATTTTCCCATTCAAGAACTATGTGTGGATTTATTCCTATCATCATAAGAAATGTAGTGATGCTCATATCTCCAAGCTTGGGTTTAGCCATAATAACCAATGGGAAAAATTTCCCTCTCTACATATGGTTTAGACATGCATGGAGAGTTTCCAATTCAATAAATAGGTGTGGTTTGATTCCTATCATCAAAGGATATGTAGTGATGGCCAAATATACAATTTTGTGTTCAACCTCAACAGTAAACAAGAATAATTCTCCCTATATATATGGGTAAGACTTTATTAGAGAGTTTCTTATTCAATAACTACTTGTGGATGGATTTATATCATTATTTGATACATAGCGATGCTCAGATCTCTAATAATAGGTTCAGCCACAATAATCAATGGGAAAAATTCCCCCTCTGCGTATGAGTTATACCTACATGGAGATTTTCCCATTCAAGGACACCATGTGGATTGATTCTTTTCATCACACGATACATAGTGATTCATGGTTCTCAAATCCTTGGTTCAATAGAAAAAATAAATAGGAATAATTCCCCCTTCTACGTATGGGATAAACCTGCTTGGAGAGTTTCCCATTCAATAACTACATGTGTCATGATTCCTATCATCACAATATATATAGTGATGACTATATCTATAATAACAAGTTCATTCAAAATAATAAAATGGAACAATTCCCCCCTCTGTGTATGGGTTATACTTTTGTGGAGAGTTTTCCATTCAAGAACTACATGTGGCTAGATTATTATCATCACAAGATACGTAGTGATTCATGGATCTCCAATCCTAGGTTCAAACTTAATAATCAATGGGAATAATGCACCCCTATTATAATGGATTAGATCTATGTAGAGAGTTTCCCATTCAAGAAATACTTGTGGCCTGATTCCTACCATCACAAGATATATGGTGATACCTATATTTCAAATCTTGAGTCTAGTAATAATATCAATGATAAAAATACACCCCTCCCCCTTATGGGTTATAACTATTCAAAGAGATATCTAAGAACTATGTATGGCATGATTCCCTCCATCAAAAAACAAATAGTGATGCCTGGATCCTCCATCTCAGGTCCAACCATGGATTGTTATCACTCATAATTGTATCCCCTGAATATGATCCATATCTACATAGAAGGATCTCCTTAAAGTATATGATTACAGAATGATTACTTCCCTTAAAATATGTATCAGGAAAACAAGGTAAGCCCAACTATAAAATTAGAATATATATCTATTTAATGAGGTTCGATTCATATAAGACCTCTCAACCTATGAATGAGTCAGATCTGTATACAGATTGCTTGTGTACATGACAAATCCATGCTAGAAGGGCTGCAGAATATCACTACCCACCAATAATCATTTTCATAGATAAAATTCTTTCTATACATCTAAATGACCTCAACTAGTGAAAATTTTCTTAAAAAAAATATTTTATAATTTAACATCAATTCCCACATCCTTACCGTATGACGTTAAGATACAAAGATAATTTTCTTGTCTCATAATGTTAAATTGCATGAAATATATGTCCCCACTAAATGATGTTAAAATATGTAGGCTATCAACCATTATAATTCCTTATAAAATATCCACAACAGCCGGACCATAGTCAACTAGAGAACAAGGTTCTTCCATCATCTTTTAAGCACCTCAAACCCTAAATTGCGATTCATTTCTTGGGTACCTTGAGTTGTTGCAAAACTTTAATGAACCATATAATGGAAAAGAGATATATCTACATGACCATGATAAAAATGCATAAGGTATTTAACCTACCAACAAGATACATATTGGCCTTGTAGAAAGGTTTTTCTAATCATTGTGATCCCGATGTCACAAAAGTAGAACTCATCACCTTAGGGTGTCCTGGGTCATCCTCAACATGATCATCCTATATTATTACTCATGACCTGAAAACATCGATCCATGATTTACAACATTTTAATCTCTTGCTCAAAAGGATGGTGGAGTACTCTTAACCCTGGATATCTTAATGAGGATGTTATCTAACATTCCAATTATAATAGGTCCACATGCATCAAGAACATAAAATTCATTCACTTTATTAAAAGTTGTATGAACTTAAAATTTAGCATGTGATGGTCTAAACTAAAAACCCAAAACTACTAGTGAAAATAGAAAAAATTTTTTTACGTTGAAAACCCAAAAAGGGAAGCCTGAGAAAAATTCTAGTCTCTTATCACTATACTCTTAATATATAGAGTTTAGGAAAAATATAGTGTGTAAATAAATGATGCATAAAGCTCATAAGTCCCACTTTCTGTCCCTATTAAATTCAAAACTATGCTCATTGGACCACCTGGTCTAGTAAAATGTTAGCGTAATGATTTGTTAGATATCCTTGCCATGATAATGTGTTCATTAGGTGGTGATGAAAGTTTTGGGGTACTCAAAACCTTCTTAAATATTACGCCTTCCATTGACCTCCTTCATACATTTGATCATTGAGATAACACAACAAGTTCCTTGAGTTGATACCCTCTCTTAGAACCACATGAACCTTGGTATTTCTTGCTCTTGGATTTTCCCCATAGAAAACCAATAATAGGGAATGATTAATCTAAATGGATCTTTTGTCCCCAATAAGGTCCCTATTAAATCAAGGATTTATTTTCTTGACCGAATGAAACATTATAGGATCCTCCCATTACCGATGGTGGGCCTATACTCATTGATCACCACCTCTAGTTAACTCACATGTCCCTAGACCATGATTCACAATCCCCATAATTAGACTATTCAAGAAGATTTTATATCCTTGATGTTAAATCACCATGTTTTGTGACCTTTCTCAAATAATGAATGAAAAACTCCATTCATGAACCTTTTTAAGGCCCACACCGCATGACTCAATACCACATGACGTAGGGACTGAGCCTCCTAACTAAAATCTAAACAACCCTTGGGTTCCAGAACCCTTACTGATAGATTTATCTCCACTTCTAACATCACCATATATACATTTTAGACTTCTAAAATCTTCTATGTCCCTTGGAAAATAGTGGAGATACCATTTACTTGACCATGCATATAATCACTATGAGCTCATGTATAAGGGATTATAACCTATGAACTAGAATCATCTCCTATTTATAAGTAAGGAACTCTGATCCTCATGAGCCCCAATGATACCATGGTAGAATCTATAACTTTAGGGTGTTATAGGTCATACCTGATATGTCTACCCCATTTCATATTAATTGGTTCAAACTTTTGGTTTATGACTTACTCAACCCATATTCCAACTATCCAAGTGCACTCAACATCCTTAATCTTTCACCATATACTGAAACCATTTAAGGTAAGGATGATGGGTGTCATGAAACATCATGAATATTCATCCCTCATTATTTCTACAAAAACACAGGGTACCATAACCCTTCATGAACATTCATTCTTCAGGATATTAATTAAGAAAGCATGTTATCACAACCCTTCGTGGACACTCATTCTTTAGAATACCATCAATGATGTGGGGATACAAAAAATTTTAGGAATACACTCACTTCACTACCAATAAAAGGTCTAATATAGAAGACCCTAAATTAAAACAATATAAGGAATAAACTAGAAGAACCTAAATTAAAGCAGTAGAAGGTCTGAGCTAGAAGACAAAAAAATATAGTAGCAGAAGGTCCGAGCTAGAATAACTTAAAACTATATTAGAAAAAGGTCAGAGCTAGAAGATGTTAAAATACAACAATAGAAGGTGTGAGATAGAAAAACCAAAAATATAGAAGAAAAAGGTATGATCTAGAAGACCCTAAACTATATAAATAGAAGGTATGAGATAGAATACCCTAATCTATAATAATAGAATTTCTAAGCTAGAAGACTCTAAAATAAAACATTATAATATTTGAGATAGAAGATTTTAAACTATAGTAATAGACGGTCCAAACTATAAGATCATAAACTAAAATAGTAAAAGTTCTAATCTAGAAGATCCTAAACAACATTAAAAGGTGCTATCATGGGCGCACTCAAATAAAGTGTTATTTTTTGGGTACTTGGATGCAGTAGAGTGGCTGACCAAGGTTGTCTCTCAAAGGACAGAGTAAATTAAAAAAAAATATTAAAGGAATTGTAAAAATAAAATAAAATAGAATAAAAACACTACTTTAAAATGATGAGGGTTTTTTACCATTTATAAAAGAATAATATGTATGTTGGAGGAAGATTTTTTTTGTTTTTGTTTTTGAAATGAAACATGATTAATAAAACACAACAAGAAGATGTTTTTTTAGAAAATATTTTTAGAAGGTGTAATCGATCTAACTTTAACTATTCACTTAGTTATTGATAATTATTATTTAAATTAACATCCACTTAATTATGATCCTCAAATTTTTTAATCTTCATACCCTATGAGAATTAACATCACCACCATGATGAAAAAAGTTAAACCCTAGGACAGCTTCAGAACATGAAATCACAACACCCTGCTTTGATTATCGTTCTAAGACTAGCTTATGGTCAGTGGTAAATTAGGGCATAAATACATTCTGGAAATAAGGATGAATTGATTTTAGGTATTATATTTTAACTCTACAAATTTATCCCATGTGGTTTGGTTTTATCGATTTAGTTTGCGCTCTCACAATTTACACAAATCTCAACCACATGTGTTTTTGTATCAATTGTTCAATTGGTTGATTAGTTTCTTATAATATTAAAAATCAATTCATGGATAATATTTTTTGAATTATAGTATCTTAAATATTCAAAATAAATAAATTAATAAAGTAAGAGGTTGATCAATTACTATGAAAACTACTCTTCCATGGGCGGCGTAGTCATCATAGAAATGTTTTTCATGTAAAATGGTTTAGAAAGGATAGAACCAAATATCCTTTATACTATTGATTTCCAAACCAAAGAGTAAGATTAATGAAGAATTGGAGTGAATAAAACATTGGAAAACATAAGAAACAAAATAGGAACTAAGAAGTTTATTACAAAAAGAAAAATATTACAACATGAGAAGGAGAGGAAGGCTTCGATGAAGGGATATTTGCTTCAAGAGATAACCCTATGAGTATAGAAAGTTCCAAAACCTATAAGGTTATTAGAGTACTCATATGGAACTATAAAATGGAAGCACTTTAATCCTTGGTTGATATAGCAACCCTGATCTTTATTACAAACTTAAACACAATTTATTACATAAAATTACACTTAAAACAACTCTGAGGTTCAAGAGGTCTACTGTCTTGGAAAATTAGGAACATTACATAACAAATTAGAACATAAAAACCAATATCTTTATTGAAAAATTCTTTTACATGACCACAACATTCCTTCATACTTAGCATTACATGGGATAACCTGAGGACATGAATAAGAAAAGGGTGAGCTATAAATTCTAGTAAAAGAGTAAAAAAGGCATAAAATGAAGAATATAGTACATGTTATGAAATAGGAATATCAATGGATCATAAGAGAAACATGAATATAAAGGAATGATATAACATAACTATCATAACATGGAAATGTGACAACAACATTTAACATGATATTAGCATGATCCAAGGATCATTGCACATAGAGCTTGAGTAAACCCTCATTTCACTTGAATTAGCATGAGTAAACCCTCATTGAACTTGACGTATCATGATACTAATATTTACCCAATGCATTGGAGTGCTATCAGGGCACACACTTCTTAATCATTTCATTTAATGCGTAAGTGTGCCACATAGATCCAACAACATGGATTCATTAAACATCATAATTTATTCCATGATAAAGGAATGTGAAATTAATACATGAAACTATATAATCAATAATCAAATTTGTATAAAGGTGAATACCCTTGATAGATAAATGAGCATGGTATTCACTACACAATGACTTTGGCTTGGAAAATCGCGATGCAATTTCGGCAGCATAACAACATGACATAAGAATTCATAAAAATGGTTGATGAGAGAGAAATGGATATCTCATTATATTTACATGAAATGGATAGTAATGGGGTCATATAGATACATGTCCCAACATATGTAATGAAATTTATATTAATAATATAAAATAATTTCTTGACTATAAATGATGAGAGAGAAATCCCTTATGGAATTTCACCATGGTAACAAGTGTACATTGGTGGAATTAATGAGAGAAAAGG
Source organism: Viscum album (assembly GCA_963277665.1). Classification (NCBI taxonomy): domain Eukaryota; kingdom Viridiplantae; phylum Streptophyta; class Magnoliopsida; order Santalales; family Viscaceae; genus Viscum; species Viscum album. Next base: position 577,046,573 of record OY728166.1, read on the forward strand.
GGTATCTAATCATTCAAACATAAGGAGTGTAGTATAGGGGAGGTACTAAATAATACCCCAACATTTTTAATTCAAAATAAAAGTGTATAACAACATAAAGAAATTTGGACAACAATGAGAAAGGAAGAAATCCCTTACTTAGAAATGTAATCCCAAAGGCTTGTGAGAGGCTTGAGAGAGGCTTCTTGGGAGATTGGGGCGCCTTAGAAGGATTATAGAGAGAGGAGGGAAGGTGTTGGTCGAGATCAAAATGGTTTTAGTGAAGAGAAATGGAATATTGAGTGGGTTTATATAGGAAAGGAGAAGGAATTCTTTATTATTTAGGTTTTGGACACTACACATTAAACTAATCAAAAACACAAACCATACCATGGGTTATGACCATGATTTTTGTGATAGGGGAGTGAAAAAATTATTTTATAAGTCCAATAGAAGAACTGATTAAAATATTAGGCTTTATTTTATGGAGGTGAGTCACACTCGAGGAAATCATTTTAAAAAGTGAAAATGTTTTATAAGTCTTAGAGGGTCCACCAAGGCACCATAAAATAAATAAAAAAAATCTTAAATTACATTATTTTAAAGGTAAACATATATTGGATGAAAATACCAATTATAGTATTTTATTACATCACCATTAGGTCATTATGATTTCATAAAACACATTATATATTTAAACAGTATTTAATTTTCACCCAAAAATTCAACTGTCTCAGAAAAGTATGAAAAATTCACTATTAGATAATTTGACATCCTGCATCCAAAAATAATATTCATTTTATTGAAATAATTTTCTAAAAATGTGAATTTTTTCTTTTAGAATAAATACTAGAATTTATAAAAAAATCATGGGTTTTAACAAAAACAACTTTCAAACCTTAATAAAAATTACAATTGTATTTATAGAAAATTATACGATCATTTATATTTAATAAAAATTAATTAAAACATTATTTAATTAAAAAAATCTATTAATTAATAAAAATTTATTTCTTAATTGAATTTATATATTAACTAAAAAATTACTATTTTTTCTTAAAGTAGCAATAATAAAATGAATGTATATTCTTTATTATATACAAAAAATAATGCACATAATCATAGTGTTATGGTCTTGTTACATAACCCCTTATAACACCCTCATAAGACTTAATGGTAAGGTTTTTGATGGGGAAAGACTTTTGGGGAGGATCATATAAGTTCTCCTGGGTGGAAGTCTCTATTAACTTCCACTTCTCCCATAGGCGGTTCCGTTCAAGCTTAATGTGTTGAAGCTTGACTTTAGAATTGTCAAGTGTGAAGCCCAGTGAAGCTACCTCCTTTCCAAGCTCTGACAAATGGGATTCATATGGATAAATTATATTGGATGAGGCCATCCCTTCCTTTCTTTAAGTAAATTTGTTTTGTTAAAGCCCTATATTTATACTAATCATATGGTCACTATTCAACGACAATATTAGCAATTGTAACAATTCTTAATGATATTTTAAAATACAAAAACATAAAACAAAGGAAGTGAATATGTTATATGAAAATTTTACATAATAAGACATTTAATTAGATCAAGAGTAATTTTCATTAATAAAATTTTGGGTCGTTACTGTCAAACTTGCAAATAAGGTTCCCAAGGTGTCAATTTATAGCCAAAATGGGAAGTGGTTTTGGGAACCCAGATTTTGAGATACCAATTGTATCTTGGTTTGATGTTAGTAAATGGATTTATCTAGACTTGAAAAAAAGAGAATGGTTGTATTATATAATCTATATTGTCTCTATGTCAAATATGGGGGCCAATGGAGGATTACATTGTGAGATATGGCCGAGATACATAACCAAATATTTGACTTTGTGCAGATTCTATCCCCTGGACTGATTGGTTTAGATAGACACATTAATGGATGAATTGGGATTCAGTTTCTTGAGATGAGTTATATCCCATGAAGGTATGGAGCGGTCTAAAAAATTTCATCCCATTTGGAGGCATTTATTTTTTGAAATGTTCAAAATAGCGGACAAATATCCTTGGGATTCTTTGAAGTTTGGCCCATTTTCCTTCTGGATCATCTTCGACCCACCAAATCACCTCCTCCTATAATGAAATCACCAAAAAAATAATAATTTCCATTTTTAACAGTGATAAAAAGTTAATAATTGAATAAAATGGGATGTGAAATTTGAGACAATATTTTTAATTTTAAATACAAAACAAGTTTAAAACAGTGATGTAAGTGTGAAATAAAGTAGTGAATCATGATGTAATCACACCCCCACCCTTACCCTTTTGTACTCTTGGAAAAAACATCATATCATGTATTCCAAGAAATTGTGACAAAAATAAATAAAATATATCGTGCCTTTTCAAAAAACCATTATTTCAAGTTCTTAATTCATACCATTCAATATATTTTTAATTCATTTATTCTTCCATGCAAACAAAACACTTACCTCAATTTCATTTTCTCTTATAACACAAATGTCAATTTTTCAGTAATGCATTTTTCATCCAAAATCATACAAGGGTCACTATAGACTGGATAAATTTCTACATATCTACACTATGTGAGGCAATGAAATTTTTTTATCACGAGGAATTTTCAGGGTTGTTCTGTGGCTTCCAGTTGATAGGATTTTGAAGTAAAATATTCTGTGTAAGAATAAACAAGGCTTGGATATTTTTGAAGAAAAATTGCATTATTATAATTTTAAATCAAGTATAGTCTCATAATAACTCCCCTTATTATCAATTCAGATTCAAAATCCTGAAAACTCATGGAAATTTTACATCATTCATCATTTTAGCAACAAAAACTTCAATCTTTTCAAACATAGTTTTTCGTGAAATCTTCAGATTGGCACAAATTTCTTTCTTCATTGAAAGCTCCAAAAAGGCACACATTTTAATAGAATGATTTTTTTTAGCAACAAAAAAATCTCTTTAAAATTTTCCTTCGAAATTATCACCAAATAAGGTAGTAAAATACAAGATATCTCCCCCAACACTTAAATTAAACTAGATCATGCAATTTCACTTCAAGAGAATGTTGGATAGGGAAAATTGGATTTTAATGTGGCTAACCTAATAGGTTGTTCATGAATTATATGAGATAAAAGGATTAAATGTTCAAGTTCTGCCATTAAAAGAAGGATTATTTGAAAAGGGTGCATTAAAACCAAAGAAATGCCTCAATCATTTAAAACACAAGTACCTTAAACCCCCAAGTTTAGATAAGAATAAATCAAATAATAGTTAAATCAAGCATTTTTTTGTTTTCTCAAGAAGTTATGTGAATGTAAATAATATGAAAAAAGGTTCATAATCCTCAAAAGAAAGTGATTTCAAATATAAAGACAGTGAGATGTGGCATGGGATTCAAAATTTAGAGTACTCTTCATTAAATTTCTAAAGATTTGAACTTGAAACAAAGTCATTTTTAGCATTCATTTAAGATTAATTTCATGGGAAAAATTGTTTCAAATATTGATATGGATTTAAAAATGGTGATGATAATCATTTCAGCTCAAAAGTTTCAAAAACACACAAAGTTTTTTAAAAAAACACACAATTTGTTTTTGAAAAACAGAAAAACAATTGAAATTAATAAACTAAAAGTTTCCCTCCCCAACACTTAAAATATTGTATTGTCCTCAATGTAAACCCATGAGATAATATGCAAACATGAAATGTATAATTTTAAATTGGACAAATAGTATAAAAGTGAAAGGGTTAGTAACAACCTGATATTCTCAAGTGATGATGGGGTCATGCAGTTTAATAAAATACACTACATCAGAAGAAATTCCCTCAATGTATTACTTAAAACATTTCCCATTGACTTTAAATATTATTATAGTGTCCTCTTGTGTGATCTCCACTACACCATAAGGAAAAAAATTAGATACAATATAACTACCTAACCATCTGGAACACAACTTACCGAGCATCATCTTTAGTCATCAAATATAGAGTTGGACTTTGAATCCAACACGAAACTCCCTTTTTTGGATCATTATATCATGAGTTGATTTTGATCTTTACTTAGAGATCCTAGAGTTCTCATATGATTATAATAAAATATCTTCATGCTCTTAAATTTTTAGCTTCCTTTGAGTTCCATCTTGGGCTAGATCCATGTTGCATTTCTTTATAGCCCAGTATGCTCGATGCTCTACTTCCACAGGGAGATGAAAAACTTTCCCAAAAACAATCTGAAATGGGGACATACCAATGGGTGTCTTGTATTCTATCCTATAAGACCAAATTGAATCATCCAAGTGATTTCTCCAATCATTCCTATTCATCTACATGGTTTTCTCCAAAATTTGTTTCAACTCTAGATTTGAAATCTCAACCTGACCATTTGTTTGGGGGAGGTATGGTGTTGATGTTTTTATATGTCACCCCATACTTCCAAAGTATGGAATCCAAATTCCAAATAAAAAAGTGTGTCCCTTGGTCATTGATGATGGCCTTTGGTACTCCAAAACTAAAAAAAATATGTGTCTTTACAAAGTCTACTACAACCTAAGAATCAACAATCCTGGTGGGCATAGCCTCCACCTATTTACTCACATAATCAAGAGAAACCAAAATATACAAAAAACCAAGTGAACTAGATAAAGGACCAATAAAATCAATTTCCTAAACATAAAAAATCTCACAGAATAATATGGGTTTTTGGGGCATCTCATGTCTCCTAGAAATGTTCCTAGTGTGTTGGAAATGTGATCATGACTTGAAAATCACTTGAGCATCATGGAATAAGCTAAGCCAATATAATCTATAGTCTAAGACTTTCCTAGCTATAAGTTGGGGTCCAAAGTTTCCCCCAGAAGCAAGTGTATGACAAAAATGTAAAACAGACTCAAACTCATGATAAGAAACACACCTCCTAATAAATTGGTCACTAAAAATGCACCCGAGGTATGGATCATTCGAAACATAACATATTGAATCACTCTTTAACTTTTGGAATTGATGTTTCTTTAAGTTTTCAATAATTTTAGAGGCAACTTGGTATTTAAATATATCACCATACCAAGGATGAGTACCTGATATGGAATAAAGATGCTCATCATGGAAAGTGTCTTGAAGTGGTACCTGGTCCAAGGTGTCAGCCTCTAATGTGTGAGTAATCCTACTCATGTGGTCCACCACCAGGTTCTTTGACCCCTTCTTGTCCTTTATCTCAATATCGAATTCTTGAAGAAGGATCATCCAATGGATAAGTCTGAGATTTTAATATGGCTTCTTCAAGATGTACCTTGGAGATGCATAGTCAGAAAAATCAACTACTTTAGAGCCCAATAAATATGAACAGAATCTAGTGCCCCCGATTCATAGGAAATCACATGTGAACATCCATACAACCTATAAGATAAGACAACTCCAACCGTGAAACTGTAGGCTCTACACATAATATCAAAAGGAAGCTCCCACCATGGGAGATGTATGATCGATAGAGTGGTCATAAGCTTCTTTATCTCATCAAAGGAAGTACTGAAAGACTCATCAAACACAAAATCATAATCCTTTTCAAGTAATCGTGACATAGGAAGAGAAATCTTACTAAAATCTTTGATGAAACACTGATAAAATAATGCATTCCCTAGTAAAGATCTAACATCATGGAAACATGAAGAATAGGGTAAGGATGAAATAATATCCACCTTAGGTTTATCAACCTCTATCCCATGTTTTGAAACTACGTGCCCTAAGACAATCCCATGCTCTACCATGAAATGACACTTTTCAAAGTTTAAGACCAGATTATTCTCAATACAATGATTAAAAAACATTCCCAAACTAGAGATACGATCATCAAATGAAGACCCATACACTGTAAAATAATCCATAAATACCTCCATGCAGGTCTCAATGAAATCTGAAAAAATACTCACCATGCATCACTATAAGGTACCTGGGGTATTGCAAAGTCCAAATGGAATCCTTCGGTAGGAAAACATACCTAATAGAAAAGTGAATGTTATCTTCTCCTAATTATCTGGAGAAATATGAACCTAAAAATATCCAGAAAATCCATCCAAGAAACAATAGTGTGTTTCCCCATCTAGTCTCTCATGTTTTTGATCTAAAAATGGGAGGGGGAAATGGTCCTCTCAAGTGGATTGATTTTTTTCCTATAATCAGTACACACTCACCAACTGGTCTGCACCCTCATTGTAACTAACTCCTCTTTATCATTTTTAACAACAAAAACACCACTTTTCTTTAGCACAACCTAAATAGGGCTCACCCACTGAGAATGTAAAATGGGATAAATTATACCTTCCTTGAGCGATGTTTCAACTTTTTTAACAACTTTGAGAAGAGTTGGATTTATTCTCCTTTATAGATGCCTAACTGGTTTAGCCATATCCTCTAAAAGAATCATATTCATTAAAATAGAGGGGAAATTTCTTGATATGTCATCCAAGGTCCACCCAATTTCCCTAATGTTCTCTCTCAAAAGATTCAAATTTTTTTCTTCATGTTCAAAAGGGAGATTGTTTTCAATTATAACAGGTAATTTCTCACCACTTAATAAGTATGAATATTTGAGATTAGGTGGAAAAGAATTGAGTTCCAATGAAGGGGGGGGGGTGCAATATGGATTGAGTAATTGAAGGAAATGAAATATGTGCACAATGAAAATCAGTATCAGAATATACATCATCAAAATCATTGAATAAATCATCAAATCCATCTGCATACTCAACCTCCATGTCATAATGAGAGTGAGAATTATCAAAATCAGAATATGGATCCATTTCAAAATCAAATATAGGAGCGTTTTGTGCATTATAAACAGGTTTGGAAGTGAACTCAGACATCAAACTAGAACCAATAATCATAATCTTCTTAAGAATTGGAAAATCAAATTCCATGGGTTTGTTATTTGGTGGTTCAAAATGGGAGATAAAAAAGCAGAATGGTCCTTTGAGGGGTACTTCATGGAGTCCATAATATTAAATATCACAACTTCATCTCCAAACTCCATGGAAAGTTTACCCTCATGAACATTTAGGATAGTTTTTTCAGTTTTGAGTAAGGGCCTACCTAAGATAATGGGAGCAAGATAATTTACCTGAATATCCTTCATGTTAAGCATGTAGAAATATGATAAAAATATCATGTCTCTTACCAAGACTAGTATATCCTCAGGACTCCTACTAGATATGATGTAGCTCTATTCACTAATTGCACCACTAATCTCGTTGGCTTCCACCCACACAACCTGTAAAGAAGAAAATACAGAGTGAGGCATCACATTTATGGAAGATCCTAAATCACAAAGAGAATCAGAAAAGTGAAACTCCCCTATGGTGAATGGGATGGTAAATGTCCCTAGATCCTTGAAATTTTTTGGCCTTGCTAGAGTTAGAGTAATGAGTGCTGACACATTCCTTCCAAGATTGATCCTCTCATTTCCCTTATGCCCTCTTCAATTGGTACAACAATCTTTTAAAAAGTTGGCATACCTTGAGATTTTTTTATTGCTTCAAGAAGTGGGGTGGTGATCTCAACATGCTTGAATGTATCCAAAACTTCCTTTTCATCACCTCTTCATGCATCTTCTTAGTTTTTACATCTCTGTTTGGAAATAGAAGGGGTTTAAGTGGAACATCATCAATATTTTTCTTACGTATGCCTTTCTCTTTGGGCTTCTCATCAACGGTTCTTGAATGGGGCCTCTCCGAAGTTGAGGTGAATCCCAATAGAATGGTAGGTGTAGAAGTATCAGTTTTTTTCTTCCCATTTCTCAATGTTATGGAAATAAAATTATCCTTGGGATTTATATTAGGTTGGGAAGGAATATTTATTGAGTTTTTACTTACCAATTTGTGAAGGGTGGTGGAAATTTGGATCATTTGAGTCTTCAACTCCCTCTGCTCCGAACCGTGACTCTTCAGCTCGTTCTGTTGATTAAGAAAAATTTGTTTCAAAATATCATCAGTATTAGAATCTATATTTGGTTGAGAAGTCCCTTGTTTTATTTGTTTATTCTTGAGCTTTAGATCTCCTTTGGGGTTGTTGGAAACCTTACTAGTAATGCAGAGGCTGCTTGATGTTTTTTTTGAAAAGGGGGCCTTTGTTGTTGTTTAGAGCCATACATCACGTCTAATTGATCCTTCCACCCTTGGTTGTATGTTGGTGCAAAGGAATCATACTTATTTTGGGGATTTGGCTCTTATTGCTGTTGATATGGTCTCCCAAGTAATACTAATGCACAATACCCTGACTCTTGTAATTGGGGGCAACAGTCTGTTGGGTGGTCTGTTTCAATGAAAATGCCACATGGCCTCATAGGAGTGGGTTGGGATATATTTTTATCCAAAGTAATATTCCTCACCATAGTGGTTAATTCTTAAAAATTAGTATCAGTGATTTTTTTTTCAGGAGGGGAAGACTTACCTGATGTACTCCTTTAACATGTGGTGTACCTCGATCGAAAAATTATTGTGAGTTTTGTGACATCTTGTTGATCAATTCATGTGCATTTTTTGGTGTTTTTTCAACCAATGACCCTCCAACTGCATTATCCACCATGATTCTTTTCATAGGTGTGAGTACTTCATATAAGTACTAGATGAGTAGTTTCTCACTTATTTGGTGATGTGGGTAGCTTGCACACAATTTCTTGAATCACTCTCAGTACTCATAAATTGACTCCCTTTAGGCTTACTTGATTCTTGAGATCTCTTTGCGAATAGAAGTGGTCCTTGATACTAGAAAAAATCTCTACAAGAAAAGATATTTCAAATCATTCTAACATGTTACATCTTCAGGTAGTAAGTAATACATCCAATCCTTTGCAAGTCCATCAAGTGAAAATGGGAATGCTCTTAGTTTTATTTGATTTTTAGAGACATTTATTGGATTTAAAGTTGAGAAAACCACATTAAATTCTTTTATTTTTTTATTGGGATCCTCACGAGAGAGCCCATGAAATTTTGGAAGTAGGTTTATTAACCCATATTATAGTACAAGTCTTATTCGAGATTTGGGTATGTAATACAATTCGGTTGATAGTTGATATCTGGTGTATCCAATTATAAAATGGTTTTATTAAGTTCATTGTTATTATTTTCAGCCATTTGTTTTTATTTTATGTTTTAATTATAATTATTTCCCATTTCAATGTTCTTAGATTGTAGTAATTCCCCATGTGAGTAAATGTCGACACTTCCCGTAGACCGAGATTTTCTGATTTGAACCCTAAGGCTGCATTCAATCTCAGGTTCTAGATCAAAGAGATCCTCAGGATGTGATTGTGTCATAAATAATATAAATTGAGAAAATTAGTCCATAATATCATGATAATAAGTTTCAATTAATGGTCTAATAGATAATTAAATATAGAGGAAGAAAAAAGAGAGATAAAAACAACTAAAAATTAAGAAAGGGGAAAGAAGAAAGAAGAATGAAGATAAAAAAGGATAAAAAAAATTAAAAAATACCTCTAATTAGTTGAATAAAATACATGCCTCCCTGGAAATAATGCAAATTTTAAAGGTGATGTCGTAGGTGATCTCAAATGAATGGTGATTTTTTGGGTACTTGGGTGCAGCAGAGTGGCTGACCAAAGGTCGTCTCTCAAAGGAGGAAGTAAATTGAAATAAATTCATAAAGTTTTTCTAAAAATAAAATAAAAGAGAATAAAAACACTATTTAAAAATGATGAGGTTTTTTTACCATTTATAAAATAATAAGAAGTATATTGGAAGGATATTTCATTTTTTTGTTTTTGTTTTTGAAATGAAACTTGATTAATAAAATACAACAAGAAGACGTTTTTTTAGAAAATATTTTTAGAAGGTGTAATTGATATAACTCTAACTATTCAATTAATTATATATAATTATCATTTAAATTAACATTCAATTAATTTTTATCCCCTAATTTGTTAATCTTCATACCCTACGAGAATTAACATGACCACCATGATGAAAAGAGTTAAACACAAGACCAGCTTCAGAACATGCAATCACAACACCCTGTTTTGATTGTTATTATAAGACTAGATTATGTTCAGTGGTAAATTAGGGAATAAATCCATTTTATAAATAATGATGAATTTATTTTGGGGATTATATTTTAACTCTACAAATTTATCCCATGTGGTTTGGTTTTAGCCATTAAGTTTATGCTCTCACAAATTTCCCAAATCTCGACCTTGCATGTTTTTATTTCAATTGTTCAATTGCTTACTTATTTTCTTCTAATTTTAAAAATAAATTCATAGATTATATATTTTTATTTAAATTATCTTAAATATTTAAAATAAATAAATTAAGAAGGTAATATGTCGATTGATTTCTAAGAAAACTTCTCTTTTATGGGCGGCGTAGTCATCGTAGAAACGCTTTTCATGTGAAAATATTTAGAAAGGGTAGAACTAAATATTGTTTATACTATTGATTTACAGACCAACGAATAATATTAATGAAGAATATTAGTGAATAAAACATAGTAAAATAAAATAAATAAAACAGGAACTAAGGAGTTTATTACACCAAGAGAAATATTACAACATGATAAGTAGAGGAAGGCTTCGATGAAGAGACACTAACTTCAAGAGCCCCCAATGAGTATAGGAAGTTACAGAACCTACAAGGTGATGAAAGGAATCGTATGGAACTTCAAAATGGCACTCCTTGTTTGAAATTTCAAATGAGGTGCCCAAGGTGTCAAATTATAGCCCAAATAGGAAGTGGTTTTGGGCACCCAGATTTCGAGATATCACTTGTGTCTCAGTTTTGGTTTTGTAAATGGAATTATATAGACTTGGAAAAAAGAGAAAAGTTGTATAAAAGTATCCTGAATGTATCTATGACATATTTTTCAGCCAATGGAGGATTATAGCATGAGATATGACTGAAATACAGAACCAAATCTTTGACTTCGTGCTAATTCTCTCCCCTGGACATATTGGTTCAGATGACTACATTAATAGATTAATTGGGATTCAGTTTCTTGAGATGATTTTTATCCCATGACATTATGAAGTGGCCCACAAAATATCAGCCCATTTTGTGACACTTATTTTTCTAAATTTTCAAAACAGTGGACATATGTCCTTGGGATTCCATGTAGTTTGGTCCATTTTCCTTTTGGATCATCTCCGATCCTCCAAATCACCTCCTACAATGAAATCAACAAAACAAGAATAATTCCCATTTTAACAGTGATAAAAATTTAATAATTAAATAAAATGGTATGGGAAATTTTATAAAATAATTTTAATTTTAAACAAAAATAAGTTTAAAACCCTGGTGTATGGGTGAAATAAAGTAATGAATCGAGATGCGATCACACCCCCAAACTTAACCTTTTGCACTCCTGAGAAAAACATCATATCATGCATACCAAAAAATTGTGAGAGAAACAAACAAAAGATATCATGCCTCCTTAAAAAACAATTATATCAATTTCTTAATTTATATCATTCAATATATTTCCTATTAATTTATCCTCTTATGCACACAATACACTTACCTCACTTGTATTTTCTCTTATCACACAAATGGAAATTTTTCAGAAATTTATTTCTCATCCAAACTCATACAAGTGTCAAAATAGGCATGAAAAATTCCTACATCTCTACCTGATGTGAGTCAAGGACATATGGTTATCATGATGTATTTTCAGAGTTGTTCTATGGATTTTGGTTGGTAGTATTTTGATATAAAAATTCTGAGGTAGAATAAGGAGGGCTTGGCTCTTTTTGAAAAAAATTACATCATTATAATTTTCACTCATGTATGGTCTCATCCTCACTGCCCTTAGTATCAATTCAACTCCATAATCAAGAAAAATCATGGAAATTTTTCATCATTCATCATTTCAGAAAAAAAAATATCAATCTTCTCAAACATAGTTTTTTCATGAAAGCTCCAGATAGGCACAACTTTCTTTCTTCATTGGAAGCTCCATAAAGGCACAACTTTTAACAAAATGATTTTTTATCATAAAATACATATCTTAAAAATTTATTTCCTCCCAAATTATCACCAAATGAGGTAGCATAATACAATATTTATTCCCCTACACTTAAGTTCAACTAGATCATGAAATTTCACATCAAGAGTAGGCTGGATAGGGAAAATTGGACTGTAATGTGGCTAACCGAACATGATGTTCATGGATTATATAGGATAAAAGGATTAAATGTCCAAGGTTTGAAATTTAAAAAAAAATTATTAGAAAAGGTGGATTGAAAAACAAATAAATGCCTCAATTATTTAAAACATAAGTACCTAAAACCCTCAAGTTTTGATAAGAATAAATCAAATTCTAGTTAAATAAAGCATGGTTTGGTTCACTTAATAATCAAGGATAATGTAAATAAAATGAAAAAAGGTTTAGAATCCTCATGGGAAAGTGATTTCAAATATAAAGACAGTGATATGTGGCATGAGATTCAAAATTCAGAGTACTCTTCATGAAATTCCTAAAGATTTTAACTTGAAACAAAGTCATTTCTAATATTCATTTAAGATAATTTTTCAGGGATAAATTGTTTCACTTATTGATATGTATTTAAAAATGGGGATGAGAATCATTTTATCTCAAAAGTTTCATAATCATAAAAAAATTTAAAAAAACACACAATATTTTTTGAAAAAAAAATTGAAATTACTAAACTAAAAGGTTCCCTACCCCACATTTAAAATATTATATTGTTCTGAATGTGAACCCATGAGATGATATTGGAAACTGAAATGAAAAATTTTAAATAGGGGAAATATTATAAAAGTTAAAGGGTTAGTAACTACCTGATATTCTCAAGTGATGATGGGGTCATACAGTCTGATAAAATCCACTACATCAGTAGAAATTTTCTCAATATATTGCTTAAAACGTTTCCTATTGACTGTAGATATTCTTCAAGTGTCCTCTTGTGTGATATAAACTACACCATAAGAAAAAGTATTAGATATAATATATGGATCTAACTATCTGGAACACAACTTACCGGGCATCATCTTTAGTCGTGAACTATAGAGTAGTAGTTTCTCTCTAAGATGAAACTCCCTTTTTTCTTTTATTTTTTCATGATATGATTTTGATATTTTATTGAAGAGCCTAGAGTTCTCATATGATTATAATATAATCTCCTCAATATCTTGAATTTGTAGCTTCCTTTGAATTATAGCTTGGGCCAAATTCATGTTGCATTTCTTTATAGCAAAGTATGCCCGATGCTCAACCTCCACAGGGAGATGAAATTATTTCCAAAAAACAATCAGAAATGGGGATATACTTATGGTTGTACTTTATGATGTCCTATAATACCAAAGTTCATCATACAACTTCTTTCTTCAAATCTTCATATTTAGCTGCACGATTTTCTCCAAAATTTGTTTCAACCCCCGATTTGAAACTTCATCCTGGACATTTTTTTGGGCATGGTATGGTGTTAATGTGTATTGTGTCACCCCGTACTTAAAAAGGAGAGAAGACAAATTCCAATTTCAAAAGTGCGTTCCTTGGTCACTAATGATGTCCTTTAGTACTCCAAACCTACAAAAAATCTATTTCTTGAAAAATTGTACTACAACCTGAGAATCATCAATCCTGGTGGACTTAGCCTCCACCCATTTACTCACATTATCAACAGCCACTAAAATATAAAAATAATCAAATGAACTAGGAAAAGGACCCAAAAAATAAAATCCCCAAACATAAGAAATCTCACAGAATAATATGGGTTGTTTGGGTATCTCTTGTCTCCTATAAATGTTTCTAGTGTGTTGGAAATGTGAGATTGACTTGAAAAAAACATGAGCATCATGGAATATTCTAGGCCAATATAATCTATAGTCTAATACTTTCCTAGTGATACATTGGGGTCCAAATTTTCCCCCACAAGCAAGTGTATGACAAAAATGTAAAATAGACTCAAACTCATGAAAAGGATCACACCTCCTAATAACTTGGTCACTAAAAATGCACGAGAGGTTTGGATCATCCGAACCATAACATCTTGACTCACTCTTTAACTTTTTGAATTGAAGTTTCTTTAAGTTTTCAATAATTTTAAAGGCAACACGGTATTTAACTAAATCACTATACCAAGGATACATACCTGAGATGGAATAAAGATGCTCACCGGGGAAAGTGTCTTGAAGTGGTACCCGGTCCAAGGTGTCAACCTCTAATGTGTGAGTAATCCTACTCATGTGATCCACCACCAGGTTATTTGACCCCTTCTTTTACTTAATCTCAATATTGAATTCCTTAAGAATAATTATCCAATGGATAAGTCTGGGATATAAATCTGGATTCTTCAAGTTGTACCTTGGAGCTACATGGTTAGAAAAATAAACTACTTTAGAACCCAATAAATATGAACAGAATCCAGTGCCCTCAATTAATAGGAAATCACATGTGAACATACCTACACCCTATGATATAAGACAACTCCAACGGAGAAACTGTAGAAAATACACATAATCTCAAAAGTAAGCTCCCACCGTGGGAGATGTATGATCAATGGAGTGGTCAGAAGCTCCTTTAGCTCATCAAAGGACATCCTGAAAGAATCATCAAACAAAAAATAATAATCCATTTGAAGTAATTGCAACATAGGAATATCAATCTTACTAAAATCTTTGATGAAACACCGATAAAATCCTGCATGCCCTAGGAAAGGTCTAACATCACGGAAACATGAAGGATAGGGTAAGGATGAAAAAATATCCACCTTAGATTTATCAACCTCTATCCCATGTTTTGACACTACATGCCCTAAGACAATCCCATTCTCTACCATGAAATTACACTTTTCAAAGTTCAAGACAAAATTATTCTAAATATAATGATTCAACAACTTTACCAAACTAGAGATTTAATCATCAAATGAAGACCCATACACTATGAAATAATCCATAAATACCTCCATGCATGTCTCAATGAAATCTGAAAAAATACCCACCATGCATGTCTAGAAGGTACCTGGGGCATTGAAAAGTCCAAATGGAATTCTTTGGTAGGAAAACATACCTAATGGAAAAGTGAATGTTATATTCCCCTAATTATCTGGAGAAATAGGAACCTGAAAATATCCAAAAAATCCATCCAAGAAACAATAATGTGTTTTCCCAGCAAGTCTCTCAAGCATTTGATCAAAAAATGGTAGGGGGAAATGGTCCTTGCAATTGGATTGATTTTTTTAATATAATTAGTACACACTCACCAACTGGTTTTCACCCTCATTGGAAATAACTCCTCTTTATCATTTTTAACAACCAAAATGACACTATTATTTGGCAAAACCTGAATAGGGCTCACCAACTAAGAATCTGAAATGGGATAAATTATACCTTACTTGAGAAATTTTTCAACTTTTTTTAACAACTTCGAGAAGAGTTGGATTCATTATCTTTTATTTATGACTCACTGGTTTATCCCTATCCTCTAAAAGAATCATATGCATGAAAATAGAGGGGAAAATTCCTGATATGTCATCCAAGTTCCACCCAATTTCCCTAATGTTCTCCCCCAAAAGATTAATTTTTTTTCTTCATGTTCAAAAGGGATATTGTTATCAATTATAACATGTAATTTCTCACTACTTAATAAGTAGGAATATTTGAGATTAGGTGTAAAATAATTGAGTCCCAATGAAGGGGGGTGCAGTATGGATTGAGTCATTGAAGGAAACAAAATATGTACACAATGAAAATCAGTATCAAAATATACATCATCAAAATCATAGAATAAATCATCAAATCTATCAGAATACTCAACCTTCATATCATAATGAGAGTGAGAATTATAAAAATCAAAAAATGGATCCATTTAAAAATCAAATCTAGGAGAGTTTTGTGCATTATAAACAAGTTTTTAAGTTCACTCAGACATCAAACTCGAACCAATACTCATAATCTTCTTAAGCATTGGACAATCAAATTCCATGGGTTTTTTATTTGGTGGTTCAAAATGGGAGATAACAAAAGTATAATGGTCCTTTGAGGGGTAATCATGGAGTCCATAACATTAAATATCACAACTTTATCTCCAAACTCCATGGAAAGTGTACCCTCATGAACATTTATGATAGTTTTTTCAGTTTTGAGTAAGGTCCTACCTAAGATAATGGGAGAACGAGAATTTACCTAATTATCCTCCATGTTAAGCATGTAGAAATATGCTAAAAATATCATGTCTATTACCCAGAAAAGTACATCCTCAGGACTCCTACTGGATATGCTATAGCTCTATTCGCTAACTCCACCACTACTCTCGTCAGCTTCCACTAACCAAACTATAAAGAAGAAAATACAGAGTGAGATATCACATTTATGGAAGCTTCTAAATCACAAAGAGCATCAGAAAAGTGAAACTCCCCTATGGTGCATGGGATGGTGAATATCCCCAGATCCTTGAACTTTTTTGGCATTTCTAGAGTTAGTGTAATGAGTGCTGACATATTCCTTCCAATATTGATCCTCTCATTTCCCTTGAGCCCCTTCGGTTGGTACAATATTATTTTAAAAATTTGGCATACCTTGCAATTTTTTTATTGCTTCAAGAAGAGGGATGTCGATCTCAACATGCTTGAATGTATCAAAAACTTCTTTTTCATCACCTATTCATACATCTTCTTGGTTTTTATGTCTCTGTTTGGAAATGGAAGGGGTTTAAGAGGAACATCATCAATCTTTTTCTTACCTATGCCTTTCTCCTTGGGTTATTCATAAGTGGTTCTGGAAAGGGGCCTCTCCGAAGTTTAGGTGAATCCCAATGGAATGGTAGGTGCAGAAGTATCAGTTTTTTTCTTCCCATTTCTCAATGTTATGGAAATAACATTATCCTTGGTATTTAGATTAGGTTGGGAAGGAATATTTCCAGAGTTATTACTTACCAGTTTGTGGAGGGCGGTGGCAATCTGGCTCATTTGAGTTTTCATCTCCCTCAGCTCCGAACAGTGACTCTTCAGCTCATTCTGTTGATTAAATTTTTTTTTTCAAAATATCATTAGTATTAGAATATATCTTTGGTTGAGAAGTACCTTGTTTTATTTTTTGATTCTTGAGATTTAAATCTCATTCGGGGTTGTTGGAAACCCTACTAGTAATGAAAAGGCGGCTAGTTGTTTTTTTTGAAAAGGGGGCCTTTTTTGTTGTCTAGAGACATACCTCATATCTAATTGATCCTTAAAACCTTGGTTGTAGGTTTGTGCAAAGGAATCAAACTTATTTTGGGGATTTGGATATTGTTGCTGTTGATATGGTCTCCTAAGGAATGCTACTGCAGAATCCTCTAACTCTTGTAATTGGGGGAAACAATCAGTTGGGTGGTCTGTTTCAATGAAAATGCCACATTGCCTCATAGGAGTGGGTTGGTATATCTTTTGATCCAAAGTAACCTGCCTCACCGTAGTGGTTAATTCTTAAAACTTAGTATCAGTGAAATTTTTTACAAGAGGGGAAGGACTTACCTGATGTACTCCTCTAACATGTGGTGTACCTTGATCGACAATTTTTTGGGAGTTTTGTGACATCTTTTTGATCAATGCACGTGCATTTGTTGGTGTTTTTTCAGCCAATGCCCCTCCAACTACAACATCAACCATGCTTCTTTTCATAGATGTGAGTCCTTTATATAAGTACTGGATGTGTAGTTTCTCACTTATTTGGTGATGTGGGTAGCTTGCACAAAATTTCTTAAATCACTCTCAGTACTCATACATTGACTCCCCTTAGGCTTTATTGATTCTTGAGATATATTTGTGAATAGAAGTGGTCCTTGATACTAGAAAAAATCTCTGCAGGAAAAGATTTTTCAAATCATTCCAACATGTTACATATTTAGGTTGTAAGTAATACATCCAATCCTTTTCAGGTCTATCAAGTGAAAATGGGAATGATCTTAGTTTTATTTGATCTTTAGAGACATTTATTGGATTTAAAGTTGAGAAAACTACATTAAATTATTTTATTTTCTTATTGTGATCCTCACGAGAGAGCCTATGAAATTTTGGAAGTAGGTTTATTAACCCACATTTTAGTACAAAGTCTTATTTGAGATTTGGGTATGTAATACAATTTGGTTGATAGTTAATATCTCGTGCAACCAATTCTAAAATGGTTCTATTAAGTTCATTGTTATTATTTTCAGAAATTTGTTATTATTTTATGTTTTAATTAGAATTGTTTCCAATTTCAATGTTCTTAGAGTGTAGTAATTACCCAGTTGGGTAAATGTTGACACTTCCTGTAGACCGAGATTTTCTGATTCGAACCCTAAGGCTGCATTCAATTTCAGGGTCAAGATCAAAGAGATCCTCAGGATGTGATTGTGTCATAAATTATTTAAATTGAGAAAATTAAACCATAATATCAGGATAATAAGTTTCAATTAATGGTCTAATAGATAATTAAATATAGAGGAAGAAAAAAGAGATATAAAAACAACTAAAAATTAAGAAAGGGAAAAGAAGAAGAAATAATGAAGATAAAAAATGATAAAAAATTGAAAAAATACGTCTAATTAGTTGAGTAAAATACTTTCATCCTCGGAAACAATGCCAATTTTAAAGGCGATGTCGTAGGTGATCTCAAATGAAGTGTGATTTTTTGGGTACTTGGGTGCAGTAGAGTGGCTGACCAAGGTCATCTCTCAAAGGAGGAAGTAAATTGAAATAAATTCTTAATGTATTTATAAAAATAAAATAAAAGAGAATAAAAACACTATTTAAAAATGATGAGAGGGTTTTTTTACCATTTATAAAATAATAAGAAGTATATTGGAAGAATATTTCATTTTTTTTGTTTTTGATTTTGAAATGAAACTTGATTAATAAAAGTCAACAAGAAGACATTTTTTTAGAAAATATTTTTAGAATGTGTAATTGATATAACTATAACTATTCAATTAATTATAGATAATTATCATTTAAATTAACATTCACTTAATTTTGATCCCCTAATTTTTTAATCTTCATACCCTATGAGAATTAACATAACCACCATGATGAAAAGAGTTAAACCCTAGACCAGCTTCAGAACATGCAACCACAACACCCTATTTTGATTGTTGTTATAAGACTAGATTATGTTTAGTTGTAAATTCGGGAATAAATACATTTTATAAATAAGGATGAATTTATTTTGGGGATTATATTTGAACTATACAAATTTATCCCATGTGGTTTGGTTTTACCCATTAAGTTTATGCTCTCACAATTTACACAAATCTCGACCTTGCGTGTTTTTATTTCAATTGTTCAATTGCTTACTTAATTTCTTCTAATTTTAAAAATCAATTCATGGATCATATTTTTTGATTTAAATTAGCTTAACTATTCAAAATAAATAAATTAAGAAGGTAATATGTCGATCGATTGCTAAGAAAACTTCTCTTCTATGGGTGACAGATTCATCGTGAAAACGCTTTGCATGTGAAAAGGTTTAGAATGGGTAGAACCCAATATTGTTTAAAATATTGATTTCTATACTAAAGAAGAATATTAATGAAGAATATTCATGAATAAAACAGTGTAAAATAGAAGAAATAAAAGAGGAACTAAGAAGTTTATTACACAAAGACAAATATTACAACATGATAAGTAGAGGGAGGCTTCGATGAAGAGATCCTTACTTCAAGAGCCCCCTATGTGTATAAGAAGTTAGATAACCTACAAGGTGATGAAATGAATCCTATGTAACTTAAAAATGGTAGTACTTTAATCCTTGTTTGAAATAGAAAATGAGTTACCCAAGGTGTCAATTTATATCCAAAATGGGGAGTGGTTTTGGGCACCCATATGTCGAGATATCACATATGTCTCGGTTTTGGGTTGGTAAATGGAATTGTATAGACTTTAAAAAAAGATAAAAGTTATAGGAAAGTATCTTAAATGTATCTATGACAAATGTTTCATCCAATAGAGGATTATAGCACGATCTATGATCGAAATACAGAACCAAATCTTTGACTTCGTGCTAATTCTGTCTCCTGGATAGATTGGTTCGGATGACCACATTAATGGATTAATTGGGATTCAGTTTCTTGAGATGATTTTTATACCTTGACATTATGAAGTAGCCCACAAAATTTCAGCCCATTTGGAGGCACTTATGTTTCCAAATGTTCAAAATAGTGGACATATGTCCTTGGGATTCTATATAGTTTGTCCCATTTTCCTTTTGGATCATCTCCGATCCTCCAAATCACCTCCTACAATGAAATCACCAAAACACGAATAATTTCCCATTTTAACAGTGATAAAAATTTAATAATTAAATAAAATGGTATGGTCAATTTGATATAGTATTTTTAATTTTAAATAAAAATCAAGTTTAAAACACTGATGTAAGGGTGAAATAAAGCAATGAATCATGATGCGATCACACCCCCACACTTACCTTTTTGCACTCCTGGGAAAAACATAATATCATGAATTTCAAACAATTGTGACAGAAATAAATAAAAGATATCATGCCTATTTAAAAAAAATTATTTCAATTTCTTAATTCATATCATTCAATATATTTCCTATTCATTTATCCTCCCATGCACACAAAACACTTACGTCACTTGTATTTTCTATTATCACACAAATGTCAATTTTTCAGAAATTTATTTCTCATCCAATCTCATACAATGGTAAAAATAGGCTTGAAAAATTCCTACATCTCTACCTGATGTGAGTCACGAACATATGGTTATCATGAAGTCTTTTCTAGGTTGTTCTATGGCTTCTGGTTGGTAGGGTTTTGATGTGAAAATTCTGATGTATAATAAGGAGGGCTTGGATCTTTTTGAAAAAAATTGCATTATTATAATTTTCACTCATGTATAGTCTCATCCTACTTCCCTTAAAACCAATTCAGCTCCAGAATCATAAAAAATCCTGGAAATTTTACACCATTCATCATTTCAGAAACATTAATATCAATCTTCTCAAACATAGTTTTTCATGAAAGCTCCTGATAGGCACAACTTTGTTTCTTCATTGGAAGCTCTAAAAGGGCACAAATTTTAACAGAATAATTTTTTAGCATCAAATACATATCATAAAATTTTATTTCCTCCCAAATTATCAAAAAATGAGGTGTCAAAATACAAGATAGCTTCCCCCACACTTAAGTTCAACTAGATCATGAAATTTCACTTCAAGAGTAGGTTGGATAGGGAAAATTGGACTGTAATGTGGATAACCTAACGGGATGTTCATGGATTATATAAGATACAAGGATTAAATGTTCATTGTTTTAAATAAATAAATAATTATTAGAAAAGGTGGAATTAAAACCAAAGAAATTCATCAATTATTTAAAATAGAAGTACCTAAAACTTTCAATTTTTGATAAGAATAAATCAAATTATGGTTAAATAAAGAATGGTTTAGTTCTATTAATAAGTGAGGTGAATGTAAATAGTATGAAAAAAAGGTTTAGAAGACTCACAGGAAAGTAATTTAAAATATAAAGACAGTGATATGTGGCATGAGATTCAAAATTTGGAGTACTCTTCATGAAATTCCTAAAGATTTGAACTTGAAATAGTCATTTCCAATATTAATTTAAGATCATTTTGAGGGGATAAATTGTTTCACTTATTAATATGTATTTAAAAATGGCGATGAGAATAATTTTAGCTCAGAAGTTTCATAAACATAAAAAAATTAAAAAAAACACTCAATATTGTTTGAAAAATAGAAAAAAATTAAAATTACTAAACTAAAAGGTTCCCTAACCCAATTTTAAAATATTGTATTGTTGTCAATGTAAAACAATAAGATGATATAAGAAAATGAAATGAAAAAAATTTTAAATAGGGAAAAAATTATAAAAGTGAAATGGTTAGGAACTACCTGATATTATCAAGTTATGATGGTGTCATGTAGTGTGATAAAATCCACTACATCAGTTGAAATTACCTCAATGTATTGCTTCAAATGTTTCACATTGACTGTAAAGATTCTTCAAGTGTCATCTTGTGTGATTTCCACTAAACCATAAGGAAAAATATTAGATATAATATATGGACCTAACTATATGGAACACAACTTACCGGGAATCATCTTTACTCGTGAACTATAGAGTAGCAGTTTCTCTTTAACACGAAACACCCCTTTTTGGATCATTTTATCATGAGATGATTTTGATATTTCCTCATAGAGCCTCAAGTTATCATATGATGAAAATATAATCTTGTCAAGATCTTGAATTTGTAGCTTCCTTTGAATTATATCTTGGGCCAAATCCATGTTGCATTTCATTATTGCCCAGTATGCCCGATGCTCGACCTCTACAGGGAGATGAAATTATTTCAAAAAAACAATTAGAAATGGGGATATAATGATGGGGGTACTGTATAATTTCCTATAATCCCAATGTTCATCATCCAACCACTTGCTTCAAACCAACCTTTTCAGCTATACGATTTTCTACAAAATTTGTTTCAACCCCCGATTTGAAACCTCATCCTGGTAATTTGTTTGGGCATGGTATGGTGTTAATTTTTTGTGTGTCACCCCATACTTAAAATGGAGGGAATTAAAATTACAATTGCAAAAGTGTGTCCCTTGGTCACTAATGATGTCCTTTGGTACTCCAAACCTACAAAAAATATATATCTTGAAAAATTGTACTACAACATGAGAATCATCAGTCCCGTTGGACTTAGAATCCACCAATTTACTCACATAATTAATAGCCACCAAAATATACAAAAACTCAAATGAACTAGGAAATGGACCCAATAAATCAATTCCCAAAACATCAAAAATCTCACAGAATAATATGGGTTGTTGGGGTATCTCATGTCTCCTAGAAATGTTTCTAGTGTGTTGGGTACGTGATTATGACTTGAAAAACACATGAGCAACCTGGAATAAGCTAGGCCAATATAATATAGAGTCTAATAATTTCCTAGCTATTTGTTGTGGTCCAAAGTGTCTACCATAAACAAGTGTATGAAAAAAATGTAAAACATACTCAAACCCATGATCAGGAACACACCTCTAAATAACTTGGTCTCTACACATGTGCCAGAGGTATGGATCATCCAAAACATAAAATATGGACTCACTTGTTAAATTTTGGTCGAGATGTTTCTTTAAGTGTGCAATAATTTTGTAGGAAATGAGATAGTTAACTAAATATGCATGCCAAGGATGCATACCTGAGATGTAATAAATATTCTCATCAGGGAAATTGTCCCGAAGTGGTACCTAGTCTAAGGTGTTAGCCTCTAATGTGTGAGTAAGCCTTATCATGTAGTTTTCCACTGGGTTATCTAACACCTTATTTTCTTTTATCTCAATATCGAATTATTTGAGAATGAGCATCCATCAGATAAGTCTGGGCTTTGCATCTAGCTTTTTCAAGAGGTACCTTGGAGATGCATGGTCTAAAAAACAACTACTTTAGAGCCCAATAAATATTAATGGAATTTATCTAAAGAAAATATGACAGCAAGAAACTCATTTTACATGGTTTTTTAGATTTATTGGGCTGAATACATTGTCCTCAATGCATAGTCTATCACATGTGAACATTCCTCCACCCTGTGAGATAAGACAACTCCAACCGCAAAGTTGGAGGCATCACACATAAGCTCAAAAGGAAGATCCCACCATGGGTGATGTATGATTGGTGGAGTGGTCAGAAACTTCTTTATCTCAGCAAAAGAAGTCCGACAAGAATCATTAAACACAAAATCAAAATCCTTTTAAAGTAATCATTACATAGGAATAATAGTCTTACTAAAATATTTAATGAAGCACCGATAAAATCATGAATTCCCTAGGAAGGATCTAACATCATGCACACATGAAGGATAGGGTAAGGATGAAATAATATCCACCTTAGATTTATCAACCTCTATCTCTTGTTTTGACACTACATGCCCTAAGACAATTCCATGCTCTACCATGAAATAACACTTTTTAAAGTTCAAGACCAGATTTTTCTCAATACAATGATTTAAAAACTTTTTCAAACTAAAGATACCATCATCAAATAAAGGCCCATACACTGTAAAATCATCCATAAATACCTCTATGAAGGTCTCAATGAAATCTGAAAAAATAATCACCATGTACCTGGGGCATTGAAAAGTCCAAATGACATCCTTCGTTAGGAAAACATATCGAATATACAAGTGAATGTTTTCTTCTAGTAATCTTCTGGAGAAATAGGAACCTAAAAATATCCATAAAATCCATTCAAGAAACAATAGTGTTTTTTCCCAGCTAGTCTTTCAAGCATTTGATCAATAAATGGGCGGGGGAAATAGTCCTTGCAAGTGGATTGATTTAGTTTCCTATAATAAATACACACTCACCAACTTGTTTGCACCATCATTGGAACTAAATCGTCTTTATCATTTTTAACAAAAAAAACACCACTTTTCTTAGGTACAACCTAAATAGGACTCACCCACAAAGAATCTGAAATGGAAAAACTTATACCTGCCTTGAGCAATTTTTCAACTTCTTTTTTAAGAAATTTGAGAAGAGTTGGATTTAGTCTCTTTTGTGGCTGCCTCACTAGTTTAGCCCTATCCTATAAAAGAATCATATGTATTCAAATAGAGGGGAAAATTCCTGATATGTCATTCAAGGTCCACCCAATTGCCCTAATGTTCTCCCTCAAAAGATTCAATTTTTTTTCTTTATGTTAAAAAAGGATATTGTTAGCAATTATAACATGTAATTTATCACCACTTAACAAGTATGAATATTTGAGATTAGGTGGAAAATAATTGAGTTCCAATGAATGGGGTGCAATATGGATTGAGACATTGAGGGAACTAAAATACGTCCATAATAAAAATCAGTATCAGAATATACATCATCAAAATCAAAGAATAAATTATCAAATATATCAGCATACTCAACCTTCATGTCATAATGAGAGTGAGAATTTTCAAAATTAGAATATGGATCCATTTAAAAATCAAATCTAGGAGAGTTTTGTGGATTATAAATAGGCGTGGAAGTGCACTTAGACATCAAAATAGAACCAATACTAATAATCTCCCTAAGCATTGGAAAATAAAATTCCTTGGGGTTTTTATTTGGTGGTTCAAAATGAGAGATAACAAAAGAAGAATGGTCCTATGAGGGGTACTTAATGGAGTCCATAACATTAAATATCACAACTTCATCTCCAAAATCCATGGAAAGTGTACCCTCTTGAACATTTATCATAGTTTTTGAAGTTTTTGAGGAAGTGGATACCTAAGATAATGGAAGCATTAGAATTTACCTAATCATCCTCCATGTTGAGCATGTAGAAATATGTTGGAATGATTATGTCTCTTACCAGAACAAGTACATCCTCAAGGACTCATTATAGATATGATGTAGCTCTATTAGCTAAATGCACTAATACTCTCATGGACTTCAACTTACCAACTTGTAAAGAAGAAAATACAGAGTGAGTCATTACATTTATGGAATCTTCTAAATCACAAAGGACATTAGAAAAGTGAAAATCCCATATGGTGCATGTGATGGTGAATGTCCCTGGATCCTTAAACTTTTTTTGGCATCGCTATAATTGGTGTAATGAGTGTTGACACATTCCTTCCAAGATTTATCCTCTCACTCCCTTTGAGCCCTCTTCGATTGGTACAATGTTTTTTTAAAAAATATGGCATACCTTGGAATTTTATCTATTACTTCAAGTAGAGGGATGTTGATCTCAAAACACTTGAGTGTATACAAAAACTATTTTTTTTCATCGCCTCTTCATCCATCTTCTTGGTTTGTATAACTCTATTTGGAAATAGAAGGGGTTTAAGAGGAACATCATCAATCTTTTTCTTACCTTTGTCTTTCTCCTTAGGCTGTTCATTAGTGATTCTTGAATGGGGCCTCTCTGAAGTTGCGATGAATCTTGATGGAATGGTAGGTATAGAATTATTAGTTGTTTGCTTTCCATTTATCAATGTTATGGCACTAACATTCCACTTCAGATTTGAAGTATATTGGGAAGAAATATTTCTAGTGTTCTTCCTTTCAAGTTCTTGGAGGGTGGTGGAAATCTCACTCACTTGAGTCTTCAACTCCCTTAGGTCCAAACCTTGACTGTTCATCTCATTCTTTTGATTAAGAATAATGTTTTTCAAAATATCATCAGTATTTGAATATAACTTTGGTTGAGAAGTCCCCTGTTATTGTCTCGTTGATTCTTGATCTTCAAATCTTCTTTGGGGTTATTTGAAAACCTATTGGTAAGGCAGAGGCTGTTGGAATTTTTGTTGAAAAGGGGGACTTTGTTGTTGTCCAGATACATACCTCATGTCTAACTTATCCTTCTACCCTTGGTTGTATGTTCGTGAAAAGGAATCATACTTAATTTGGGGATGTGGCTATTGTTGCTGTTGATATGGTCTCCCAGAGAATACTGCTGCACAATCCTATATCTCTTGTAATTAGGGGAAACAATCAGTTGGGTGGTCTGTTTTAGTGTAGATTCCACATGGCCTCATAGGAGTGGGTTGGGATGTCTTTTGAGACAATTTAATCTGTCTCACCATAGATGTCTATTATTCAAACTTAGTATCAATCAAATGATTTTCAAGATAGGAAGGACTTACACGACAAGAAATTCACCATATACAGGTGGTTTTTTTGTTATGGTGGTTGTTTAAACCACTGAGATATGCTTCTGCGGTGGTTTCATATAACTGCCGCTAAATTGGGTGTCAAAATTCAATACACGGTAGTTTATTTAATTTAACAGATGTTTTGGGAAACCGTCATAGTAAACACATTTAGCGACTGTTGGTGTGGTTTTACTGGAGGTTTTCCTAAAAAAAATGAAAACATTTTTAGTGGAGGTTATATCCACCGCTAAAAATAGTTTCATTTTTCCCTAGGGAAAAGGTTATGAAAACAACACCAACCGCCAGTAAATGATAATTGAAAATGAGAAGTGTTTAACAGAGGTTAAAACCGCCGCTAAAAAATATACATTTTTTTGCACAAAATGTAACACCTGGGATAGAAATGGTACATATATAAATCAAAAGAAACCAACAATGCACACACCCACATATATATATCCACACACTTTCCCATCCTATGGGTTCACAAAAAGAGTTCCAACAAACTCAAAACATTACCACCAAAGCACACAACCTCCATCACTTTTATAACCACCATTAAATTCATAACACTATAAAAGAAATCCAAGAGGCACAATTTGCATTCACCTTTCTTTTCAAGGTGACACCACTCCACAATTTCCACTAATCATACATAATCGGAAAGGAAATTGGCTCCATGGCTAGATGTCCTAGAATATGGTCAAGTAATCTTTCCACGTTATCTGTAGGGACCCCATAGGAATAAAATGGGACAACTATCTTGTCACCAGTAAGATTCCATACATATGAACTTTTCATATTTTTCTCTATAATTTCATTGTTTCCATCTTTTATGAACAAATAGTTAGTATAAAAAAAGTGTAATAAATTTATTCATATTAAATTTTTTACCTATAAGAGTTACCTTCCAGTATCCCCATGAAAAAATAGAAGTGGTGCCCCGCTTCATCCTTTGAATTCCTGTCATTTAATCAGATAAAATTAAGTTCAGAACATATATTTTAAAAATTTTATGCAGAAAAAAATAAAAAATGATAACAGATGCACAATACTAACAAAAAAAATACATAAAAATGATAATGAATGATTTCAAAAATGAAATAAGTGGTTGCTAAATGAATTCATAACTATACATACAATCATTTTCCCCTTCAATAATATTTGTTTTTTGCTCCATTAATTCATCCATTTCATCCACCCTTTCCAGAATAATATTTTCAATATCATGGTGAAAAAATAAGTCCACTTCTTCCTGTAGACGAGATTCAATGTCAGAGGTCAAATCCTCCACTTCATCACTCATATCATACAAATATCTTTGTTTTACGTGAGAAACTACACTCCACCCTTCATCCACAACACCATTCACATAATATACAATTTTTTCTTGTGATGATAAGATATATAGATCATGAAGTTCATGATAACCAACATCCATCAGATGAGAGAAGTTTACAGAAGTAAATTTCAAGGAATCTCTTTTAACACCTCTGATAATATCGAACCAATTGCATTTGAATAAAATAACTAACAAAATTCCCATGGTAGTTTAATTAAATAATATCATTGAAATTTCTTTAGTATCTCACTTTAGAAAATGTAAATATACCACTATTTTATGTTTTCAAACCATATTCTCGATTGACTATATGAAATCTCAAGGCATTCATGTTGTAAGCATTGAACTTTCTAACTTATTTTAGAGGACCTGGAGCAAGAAACTTCAAAACTTCTGAAAAATATGCTCGATTATCAGTATTCATGATCTAAAAAAACGTAATATACATTATTAGATTTACAAAATATATGTGTCAACCTAATATATATATTTATTGTAATATTTATGAACTTACACATTAAGAAAACCATTCTACAAGCTCTTTATTAACATCTTTCATTATATATTTCTCATTTATTGTTTGGAATCTCATTTTTCTCTTTGTTTTTATACTCAAACCTTAAATAAATGGATATTCAATTTCACTATCCATAAGAACATATCTATGTGCCTATAATAATTCTTTTTCTTAAAAATTACCTCGACAAAAGGCACTAAGCAAAAAATTAATCCGTGATATTTTATTTTCTTAGTACTTGAAACATTTTGGAAAATCAATTTTATCATAAATAGTTTATTAAATAGTTAATTCTTTAAAGGAAACATTAATTTACACTTAAATTACTCCATTGATAATAAATATGCATGTTGCAGGACAATATAGCCTCTTCTGGATGACCACATTGTCGAAATCCACATATTTTACATTTTATAACCGAATTGATCCACATAGACATTCTTCATGTAGTCGATTTATTCATGTATCCAAAATAATTATATACATTGACCACCCAAACAAAATCTTATGCAACTGAATGAAGAACATAGATGATTGAAACCAAGTAGTTGAATATGACATGAATCTAAATGATGTAGTAGATTTCATGATGTAGTCAATTAATATAGTTATTTCATCGATGTATCTATTTCTCATGTAGGATATTTCTTCACCTAGATGATTTATGTAGCTGAGTTTAGGACATAGAAAAATATCCACATAACTAAAGTCCCCATATAGCCAAAATTTTAAAACTTAGGAAAATTTTAGAAAACTTCTAGAATTGCATAAATACCGCTGAATTGACTTAAATAAAATAAAAACTTAATAAAAAAACATAAAAAATAAAACCGTTAGAAACATATTATGGGTATTAAAGATCATAAAAACATAAAGTACATGTGATATTTTTGATCAACATTAGTATTCCAATATTAAAAAGTGAATAGTTAAAAAATTAAAAAATTCAGGCCTTAAAATAGTAGTAGAACAAGGGAAACATTAATAAAAGGCATAATAACGAAGGTATAACTAAATAATAACGTTAAAATGAGAAAAGTAAAATTTTAACAAATAGAATAATAATAAAAAAAGTGGAAGATAATTAAAAACAAAAGTATAATAAATAAGATCTAATAAAGTGTACATAATCATGGAAAATTCCTAAGAATCCAGTGATATGATCCTAGAAGTACTTGGGAGGAACCATATACCAACCTATTGATTCTTTACTAGATAATAACCACCCAATATACTCTAACTATCCTTATCAGTGGAACTCCCCCTTTTCCAGAGTGAGTAATATACCAAGGGATACTACTTATTCTCATCAAGACTTGTATAATATCTATACGTCCTATCTCACTAAAATGGTTAGTATCCCTATGAAAATATTGAAAATAGGTGGGGAAATATTTATGAAACATAAATCACATATCAACACAAAACAATCACATATCCTTATCCCACCTCATTGCAGACTCTAATTAAAATACCCTCTTCAACACCCACAAAAACATATAAATCATATAAATTGAAAAAATCACATATAACATGATAACATGGAGATTAATATATGAGTGAAACTCATTTATTGAATCCTTTTATAGAAGGTGAAAATTAGGCCTTGGATATTTAAAATTCATAATAATTTTATAAATTTCTCTTTTAGTTCTATTTTAAAACTATTGTTATTCATAACCCCAATTTTTAATTCAAGATACGAAATGTGCCTTTACATTATAGTTTAGAAAACAACCTTAAAACCTTCTTTAGAAACCATTAAGAATGTAAAAAATCTTTAAAAACCTTTTTAAAAACATAGAATTATAATTATATCTTATAGCATCCTTTGAATAATACACACATAAATAAAACATCATAGACACACATATGGAAAATCATAGACATAAATCATATATAAACAATATAATAATTTATAAAGAAACTTTATCAAGAAACATAAATAAGAAAAACCTAATAAAAAAACTTTAAGCTCATAATCAGGTCTACATGTAGTCATTTAAATTATAAATAATTACTTAAATAACAATTTTTTTTTAAGAAAAACTGGTTAATAATTTTTTTGAATAGTTAATATGAATATCCTTTATTTATATAAATATAAGAGTTAAAATCCACGGAAACCCCTTTAAAGTCAGAAAATGAGTTCATGGAACCATAAAATCTAAATATTAATCCACTAATGTTATTAATCATAAATAATTATAAGGAAACAATTTTTATAAATCACAAACATAACATAGAATATCGAGAAAAAGAATAAATCATGGAACCACCTACCTCAAAAGGTTACGGATGGAATGAAACCCTTGAATATGGAGAGAAGAAGACCCAAGTAGAAATATTAACTCCAAATATATAACGAGTCATGAGATTACATCAAAAAAATTTCTTATGGCTTCATCCAAATTATTCAAGTCAATAAGAAGAATTATAAGAAGAAGAAGAAGAAGAAATGATAGGAGAAGGAGAAAAGAGTACCTAAACTTGAATAAACCCATTGAAAATCGAGAGGAAGGGAGCCAATAATAAAATGAGAAAGAGGGGGAATCACCTAGGGATCTACAAAGAGAATCATAAAATGATAAGAAATAGGATATAACACCAAAGGGATTTTAATTTGATAAGGGTTATATGTTTAAATCATAAAATTTAAATCTAGAAATAGACCTGTTGTGGCATGACCCTCTATCAAGGTGAGATCGGTAACCCTCTAACCGAGCCTCATGGTGATACATATTTCAACATAGCAGAAAGAATCTTTCTCAAACCAAACATAATCTTATTTATTTTTCTTAGAACATGTATTAATGTGATCATCCTATCATGGTGTGACTTGAATCCCCCATGAATTACCAGAACCACAATAATACCACCTTGGGAAACATCGTGGTGTGACACTATCCTTCATGGAAAGACCTAGTCCTTTATCGAAAAAACCTTTTATATACCCAAGTGACCCTTAATCCTAGTTACAATACAGCCTTCCTATGTCCTGGAATAAACCTTCAATAATTCCAAACTGTAAAAATCCAACTACTTGAAAACACATAAAATTATAAGAAAAATGAAGAAATAAGTAAAAAAATAATAAAGATAATACAAATAATATATTTATAACTAAAATTAATATAGCGGGCATGACACATAATAACTTATAGAATGATGAAATATGGAAAAGGAAAAAGACTCAAGAGGATACATAACATATTTTAGTCTATATGTAATGTCTTATGGATGGTATGTAAGATCATATTGAGTGAGAAATTGAAATGTATTATAGCTTCATAGTGATATATAAGATTATTTAACGAAAACATAAGATGTTTTCCCTGGTATGTAAGGATTTTATAATTTTTTATGATATACGAAAGATATTATAAATATTACATATGGTTTTTTAATTTGATAGAAATTGGAAAAGTACTAAGTCACTACATGATATTTAAATTCCATCAACATGATACTTAAGTTTTATACATAAGAGATTTTTCTTTGCTGCTGGAGAGATGGTTTATATGTATATAATTTTACTTTTCTATTTAAGGTGGAGAGTTTTCACTGATGGATATGTAATTGTAACTAGGCCTAAAAAACTAACATGTGACGGAAATTACTTTTATACTGGGAGAAATAGTGTAGAACTCGAGTATGATTACTTGAAGTATCACTCCACAGTCAGCATATAATGTAATGACTGGTCGGATGTTAAGAAGGGATACACCATGGAATAGTGTTTGTTCCATGTGAGGTGTGAATATGGAAGAATAACTCATATATATATATATTGATATAGGATCCATTTATTTGATTCGTTAGGGAGTTTGTAATTAAAAATCTGGTTTTAGGATTGATAATATTTTTTAACAACCCATGATTTTAGTAAGTACTTTTCCTTAAATCATGTTGAGTAGCTTGCCTTATACACAACACCAAACAGAAACAAAAACTAGGATATATTAATAATATAAAATTGTTAAATATGAAAATTATATTATAACCATTAAGTTTGTGGGTATCAATAATAAGAAACCATCTTATGGAAACATTTTAAAAATATATAACAAAAAAATGTCATTTTATCCTTGAAAATACACTTTTTCTAATAAAATGTTTTTTACGCATTAAGCGCGCTAATAAGAAAATAAATTTTTATAACCACTATAAATTTTATTTGGTAAAATAGATTATATATTTGTAATAAATATTACAAATTATATAAAAATACTAATTTCATGTTTAGTTTTAAAAATAATATTACCATGATTAAAGTTAATTTCCATGATAATGGTAAAACTGTTATTTTAAAAGGATTGTTATTTTAACAATGTGTAATTTTTATATAATTAAATGGATTGATATATTAAAAAAAATGAATATAATAAATTTTTTTAACCTATATATAATTATATTAACACTCATTTAATTGGTAAACAATATTAAATAAGATTAAGAACACTTAATTTTGAAAACAATATTTTTCTACAAAATAGTTTCTCTATATATTACATGTTATAATTTAAAAGTTAATTTTATATTATTTATAAATTGAACTATATTATATATATAATAATTTTTTTATAAAATCATAATTTGGTATGAAGTTTTACAAAATATTTTTAATAAATTATAGATTACTTGGGTAAAATCTCGTTGCTAAGGTAAACACCAAAATGGTAAAATGTAACAAAATCAAGTAGTAAAAGTATTGAATCATGTTTAAAACATATTTAAAAATGAAATATGGAGGATTTATTGACCTTATATTATCCCATAATGAATTATATCCCAATTTTGGAGCTTTTTACCCTTGAGTAGTGTCATAACATCATTGAAAAAGTTACGAGTATTTACAAAAGATCAATTTTCTTAAATTATAAAAGGAATTCAATTCCACAACTTTTATCCACCATTTAAAAAGAATTAAATCCACCAAAAATCTTCCCTAGTATCTCTTAAACTCTATACCCACATCCTATAAGTCTTGGTATTTTCAAAATATGAATCTAAGGATCCTTAATGTGTTACTAGATGGAGAATATACAAAGAGAGATGTAATGTTCTAAACCAAGATTTCTTATTTATTTTCTTCTTATAAAACCCCAAACTTAATATATAAATTAAATTATGATATCATAATTATTAAAAATATTCTTAAATGTTTTTAAACTAATTTAATATATTTTTTCTACTATCTTCCCAACCAATATAAAATGAAAATGTTTCTTGTGTTACGTGCAGAGTACCATATCCAAAAGCAGCGTGATTATTTTTTCATAACCTTCTTATAAGTCTAGTTAAGAGAGGTTATTTAGTGAATAAATTTTATAATTAAAAAATTATTTATATTTTGAAAATATAAATCGATTCCAACCTCCTTTATGTTCTATGTAAATGAATGTGTCACCCGTGTGTACACGTAGACTACTGCCACCATGAAAGTGGTGCATTTTATTTTTCACCTAGTATTTTATATCACAGATAAATAATTTAACCTAATTATTGGTGATATTTTAAAATAATAATAATTATTTTTTTGTTTTTTAATGGTAAATGTAATATATAAAAAATAATTAAGATACCACTCTCTCATTAATTAAAGTTATCAAAATAAGATTGTCACCGATCACGTCACCATGAATTGTAAATAAAATACTTTTGAGATGAAATTATAAATTTTTAAATAATTATAAAAAATCTATTTCAATATCTCTAATTATCTCATAATAATTAAATTCGAGTCTATAAACAAGAATTGGCACCCCTACTATAAAGCTAGTATAAAAAAAACTATCAAAACTAATAACATCTGATGATGATAATGGTTTATAAATTACCAATATATTTGCAATAAATAATTATAAATGAAGTTTATAAAAGGATATAGATTTTAATATGTTTCTAAAATAAGTGTTTAATAAAGTTTTTTTTATATAAGGGAGGATATAGAACATTTGACTAATCAGTAATAAAGGTACGAGGTTTACATGACACAAATCTTTTCTTTGGGTAAAAATCAATCCTCTTTGACTGTAATATTTCAATATAGATTTATGAAACCATATGATGATGTGATGTTTTATTTCCACTTTATTTTATTGGTAAAACATTTTTCACACCCATGTATTCTTCCTTTATGAATCTATTATTTCCTGAAAATGTAATTTTTTAAAGAATAATTTCCATATCATTTTATAGATTTTCAGTCCATATCCATGTTTTTTACTTCCCACCAATTTTCTCCCTTCCCTAATGGAAAATAATTTTTTTTATATCTTAAGATCATTATATTCCCATTTGTTCATTTAAAACAAAGTTTTAATTATTATTTTAATGATGTGGGTTTTTAATAAATGTTTTTAAAAATATTTAAAAGGATTTTCTTTTCCATGATTGTATATTCTTACATTATACTTCACATTTTTGACATATGATTTATTTATTTTCATGTTATACTAATTTTAATTTGTTTTAAATTAATATTTTAAGAAGTATTCTCTTCATCTTAATTTTTTTTAAAGTGACATCAAAATCATGTCATTTTAATATTATATTAATAAATTATTTCTAAGAAAAAATATTTTAACCATTTGTATTCTATTTTAAAAATATTCTTCTATAATGGAGTAGTGGTTAATAAATCACCCTATATGTGCTATTTTTTAATACTTGTTCTGGGTTATCATGTTTTTCGTATCAATCGATCATATATTTTTTAGAAAATTAATTTTATGTGATACCATTTGTAAAATTTATGAAACCAATTTTATTCCCCAGGGTTATTTATTATAAGATGAATATTTGATTTTATGTGAAACTCATATGTTTGGATGATGATAGGTGGGGTCCTATATTTCCCGCCAATTTATTGGTTAAGTTTTAAAATCTCATTAGATAATTATGTGTGAAAATACAAGGATTTTTTCATAATATAAAGGGTGTAAATACTTGGATTTGTTCATAATATTATGGGTAGACATAGTTGAATTTTTTAAAATTTAAAGGGTATAAATACTTGGATTTGTTAATAACTTAAAGGGTGGGAATGATTGAGTTTTCTCAAAATCTTTTCCTATTCTTATGTTTATACCACTTATCTAAAATGTTACTTATTTCCAAGTTCTACTAAATGTTTATGATGTTCCATGTTCTAAAGATATTTCATATTCTTATGTTATGATTTCATGTTCTTTTTGATTTGTATTATATTCTTCCAAGAAATTTATTTAATGAACTTTATTTGTTATTATTTTCTTATTCCATGAACCATAATTCTCAATCAAGTTTTATGGTTATCACGTTTTATTCCATGTTGTTTTTACCAGATATTTCTCCCTTATTCATGTTTTTTTTCATATTTGTGACCTAACAATTATGACTATTTTACCTTATTGAGAATTTTATCTCACCCATTTTTTTATTTCTTTCCATGAGACACAAGGATGGGTATTACATCTGATATGTTTATAATGGGTTTTATAGTTGAGAAGTAATAGAGAAATTTTGATTAGTATTGTAAAATAAGCTATTTATGTAGCTAATCTTACATAACACTAAACCATCAGTTCCACAATTTGCGTAGCTATTTGTGAATGGAATTATTCATGTAAAATAATGAAATAAGTGTTTTAATATATCTTGTTTCATCTCAATTGTTATCGAAGGAAGTATTATTTATTTTTAGGATTAATTTAGATAATTTTAGTGAAAAAACAAGGAAGAAGTATAAGTATTGGATAAAATCATAATGTTCTGTTTAAATAGAGATTGTGTAGTTTTTCCTAGAGATAAAATACATGTTTGGATACTATAAAGTTGATATATATATGGAACATATGACTATAGGGGTAATAACCATGAAAAATGTTGGTTGAGTATCAAATAAATATTTAATCTGGTGGATGATGAGTGAGATTAAGACAACACATCTAACAAGACACTCCTGAGGGTTATGCTTTAGTTAATTAAAATTCCATTTATGAAACATGATTGGGGCTTTTAAATATGTTCAGTTTAGATAAAATAATCTAAAATTACCATGGATAACCTAGATTTAAAGATAAATATTTATAATTTAGGGTATATACAAAATTTATGAGTTATTCCTTGTAAGGGCATAGTTTTCCCTTAGTTCATTTACTTGTGAGATGGAAAATGCGACAATTTCCCCAATGAACTACCAAATAGGATGGGTTCGATGTACAAAACCACATAAAAATTCTCACCCAACTATCACAAGATATGAATAATAACTTTAATCACATTGGTTTCTCAAGTTAACTATGGAAAGAGAAGCTTGAAATTAAGTATTTTATGAGACAATGTCTACCCTCATTCAATTGATCTTGTTATACACTTATCCCTATGTAATGAATAAATGTGATGGAAAATATATTTTCTGCTCTCCAGTTCTTAGAGAATGAAAAGGTTTTATTGTATATATATCATTTGGAAGGAGTGGCTGACCAATGGTGGACACTCATTAAGTACACAACAGAGAGGGAGGTAAAATATACTCTATAATAGGAGGAGTTCAATAAAGTATTATTTATAAAGAACATTCCTAGAAGTCTTTACATGAGGATGGAATGATAATTAATAGATATAAAATAAAATGAGGTTGATTTCATTGTAACTTATGAAGAATAATTTATGAGACTCATGATATATGACTTTGGTTATATCTCCCAATTTGAAAGTAAGATCAACAATTTATTTGGTGGCTTAAAACCAAGTCTTCAAAGTGATTTAGACGTAAGAGACTTTGGAAGCTACACGGATATTGTTTGATGTGTGATAATGATGGAGATAGAAATGGGGGATATCATTATTTCTAGTAAAGGAATATAAATGTGGAGTATCATGGAATCTACAATGCTAATCCACATGGAGGAAAGGAAGTAAAAATGCCTATCTGTCAAAAATGAGGGAGGAAGCACCTAGTTAATTTCCTCAAGGGACATGAGGAGTGTTTTAAGTGTGTTAGGATATTATATATTTTAAAAAACTATTAAATTAGTTATAATAAGATAATTAACACAAAGAAATAAAATAAGGTCCCAACCAATGAACCATATACCCTTCAATTATTCATTAGAAAAGAATTTGGGCATTATGAAAACCACTACCCTAACCCTAGAGCAATTGAATAGAATGGAATTAAAAATCTCCTAAACCAAGGGAGAAAGAAATAAAATATACTATAATTACTAACAAGGTGGATCATGGAAATTAAGTGGTGAAAGGTACACTAATTATCTAATTCATATTTTCAAATTTCTTATTTGATTATAGTTATTCACATTCTTTGATATCAAACAAGTTTGTTAAGAATGTTGATTATCCACCAAAAATCTTGGATAATGAACTATTTTTGAAAATAAATGATGGTAAAATGATAACATATAAGATATATAACTCTTCTTTGATCATGATTTGTCTAAAGGTATTTACTGGAAATCTAGTTTTTCTACCTTTAAATGAATTTACTGTGATATTAGGCATGTGTTAACTATCCCTCTATAGAGCACATATCCATTATTGGGATAAGGAGATATCATTTCATATCTACAACCATCCTATTATCAAATATAAATATAAGTATGATCCTATAACCCCTTCCTAGAAAATTATATTACATGGGTCTTCATACCCAGTAATGAAGGATTTATTGCTCAAATGACCAGGGAATAAGTCATTATTAATGAAAAGACTATTTTATGTGAATATATTGATGTATTTATAGATTAATTTACTTGTATTACACCAGAGTGTGAGGTTAATTTTTAAATAAAACCCATACCTATATCCATTACCATCTCAAAAATTCCATATAGAATTTCTAACATTGATTTAGAATAATTAAGGAAGCATTTATAAGGGAATATGGATTGGGGTTTCATATTCCCTAGTGCTTCACCGTGGGGTGCACCTGTAAAACCTAGAGATTTTAAAATAGGAACATAATATTCAATAGCGTGTATGACATTAAAAACCAATCTTGTAATATAATTTAATAACCCAAGACTTATGATATATTTTCTTTTTAAATAAATTCAATATCTTCAATAGCTTGTAGACCATGAAACCTACATCAAAATAAACCATAATAACATAGAAATTAAATTGGTGGGTATGAATAAGATTAACTAAACTAATAAAATTACATTTTTTACACATGTATTAAATAAATTAAATTATTATCTATGGATTGGAAATAAAATAAGAATCATTTAAAAGAAAAAGAAATGTTTTCTAAAAATCAGAATTTTTCTAAAAGGCGGTTTAGTCATGTATTACACACATAATTTTAAATTAAGTTTTACCAATTTTATAAAATAAATTTTAAAAAATGAAATTAATTTTTTAAATCAGAATAAAATAATTAACTTAGGGTAAATGTTTTTGATTTTTCTGAAATGTTTTATTTTTTGATGAATATTGAAAAATACTGATTTTTATTAAAAACCACCTCTTTCATTTAAATAATTTTCAAGCCCCATTTTATTTTAAAGAATTTTTAAAAGAAAAATTATTTCAATAATATATTTATTAATCCAAATTATGTAATTGGAATCAATTTAATATTGAATTTTTATAAAAAAACTTTTTTACCTTTTGAAAGTTTTTCTTTTGGAAAACAGTTTTTACGACAAGACTATGGGTTTAATTTTAATTTAAATTATGGAAATTATGTGATTAGAATTTGGAAAAATGGATTCAATATTTTAAATCATAATAATTTATATTATATAATATTTCAACTTAATTTTTGACCATAATGAATAGTGAAAATAGTGATAATTATTTACCATAGTTAAGGTAAAAATATGTTTACTAAGGGTTAAAATTAAAAGATAAGGTTTAAAAATTACCACATAACTTGTTTAATTCATATTTTATGGTCATATTTAGAAATCATATATTATAAGTTTCATAAATTTTTCATTTTGGATAATTTTTTCATGAGAAAAACATGGGTGTAATTCTTTCTTTTCAAAAATACCAAGTGTGTCCTCTCCCCAAATTATAGTAGTCCACCCACTATCATCTCTTTTAAAACACTTAAAAACCCCTATGTATCAAACAATAAATACCCTAATAAATTCTATTATCCCCTAAAAGTATCCCTAAATCCCTTTTTTATTTATAAAACTATCCTAGGGAGTGTTTTTGTTCAAACCAAAAGAAGTTGTCCGAAGAAGAGGTAGAGTCCTTAACCAAGAATTTTATTTTATTTGTTCCTCCACCTCACCAAAATAGTATTAAAACATGTTTATATAATAAAATCAGTATATTAAATATATTTTTATTTTTATTTTAATTTCATGACCTATAACCATTTTCACCTTTCTTAAATGGGAAATGAAACCATAGATCGTGTATACGACAAACTACTGCCTCGCGAACTGACGTAATTCATATCACCGTTTCGCATGAATGGATATAATGATGTATATATTATTTATATGTGATATTTATGATAAAATTATAAATATGTACTTATAATATCACATATAACTTCTTACTTTCCATTCTATATAAAACATGATGACACCGCTTGTGTGTACGGTGGACTACCACCTTGCGAAGAAATGCGATTCATTTTTTTACATACTCTTTATATTGAAGGTAATAAGAGAATAATTTTATGAATATATGTGATATATATGTAATGATATTTATTATTTATAATTAATATACCATTAACTTCCTTACCTCTCACCCATTAAGTAAAATGATAATTTTACTCATGTGTACGTACTACCTACCGTCTCCACGAAGTGATGTGATTCATTATCCATGTTCAAAATTCAATAATATTTATAAATATGTATATAATGAATTTTTTATTTATTTATAACATTAATATAATTTTATAGATGATGTAACTATAACCTATGTTCATGTTTTGGAAGTTTCAAGATAAAACATCCATGAGAAAATAAGGCAATTAACACCCGAAACAACATTGATAATGAAATATTATTAACGAATGGGTAATAAAATGTTATAAAAGGATCATATATGATATTATAAATATTAATATTGTTTTATTATAATTTTATATCATATTTAAAACCACTATACATGAGGTTAAATAACACTCAACTAAAGGGAAGTGTGTTGTAATGGGTTTCTTAACTTGATTTCCATTAATTGGGTTATATGACTACTTCATTGATTATATTATGAAAAAATTACGTGTGAAATGAATTGAAATTTATTTATTTTTTATATAAAATTTTATTTCTGTGGGTCTAAATTTTATACGTATAATTACTTTATTGATTAACTCTTACCTCAATAATACAAACTTTTTAAGGGTTTCATCTCAAACTTTCTTCTTTGAGACAAATGTTCTTTTATGCTCCTAATTTATTTTGAATGGTATATACACTTCCACTTTACATAATATATCATGAATCCTTCATAAATCATGATATTTTAATTTTAAATTCATCTACTTTATTCTTGGGAAGTTATAATTCAAAAGTTACCAAAATGGTAAGAGTTTATGTTTCAACATCATTTTAACTAGGATTTCTTATTCTTGAATTTACATTAAAGTTAATTATTTGATAATTTTATATTAAACCTATTTAATTTTATTATACTATATCCACTCTTTGTTTTTTCAATTAATATTATTATTTTCCACTATTTGGTAATTAAAATGATTAATAATTTTTTTTAATAAATTCTGACTTTATTTATCTCTTCGATCGAAAATAAATTTCCTTCCAAGTCCATGTTTTCTAAAAATGTTTAAATTTTTTTACTATAATTATTTAAAGTAATTTTTACGCTTAATTTTATTTTTACAAAATATTTTATAAGGAATCTTAGTGTCATTTTCCGAACAATCTACTTTATGAATTTTTTTTATAAAAATGTGAAAGGAATATTTTTTTGTTTATGTATTCGGCTTGAATGAAACTCTTCCTCCATCATGAACACTCAATGTTTTAAAGATTACTTTTTAAGTTTCAAAGGTTATTTTCAAAAATATTTTCATTAATTTTTTATAATGTTTAGGATTTTAAATAACATTTTTAAAAATTTAAAGGATAGTTTCTCCAATACAAGTTTAAATCTGCCTGTCAAAATATTTTTCCATATAAGATTACAACCTTTGATGTTACTAAAAGTGAAAAGGTTATTTTCCTTTATAATGTTTTAAAAATTTTAATATGTATTTTCATTAATTAAAGTATACTTTTTTGTTATGTATTGATTCTAAATAATTTATATATGTTTCTCACATATATACCTAGTTATTCTCCCTTCCTTTAATGGGGTAATACACGCCTTAAAATCATTTCTCAAATTCCTTCATTATTAAAATTCTTTTTAATATGATATGAAAGATTATGAAACTCATTTTATTTACATGGGTAATTATTATTTTATTACTTATAATCAATTTTCTTTTTGTGTCATAAATAGATCATGAACTTGTTATGATGGCTACACCTAGATATCCCTCCAAAGCATTGGGTAAAGATTTAGTCTCATTAGGTGTTATGTATGGGATTAGGGATTAAGCCTAATCCATTATGGGAATATTTCCACCATGTGATGTTGTCTTAGAATTTATCCTTGACTTATGTTTATGTCATTATTTTTGTTGCTGCAAAATTAACTACACTACCACTATCTTATGATACTATGTTCATTATGTTATGCTTCCATACTATTACTCATTAGCCTTATATTTATGATAACATGTTATAATTTTTAATCACACTTCATGTTTCCTTATCATGTTTATTCCCTTACTAGGTTTTTTATTTCTACCATTTTTTATATATATTCCCTAGGTTATCCCAAATATTTTAGAATCTTGAAATTATTTAATATCTCTATATAGAGAATAAAATATAAATTTATATTTTTAGTCTCAATTTGATGTATTATTAACCTAGTCTTCTGAAGACACTAGGAATCTATGATAATTGTGTTTTTTAATTACTATTTATGTTTAGAAATCATGTAATAATATGTGTAGAAGGAATGGGTCATCGTATTTGGTATCAGAGGAAAGGTTTTTTTAACCATTGAAATATAGGATTAGAAAACCTTAGTGAGAACCCTAATGATAACTATACGGATAATTATATGGATAAGTATATGTATGGAAAATATCCTTGAATTTTGGTAAAGTTTAGAGTGATCAGTTTAAAAGAAATGAAATCCCTATCTAGATACTACAAGTGGACATGGTTTTAGAAGATATGTACCAAGAGATAATAACTCTAAAAAAGGCATGTCAAACTTGAATTGACCCTTACCTGGTACAAGAAAGTGGGCCTTAATGTGAACCTGGTTTGACACTCCCAAAGGATATTCTTTAGAAATCCCCAAAATCTTTACAAACCATCATGAAATATTTGAATATATGATAACCATTAATGTCTTAGGATAAACCTAAGGCATCATAGATTTAAAAGAACACGTAATGATTTAGGAATCATATAATTGTTTTTCATGATTATGTGGTTTTACACTATGATTATTATTTATCATACTATACTTTGTGAATTTAGTAAATGGAGGGGAATAGAAGGAACTGGGTTAATGTTGAATACGATATACAATGTGTTGATGAGAAACCAAATGGGTTGATGACTGGAATAAAGGATATTGTTATTATGCCTAAAAAGTTATCATGATATATGATTAAAAAATTGAACCTTAACCAAATCTCAGACTCACCAAAGAAGAAAAGGATAAATTTATAAAAGATTTTGGGTGGTGTATATCATGAAGGGAAGAATATTGATTTTTCTATATATTAGAATGTAGGAAAAAACTCTTAAGGTAATGTTTCAATGTAATGAGAAATTGTTTTAAGTGTGTAGAAGAAGAAAAAAAAGTAAGTAACTATTGAGGAAAAATGAAAAGTTTGGTTAATGGAATGGATGAGAGTAATGATTTCCCTAATAAATTATTAATAGTTGATTTTTTTTAAATGTAGAAATAATGTGTGTTATGAAAGTCAATTTCTTTGGGGTAAATCTCAATAATATGATCCTCAAGTTTGTACGAGTAAAGGTTTTTCCATTGACGATGAAGAGACTACAAATGAAATATGAAATTAAGGTGGTATTAAGGAATAAGTTCATGAATTCTAGTAAATGGTTTAATAATGAAGTGGAATGACAAAAATTTTAATGTACTAGAATTGAAGAATTATATGAATCATCAAATATATATATGAGGACAGTACTATAAAAGTTTTGTGTTAAAGAATTTCAAGAATACGTTGAATGATACTAATGACCTGGAGAGTTTATATAATGTTAAGGTGATACTATTTAGAAAAAACACATAATATAGGAAAATATAATCATATAGATGTGCTTGATGTTGAGGTAATTAATTGATTTTATGGAAAAAATGAGTTTTATGGAAAACATTAGTAATTAAAAAAGTGATTTTATGACTAATGTTATTTTTGAAGATGATCTTCATATTATTGAGAATATTATAGGATCACAAATAATTATGGATATGATTATCAAAATTTTTTTTCCATAGTTTTAGAAAAAGGATAACCCATAAGCCAGGTGAGAACCTATCATATTTGGCAAGGTTGAAGTGTTTGATCCCACAATCGAAGGGTGATAAGGGTGCTATGCCTACCACTGGCCTATGTGCCATGTTGGTTAGTATAACATTGTTTTTACTTATATATTTTGAAGGTTAATTATTAATTTGGTATTAAAAGAAATATTATGAGATCAAGTGATTTTTTTGGGTGACTAATGATATATCAAGAGAAGTTTTATTAGTTTGATGTATATGTAAAATTTTGGTTTAAAGTAAAGGATTATTTAGAAAGAAAGATATTGTGTTTTTGAGATATAATTTGAAAGGATATGAAATAACCTTTAAGGTTAAAACCTTATTTCATTTTGAATTTATTGAGGTTATTTAGGATGTAGGGTTATTTATTTAAGGAATAATCTATGTTAAACCCTTGGTTTCATTATTGAATTTGGGATATTAATATATTCATATTCATTTTGGACATTATATTAGTTTATAATAACTATTTTTGTTTTAATAAAGATATGAGGAATATTTTTATACACTATTATGGATATTATAGTCTTTGGAAATTTTATTTTAGTGCTTTAGGCCTAAAAAATTATTCTTTTGGATATTCATTTCTTGGAGTAAGAGATGTAGTGAA
This sequence comes from Viscum album, assembly GCA_963277665.1. Classification (NCBI taxonomy): domain Eukaryota; kingdom Viridiplantae; phylum Streptophyta; class Magnoliopsida; order Santalales; family Viscaceae; genus Viscum; species Viscum album. The sequence goes on from OY728166.1 coordinate 577,091,211, forward strand.
AATTGATTGAAGTAAAACCAAAGGATTAAATTGTTCTTATGAAATAGAAATATATCAAGTAATTATATTTCTTTATATTATTAGATAGTAAAAGAACATCCCAACTTTAGTACAAGGATCTAGAAACAAAAATGTTATCATATTACCTTAATATCGGATGAATCAAATGGTCTTTTTAAATCACTATATATTTATCATTTCAAGGTCCTTAATTTTCTATTGACCATTCAATTTTTTATGATCGTTGATCTATATCAAACTCTATAGTTATTTATGATTTTTTCCATGTCCACATATTCAATGTTCACTAATATTTTCTTATGTAAAAACCTATTTATTTGATGAATTTTATATTTAACTTTACCTTTTTAAGATAATTTTTTATTAACCCTTTTTATGTTGTGTGTTTTTTTAAAATAAAATATTAAACTGTTTATTTTCTAAATGAAGATTAAATTGAGAGGATATAATTTATATAAGGGCATAGAATGTAACACCCTGAAGAATTAAAAATAGTAACATCATGTTTGATAGAATATATGAAATGAAACAATAATAATATAATATAATTTAACTCTTTGATACTTCATGATATATTTATTTTTAAATAAATTCAGTCTCTTTGATAGCTTTTGGAACACGTAACCCTGAATCTAAATGAACCATAGTAACCTTGCCATTAAATTAGAGGGTTTGAATAAGAATAATTTAAAATAAAAAGAGACTTTTTCTGAAAAAGCATAATTTTCTAAAAGGCGGTTTAGTTATGATTTCCACACACAATTTAAAATTAATTTTTAAAATTTTTGTAATTTTTCTTAAAATTTATCTTCATTTTTTAAATCACCATATAAAAATTATCTTAGGGTAAAGTTTTGATAATTTTATTTAATTTTTCATTTTTCGATGAATAGTGAAAAATAATAATTTTTATTTAAAACCTTCTTTTCATTTAATGTCTTTACAAGGACCATTTTATTTTAATGTGGGTTTAAAATTAAAATTTGTTATATAATATTTTCATTAATAACAATTAGGTCATTGGAATAAAATTCATATTGAATTTTATAGTTATTTATTTAAAAAATTTTGAATGTTTTTTCTTTTGGAAAATAGTTATTTTGGCTTGACTTCATGTTTAATTTTAAATTTAAATTTCCCACTTCTATGAGTTTAATTTGGAAAAATAGATTCTATATTTGAAATGAGAATAATTTATATTATATAATGAGGTCAACTTAATTTTTTACCATAATAAATAGTGAAAATAGTAAAGATTGTTTACCATGGTTAAGGTAAAAACTTGTTTACGAGGGGTTAAACATAAAATATAAGGGTTAAAAATGGACCAGAACTTTTCTAATTCCTATTTTATGGTAATATTTTGTCCTTATATATTCTAATGTTTAAAAATGGAATATTTTGGATTCTTTTTTCTTGAGAACAATTTGGGTGTGATTCTTTTTTTTAAAATACTAGGTGTGTCCTCTCCCCCACTTATAAAAGAATACCCCATATAATCTCCTTTACAATCTTCCAAAAGAATTTTTACAGCTAATAACTAAGAAAATAACTTACCCAATTCCCTAACCTAATCCTAGAATCCTTGTTTTGGTTATAAATCTAACCTTGGAAAGATTTGGGTGAAAACCAAAAGAAGTTGTCTAACACTACTACAAAGGAGGACTTTAAAAACACATGTATTTATTAGTGCTAGAAAAAAGCAATGATAAATGGATTATTTATTAGAACTAAAGAAATCACTGATAAATTTAACCTTTTATCAATGAAACTTTTTATTACTGATAAAGGGACCCTTTATCAATGCTTTATTTTTATCATTGATAAAGAGGACCCTTTATCTGCGCTATATATTTAGCGCTGATAAAGAAATCATTTATCAATGCTCTTTTAGTGCTGATAAAGGTCCGAATAAAAAAAATGAAATAATTATATAAATAAAAAATAAATAAATGTGTTTATTAATTTTCTTTACAAATTTTATTAATTAAATAATTATTGATAAAATTCATAAATTGATTATACGATATATAAATTATAAATACTAATAAATAGTGTGTATTAAATATATCGATATATGAAAAATGAAAATTAAATAAATAGAAAATTAAAATAAGTAAATTGAGAAAGATATAAAACATTTTATTAATCAGATCATTATTGATAATTTTAATAAATAATATATATTAAATATATAAATATATGTGAATGTGTATAAATATGATTTATATTTTAAAAAATATTTATATGATTTACATTAAATAGTCATATATTTAGTGAATAATGGATTATAGTTAAAAATTCATATGAATTAAAAATATTGACTAATTATATAGAGTAATGGGCATATGATTGAATGTCTTGATTTTTCGATTTAACATAGATCAAATGTGTGTTATATTCATTTCACATATACGTAATTAATTCATTTTAATATACAATACACACACATAAAACTTATCCATTTTTCAATATTGTTTAGTTACTTATTTTTAATTTATTCAATTTCACTCATTTTTAACATGCATGCACTTAAAATTAGATATTCATTAATAATGTTAAAAATATATTTGTAAAAGAATATTTATAAATAAATATATTTTTAAAATGTACATTTACAATATTTATACAATTATATATTTTTTAATATAATTAAATAAATATATATTTAAAACTATTTATGTAATTATAAATAAATAAATATATATATTTGAATAATTATTAAATTTATAATAAATATACTTAAATAATGAATATATTTACTATATTTATGCTTATAAATATTGTATATATATATATATATAAATATATATAATGTTATAAATATATATTTTTAAAATATTTATATGATTATAATTAAATAATTATATGTTTAAATAATTATAAAATTATAAAATTATAAATAATATATTAAAATAAAGAATATATTTACTATATTTATATTTATATATATTTATTTAATATATATACATATATTTACAAAATTTTTTATTTATAATTATAATTATAAATCCTTTATCAATTCTTAAGTTATAAGCACTAAAAAAAGAATTATTTATCAGTGCTAAAAAAGTGCTGATAAAATCCATCTTTTTCTATGCTAAAACTTTAGTGTTGATGGATAATCCTTTTATCAGTGATTTTTTAGAAGTTATGATAATAGTGTTCCGATCTATTTAAAAAACCCTAACTAGTTGCAAACCCGTTGCGATATTAGGTGCTTTACAAAAAAGCCATCCACTACAAGAACTCCTCCTTAGTGAGTTGAAGCTTGAATCAAGGCTCAAATCAAGACTCAAACAAATACAAGGCTCAAATTCAAGGGTCAAATGATTTAATGTTTGAAGGAATTCAAGGCTCAAATGTAAGTATTTCTCTACTTTCTATCGAATGTAACCCTTTCTCTACTTTTTATTAGGGAGCTCAAGGTGTAAAATATCAATGGTTATAACCATAATGATGGATTTTTTGCAACTTTGTGTGTGGTGAGTTTTCCATTTTGAATATTTGTCCATGGAGATCATCCATTTTGATGCTTGGAATTTTTAGAGAGTGAGAGACCTATACTGTGAGCCTTCCCAGCTTCACTCTCAGACCATACGAGCATTTACTTCCTTTTCAATTATAGCTGTGAATTAATGTAGGGTTTTTTTGAGATACTATTTTTATGTGAAAGTGAGGATGAATAATGTTTTTTTGGATAAATTGTGCAATTAACCATATTGTAGAAGTCCCATCCAATTTTTTATCATCTATATAATTTTGTATGTATAAATTTCCATGATGGTGGTTGGGTGGCCTTTGACACTGCTTCCTGGCATATTAAATGGACTTGTTATTTTTGTATTTGTATAGTAGAGACTCTATATGGGGTGTGATGATTTATAAATATGTTAATTTTATGATTCCATGTAGATTTATGATTGAATTAAGGTTATTTCACTTTGAAAATGTGACCTCACATGAGTCGTTCTGTCTCGGTAGAGGCTAGTGTGTATGGGATATACGTTGCAAGTTTTGGTGTGTTTTTATCCATTGTATGTGATATATCATGTTGATATGTATTATTTCTTTATGCCAAAATATTTATAGTCCTCCATGTAATCTAAATGATGGGTCCATGTGTAAGAATGCTTCATATGGGTAGATCTGATGTGACGACCTCCCTAGAATACTTGGGATGGGTCGCTGTTGTGATATAACATCCCAAGAGTCTTGATATGTTTTCAAATATTTGATATACTATTAATATTAAATGTAATAATTTCTTAGGTTTCTACATCACTTGTTCTAAACAATGTAATGAAAGTTATCAAATTCTATATATTATAATTTTTTTAGGTATTCCTTATTTTAGGTCTACATGTATTGGTTCCACCCCTAGGAATCTCTGATTCCTATCTAGGTATATTAAATAAATCTTTAATTATTAAAATGTTTTATCAATACATTTTTATATATTCTAGTTGATTTAATGCGAATTTATTATTCTTGTTTATCATATTTGGGTTTTTATTACTCCTTAATTTCCTATATTATATTTTAACTTGTTTAGGGTATTTAATAAAGACTTTGTGTATATCAATAAATAATTATTATTTCAATTTGTTTCTTGAGACTCATAACCCATCTCTTTTATAGAAAACTATCATTCTCATCAACTTCATATCTCTAAGATTTATTATTTTAATTTATTGCTTGAAACTCATACCCCATCTCTTTTATGTTTCTTTTACTACTCTGAGAATTGTTCATCCCATAGATGACTACTAGTTTGATTATTTCAAGCATCATAATTTCATGTCTAAAGGAGATGGAGGATGTGTGTAAAACAAAAAAATGAAATAATAAATGTTAAGGAGATGATTTGATGAGGATGATAGTTGTATATAACTTTCACCTTTGAATGAATTCATTGGATAAATCCTATCGTAGTATAGTAATTCTTTTCTTAAATTCAATTTCCCTTTTTCTTCAATATACTAGAATTCTTTGAAATAATTAAATGTTGAGTTTCCATTTTTATAATTGTATATAACTTTCACCTTTAATAATGAATATCTTATGTTTATTTATTTATTTATTTTACAAAATTAATATTTGAATAACTAAATAGGATGGATATGAATTAAAAATGGATTCACATTAATAATTTGACAAAATAGTATTAAGATGTAGTTAAATAGTTCATTAAGTTTTCAAGAGACCATGCATACGACCTTTCTCAAATCTTATATCCATCTTTACATTGTTTTTATTCAAGAAAAATTAGTTTGAAAGAGTTGGAAGAACATTTGATTTATTATGGAATAGATCAGAGCTATAAATGTTGGACTAAACATGGGAAAAAACTTTTTGTGGACATCTATTGAGATGATAACATGGTTTATGAATCATTTGATATTAATACTCGTGTAAATAATTTTGGATATTGCATAGAATAAATGACAATAGAAATTAAAGATGACCTTCATGATTATTCAAAGTTGTTTGAGGAGTTAAATAGCTATGAAAAAAAACTATTGTATAACATTTATTCTAAATACACAAAATTGTTAGCTGTATTGATGTTATATAATTTTAAATTTGGTAGTAGATAAAGTGACACCAGCTTCACAAAACTACTTGGTCTCCTAAATGATATGCTATCAGAAGAAAATGAACTACCATACCAAAAATATGACACTAAATGAATTTTATATTCAATGGACATGATCTCTAAAAAAATACATGCTTGTCAAAGCGATTGAATATTTCTTCATAAGGACCATGAATCAATCATAAAATTCCCTATGTGTGGTGTAAATCAATACAAGAAAAATGAATCAAGTCCTTAAAAATATGTATGGTAATTTAATATCATTCCATGGTTTAGAATACTATATGGATGTTAAGAAACCATGAGACAACTGACATGTAAAGTAGATACAAGAATTAAATATGGCAACCTATGTTATCTAGAAGATTCTTCTCTGTGGAAGAAAATTGAATACGAGTATCCGGAATTTGGAAATGAGTCGAGAAACTTTCATTTTGAATTATCTATAGATGGAATAAATACTTTTGGTGTACAAAGTATTACTCACAGTACATGGCCCTTTATATTGGTAAATTATAACTTGCTACCATGGTTATACATGAAGTGAAAATAAATTATGTAGTCTTTGCTTATATATGGACCAAAGCAACCTGGTAATGATATTGATGTCCATTTGAATCCATTGATCTAATATCTGGAATTGATGTGGGATAGAGGTGTTAGAATGTATGATGCCCATAGAAGTGAATAATTCACATTTAGGGGCATGTTGTATGATATTATTTATGACTAACCCATATATGGAAATTTATATGGCTATATTATTAAAGGAATTTTGGGGTGTCCCATTTGTGAAAAATTCACATACTCAGTTCATTTGAAACATTCCTCGAATACAGTGTTTTTAGGACATCGAAATGTTTTACCTTGATAATATAAATACTGATCCTGGATGACAAAATTCAATGGGAATATCGAACAAGGTAAAACACCATCTCTAGTAATGGGTGATAAATAGTAAAATAAAGTAAAATATATTAACACTATTTTTGGTAAACCATTTTTGAAAAACCTTACAAAATTAGGTTGGAAGAAGTGATCAATTTTATTTGAATTATTTTATTGGATTTTTTATGTCAGACATTTTATTGATTTCATGCATGTATAAGAAAATGTATTTGATAGAGTTATTTGAATGTTGATAAATTTTCTTTAAAAAATTAAAGATATAATTAAGGCTAGTTTGGACTTGATTTAGATCTAGATAAGGGATGAGTTGGCACTAGTTAAGGGTAAAAGGTGGACTTTTATTCCTCCAGCAGCTTAAAATATTTCCATATAATAAAAATTGCAATTTTTACTTTTTTTTAAAAGTGTAAAAGTTCCATAGGGTTATTAATCAAATAGCAAGAATGTCGTTTTAGTGACTAATTTTAAGTTACAAGGACTAAAATCACATGACTGTCATTTTTTTATGCAAGATTTAATGCCTGTTTCTTTTCGTTGAATTCTTCCTCAAAATGTATGAAATAAAATAAACAAATTGTTATTCATTTTCAAATCCATATATTGTGAAGTTATAAAACCAATGAATTTTTCCATCATGAATAATGAGGTTGCAGTCATATTATGTGAATAAGAGTTATTCTACCCATAATCTTTCGTTTATATAATGGTCTACCTAATGGTTCACTTGGTTTGAGAGATTTAACTATGTCGTTCTATCTATTACAGATGTATGTACCCCATTGAATACAATATGAATATTTTTAAAGGGTATTACAATAAATGAATTTCTTCAGAAGGTTATATTATAGAATGATATATTTTGAAGAATCTATTGAATTATGTACTGATTACCTATTATATGTTGACAACATCAGTATCCCAAAGTATCATCGCAGTGAACGCCTTATGAGTGGATGTATTTTTGGAAGAAATGTTTTTATAATTGCCTTGATAGAGTTTGATCACACACACCATTTCATTTTATATAATAGTAAAGATATTGATCCGTACATTGACTTACACAATGAAATTTATAGAGTTTTGAATACATCAAGGGATAAAGGATGGATATCAAATACATATAATTAGTTGTTTATAGGATGGTTATGAGATCAAATTTAAAAGGGTTTATTTGAAAATTAAAATTCAATTTCTAAATGAATTCAATGGCTATATAGAGGACCGATTGAAATTTTTATATCTTACAATAGTTTTTTAGTCAATGGTTATATGTTCTATACAAAATAATATTATGACTACTTTAGTATAGAAAATAGTGGTGTTACACTTGTGGATGAAGTGATGCACATATCTAGTTCCAAGGATAGAAATCCAATTTATGAAAATATATCACATTTTGGCATTATCTAATAGATATAAGAGTTTGATTATAAAACATTTCAAGTATAGATTTGACATTGAAAATGGGTTAACAATATCAATGCAGTGAAAGTTGATGAAATGGGCTTAGTGAAGGTTAATTTTAGTGTGTAATGGAAAAATGATAATTTTTTAATGATGGAATCATAGGAATTGAAAGTATTTTATGTCTCTGATCCAAAAAATAAGAATTGGTCAATTTTCATACAAACTACAAAAACAAATGTCAAGTTGGATGAAAATTCAATCAAGGACAATACTTTCATTTAGAGATCACATTAATTTCATGATGATCCCAATGTAGATATTGTATTTTATGTTAGAGGGGACCAAAAAGAGGGGATTTTGATTCTCTATAGAGGAACCAAATCCCTGAAACCTTTAAAAAAAATAAAGAGAGTTTAATGAGAAGGTAAAAGTGTTTTTTAATATAATATGTTTTTGTTCATAATATTATATATTCTCTACTTCATGAACATAATCGAAATTAAATGTTTGACTACTCATATAGACAATGTCTTCTTCACATGATGATGCTACCAATACCTTAGAAGAATAGACTATAATGAAGGAAACCCATTGAAAATATGTAAGGGTAATGTTATAATATACTTTCTCTATTTTATTGAAACATTATATAATGGAATGGTGATTTAATTTTCATTATTCCTTATAGATTTAATTTATTTTAGAATATTTTTATCCATTTTTCATGGCTTTTCAAGAAGATAAATTATTCTGTCACTGATCAATCATAGAGGTAATCTTGATGTTTACACAGTAAAATCATTTTCCTTATATTTTTTTCATATGTATGTTTAATTTTTTTTATTATTACTGATATAATAATTTTTTTCTTATACTGGTGGATTCTTTTGTTCAATTTGGGGTGGTATGTTCATCTTTCATTCCTTTATACACATAAAACTTCCATAAAATTATTTTACCTCAAAACGCTTTCATCTCTATAGTGTTTCATTTATCACTTTACTTCAATTTATATCCACTAACTTTGTAGAAAGAGAAATTAAATTGCCTCTTCTCAATCACAGAGGTAATATTGATGTTTTCATAGTAAAATAATTGTCCATATAATTAATGTATTGTTTCATAGTTATGTTTAATTTATTTCTTTTTAATATTAATCTCATAATAATAGTTTTCTTATAAAAGTGGATTATTTTATTCTATTTGGGGAAGTCTATCCATATTTTAGGGCTTTCTACACCAACTATTCAACCGACTTTCCCCCCTCAAAACCTTCCACCCTTGTAGTGTTAAAATTTATCACTTTCCTTTAAGTTCCCTCTACTACTAAATCACAGAGGTAATATCGATATTTCCGCAATAAAATTATTTTCCATATAATTAATATAATATTTCATATTTATGTTTAATTTATTTATTTTTAGTATTGCTCATATAATAATTTTTTTCTTATATAGGTGGATTCTTTTTTTCGAGTTGAGGTGGCTTGATTGAAGATGCTCATGTAGTGTTGGTAGTTAGACTGAAAGTTAATGGAAATTGTTGTAACATTGACATTTTGGATTTTTGTGAATTTGGGATATGTAGGAATCAACCAAACCTAAATCCAACACATGATGTTATCAATATGACTCAAAGTACTTCTTTCTATTTAAAATTAACATCAATTTTAGTAAAAAAGACAACTAACATACTCAAAAACAATTAAAACATATTCTGATTGTTTTGATACTTTAATAAAATGATCCATAATTCATTTTTGATCAGTATTAATCACCATCACCTCAATCTGGTACACAATGTGACTAGTACGACTCAATTTGTCAGTAATGAGTTTAAAATTAATATTTTACTTTTAAACGTTTCACTCACTAAATACTTAGTAAACATGCTTGGATTTTCTTGATAATTTAGGGAATAGATTCATATATCATTTATGACATGTAGTAATAATTCTCATGTCAAACTGATACATGATGTGATCCGTATGTGTCAAAGTGCACATTTTAAGTTTAAAATGTCATTTTAGTAAAAATGAAATGTAATATACTTAAAAATAACAAAACACATTCAGATTATTTTCATAATTTTATAAAATAATCCATAAGTCATTTAGTACATGTAGGAATCAACAGTACTTCAATTTGACGCACGGTGTGACAGGTATGACTTTAAGTGTGTCATTTTTTTCAAAATTGACACCCATTTTAGTAAAAAGGAAAGATGTACTACTCTAAACTGAACAAATGCATTCATATTGTTTTAATGATTTAGGAAAAAAATTCGTAATTCATTTGAGATGTGTATAAAATAGTTATACCTCAATCCGATGCACAATGTGACTAATATGACTCTAAGTGCATTTTTTTTATTTAAAATTGACATCAATTTTAGTAAAAAATGAAAACCAACCTACTCAAAACTGAGAAAATTCATTCATATTTTTTAAATAATTTAGTAAAATGATACATAAGTCATTTTTTATTTCTAATAATCATCCACACCTCAATTCAATACATGATGTGACATTTTGACTCTATGTGTTCGTTATCAGTTTATAATCGACATTTTAGTTCAAAAAGTTTCACTCAATGAAAACTAAGAAAAAATGCCTTGATTTTATTGATAATTTACAAAAACGATTCACAAGTCATTTTTAACATGTATAAATTGGTATCACATCAAACCGATACATGATGTGATCAGTATGAATCAATGTATGTGTTTCAATTTTAAAATGACATTTTAGTAAAAAAGAAAAGCGACATACTCAAAACCGAGAAAAAAATTCATATTGTTTTGATACTTTATTAAAATGATAGATAAGTCATTTGAGATGTGTAGGAATCAGCCACACCTTAGTGTGGTGCACGGTGTGACCGGTATGACTCCAAGTGCATCTTTTTATTTGAAATTGACATCAATTTTAGTAAAATGGACAACTAAACTACTCAAAACTGAGAAAATTCATTCAGATTGTTTTTATACTTTATCAGAATGATCCATAAGTCATTTTTTACATATAGGGATCAACACACCTCAATCAGATAAATGATGTTCCTGGTTTGACTCAATGTCTTCGTTATCTATAAAAAATTATTGTTTTTGCTCAAAAAATGTGACTCACAGAAAACCGATCAAACACTCTTGGGTTTTATTGATAAGTTAGGAAAAATAATCATATTTCAGTTGTAATGTGTTGGAATAATGTTCACATTAAACCAACATACAATGTGATCATAATAAATCAATGTGTGTGTTTCTAGTATAAAATGGAAGTTTTGTAAAAAAGACTACTAACGTACTCAAAACCAAGAAAAAGAATTCACACTATTTTGTTACTTTATTAAAACAATACATAATTCATTTTAGATTTGTAGGAATCATTTTAAATTCAATCTGACCCATGGTGCGATCAACAAGACTTAAATTACAATTTTTTTTAAATTGACATCAATTTTAGTAAAATGGAAAAAATGAACTACTCAAAAATCAATAAAATGAATTTGGATTTTTTTGATACTTTAAAAAATTGATCCATAAGTCATTTTTGAAGTATAGGAATCAGTCACACCTCAATCTGATACACGATGTTCCTGGTATGACTCAAAGTGTCTGTTGTTAGTTTAAAATTGATATTTCATTTTAAATAGTGTTACTCACTAAAAACCGATCAAATACATTCATATTTTCTTGATAATTTAAGAAAATGGATGATAAATCATCTACGATGTGTAGGAATTGGTTTCATGTCAAACCAATACCCTATGTAATAAAAATGATTCAAAGTGCATGTTTCCAGTTTATAGTGACATTTTTGTAAAAAAGATAACTGACATACTCAAAATTGAGAAAAAACATTCATATTTTTTAGATAATTTAGGAAAATGATACACAAGTCATTTGAGACATTTTATAATCATTCTCACCTCAATCTAATGCATAGTGTGACCGATATGACTCAAAGTGCATCATTTTATTTAAACTTTACATTAATTTTAGTAAAATTAATAATTTCTGTTAATTTATTTATTTAAATTATTACTAACATAAGAATGTTTTTCTTATACGAGTGAATTATTTTTCTCAACAAGGTTTGGTTTGTTTGGAAATAGAATACGTCAGTGTTAAGATTAAAATACAAAGGACCATTGATGTTTTTAAATGTATGTAATAATTTGTATTTATGTAATTGTATAAAACAGTGTTTGGAATGTCTATAATATAGTTTTGTATTTTTGTTTTAAATTTTATTTAATTTAAATTATATACTGGTACTTGTTTTTTTGATATTTGATATGTTTTTGGTGCTGCAATGTGCTATTACAACACATTTCACTGGTGGTGCAGTGCACTGTTGCATCACACTGCAGTATGGCCCTTTATTAATGATTTTAAAATCAATAATAAATGACCAAATTATCAGTGTCTTTAAAAGCGATGATAAATGTACTCTTTTTTATTAATTTTATAATCATTGGAAAAAGTCCCTTTATCAACTATTCTATAAGTTTTGATAAATTAGGCCTTTAGCAGTGCAAAATAAAGCAATAATAAATGTGGTCCTTTATCAGCGCTTCCAAAATTCTTTTATAAAGGGCCCATTTTTTAACGCTAATAAAGGACCCTTTTATAAGAAAATTTTTAGTGTTGATGGAAGGATAGGGATTTTAATTTCACTCAAATAGTCAGCACTTCTCTAGCACTGATAAATTCCATTTCTATCAGTGTTAAAGATCTATTTTGTTGTAGTGTAAAGAAGAGGTACCATCCTTAACTGAGAATTTTATTTTATTTTTTCCTCCACCTATTTCAAATATTATAAAAAAATAATGATATAATAAACTCATTATTTTCTATATACTAATTTGTTTTATTTTAATGTCATAACCTACAACCATCTTCTCCTATCTTAAATGGGAAACAAAATAGTTGATCTTGTGTGTGGCAGACTACTGCCTCATGAACCGGCAAAATTTTTCCCATAAACTCTTCTCAGGGGTGGATATAATGATGTATCTAATGGTTATATACTATAATAATTATATAATTATACTTATTTAATTATTATATTATATATAACCTTTTTATTTCCTTTATTTAAATAATATGACAACTTCACTCATTTATATGGCATACTACCACCACACAAAGGGACATGATTCATTTTTCACATACTATTTACTTAGAAGGTAATAAATCATAGATTTATTGAATATATATGATATATATGTATTGATTTTGATTATGTAAAATTTATATACCATTATATTTTTCACCCTTTCACCCATTAAGAAAATGATATTGCCGCTCGTGTGTATATACAACTTATCACCTCCACGAATCGATGTTATTCATTCTCCAAGTTCAAAATTAAATAATGATTACGAATATGTATGTAATGAAAAAAATGATATTTATAACTTTAATATAATTCTTTAGATTATGGAACTATAACCTATATTCAACATATAAACTTTCTATATAAAACATGTACGTGAAATCAAGGAAATTAACACCCAAAACCAAAGTGATAATGAATGATTATTAACAACTATGTAATAAGATATTATAAAAGGATCATATATAATATTATAAAAATTAATATGGTTCTAGATTAAGTTAATAAAATGTTTAAAAACACTATATAGTATTTTTTAAAACTCTCAACTAAAGGGAATCATGAGGTAAGAAGTTTCTTAACTCAATTTCCATTCATTTGGTTATACGACTACTTCATTGACTATATTGTAAAAAAAAACTGTGTAATGAATTTTGATTTATTTATGTTTTATTTCCTCTCTTTTTTACTTAAAATTTTTGAGAAAACGTTTTTAAGAAAACCTGACTTCATTTCTCTCTTTGGTCCAAAATACTTTTTCTTCAAAATCTATATTTTCTATAAAAATTCAATTTTTTTTGTGCTATAATTATTTAAATTAATTTTTACCCTTAATTTATTTTTAATTATTTTTAAGGAATATTCTTTTATTTCTTTGAACATGGTACTTTTTGACTTTTCTTTGAAAATTGTGAATGTAATATATGTTTTTTAGTGTATTCGGTATTAATGAAACTCTTCTGCCATCACAACCAACTGATGTTTTAAAGATCCCTATTTAAGTTTCAAAAGTTATTTTAAAAAAATGTTTTCTTGAATGATTGAGAATGTTTTATATTTTAAATAATTGTTTTTAAAATGTAAAGGATATTTTCCTCATGAAATTTTCAACGCGACCTTTCAAAATCATTTTCCTTATAAGAAGACATCCTTCGATGTTACTCAAAGTGAAATGGTTATTCTAATCAAGAATTTTTTAAATCCTTTTAAAAGTATTTCAATCAATGAAGAAAACCTTTGATGTTTTAGATTTATTTTAAATTATGTATTCATGTTTCTCACCTATATACATAGTTATTACCCCTTCATTTCATGGGGTAGTACATGCTTTATGACCATTTCTCAAATGTCTTCATTATGAAGTTTTCTTTGAATATGATATGAAACAATATTATTCAACCCATTTTCTTTCTATTGATAATTCTTATATTATGACTTATGATTTATTTCCTTTATGTGTCACATATATATCATGAACTTTCTATGATGGGTGCACCCAAGTAATAATCTAATTCATTGGGTAAATCTTTAGTTTCATGAGGAATCATGTATAATAGTAAGGAGTAAACCTAATCTATTATGGGACTCTGTCCACCATGTGATGTTTTCCTGGATGTTATCCTTAACTTATGTTTGTGTCCTTTTTTGTATTACTGCCACATTTCCTATGATACCATGATCTTATGATACAATGTTATTTATGTTATCTTTCCATGTGATTACTTATAAGTGTTCTATTTATGAAATCATGTTATACTTTTAAATCACACATACTATTTCCTTATCATGTTTATTCCTATACTGGTATTTTCATCTCACCCCTTTTGTCTATTTATTCCCCCAGTTATCCCATATAATTTAGAAGAGTTAAATGATTTTGGATCTCGTTAAGGAGAATGAAATTAAAAGGATTATTTTTAGTCTCACTTTGATCTATTATGAACATAGTCATCCTAATTCACTAGTCATTTGTGATACTTATATTGTATTAATAAATACTTATGTTTAGAAATCATGGAATATAAAAGGCTTGGGTCATCATAAAACCAATCCTCTTCCTCAAAAGGAATGCTGGATCAATGTATATTTTCATTTACTATCATGATCTTAATAAAATAACAATCAAGAACAAGTATTATATACCCCACAATGCACTATAAAATCATTATTTATGGTTGAATGATGTTTTAATACCATTAAATAAATTTCATAATATCATGTTTCTATATATAAATAATATATCATTTATAATGATATACAAATATATATACAAATATGATTTCATTTAACAATTTCATAATGATAATGAATATATTCTCAATAGTCATGTAACAAACAAGGGACCTATATACCTTTATATTTAAATTATATAATATTGTTTTTCACACAACATATATATTCCATTTCATGTTTTATTTTTCTTATGAATCGTGATTCTTATCAGTACAATGTTTTCTAAAAAATATGAGTTATAGTATATTATATATCTATGTTTACTTCTGGTATTTATAAAACAATGTTCCTTTCAATATTTTATGAATATAATTAAATGTATATTTCATTCTTATTAAATTTTTTTATTTTTTATGGTGGAGAATGATATTTAATCTCCTTAGTTATGGAATTTTATTTTATTGATATCTTATTTTAATCTAAAATAAATTTGGTAAGTTTATTTTTTTATTTATATTTTACTCTAATAAGATAAAGAAAATATGTTTACCTTATCATATTTATTTATTTATTAGTGAAATTATTCTATAATCTTGTTTCGTTAAAAATAAAATAAAATTATAAATGATCAAAATTCAAATATATTATATATATATGAAATATTTGGTGTTATATTATCTCCCCTTAACAAAATTTTATTCTCTTAATTTTTAATTAACTTCCAAAGTTTCAACTTGTTGAATTCATATTAAGATATTATGTTATGGTTTCCACCTATGCTCATTGATTAAAATCTTACCCTTTAAACTAATCTTGTTTAGTTGATATTTTGAATTACCATAAATAAAGTGGAAAGGTAAACTCAATATATTTATAATTATTTTACCTGAGATATTTATCTAAAAATATCATTTTTATTTTATAATATTTTCCTTTATAATTCAGAAAGAAACTTCCGAATTCTTAAAAATAACAAAAAACTACTCAAATAGTAACTTAAAATTCATTAATTTATTTATCATAACAATCCACCCAATTTTCATAAGAAATTACTTGGTTCCATTTCTTATAGAATTCGTCATTTTCTTGTAAATGAAATATCTTAATATGTTATTAAGAAACACTACTTGCTATTAATATGATAAAATTAATATAATCCATAATATTAATGTCTTATATACATTAGAAAAATATTAATTATTAAACCCATAACATATTTCTTTATAGAATTTCATGATATTTGTTTGAAAATTTTATATTTTCTTTCTATATTTTTCTAAAACTAGTGCATAATGATTCTACTAAACATGATATGATACCAACTATAACACTATAGACACTATTCACCAATATTTAGTGGGTTATTCATTTCATGTTAGTTAGATTATTTGATATCACATGAAAAAGATCCAAAGTTTAGTTTTCCTTTGGAGACTAGATGCACACTCGAACATTATTTTATATTATTATGACATAAAATATATGGAACATAAATAAATTATTTAAAATAAAAATTATTCTTTCATCAATGCCATCCTTAAAATTTTATACATAGTAGGCCACTTCATTTCTTGGGGAAATATAGAAACATAAGAAAATAGTGAATCCATACACTCAGTAAGGGGAAAATCAGAACATAATCAAATATGGAAAAATAATGGCATAAAAAATATATTGTAAATAGATCAACAATTGATTCTATATAAAGCCATAAGCATAAAATAATCCATGAATATTATAGTAATAGAAATAACTAATTACATGAATAAAAATAAATTATTTCTAAATGGTAGATTTCATAATTCCAGTCATCAAAACCATACCATCAAGGCCTTGTAGTAAGGAATCATATAAAAAATGTTGTTCATAGAATAAATACAAAAACTAGTTTTTCTCCTGAGAATATTACCCATGAATATAATTTCTTGTGTTTCATTTGGTTTTGAACCCATTTTCCAAAGGTGGTTGGTCATTAGGATGAACTAATGACTCTTTATATTACACATCAAGGTCAATTGGATAAGAGGTAATCTCATCCCATTAAGGGTATTATTTCCTAGTATTGGAATCTCTTATAAATTGAAGATATATTTATGAAATATTTCATATTCACAATACCAATTACCCTTTTCATGAATGTGATTGATCAACACCATACTTTTATGATATCATTTTTGTGTATCATAGGTTATCCATCACTATTTATGAGTGGTTCTTCATCTTACCCCATTATTATTTGATTACATATGGTTTAAATCCACAGAGTTGGTAACTATGGAACTTGTCCATTGAATTTGTCTAAGTTAACCCTGGGGGTCCTCTAGCTAATTATTGTAGTATTTTCCATTAATTTGAAAAATTTATAACTTTGAAAATTCTCATCACCAAGGTTTATGGCATGAAACTTGATTTCATTCCATGAAAAATCATGTTCCAAATACCTTTGATTCCTTTCATGATCTGGATTCATATGGTGATTTTTTGTATATTCATGGAATGAATCTAAGTTCCATGCCACAAATATTACTACCCATCATTGTTTTTTTTATTTTTGGCTCCAATGTACACTTTGAACTATAAACTATTACCATGAACATATCATGATGTGAATTATCTTTTCCCAATGTGAATCTTGATCATATTTTATTGTTTTTATTTAAATAAAATTTAAAATTCAATCTCCCACAAATTAATAAAACATTAAATATATTGTAAATAATTATTATTTTAATTAAAAAATATATGTATTTATTTTTTAAAAATATATGACTGAAATTCATCTATCATATTCCACCACACTTAAACTCATGATTATCCTCAAGAATGAAATATCAACAAATTAAAAAGTATGATCATACTACCAATAGTCAAATACAGGACATGAAATATTATGATTTAAATTGATATTTAAAACATAGCTTGATGGTTATCCTTAATTATGTTTATATCTTAAATCAACGATTAATGAAAAATTAAAATACAAGGCATGCATTTTTCAACTAAAAGTTCCTTATTAGGTATTTAGGGGAGTTGCAAAAAATACAAAAATTTAAACTAAAAACTCCCCTTTTGATGTGATTCGACCATGTAGAGTCTCTTTGGGTTGATTTATACTTTCTTGTGCCTAATTTATGTCCCAAATATAAAAACACACAGGTGAAGGTTCATGCCTTTTTTTACAGAAATTCAAAAATATTTGGGGGAGTGTGTGCCTTACACCTAAAAATATAAAATAAAAAATCCTAAAAAAACTCTAGTTTCATCATGGATGTGCTTTTTTTGATGTAATTTGATTGAATTTACCTCATCAGACCAAGAAATAGAGGGTTGGAAATATTTTACATGATATGTATCCAAAAATGGACTTATCTATGATTTGTCCACATATATGGCCCTCCGTCCTTATTCTGAAAACTGATGTATTATTTCTTGTGATAAAACCTTCTCAACCTAAATCAGTAATATCCAAAAATAGTTTAACATATTAGGAAATATAAATTCTATGTAATAAACCATTAAAACCCATTGAACTTCTTTAAAGTTTTGTGTTGCTTCTGTCCCACCATCATCGGTGATATTATGTCTCAGTTTTCCACTTTTCTTCTTAGCTTTTACTCATTTCTCATCATTATAGATAGTGTGTGTCTCTTGGTTTTACTCTAGGATTGAAAAATATTCAACTTTTAACCTTTTATATTATTGAAATTCATATTCCCACACATTTTCATTCATCATTGCTCAGTGTATGTTGAAATTTACGTTCTCACATCACACTCCTAGACATAGATCACTAATTTGTATATTAATAAATGCTCTTCCAATTTATAAAAATGATATCCTAATAATAATATGTGTATATAATTCTTATATATAAAGCACCAAAAATTATATGGTAAAGATAAACATGTATTCTTTAATCAAAATGTATTCAACCGGTCTCCGTGGGTATTTCACTATAGAATCTACTAGTTCACGTGTGACTCTTGTTCTCTTCAGATCCTCAAGTCTATAGTTTTTAAAGGTGGATTTGGACATGATATTGACCAGTTCACCAAAATTGAATAAATCATTTCCAAATTTATTTGAACTAATATAAATAGGAATTGAAAAACTAACCGGGTCTTGTTGCTTCTTTGGGGGGTCCTTTTACACCATGAAAAAATATTCTCTCGTGAGTAGTGTCATCCTAATTTCTTCTATATTTTTTTATCCTCACCATTTATTTCATGAACATTAAATACATGGGAATATTTTATAGTGATTATATAAAATTAATATTAATTTTAATCTTTTTAAACTATTTAATAAGCTTACCACTCTATTCTATAATCTTATCACGTTTCAACCTCTATAGAAATGGTAAGTGTGGCTTGTAGAATGGAGGTGGTTCCTTCCTTTATTATTCATTATTATTACTTTTGATTTTACTTGGGTTTTTTAACTTGGTTTTCATTCTATTTCTTGCTCTATTCAAGACAATATTGGGTGATTTTCTTAATTCTTAAGGTGATTTACTTAACCTCTCATCATGGATTATTTTCTAGGTGTCCTAGAAACACACTTCTTGGTCTCTGTTGAAGTTGTTCAATATTATACCATGCTTCGAATTATAGATTTATTAGGGAAATTTTTTATTCATTGATTTCTATTTTAGTTATTTTATAGTTACTATAGTTTTGGTCATGAAAATGGTGAATGTCTTCTCTAAGGATTGAATTTTTCTTGTAAGCGAGGGACCTTGCAGTTCTTGTTGCTGGTATCATTGTTGTCTTGTATTAAAGCCTTGATATTTTGTTTTTCGGTGCCTCTAAACATGAAATTTATTTTGGAAATTTTAATCAACATAGTTTTCATGTTTAGTACATATACCTTAGGAGGGTTTCTTGCCCATCATTTCTCCCAATTTTCTTAGCATGGACTCCATCTAGGCTTCCATGAATTCATTTTTTTCAAAAATATACATCCCTTATCTTTGGGTTCATTTTGTATACCACTAAAACTATTACAATCCATATCATAAAAAGGTTATATCTCTCTTTAGGTGATTTCATCATTAGTGATCCTCTTTCCATGACATCAACTATAGACCCATTTTCTTGTAAAAAACCATTATAAAATGTTTGAGTTAAAATACATATTTCTATTCCATGATGAGAAAAATTTTAAATTAAATATTTAAATAATTCCTATTAGATATAAATACATTCATAATCAATTATTTTAAAATTTAAAATGTTGACCTTGATGTTCATAGATCTTGATATGGGAAGGAATCAGGCTAAGAAGTTTACCACTAACCCATCCCAAGTAGTGATGGTATGGCATGAGAAAATTTAAATCCATTATATAGAATTATAATTTAATGAAAACTAAAATAACTATAGGATTACAACATAAGTTATTACATTATTGAATCAAAAAGTGTCTCATAGTTCAAGGAAACTCCCTATGTGAGTGTTTGAATCCTCACCCCAAATATAGAAAATTTGGTAAAATTTTAGATCATCTGAATTGTAGCTATGTTTTTCCTAATTGATGTGGTATGACTGGAGACACTGTGATAATAGGATTAATACCCACATAAGAGGGTCTTCTACAGTTCATGAGTGTATATATCTTTGGTGGTCTGTGCAGTACTCCTCCAACAATGTCATGTCTTTATTTTGCAGCAATAACTTATTCTTGGTTTTTATTTCATATGGTTCTTTCCAATTCAAGATCATATTCAATATAATATGATTTTCCTTTACCATGAGTGGATTAATCACATGTTAGAGTATAATCTAATACCACAACCAAACAATACCAAGTATAAAACAATTAAATAAAATAAAAAATATTTGAACTATTTAAAATTAATCTAAGTATAATTGGAAACCTCCCTTGATAAAATCTCTAAAAATTTTACCAGCTCGGATGGCATCATTATTTCCTGTGGTTCTAAATATAATTTAATAATGAAATTTTATGCCCAAACTTACACTACTGTCTTAATTAAATATAGAATTTATTAAGTCCAAGTTCAAACCCAAGGGATTCATTTATAAAAAATTAGAAAAATTATAAATAGTTGAATAAATTTCAATTAGGAGAGAGAAGAAAGATATTTGGTTTGAAATCAATTTGATAAAACGTTTTGAGTTTAGTAATTTTCAGGTTCTTATGCTAGTGGATTAATGATTAATCTCTCTTAGTTATGTTGTTTTTAGAGTTGAATCTATGAAAGTCCTTGGTATTGGTGCTTATTCTCCAATGTATCAATTCACCCTTTTCATATAATCAATTATATTAGGTAGGTTAATGAAGTAGGTGATTCAAGACCATGTTCAAGCATAATCATTTGATTCGAAAAAATGGTTATTCATGAATTAGGTTAAATACTTGTATATTTGTTGATTCCTACAGATTCAATTATCAATGGTCATGATGAAAGGTAAGGTGGGACGTAGAATTAAGGCTTGAAAATACAATCTAACTTAAAATAAAATAAAATAAAAACATCTAAATTGAACAATCCCCTTATGATTACATCATTTGAAACATATGAAAATTATGCCCTCATACTAGTCATGAGTGGGTGAGAGAGGGGGAAGTAGAAAATAATTCCTAAGGGAATTATGGACTATCTTAGAGGAAGAATTTGCAGTGTAAAACTTCATACCCAGGTTTAGGATCTATTCTTTGATGCCTTTGAAACACTACCATTCCTTATATTTATTGAAAAAACCACCCCATGGGTGTCATAAATTTAATAAATTCATCTGTTGAATGTGTCTAAATAAACCCTAGGTTTATCATACTAATTATTGTGGGATTTGGTCTTAATTCAAAAAATTATGAACATTGAAAATTCCTATCTCCCAGTTTTATGGTTCCAACCTTACATTAATGCCATAAAAAACTGGGTTACAAATCCATTTGATTCCTTTCACAACTTGAATTCATGTGATGATTTCTTTGGATGTTTATGGAATGAATCTAAGTGTTACACTGTGAATGTTGTTTTCCAACCCCATTTTTTTTTTAAATTTTTCTTCCAGCATACTCTTCGAGCCTTGAATTATGACCATGAACATCTCACGACACGAATTATCTTATCATGACCTGAATCTTGAATATTTTTTTGTTATTATATTGAATAAAATTTAAAATGAAACCTTCCAAAAATAAAATAAAATATTATATGTATTAGAAATAATAATAATTATTATTACAAAGTCAATTATTTAAATCTTTAAAAATATATAAATGGAATGTATCTATCAAATCTGTTCAAAAGAAAGATGGAGTAAAGTCCACCCCTTATGAAGATCCTTTGGTTCAAACCATTGACCTTGATGTGAGAGTAAATACCATTTGAGTTTTCATTAATGTAATTCATTTATCTTGTTAATATTATGAGGCCGAGAGTGGATTTATTGGTTAGCCCATAATTTCTATGGTGATGTTGTTATATTTATAGTATAGTTGTTGGATTATATATTGGTGATGGAAGAATTCAATTTATATGAATTTTTATGTAATCTTTCTCTGGTCTTATATTATTAGTTTTTTTATGGGTTGTGTTTGAAGAGTTTAAATCTATGGGAAGTTATTATATAGTGAGGATAACACTATCAATTTGTTTTTTGTGTCAAATACATGTATCTTTTTGAATCATTGTGGGATTCATTTTATATTTTAGGATCTATGTTGAGATGGAATTCTTAGAATTATGAAAACATTTGGTGTGTTTCATGTGTTCTTAATTTATAACATTTTATTGATTTATATGATATAGAATGCTGTTTGTGTTTGGAATGTTCATGCTTTAGTGGTCACTAAGTTTCTATCTACTTCATTTGATGTTAGCCTTGTATTAGGACTTTGATTTTGAATGATTATATAAAATAAATCTTGGGTAGGTGTTGGGGAAAGCAAGATCTAGTTCTAGTTATACCTTGATGTTTTGTTAGTTCATTAGGAGATAATATTTCAGTAGAAAGATTCGGATTTATCCTCACTTTACCTAATTCTAGACTATGTAGTTCTTGACGAGGTGTTATTTATTTAGAATAATTTTCAATTTTTCTCCATAGCTCTATTGCATGATCTTCTTTAGTGGATTTTCTTGAGGTAATAATATTTTTAGGACTCTTGTTTTAGTTTAATGTCTATGGATTATCATGTGTGGTGTTTTTGAGGTCACCTTAGGATATTGATGGTGTTTTAATCACTAATTGAGTAGTTAAGGATATGAAATCCATTTAATAAATATGGAACATTTGGTGAACTTTTATTTGGATAGATTCTTATTCTTTCCCGAGCTAGTTCTTTGGTTTTCTCTAGGTAGTCTAGTTTTTGGATCAAGAATTTGGAGTTGTTATATTATAATATAAATTTTTTAATTGGTCTAGTTTGGAATAAATTTAAATTTTTTATTAATGTTGAACGTTTTGAGTCTCTTTATTGTTTTGGTTCGGTATTTTAGCCTTGGTTTTATTTATCCTCTTGAGTTAATTTACTCCTTATTAACCATTTCACTTAAATATTTCTTAGGAAATAAAGCATAATGGTGGGAAGAATTGTCACTAACCAACCTTGGACAACTCTATATTTTTATTTATTTTTTATTCTATTTTTCTCCCTTCTTCTTCGAGGTGTCTTTTTCTAGAATCTTGGTGTGTTTTGGGTGGCATATAGTTGGGGCATGATTATGGGAAACCATGCGACAATATATTGGAAAGGATGTATCTCATTTTGGGATTCCAGATAAGGTTTAACGATCGGTGAATTATTAATAAAAATGATGTGTTCTTCTCAAAAAATATTACACCTTTGGATAAAGGCATTTCTCATGGTTGGTGCACAAGATGGAACATAGCTTACCGAATAGTGCAGAATAATCATGTGATGAGAATTCATTATTCAAAAAAATATTTTAGTGACATAAAACTTGTCCCATTGGCCCTATTATTTCTCCCTTGTCATAGGATCTCAAAAAATATCCCAACCATTTTCATTTTTAACGTCTATCCTCCTTCCAAATAGAAATTCTGATGGACCTTGTGGTATCAGCTCTGGAGAATTTAGGGTATGATCTCATTATTTGTTGTTCTTCAAAGTTTCTATATACATCTACTTTTTTTATTGAAAGGAATATTATATTTAGGATATTTTCTATATATATAAGCTTCATGTTATGATCTAACAATATTTATCTTCAATTAGTCATCAAAATAGGTGGAATCCTTTGGATTCAGGTTGACCATTGTGTGAATATTTGAGATCACTGCGTAAAGTGGTCTATATATCTCATCCATTGAATTTGGGATAGTTGAATCTGAATTTAATGTTATGTTATTAATGGTTTTGGATATTGTCTAGATTCATATATCCCTCTTATCCATTGGTTTGTGAATCTTATAGAATTTTTAGAGTTTCCTACTGTTTGAGGTAGGTGTCTTAATTATCTTCCTTTAAAATTGAATCTATGATTTTTATTCTTCCATCTTGGGTTGTTGATATATCATAGTGTTTTAATCTTATATATAGTATCAATATCAAAGAATTTATTTTTTCAAGTGGTTTTAATAAAAGTGGGAAATAATGTTTTATTGTATGATTTGATATGAAAATAGTTTTAAAGGAATATGCCCTAGTTTTGGAAATTGAAATTCCTGGTTGGATATTGATTAATTTACTTGATGTTGTTTGTTATGTTTATTTCCAAAATGATGGGAAAAGTTTTATTTTCTAATATCAAGTATGTTTGACAATTTTTGATATAATAATTTGAAAATTGGTATTTATTAAAGTGATATGGTTTATAAATGGTTTTAAAAATAAACTTGAATTTATTTTAAAGACTCAGTATTCTTTGAAAAAACAAGAAATTCCTAGTTTCCACTTTATAAGATTTATTGGAAAATTAAAATCCATAGAATATACCCCTTTATATCGATTGAAAATATAAAATTCTTATGATAGAAGTCCCCCTTAAGGGAAGATGAATTTTATTGTAATGATAGATAGAGGGGGTGTTCTTATTATTAGATCAAAGTGATAGATATAAAGACATGGTGTGTGTGTGGGGGGGGGGGTGAATAGTCATTCTAAAAATTTAAAGAAAAATCAATCAGAATTGTATTAATAAAAGAAACTTCAGTGTGTGTTATGTTCAAGTTGTGAAATGCTGCAGAAAGAAAAGAAATGAATTCAAAGATCTTATAGTGGTTCAGATCACCAAGATCCTAGTCCACTGATCAACCTTCTCTAATATATGAGAAGATTGGTACCCACTATGAAATTCACTTTAATAGGTGTTGAACCTGTTAGATACTTCACCTTTAACAAATACCTGGAGGCACAACCCATGATTATTATTGGATCCTTTAACCTAGTCTATGACATGAATTTTTTTTGGAAGTCACAACCCATACTTCCTTTTAGGTGGTGGAATAACCTAAGATAAGTCCTGATTTTGAGGGGGAAAATAATAAACCCAATATAAACAATTTAAAAATAGATAAAGAAAGATTAAATAAAGAAAAAAATAAAAAATAAAACCTAGTAGAAAGATCTGATGATAAGGACTATGAGGTTAGATGATCTCCATCACTTTGTGATCTTGGAAAGGAAACATAAGTCATAGATCTTCTTGATCTAATGAGCATCTAGAAAGTTCATGACACAAATGTTATAAAAACATTTCTTGATGAATGATATATGTTTAGTTGTTTTATTCTGTACTGATATCTCTTATAGATTAATTCAGAATCATAAACTTTGAATATCTCCTCAGTTCATCAAGTAATTAAATTACTATATTCCATTTGTTATCATGTAACAAAATATAATATTACAATTACCTGCATTTAGAAATAACACACTCAATGCCATAGATTTGGGACATTCTTATATTGCTGCAATAAACTCATTAAGACATTTCTAATGTATTCTATAAAGAAAATAATAGTATTTTATATAATTAAAATAATTAATATTTATCTTATGAACTTGGAGTAAATAAAAAATTCAATTATTATAGAAAATATATCATAACCTAATAACATAAAAAATATTAGTTTTGTAATAATTTATGTTATTTTCTTTAGAAAAATTATAAGAAAGTCATTATAGTATTTATTTATTTTAAAAATTGGTAAAAATAGTTAAAAAAACTTTAAAAAAAGTTAGATTAAGTATTTTTATAAACATGAAATTAAAATAGTGTGTAATAAAAAAATATAATTAAAAAAAATTAAAGTAATATACTGAATGTCTGACAGAAGCCTCACATTTATTATGATTACTATGTGATCCTGTGCGGTCAATATACTTATCGTGCGTGGATGGTCGATATACTCACTGTGAAAAAGTAATCAATTAAAAATAAACAAGCTATCAGTAGAAAAACATGCAGTTAGTATAAAAATATGCATTAGTTACCTCATGAGGTAGGTTG
The DNA here is from genome assembly GCA_963277665.1 of Viscum album. Classification (NCBI taxonomy): domain Eukaryota; kingdom Viridiplantae; phylum Streptophyta; class Magnoliopsida; order Santalales; family Viscaceae; genus Viscum; species Viscum album. Next base: position 577,117,887 of record OY728166.1, read on the forward strand.
TAAACAACACTTAAGGTCACTTTGATATACCATTAATGGTAAGTACTAAGATTTTACTCATTATAAGTTGAATGCACTCCTGACTTGTTTCATGGTTACATAAAGTGATGTTCATGGTCACCTTCATGGTAGGTTGGTCATAACTATCATAGTAGGTACCTGGGGTGATTAATGTCATGCACTGGTGTCACGACCCCCTCCCCACAAAGTGTACCCCTCCTGGGCCGGCAATGTGATAAGGGAGATAATGACCCCCGAGTCCCGCCTCCAGTAGGCCCCAGGTTGGCGACTAGAACCGAGGGTATAATACACACACAAATGGGAGGCATTACCCTCTAAGAGAACACATGCGGAAGAGAGAGATAGAATAAACTCCAATCAACTCCAACTTTGAACTGAGATATAAAAGGAAACCAAGTACATATATGAAATGTCATGAAAAAGTGCTACAACTGGAAGGGGAAACTAAAAGTACCCAAAAGAAAGTAAAACGACAGCGACCACAAGCCCGAACAGCTCCTCCTCCAACCACAATCTAGAAGTAACCAGCTTGTCCTCCAACCAGCTCCAAGTGACCTGAAAAACAGTTTATAAATACATAGGGTGATTATAACAGTATACTCAGTAGGATCCTCCTCATGCCTCTCGTGTAAAAGTAAAGAAATCATGCTAAAGCCCAGTGAACAACAAGTGAAACTAACTCGTCACCTAAACAGGTATACTATGTTCCCAACCTCACCATGGATACTCTCACCAAGTAACGCATACAAGAATATAGCATATAGTAAAGAATATCAAGGGTACCCCGCTACTACTTCCCCACTGGTTTTCCGCTTTGCCCCAACGACATACGTCCTGTGCATCTCTCTCTAAAGGCTTGCCTGCAGACACCTGGGCTAAGCTCCACAACCTGCACCACGTGCACCACAAAGGCTTGCCCGCAGACAACTGGGCTAAGCACCACACCATCCTCACAACCAAAGTAACCAGGTAGTTTCCGGGAGCCACCATAGCTCGTATAACGTGTATCATACATCGAGTATTATACCTCAAGCCATTACAGCCCATACGTCGAGTAAGGATCCTCAAGCCATCACAGCCTATACACGTTACACCTATAGTAGTCCATAGGATACTATATCCAGAATATATGTGTGTGAAATATCCACAAGCCATTACAGCCCTCTACACACATATATGGGTAAAACTAACCACTGTGCCTACCAGCACAAAGATTTACCAAGAGAAGAGAGCGGGGCCAAAGGGGGTAGTCAGCCATTCAACCTCCCATCATAATGTTGGTGAAAACACCCCCCCAGGGCTCAGAATCCCAGGGGTGTCAATTGCCCTTACCGATAGGGTGGAGTAGCGTATAGAAACACAAAAAGTACAGAATATATATAACTCACAACCACACTATGGGCATTACCTAGTCATAGGCACCACTTCAGCTGACGTCTCTCAGACTCCAGGCTGCTACTTCTAAGACTAGGTATCCTATAAGCACACAACCATTTGAAGAGCTTTATTAGATTACTCCATTATTTTATCAGTTCCACTGTACGTTAATTAATTCTTTAAACATTAATTAACCATGAACAATTTACCACATTAAACTAAATTGGCATCACATTCAAAACTGATCCTTTTTAGGATTCACATCACTATTAAATTCCAGTTTCTCCATCCCCGTGGATTATCACCATTTAATCAACCATTCATTACAGAATTACTTTTCCACATTCCCAGGCATTCTAGAAAACTTCTTATTCTTCTAAACACAAAGGAGGCTCAACACGGTGAATAGATATACTACCCGTCGAGTCTTTGCCGCCTATAGAAAGAGCATACACCCATCCTCCATCGAGAGGCTAAACACGAAAAGCACGTGGCATACCCCGCGTGTCTTCAACTCCTTCGGAAAGAGGGTAAGCAAGACCAGCTGCCTTGAGAAGTGGGGAAAAGTAAAGCAGATAAACAACCAAACCAAACCACCAACATCAAACCATCACATTCATCTCATACCATCATCCCTGGTGTCCTCCCCGACACCCACATGCATAAACTGATGCATCTTGCCACACTAGGCGTCATCCGCTGCCACAACCACAAGTCTCCATACCTCCACATATCACAACAGCCATCCAGGCTCACATCAAATCACAAGCAGCAGGAAAACAAAGATCAAAAAATGGGCTCTTGGCCCTTTAACAAGGCATTCAGCCTTCATACAAAATGAGCACTCAGAGCTCCAAACCACAAGGCATTCAGCCTTACAAGCAAGCGGGTAACTCAGAACCCTTTTGAAATTATCGAACTAATAGTTCTTTAATCCATCTAGAATTAACAGATTCATTAACATGCCTCTTTATCTTTAGCCAATTATTTAAAAAATAATTCCAGCTTTACTTTCTTTATCAATTTCCATCATGAACGAGCAACTAATTAAAGAAAATCATAGATATCACTCTATCTAGGAAAACATGAGGCAAACCATTATCACGGTACAAAGCAACAACATGCGATCAACTAATTATTTTAATCCGTTTCAAGTATTTAATTAGGTTCATTTCATTGTGATCCAAAGGGTTAAATCATGCTAATTCTACAGTTGCACATAAACAATTAGAGAAGCCATGAATCCCCTACCTCGAAGAGTTCTTGACGTCCTTTATCCACACAATGGGCCACAATCCTTCTCTCGTGACAACTGCATCCGCCGGAGGATGCCACGGTAGGACAGTACCAACCAACCCCAAGAAAACCCATTAGAACCATGGATATTACATGCTAATATGGAAGGAAGAACAAGAGAAGGTGATCCCCGAAGGAACGATGATAAAACATACCTTATATGGAAGAACGATCGACACAACTTGGTTGCATCAAACAGAGCGGAACTGATCCGAGTAACGTTTGATTGTGAAACTCCTACGGGAATGATTGCAAGGTTCTAGCGTCTCGTAGATGAGAACCAGGAGGAAGAACAATGAAGAATTATATCTCGTTCCCTTTAAAAAAATAAATTAGAGAGGGGACGGTTTAAGATCCGATTTATTCTCCATTAAAAACGGATCGCATTAACCCACGCGGTTTGACCAAGTAAAAACATCCCGGCCTTAGGAATAATTAATATTGGATTTATGGCCTTTGAATCGGCCTTAAAGTCCTTAAAATAAGGTTTTAAAAGTATTTTACGTCAAAGAAAGCGTCAAATTTGCGAAGCTGGAAACACTGTTCACATACTCAAAATTTGGCAAAGTATGGAATCGGTAGCTCTTAGGATTCTGGAAACACTGTTCATTCGTGAAATTTGGCAAAGTATGGGATCGGTAGCTCTCATGAAGTCTGGAAACACTGTTCATTTGTGAAATTTGGCAAAGTATGGGATCGGTAGCTCTCATGAAGTCTGGAAACACTGTTCATTCGTGAAATTTGGCAAAGTATGGGATCGGTAGCTCTTAGGATTCTGGAAACACTGTTCATTCGTGAAATTTGGCAAAGTATGGGATCAGTAGCTCTCATGAAGTCTAGAAACACTGTTCATTCATGAAATTTGGCAAAGTATGGAATCGGTAGCTCTTAGGATTCTGGAAACACTGTTCAAGTCTACCGATAGAAGTCCACCGATAGAACCTCACCGATAGAAACACTGTTCAAGTCTACTGATAGAAGTCCACCGATAGAACCTCACCGATAGAAACACTATTCAAGTCTACCGATAGAAGGTCACCGATAGAACCTCACTGATAGAAACACTGTTCAAGTCTACCGATAGAAGTCCACCGATAGAACCTCACCGATAGAAACACTGTTCACTGAACCTCACCGATAGAAGTCCACCGATAGAACCTCACCGATAGAAACACTGTTCAATGAACCTCACCGATAGAAGCACTGTTCACTGAACCTCAGTGATAGAAACACTGTTCACTGAACCTCACCGATAGAAGTCCACCGATAGAACCTCACCGATAGAAACACTGTTCACTGAACCTCACCGATAGAAACACTGTTCACTGAACCTCACCGATAGAAGTCCACCGATAGAACCTCACCGATAGAAACACTATTCACCTACCGATACTGTTCATAAAACTAGAAACACTCTTCACAGAACTAGAAATTGGTAGTGTTAGCCGAGCTACTGGTAGACAGAAGCTACCGGTAGACCGAGCTACCGGTAGACAGAAGCTACCGATAGACCGAGCTACCGGTAGGCAGCAGCTACCGGTAGACCGAGCTACCGGTAGGCAGCGGCTGGGGGATAAGTCACCTTGACCTCCCATAACACCTCCAACACCAACATTTTCACAAAGTAATGGACCAGGGAGGTCTGGGCCATTACATTAGATACCTCTCAAAACATTCTCGTCCTCGAGAATTAAAAACCAACTCAGAGGAACAGAGGGGTCCGAACAACCACCCCATAAGATACCTCTCAGGGGAAAACCACGATGAGTTGTTCAAAAGCTGGAACAAAACTACGACATCCGAGAGTATGGAAACAAAGAATCCATAACCAAACAATTCAAACATAACATCACATTAAAGGTACATAAATAAAACATGAAAGGTCTAACCATAAAGGAAACGTCATTGCATGAAAAGAGTTAAACATTAAACAAATCTGGGTACTGAGCACGTATCTATGACTCACGCTCCCAGGTACTCTCCTCCATGCCACCGTGTCGCCACAAGACACGAACTAAGGGGATAGAACGCCCACGCAACACCTTCTCCTTGTGGTCTTGGATCTCCATAGGTCGCTCCTCAAAGGTTGCATCATCGTCAATATCGATCTCTCCCCAATCGATAACATGAGATTCATCATGAAGATAACGACGAAGCTGTGATACATGGAAAACATCATGTATCCGACTCATCTGAGGGGGAAGTGCTACTCGATACGCCACAACTCCAACACGAGCTAACACCTCGAAAGGCCCAACAAACCGGGGAGAAAGCTTACTTCCACGACCAAACCTTCGCTGCCCACGATGGGGAGTCACCTTTAGAAACACATGATCCCAAACATTAAACTCTAAGGGTCTCCTCCTTTGATCAACATATGATTTCTGACGATCCTGTGCTATCTTCATCCTCTCACGAATCACCTGAACCATCTCTGTTGTATTCTGCACTAGTTCTGGTCCAAGAATTGCTGACTCTCCGACCCCAGTCCAGCACAACGGAGAACGACATGGCCGACCATACAAGGCTTCAAACGGCGCCATACCGATGGTAGAGTGGAAACTATTATTGTAAGCGAACTCTACCAAGGGTAAGTGCTTCGTCCATGAACCTCCAAAATCAAGAACACAAGAGCGCAACATGTCTTCAAGAGTCTGGATGGTTCGCTCTGTCTGACCATCCGTTTGAGGATGAAAAGCAGTGCTAAGGCACAGTTGAGAGCCAAAGTCATGCTGGAGACCTCTCCACACCCTGGAGGTAAAACGAGGATCTCGATCAGAAATGATCGTCCTAGGTACTCCATGAAGTCTCACCACCTCCTCTAGATACTGCCTCGACAAAACTTCCACTGAGCTCGACTCCTTGATCGCTATGAAGTGGGATGATTTTGTTAAATGATCCACTACCACCCATATAGCATCATGTCCTCCCGGAGATCGAGGTAAACCTGTAACAAAGTCCATTGAGATGTCCTCCCACTTCCACTGAGGAATCTCTAAGTGCTAGAGAAGACCACCAGGAACACGGTGTTCGGCCTTCACCTTATGGCAGACTAAACATCGAGACACACATTCTGCAACTGTACGCTTCAGCCCAGGCCACCAAAACTGACTCCTCAAGGATTGGTACATCTTCGTCACACCAGGATGTACCGCCAAGGGTGAACTATGGAACTCTCGGAGAACCGTCTCGCGCATCGCCAAGGGAACAAAAATCCTGCCATGATACAACACTCGGTGTTGTTCATCCTCCGACCAACCATCAGGGGCCTCACCACATACAACTCTGTCTCTCCAAACTTCCACCTCTAGGTCACCCAACTGAGACTCTTCCACCTTCTGCATCAGGGATGACTGTACCGTCATCTGGAAAAGACAACCTCTACCCCCAACTTCTCCCATATCAAGATGCAAAGCTGATAGCTCTTCCATCACTCTCCAAGAATCACCAGATTCACGCACAACATCATTACGTATCTTTCGGCTTAGTGCATCAGCTACAACATTCCCTTTTCCAGGTGTATACGATATTTCAAAGTCGTATTCCTGGAAGAACTCCATCCACCGACGCTGCCTCAAGTTCAAGTCACGTTGGGAGAAAACATACCTCAAACTCTTATGATCGGTGAAAACCACAAAGTGCTCACCAATGAGGTAATGTCTCCAAAACTTCAGAGCAAACACCACGGTTTCCAACTCAAGGTCATGGGTGGCATAGTTGCATTCATGGGGACGCAACTGCCGAGACCCATAAGAAACAACTAACCTCTGCTGCATGAGGACACAGCCTAGCCCCAGATGTGAAGCATCACAGAAAACATCAAACTGGACTCCCTCCGCTGGAAGACAAAGGACTGGAGCACTTAACAAATTCTCCTTTAGATACTCAAAAGCTGTCTGAAACTGATCAGTCCATATGAACGCTTGATCCTTCCTGGTCAAAGCTGTCATAGGAGTCACAACTCGGGAGAAATTAGCTACAAACCTCCTATAATAGCCTGCGAGACCAAGGATACTTCGCACCTCCGACACGGTCTTGGGGGCTGGCCAAGACACCACTGCTTCTATCTTCGAAGGATCCACAGCTAATCCCTGCTGGGACACAACATGTCCCAAGAAACGAACTTCTCGAGCCCAGAACTCACACTTGGACAACTTACCAAAAAACTGATGTTGGCGAAGAACTCCCAAAACGGCTCGTAGATGCTCTGCATGCTCCTCTTCAGAGGTGGAGTAAACAAGGATGTCGTCGATGAAAACCACAACAAACTTGTCCAAGAATTCACGGAACACAGCCTTCATCAACCCCATGAAAACAGCTGGAGCATTTGTCACGCCGAATGGCATTACAACAAACTCATAATGCCCATGACGACAGCGGAAAGCAGTCTTCGGGATATCCTCATCCTTTACACGAATCTGATGATATCCTGACCGCAAGTCTATCTTTGAGAACCAACTTGCACCCTTCAGTTGATCGAATAGGTCATCAATCCACGGGAGAGGATAGCGGTTCTTTATTGTCACTTTGTTTAACCGACGATAATCGACGCACAACCGCAAACTGCCATCAGCCTTTTTCACAAACAAAACTGGTGCACCCCACGGTGACACACTTGGCCGAACAAAACCACACTACAATAGACCGTCGAGCTGAATACGTAGCTCTCGTAACTCAGAAGGGGCCATCCTATACGGAGACATAGAGATAGGAGACGCTCCTGGCTGTAGCTCGATCCCAAACTCGATCTCTCATCGAGGGGGTAAGGATACAACCTCTTCTGGAAAGACGTCAGGGTACTCCTCTACGACCCTAGGAAACGCCAACTGTTGAACCTCTGAAGAACTCAGCGTCATCCCACCCATCATGGATGATAAGGATGGAACTCGTCTATGACTCATCCGAGGATCTCTCTCACCAACAAACACCACTTTCTCTCCATATTCATCAAAGAAAACGACCTTCTTCCTGTAGCAATCCACAACAGCCTGCACCGAATACAACCAATCCATGCCAAGTATGACATCATATGGTTATATTCGCAAACATAGAAAATCTCCCCAAGAGCGGTGTTTCCCCAACACTATCTCACAGTCTCTACATACTTCAAACAAGTCAGCTCGACCTCCAACTGGTGTAGTCAACGCCAAGGGCACTGGAAGCCTCTCTACCTCAAGTCCCAAAGCATGGAAAAGGGTAGGTGATATGAAGGAGTGTGTTGCTCCTGAATCAAACAAGGCATACACCAAGGTAGAAAACAAGCAAAGGGTACCTCGAACGACATCTGGCTCGCCTGGGGCTGGTAACGCTAGAGCATGAAGCTGACCAAGACCTCCTCCACGACCTCTCTGACCCTGATGACGACCACCAACATGGCCGCGCTCTGCTCTCTGAGGACGGGGAGCGTCATGGGGCTGTCCTATGCCTGCTCCATCTACCCTTTGGTGATCTAAAGCTGGTGCAACCTGCTGCTGCTGCCTCGACTGGAACTGCCTCAACGGAGGAACCTGGAGTGGAGCGCCTGGTGCACGATGACTGCTCTGAAAAGTCGGGCACTCCCGCTGCTAATGACCACGACCACCACAAGAAAAACAAGCACCTGATCCCATGGCATAGGTCTGAGAGTTTCTGCCTCCAGAGAAACGAGATGGGAAGGGCTGGGACCTACCCCCAGGTGAACGGAAACTCTTCTGTCCTGAAAACCGGGAACCCCAGACCACAACTCTGCTTCGTGAGGAATCATGACGATTCCCCTCTCATGACGATCCAGTCCTGGACAAAGTCCTCTCAACAACCTCTGCCCTCGCCAGCACCTCAAGATATGTCTTCAGCATAAATGGGGTGACCTGGCGCTGGATCTCTGGACGCAAAGCCTCCTCAAAATGCCTCGCCCTGGCCTCATCATCTGGTAACAGGTCTGAAGCATATCATAGAAGGTTCCTGAAACAGATTCCAAACCCTCGAACACTGGCACTCCCCTGTCGAAGGGTGAGAAGCTCCTGGCGACTGGACACCTTCACAGTCGACGAAAGAAACTCGACTCTAAACCTATCTCGAAACTCATCCCATGAGATTGATGACTCCTCACGATCACTGAGGAACAAGAACCACCACTGCCTCGCTGCTCCACGCAGCATCGTCACAACCAAGGAAACCCAGCGTTCCTTCCAAGAACGAATCGAACTGAAGCCTATCTCAATCTCCTCCAACCAGTATTCTGTGACTGCATCTGAAACGGATCCCTCGTACTTCTGTAGACTCTGGCGCTGAAACTCTCGAAGTGTCTTCCTCCAAGTGTCATCTTCATCAACCTCTACTCGGCGGTGATCTGCTGGAACAGCCTGCTAGGCATCTTCTGTACAAACCTGACGAGGACGTCGACCTGGAACCATACCTACAAAATAACAACTGTTAGAGCTCCTAAGCCTCGAATATGGAAGACTCAACATTAATTAATTAATTGTTTTGTTTTATTTATTTTAGGTTACCTATCCCAAGGTCTACCCATTCAAACACAAGCGCAAAGAATAATGATGCATGATCCCTTCCTAGGTCTCTACCCTGCAACCGGTATCACTTTGTTTAGTAGCCATTGTAAACTTAAAGGTCCGTGCAACAGATCATAGGGGGCCCTGAACGCCTATGTCTCTGCTGGTCTCCAGTGTTTACCCCACTTGCTAAACATGAATGACACCGTTTCCCTACCATCCCATGCATCATCACCTGTGCCTAACTCTAAACTCCATCCTATCCCTCAACCAGGCCTCTGATACCACTCTGTCACGACCCCCTCCCCACAAAGTGTACCCCTCCTGGGCCGGCAATGTGAGAAGGGAGATAATGACCCCCGAGTCCCGCCTCCAGTAGGCCCCGGGTTCACAACTAGCACCGAGGGTATAATACACACACAAATGGGAGGCATTACCCTCTAAGAGAACTCATGCGGAAGAGAGAGATAGAATAAACTCCAATCAACTCCAAATTTGAACTGAGATATAAAAGGAAACCAAGTACATATATGAACTGGAAGGGGAAACTAAAAGTACCCAAAAGAAAGTAAAACGACAGCGACCACAAGCCCGAACAACTCCTCCTCCAACCACAAGCTAGAAGTAACCAGCTTGTCCTCCAACCTTCTCCAAGTGACCTGAAAAATAGTTTATAAATACATAGGGTGAGAATAACAGTATACTCAGTAGGATCCTCCTCAAGCCTCTCGTGCAAAATTAAAGAAAGCATGCTAAAGCCCAGTGAACAACAAGTGAAACTAACTCGTCACCTTAACAGGTATACTATGTTCCCAACCTCACCATGGCTACTCTCACCAAGTAATGCATACAAGAATATATCATATAGTAAAGAATATCAAGGGTACCCCGCTAATACTTCCCCACTGGTTTGCCGCTTTTCCCCAACGACATACGTCCTGTGCATCTCTCTCTAAAGGCTTGCCCACAGACACCTGGGCTAAGCTCCATAACCTGCACCACGTGCACCACAAAGGCTTGCCCGCAGACAACTGGGCTAAGCACCACACCATCCTCACAACCAAAGTAACCAGGTAGTTTATGGGAGCCACCATAGCTCGTATAACGTGTATCATATGTCGAGTATTATACCTCAAACCATTACAGCCCATACGCCGAGTAAGGATCCTCAAGCCATCATAGCCTATACACGTTACACCTATAGTAGTCCATAGGATACTATATCCAGAATATATGTGTGTGAAATAACCACAAGCCATTACAGCCCTCTACACACATATATGGGTAAAACTAACCACTGTGCCTACCAGCACAAAGATCTACCAAGAGAAGAGAGCGGGGCCAAAGGGGGTAATCAGCCATTCAACCTCCCATCAGAATGTTGGGGAAAACACCCCCCAGGGCTCAGAATCCCAGGGGTGTCAGTTGACCTTACCGACAGGGTGGAGTAGCGTATAGAAACACAAAAAGTACAGAATATATATAACTCACAACCACACTATGGGCATTACCTAGTCATAGGAACCACTGCAGCTAATGTCTCTCAGACTCCAGGCTGCTACTTCTAAGACTAGGTATCCTATAAGCACACAACCATTTGAAGAGCTTTATTAGATTACTCCATTATTTTATCAGTTCCACTGTACGTTAATTAATTCTTTAAACATTAATTAACCATGAACAATTTACCACATTAAACTAAATTGGCATCACATTCAAAACTGCTCCTTTTTAGGATTCACATCACTATTAAATTCCAGTTTCTCCATCCCCGTGGATTATCACCATTTAATCAACCATTCATTACAGAATTACTTTTCCACATTCCCAGGCATTCTAAAAAACTTCTTATGCTTCTAAACACAAAGGAGGCTCAACACGGTGAATAGATATACTACCCGTTGAGTCTTTGCCGCCTATAGAAAGAGCATTGACCCATCCTCCATCGAGAGGCTAAACACGGAAAGCATGTGGCATACCCCGCGTGTCTTCGCCTCCTTCGGAAAGAGGGTAAGCAAGACCAGCTGCCTTGAGAAGTGGGGAAAAGTAAAGCAGATAAACAACCAAACCAAACCACCAACATCAAACCATCACATTCATCTCATACCATCATCCCTGGTGTCCTCCCCGACACCCACATGCATAAACCGATGCATCTTGCCACACTAGGCGTCATCTGCTGCCACAACCACAAGTCTCCATACCTCCACATATCACAACAGCCATCCAGGCTCACATCAAATCACAAGCAGCAGGAAAAAAAAGATCACAAAATGGGCTCTTGGCCCTTTAACAAGGCATTCAGCCTTCATACAAAATAAGCACTCAGATCTCCAAACCACAAGGCATTCTGCCTTACAAGCAAGCGGGTAACTCAGAAACCTTTTGAAATTATCAAACTAATAGTTCTTTAATCCATCTAGAATTAACAGATTCATTAACATGCCTCTTTATATTTAGCCAATTATTTAACAAATAATTTCGGTTTTACATTCTTTATCAATTTCCATCATGAACGAGCAACTAATTAAAGAAAATCATAGATATCACTCTATCTAGGAAAACATGAGGCAAACCATTATCACGGTACAAAGCAACAACATGCGATCAACCAATTCTTTTAATCTGGTTCAAGTATTTAATTAGGTAAATTTCATTGTGATCCAAAGGGTTAAATCATGCTAATTCTACAGTTGCACATAAATAATTAGAGAAGCCATGAATCCCCTACCTCAAAGAGTTCTTGACGTCCTTTATCCACACAGTGGGCCACAATCCTTCTCTCGCGACAACTGCATCCACCGGAGGATGCCACGGTACGACAGTACCAACCAACCCCAAGAAAACCCATTAGAACCATAGAGATTACATGCTAATATGGAAGGAAGAACAAGAGAAGGTGATCCCCGAAGGAACGATGATAAAACATACATTATATGGAAGAACGATCGACACAACTTGGTTGCATCAAACAAAGCGGAACTGATCCGAGTAACGTTTGATTGTGAAACTCCTACGGGAATGATTGAAAGGTTCTAGCGTCTCGTAGATGAGAACCAGGAGGAAGAACAATGAAGAATTATATCTCATTCCCTTTAAAAAAAATTAGAGAGGCGACGGTTTAAGATGCGATTTATTCTCCATTAAAAACGGATCGCATTAACCCACGCGGTTTGACCAAGTAAAAACATCCCGACCTTAGGAATAATTAATATAGGATTTATGGCCTTTGAATCGGCCTTAAAGTCCTTAAAATAAGGTTTTAAAAGTTTTTTTCGTCAAAGAAAACGTCAAATTTGCGAAGCTGGAAACACTGTTCACATACTCAAAATTTGGCAAAGTATGGAATCGGTAGCTCTTAGGATTCTGGAAACACTGTTCATTCATGAAATTTGGCAAAGTATGGGATCAGTAGCTCTCATGAAGTCTGGAAACACTGTTCATTCATGAAATTTGGAAAAGTATGGGATCAGTAGCTCTCATGAAGTCTGGAAACACTGTTCATTCGTGAAATTTGGAAAAGTATGGGATCAGTAGCTCCCATGAAGTCTGGAAACACTGTTCATTCGTGAAATTTGGAAAAGTATGGAATCGGTAGCTCTTAGGATTCTGGAAACACTGTTCAAGTCTACCGATAGAAGTCCACCGATAGAACCTCACCGATAGAAACACTGTTCAAGTCTACCGATAGAAGTCCACCGATAGAACCTCACCGATAGAAACACTATTCAAGTCTACCGATAGAAGGTCACCGATAGAACCTCACCGATAGAAACACTGTTCAAGTCTACCGATAGAAGTCCACCGATAGAACCTCACCGATAGAAACACTGTTCACTGAACCTCACCGATAGAAGTCCACAGATAGAACCTCACCGATAGAAACACTGTTCACTGAACCTCAACGATAGAAGCACTGTTCACTGAACCTCACTGATAGAAACACTGTTCACTGAACCTCACCGATAGAAGTCCACCGATAGAACCTCACCGATAGAAACACTGTTCACTGAACCTCACCGATAGAAACAATGTTCACTGAACCTCACCGATAGAAGTCCACCGATAGAACCTCACCGATAGAAACACTGTTCACTGAACCTCACCAATAGAAACACTATTCACTGAACCTCACCGATAGAAACACTGTTCACCTATCGATACTGTTCATAAAACTGGAAACACTGTTCACAGAACTAGAAATTGGCAGTGTTAGCCGAGCTACCGGTAGACAGAAGCTACCAGTAGACCGAGCTACCGGTAGGCAGAAGCTACCGGTAGACCAAGCTACCGGTAGGCAGCAGCTACCAGTAGACCAAGCTACCGGTAGGCAGCAGCTACCGGTAGACCGAGCTACCGGTAGGCAGCGGCTGGGGGATAAGTCACCTTGACCTCCCAGAACACCTCCAACACCAACATTTTCACAAAGTAATGGACCAGGGAGGTTTGGGCCATTACAACTGGCATATTCGTAATCGATTCAATATGTGCAATCAAATCTGGCGTCACACGTAGTGTGATTGGTGTCATACATGACATTTTCTCAAAAACTCTTATGTAGAAATCAAATACTTGGTGCTCTCCTAAAAACGAATACTTGCACTCATATTTAAATAGATATATAGCATTAAACAAAAAAAACCATGTCATTTGGCTCTATAAACAGATACACAAAAAATGGCTACATGAATCCCATTTATCATTAGACTATGTGAATATCAATTACAACAACCTCATTATTCATGAATACCAATGACTAAACTTTTGTTTCTTTTCATCATTCTCTTAGATATATATATATATATATATATATTAAAAATTACAATGTTTTTAAAAGTAAACTATGTATTTTAAAATTGTAAATTTAACAAAAAAATAACACATGAAATAATATTTTAGAAATATAAAGATATAGACTGAATTAGGTGAAAAAGATATAAAAAAATATTTTGAATTATTATCACATGAAATTACGTAACTGGTATAATTTTTTTTGAACAACTAACCATTTATAAATTAATATTATCAAAATATAAATGTTTATACATTTTGAATTTAAGTAAATTGGAGGAAATTGCAATTTATCAAAACAAAAAAAATAAAGTACAAACATTTGTGTTCAAACACTAACAATCTCAACCTTTATATAAATTATAAAATCAAACATTGATATAAATTTACAAGCCATTATTCCCTTTTTTAAATTTATCAAAAGATACATTTAAATTAAATATAAAATACATTCTCCCTCTTAAATAATATTAAATACCCAAAATTTGAAGAGTGTAATTCTTTAAAAAAATGATATTTAGATACAACATACATGTAAATTGAATTTAAAATAGATACTAGTTCTAAAAAAGTAGTAATTAAACTAAACAGAAATATTAAGCTTCAAGCATTCCTAGTTCAAACTTAGTTTTTTTAAATTTGAAAAAATATAAAGGTTTAGGGAAAATGTCATCCAATTATATTTCAGTCGTGATAAATTTTAAACATATATCAGCTTTATTTACAAGATCCCTCAAAAAAAGAAAGCTAACATCTACATGTTTTTTTCTTGAGAATTGAAAAGGTTTTTAGAAATTGAAATTGCACTTGAATTATCATATAAAAATTTAATTTTATCAAATAAAATATTGAAATCACCTAAGGTTTGTTTAATTCATATACTTTGTAAATAGAAGCTAGCAGTAGAGACATATTTATCCTTAGTTTCAAATTGTGCTACTAATAGTTTCTTCTAAGAACATCATTAAATTAATATTTTACCTAAAAATGAAACACACCTTTTGTAATTTTCCAATAAATCCCACAACCTCCAAAGTCATAATTAGAAGAAGATAATAAATCAAATAATTACGATGTGAATAAAATAAACCAGTTATTATAGTTTTCTTAATATATATAATTACCCTTTTAATATCTTTAAGATGAATTTGCTCAAGGTTGTATGAAAATCTAGCAAATAAAAAAACTGAGAACATTTTTTCTTGTTTAGATGCAATGAGATAGAATAAAATTACTATCATACTTCTATATATTTTGATAAAAAATTTCTTTCTAGATTCATAAAAGTTAGATTTGGAATTGGGAATGATTTTTGTTTTTATAAACACATTAGAATCAAGTCAAAAAATTTTCACAAGTTCTATAATATACTTATCTTGATTTAAGAAAACTATACATTTCCTTTGATTAATTTTTAAACTAAGAAAAACTTTCAGTTCTTCCATTAAACTCATGTAAAATTCACTTGTCATTAGTTTATAAAAATAATTACACAATAAATCATTTGTTGAACTAAATATTATATTATCAATATAAATCTTTATAATCAGTATACCATTTGAAACTCTATATACGAAGAAGGAAGGATCAACCTTACCTTTAAGAAAATCATTTTTCTTAGAAATTGAGTTCATATTTCATACCAAACTTGATGAGATTTATTAAAATAACATAAAACTTTATTAAGTTTAAAAAAATTATTTGGTAATTTTTAATTTTCAAATCTAGGTGGTTGTTTAATATAAAATTTCTTAGAAATTATTCCATTTAAAAAGAACTTTTTACATCTATTTGAAATAATATTATATTTTGAAGACAAGAAAAGGATAATAGAATTATAATTTCTTCTATCCTATATCCATGATTATAATAATATTTAATTTCAATAACCTCTTCCGAGGAATAGTCTTGATCCACAAGTCTTTCTTTATTTTTAACTATATTTCCAACTTTATCTAGCTTATTATGAAAAAATACACTTAGTTCCTATTATTGTTTTATATTTAAGAAAAACAACCAAATTACATGCTTTATTTCTTTTAAATTGATTCAATTTATCATTAATAAAATTAATACAATGTTAATCAATTAAATATTTATCAATATTTTCAGGAACAAAATAAGCAATAGAAGAATAGTTTTCACATTAAATTAAAACATATTTTTTTGGTTTGTATACCAAATTCTACATTTGCAAATACCTTTTCAATTGGATGATATTTAAGTGTTTTCTAATATCTAGGATCAGTTTGAGAAGAGTTATTCTCTCCATCAACTAGTACATTTTAATTTTCTTATTCATTATCTTCACTAAAATTAAATTCCCTAAATTTTTTATCATCATCTATTAAATCAGAATTTTACTTTTTATTGATATTTTCATTAAATATAACATGTACATAATTTTCAGAAACTAATGTTCTCTTAATAAAAATATATATTCTTTTTTAGAATTAGAATATCCCCAAAATATCTCTTCATAACTTCTAGAATCAATTTTTAAAAAAATATATTTTTCATTTAAGATAGAGACTTTGCAACCAAATAACCCCGAATATCAAACATTAGGCTTAAACCCTTTAAACAATACATAAGGGGTATTTTTTGAAAAATGTTAATAAATACTATATTTAAGACACGAAAATATATATTTATATCTTCTTCAAAAAAAAAATATGATCATGTTAAATTTCATAATCATTGATCTTTTCATTTCTTATGTAGATTTATTAATTCTTTCAATGACACCATAATATTGTGGTTTCCTAGGGGTTAAAAAATAATGTTTATATCCATTTTCTTCACAAAATTTATCAAATTATAAATCAAAAAATTTACCAACTCTATAAATTATAATATAAATGGTTGATAGATTCTTGATTTTTTAAATAATTCTACAGGAGTTATAGAAATTAGTTAAAGTTTCAGTTTTATAACATGAGAAATAAATCCATTCAAATCTACTGTAATCATGTATAATTATTAATGCATACTTTTTACCAAAAAACTAATATGTTTTATAGGTCCAAATAATCCAATATATAATATTTCTTATCATTTATCAGTATTAACTCCATTTATAGATTAAAACTTTTATTTGCGATGATTACAATTTTAATAGGAATCACACATTTAATAAAAACTTTTTTTTTAATTTTGGAAATTGTAGAGCATGTTCATGATTTGACAGTTTATGCAGAAATATAAAGGTTTCATGACCAAGAATCCAGTGCCACAAAATTTCATTTCCTTCTATATCATTTAAACACTTAACCTTTTTTTAATAAGATAATAGATATCAATTATGAAAATAATATCTTTTCTATATTTAGTAAATAAAATAGATTTTTTTTCAAAATAATAATTTATCATTTTCTAAAGAAACATTTAATACATTATCAAAAAATTGTGATATACTTATTATATTGTGTTTTAAACCATCTAAAAATAATAATTTTTAAATAATAAATGTTTTAGAAAAACCAACATAACCAATACCATTAATATGAACTTTAGAGTTATCTTCAAATGTGACAAGACCGCCATCACATGATTTGAAGGATATAAATTTAGAAATATCACCTATCATGTTCTTAGAGTAGACACGGTCTAAATACAATGAGTATTTGAGACTTCTAAGGTATATTTCTTCAAATTTGACAATCAAACAGACTATTTTGGTACCATTGATAAGTTAGGTCCAACTAGATTAATAACTGAAAATTTGGAATGTAATTGATTTGAATAATTTATTAATGGGATGTTTAGTAAATAAATATCCATCAATAAAAGTTTTAGTATTCCAAAATGATTGTTTAAATCTTAGTGATTTTTTTTGGAATAATAAACTTTAATTCTACATTTAAAATTGGTTACATTAGAAATATTTCATTTTGAACTTTTAACAAAGTGATTCTTCTTTATCCTTGGTAATGAAGTGTTATAACAAAATCATTTATTATTGTTTTTTAGTTTTATAAATGAAATAATTTTATCATATTATTCTTTACCTTGAAAAAAATTAAGTAAATTCTATTTAATATTGAAAAATTCATTTTTTAATTCATATTATCATTTTAAATAGTCTATAAATTAATATAAAATTTCATATTAGATAAAAAAATTATGCTTTTTAATTTATTATTTTTTTACTTAAGGTTATTAAATTCATTTTCAACTTTAGTTTAATCATCTATAACTAAATTAAATATTCATTCTTGATCATCATCATTTATTTCAAATTTTTTTAGCTCATTCATTTTCCTCTTTTAGCTTAAACAACTCAGAATCACACTTTTAAATTATTCATTATAGAAAAAAAAATTATTTAAATTATCATATCCCATGTATAGTTTCTCATTTTCATTAACCAATTTGTTATTTTTATTTTTTATATCAGTATACTTTTTAATTATCCAAAACCCATCATTTCCTAAATCTTTATTTTCTTTAGGTATTTTTTTTGACTTTAGAATTAGGAGAATCAGAATTAGAACATGAATCGAAGTTAGTTTTATCACCATTTTCAGATATAGAATTATGATCTATCATAATAGGATTAATTAATTGAGTAGAAATAGAATTTATTACCTTATAATTTATAGCTATCAGACAAAGGTTCCCTATCTCTTATTCAATTCCTGATTCACTTCTTATTTCAAAACCGTATGAACTATACCAAACTCAAAAAATATTGCTTTTTCTTAACTCATTTTCTCTTCTTCTTTCACTGGATGTTGGAGTTTGGGAAAGTCTGTTCTAATGTGGATGTTATTCCTGCACTCATAACAGGTTAATTATAAAACACCATTACTATTATTAGAATTATATTTATTATAGTACTTTTTTATGTTTGTTATGAATTTCTTCTAACCATCTCTATTTTCATGAACTTCTAAAAATTCTTTATAAAGTGTTCCATCGCTTTGTCACTTTCCTAAAACTCATCTTTAGAAGTATTAGAAATTTCATTAACATTATAATTTAAAGCAATACCTTCTCTCTTTGTATACTCCTCATATGAAATGTTTTTTATTTGTAACTCACATTAAAAAAAAAACTATTAGTTAATATAAGGTATACTCTTTAAAATTATTACTCACATCATTTAACACCTTCATTGCTACCATATTTTTAGAAGCACTCTTAGTACTATTTGGACTTGATTATTATTTTCATGTAATTTTCCAAGAGCACTCATACCATTTTTAATACTTGTAAACCTATGGAACATCTTATTCGCTGGCTCTTCATCTCCTATCTTAAAGTCTTAATATTCTACTTGGACCATTCCAGGATTGATTCTCTTAATATATTTTGTCCTATAGTGAGTCATTTTATGTATTATCCATATATAGTGGGCTGTCTTACATGATGAGATATGAATATAGATAGTTCTACTTATAAAAATGTACAAAATATTTTTTACTTTATAATTTAAAACCTGTTTTACCATTTCATTACCTATAAATATCGCTAAATCAACTTTGGGTGGCTTATATGGATTCTCCAGGATATTAAAATGATCCAAACATAACTCTTTGAAGGAGTATTCCATTTTTTTTCTACTATCCAAATTCTCTTCCATATAAGAATGAGAGATTTTGTGAAATCCATCCATCATTAGAATTGAGACCTTCTATATTATAGAGATAAACTATATTACTTAGACTATTTTTTATAGGATGACTTGCTTAGAATAGAGAAAAAAATAAATGACAAAAAAATATTCAAATTGTTTATAATAAACCAAGATGCTAAACATCAGAGCAACATGGCTATTAATAAATCCATGATTACAATTGTTTGCTATCAGATTAAAAAAATAGAGACTCTGACTACCCTTTAAGGAATAACCTACTTTAATACAAATTTTTTGATCAAAGTGATTAAAATAAATACTAGGGGGGGTGTGAATAGTCTTTTTTAAAAATTAAATAGTGATTCAATAATAGTTTTTTTAATAAAATAAAATTCATTGAATACTGTGTTCAAGAAGTGACAATGCAACATAAATAAAATATATGAAGACATAGATTTTATATTGGTTCAGATAACCAAGTTCTGAATCCACTCATCAACCTTATATACTCTACGATAATATTAGTACCAACTAAGAAACTCACTTTTAGAGGTGTAAGAACATGTTACAAACTCTGCCTTTTATAAATACATAGAGGCATGACCCAAACTTTTTATAGGTTACTTTACCCTTATATGTGACCTAAATTTTATTTGGGAGTCACAATCCAAATTTAATTTTAGGTGGTTGAATAACCTGATGAAAAAGCCTTATATTAATGGGGAAAATCATAAACTATACATGAACAATTTACCAAAAAATAATAGAAATATTACATAAAAAAAAATGAAAATAAAACCCTATAGAAATATATGATGATAAGGATGATGAGTTTGGATGATATTGATCAATACAATATTAGAGGATGGTACATTTGAAGTCACTTCAGGATATTTTCAAGGAAACAAAATTTGTAGATCTTGTTGATCGAATGAGTAGCCTAAAAGTTCATGAAAAAATTTTATCAAACAAATTTATTGACGAATGATCTGTATGCAGTTGTTTTATCCATTGATGATATCTCTTATGGATTAATCAGGCTTCATTAAATTCAAAGATCTTTTTGTAGTGTTAAGTAATCTAATTAGTTTATTTCACTTTTCAACACATAAAAATATATAATATTACCATTACCTATATTTGGAAATACCATGCTCAATGTCACAGAATTGGCACATTATTCTATTGTTATAAGAAACTCATTACAAAATTTATTATATATTCATTAAAGAAACTGATAGTATTTCATAGAATTAAAACCATTATTATTTCTCTAAAAAAATTATAGTAAATGAAAAATTCAAATATTATAGAAAATAGAGCATAAAAGAGTAACATGAAAATTATTAATTTTAAAAGATTTTCAATGAAAATTTTAACTAAAAAATTATAAATAATTCCTTATAATATTTATTTATATTTAAATTCAATAAAAACATATAATTACAATTTTTAAAAAAAATTCAGTAAGTATTTTTATAGAAATGAAACTAAATTAGAGTTTTATTAAAAATTAAAGTTCACAAAAAAATTAAAGTAATGTATTGACTATGCGACACAAGATTCACTGTCGGTATGCTTACTATGTGATCATGTGTGGTCAAAATAATTTATATTCATGAATTTTTAGTATAATAACCATGAAATAAAAGTCACTTAAAAATAAAAATGAAGTCATTAGAAGATCATGTAGTTAATATAAAAATAAATGGTAGGTACTTCATGATAAGTATGACTATACTCATGGTATGTTTAATGAACTCATGATAAGTATCAAATTTACTTAAAGTGATTATCGTGGTCACCTTTATGGTAGGTTGGACATAAAATTAATGTTAAGTACCTGGGGTACTCAACATTGTGCACTACCATGAGTGTAATCGAACTATTATTTTCCATCGTAGCTAGTGTTGTAGTCGGGGTCAAGTGTAGTGCATGGATACATGATATTTTCTTCAAAACCCTTATGTAAAAATAAATTATGTGGTGATATTCTAAAAATTAATACAAAACATACATTTGAAAATAGATACATAGCACTAAAAAGAAATAGTTATGTCATTTGATTCTGAAAATGGATTCGTAGAAAACAACAATGTGAATCCAATTTAGAATTTGGCTATATAATTATCATTTATAGTGGCCTTGTTATTCTAGAATCCCTATAACTCAACTTTTGTTTATTTTATTTATACTATTAAATATATATATATATATTAAAAAAACCTATTTAAAAAATAAAGCTATGTATTCTAAAATTGTAAATTAACAAAAAAATAACAAATGAAATAATATTTTATAACCATATAAATATTAACTAAATTAGGTGAAAAATAATAACAAAAATATTTCCAATTTTTAACACATGAACTTATATAATTTTTAAAAAACATTTTAAAAAAATTATCATTTATCAATTTTTATTATGAAAATATAAATGTTTAATCATTTTGAATTTAAGTAAATAGGAGGAAATTACAATTTATCAA
The DNA here is from genome assembly GCA_963277665.1 of Viscum album. Classification (NCBI taxonomy): domain Eukaryota; kingdom Viridiplantae; phylum Streptophyta; class Magnoliopsida; order Santalales; family Viscaceae; genus Viscum; species Viscum album. Next base: position 577,139,930 of record OY728166.1, read on the forward strand.
AACACAAAAATTAAAGTATTAACATACATGTTCAAACACTAAAACTTATTTCAATGTGCATAGGTGTGAGGTAAATAAAGAAATGAATGATTTTTTTGATATGATTATGTGTAACTTATATTCCTATAAAATGACCAAGTCCATTTTTAAATGTCAAGGGAAGATCTATTGTATAAGTGGGACATATAGGTACACATGTGCACTAGTTGATAATTATTCATTGGCTAGTAGTCCTAGGTGGGAATTAGGTTATACTTTAGGATATTTCCCATTAATTAGGATGGAAAGGGTAAGACTGGGTGTTTTTATTGGGGTTGATTGATGTTTAGTTTTTTACGGCATAGAGAAATTTCTTCATTGATGACCATGTTAACTCTGTTCTAGACTATTTCCCTTTATATTCTTGGATTCCATGACAATGATGCATTTACATTTTAAAAATCCTGGATACTTGTTAATTTGTTAAATGATATCCTACTTTCCATTTTTCCCCTTTAAAATAGTTTTAACTATAATTTATGAATGTATTTTCATGATAATATAAATTATAGTTTTATTTGGAAAATATTCAGATTTTTGAAAAATAGATATTTTCAATTAAATCCATGTAATACTTATTTTTAAGAAAGATAAATTAGATAATTTTTTTTATCCTTATTTTTAAACATTCATAAAATATATTTTATTTTAAAGTGTTATGCTTTGGGTCAGAGGGTGGAAAACTACTTGGATTTTTTTCTCACACCTATATATATCATAGTTATACCAACTTTCATGGTAAAATAAATATTTATATGTCTTTGGGCCTGAGTTATGGAAGAGATACTCATGGTGTTACCTCAATTCCATATAGAGGTGTTTGGGGATTGTTTTATCTCTTTACATTTTGTTAATAGTATCAACCATCAAACTTGTTTTCCAGTCAGTTTTACTTCTCTTATTCCATTTACCATTGAATGTATAAAATCATGACTTACTTCACATATATTTCTATTTTTTTCTTTTTATGTTTAATTTTGTTGATCGAAATCATTTCCAATTCATTCTTGATGATTCCCAATCACTTGTTTCTAGCCCATGGGGATCGGAAATGCCCTTCAGGTCTTTCCACGACTGAATTGGGTGTTTTATTTAGGGATGAAACATGTCAGTTCATGAAAATGGAGTTTAATAATGCCCTGATATTTTAACCCTTTTACTATTTTGTTTATTTAAATATTATTTCTAGTTATATTTATATTTAGTAATTTTTTCCTTGAATTTGTAAATTTTTTATTGATTTATAGGTCTGCACAATTATCCCTAATGGTTATTTAACCATGCTATAACTATGTTCTTGGATATATTTATGGATAGTTCTATTATAAATGGTTGATGTATGACTAGGAAGACCATGTAGGGTTTTAGGAGAAACCATGCAGTGACCCTTTTTTCTAGGAAATTATAGCCAAATTTGTTAGAAAACTATGTGTGTAAAGACTATAGTTTTGATGTATGGATCCTTTAACATTTTATTGATGATACTATTTTTATTTAATATAATCCTTAGAACTTTATATCATATTTTTTTATTTGTGTTTGGTATTTAGGGTATTAAGGAGGAGTTTTACGAGAAGAAGAACCAAATTAATCTTTTATCAACTACATAAGGTCATTTATGGTGTGGATTCATAATTCATGGCATAAAATTTCAAGGAAGGGTTTTAGGTGTTTATATACTAAAAGGATTCATGATGTGAATAACTTTTTTTATGGCATGAAATCCTTCTATCCTTTTTGGATCGGGTGATGGGGTTTTTTAGTAAATGTAGACTGCATGAAAGAATAAAATCATAAAGAAAGAATACATTGGTGTGAACCATGATCTCAATAGAAGAGATGATGAAAATAAAACATAAATACATCATAGAGTAGAAAATATAAATCTTTAAATATAATAGTTAATTTTTTGTGATTATGACATAAGGAAATGATTTTATTTATGAAAAAAACAGTTATGGCTTAAGAAAAGTTATAACAAAACCACATTGAAAGTCAGATCTAGAAATTGAAGTTAAAATGCCATGAAAAAATATAATTCAATATTTTATATATCAAATTGTTATTATATTCTACATTTAAATGAAATTATGTGTATAATAGGAAAATTTTCTCAAAGAATGAATTTTTTAGACCAAACCCTTGCCTTGGTAATGATTCGGTCTGCACTTTCACCAAACTCATTGAATAATTAAATTAATATTACTAATTACTTAATAAGGAAAATTATTCATAACTAAAACCATTAATTTCCCTAGTTTATAATCATTCCATATATATATATATATATAGTATTTAGTTTTTTCATATTTTCCCACATCGGGCGTTTATTATTTTGGTTGTTTATACTAGTTTCAGAGGAGCAGTGTCAATATTCCTTGTTATTAATAATTTAATGATTATAATTTTATTAAATTTATTTTAATAAATTAATTATAATGAGTAATTAAGTTTAAAATTCCATTTAATGAGTACATTATTTTTTATCCTAGAGGTGAAATCAATAACTAGCATTTTTTGGTGATTTTTAACCCACGAAGGGTGTTTTCTTAGTTAACGAGTTAAATATTGTTGTATTTTTTTTTAAAATAATTTATTATTTATATATAATATATTATACTATTAATATTATTTTAATATTTTTTATGATATAATTTCTTATCATTGTTCAAGTAGGTGGTCAAACCGATAAAAACATGAACATAATAGGATTATTGATGATAATGAGGTGATTTAGTTTAAATATCTGTAAACTAGTGTCATAATGATATAATTTAGTGTTTATTAGTGTGATAATTCATAATTATATATTAATTATAATAATAAGTAATGGAGATGATAATATTACATAATTTGAATTAACAATTTTCCTCTTAAAACACTTGTTTTAAAAGATTGAATTTACTAGAAATATTTATTGATAATATAATTAATAGGTTATATAATTTTTCATAGTAAAAACTTAATGAAATTATAAATATAAGATATCCTCATTAAATACAGTCTAGGAACTATAAATAATGAGTCGTGATGTGAAAATGGATTTCATTGCTCATGGAGGCGATAATGTGCACGTACACGAGAATTGTGATTTCATTTTTCTTAATGGATGACATAGATGAATTAATAATGATAATAAACTTAATATAATAACATTAAAGTATTTAAATGATACCAATATGATCATATTAGTGTGTTAATAATAATTTTTAATGAAGTAATTGAGAATAAAATCTTATTATTTGATAATACTGGAGTCGGGGACTTGAATTTTCCTTGGCATTCCCCATGGGTATATAGACCTTATGATAAATAATGGTGTATAAAATATATTTAATTTTGGATAGTTCTATGTTATAAGTAACTTTATAGAGTTTAATGAATAAATATTAATTATTGGTGAGTCTTGAAGTGGTGGCTTTGTTACCGTTTTATAAGTGAAGAGAATAGTAGTTTTGGAAGTAACCATTACATTTTCAAATGTCTAATGTTACTATTAAAAGGTAAGTGGATAAAAAATGGAAAAAGTGGAGTGTATGTGTGTGTGGGTAGATACTATCCTCATAAACAATTTTTTTGGACAACCCAGAGTGTTTTTATATTTTTTGTTTTAACTTTTTATCTTTTACCCAAATTTAATTTTACCTTGGTAATTAATTTCTAACCTTAGTAATTAAAATTAATGAAAAAACTTCTGTTTTTAAATTTTAAATAATTTTGAACTTATTATTTAATTTTTTAAATCACTTTTCCAAATAATATTTTTAAAGGGGTTGAAATGTTAATTTTAAAATAAATACACCTAACATGTGAAAATAATTTTATAAGGAATGGCGGGTTATTAAGTTTAGAAGCTTATGTATAGGATAATATGATCATATATACATATTTTTATGAAATAATTCTTTTTATTTTAAAATAAATACAATTTAGGTGGACCTAAAATCAATAAAAAACATAATTTCACTAGAAAAACACTAAATTAGAAGAAAAGACCAAAAACATATCTTTATTAAAGTGACATTTTAATTTAGTTCTAAAAATATGGGACATAGGATTTATAAGTTTAAATAACGTTTTAAAATGAATAATTTTATTCCATAAATATATATTTTATTATTTAAAAAGTTTTGTGATCTTATATGATACACTTACATAGTGATTAAATCATACAAGATTATTATTTTTTCCAAAATAGTATTTTCAAATAAAAATCAACCTTTTGAGAATAGAGTTAAAAAAATTCAGAGTAAACATATTATTCTGTGAGAAATTGAAAAAAATTAATTTTAATTTTCCAAATTTGAATTCTAAAATTTTAAAATTTATCCTTGTAAAATAAATTAGATAATATAAATAAAATGATTGTTATTAAAAATGACCATTTTTCAATATTAACTCATATAAATTATTTACCATCCAAAGGTAATAAATTTTACCATGTTATTGTTTATTATAAATTTCATTATAATTTTATTATAATATGTTTTGGTTATTTTTAATTGGGTGTAGTGGGTAATGTAATTTTTTAAACCTAACATTAGTTTTACATGGTCTATAATTTCAGGTCACTACATTCTCCATCCTTAAATAAATTTCATCATCTCAATTTTAATTATTACTTAATAGTGAAAATAAGTATGGGTATCTAAGAGATATAATTGAATCGTGATATAATTTCTAGAGTATTATTGATAAACTTAGGAAATATATCATTTTCCCATAGAATATTCAAATCCAAATATTGAATTTTTCTCTAGAAATTTGTGTTAAACATCCCTCCAGATTATGTCTCATAAATAATACAATGGAGTTAGTTTTAAAAGATAGATCATTGTAATCCTCTCACCAGTATATGATCATACATTTTTTTGAAATATGAAATCGGATTTCCCTATTTTATTGAATTTAATTTTAATTATCACTTACTAATGAAAATAACCGAGGGTATATAAGAGATATACTTGAATCATGATATAATTTATAGAGTGTGATTGATAAATTTAGGAAATATATCATTTTACCGAATAATATTCCAATCCAAATATTGCGTTTTTATCTATAAATTTGTGCTAAACATCCCTCATGATTATGTATCATAAATAATATAAGGGAATTAGTTTTTAAAGATAGATCATTGTCATACTTACACTGGTAGATGATCATACATTGGTTTAAATTATGAAACACTATTTCTCTTTTTCATTGATTTCAATAGATTCTACATGTCATTGTCCAATTCATTTCTAATAATCACCTTAAATTATTCCAAAGGAGGGTTAATAATTCTTTCATGCAATATATTCTATAGACAAAAAAATTTTATATGATAATAATATAAGATAATATAAAATCTTTAGGGTGTTGATTTTATGATATTAGAAAACATTCTAGTCCTACTAGAGTGGATATATCTAGATTACAATTTGATATCAACAAATCTCGATTGGAAGGTGTGTGTACCTTTTACCATTATTTTTCATGACCTACTTTCAGTAAGAGGTATAACATAGGACATTCCTTGTTTCTATTGTTTATGGAGTTTCTGATGATTACTATCATTGTTAGTTGTTGGGACAGGTCATCGTTTTTTTAATTCCAAAACTCTAGACTTTTGAGGCATTTAACATTATTTACTTCTATTTCATTGATCATATTATTCATCCTAACATGAAAATAAATAGTTTTATAGACAATCCTTACACACTTCAAATATTTATTTATTCATCTAAGACATTTCCTTGGGTACTTCTTTCCACATTTTTGACATGTAGAAAGATGAATCTTATTTCCTTAATCATCTTCATTATTCGGTCTTCTATGAAACTCCATAATTTTCTTATTTGGTGTGTTTGGATTATTTTAATGAGTCCTGTTATTAATCATAACTCAAGGTATTTGGGTGGGAATAACTAAATGGTTTTCAGTTTCTGGGTTTATCCACTTGGTTTCTCATTAGGATAATTACTATATTCTTCATCATGTCTATTATCAACTTAGTTTCTCTTTTCTAAAACCATTTCAAAAACCAAAAGTGTTAATTATGAGTGCTCAATATTTACATTATAATTAAATTATGAAAAACTCAACCTCAAAACTGTGTTACTATTTGAAACTATAACTTTATCTTTTAGTTTGACCTAAATCACTATTGGTTCAATAGAGGTTTATTTTGGTTGGGTTATCTCATAATTTGTATCATAATTACTTAACATAATAAATCATTTGAAATTTATTGTAAAGACATTGTTATTGACCAAATTATATCCCTTAAGGGTGTCAAACTATGAGTGCAGTTAGGTGTCTTTATCATTCACTAGGTAATTATTGAGTTAATACCCAACACACCCTTTTCAAGGTTATTACCTAGAGGTACATCTCTGTCACAGCTTGTATCCACTTGTAGTATCCATAATGGGATGTAATTTCTAGGCGAACTACATAATATATAATTTAACAAAACATTATAATGTTTTCTTATACTTATAATTATCCCTTATACTTCTCCCTTGGGTTTTCAGTAAAGTTACCTTATCCTATTCCCCCAAAATAACTAAACTAATCCTAAAAAATAATAAAACCCTCCTTTGATACCAACTACATAGACACAAGATAAGAATACGTAAATAATAAATTCATTCCATGTATTAGATAATACATATAAAAAATTCTCTCATAACCATAGGATTGAAAGGTTTAGTGTTTTTTGTGGACTGGATGTATAAGTAAAAAAATGTGAACATTTATACATATTCAAACTTTACTATACTCCATTCTGGACTTTCCATAAGTTATAATTATCTTCATAACACAGGGAAATAAAAATATAAAAATGGTTGATCTTGAGTTCCTAGTAAGGTAAAAAAATTATCATCATGCAATCAAGGGAAATATCATAATCAAAAGATAAAACACGATCACAAAAGAAATATCTTATTAAAAATAACATTGAACATTAAGTGTTTTGCATAGGCCATGATAGAAGGGAATGAAATTTCAAAAGAACAACTTGTTCCATGGAAAAAGTGTATGAGAAAATGATATAATAACCTATTCCATGGATCATAACATAAGACTATATGATATAATTATGGAATAAATATAAAAATAGGTATTAATAACATTGTGAAAATTGCTAATCTATATCATATTCATGCTCATTCTTATGAACGTAGCTCATCTACATTATCTTCATGATTAGTCTTATGAATATATCCAATCCACATCATGTTCAAGATAAATATTTTAAATATAGCTAATCCAAATCATATTCACACTCAGCCTTTTGAGCGTATGTAATATACATTTTGTTCATTATCAATCATGTTAATATAGCTAATCTTCATCGTGTTCATGATCAATATTGTAAAAATATCTAATTGGAATCATGTTCAAGCGTAATATTATACATGTATCTAATATGCATCTTGTTCATGCTTATTATCTTGAATTTAGATAATCCACATTGTTTTCATGCTCAATCTTTGGAAAATATGTAACACCCCGAGATTTTATGAGAAATAATATTTTAATTTATTTGATTCTTGTGTTGTATGCTACACCAAGATAATCTTGTACTATAGGCAACACCGCATTAGCTTTTAGTATACACAATCGCTATTCTTGGCTTGTGTTGCATGCAAGAGCGACCTTCCTCAATAGCGTGTATTTTACGCAATACCGAGTTTCACTAAACGAGATATTATTAAATATAATTATGAACTTGCAGTTATGAATAGTATTAACTAAATTTTTAATTTTATAACATTATCATTCATCTTACGCATTTTCTAGATCATAGTATGAGAACAATGTAAAATTTTCGGGTGAAATAAGTATTTTTCAAAAAATGCAGTTTTGTCGCCTTTTATTGGCGCACCCATTTTAAATATAATTTTTAACAAGTTTATAATTTCAATTTTACAAAACAAATTTTTTTTTTGAGTCAGGATATAAAAATTTATGTTGGATAAAGTTTTGATATTTTTCTGATAACGTTCATATTTTGATGAATAGTAAAAACACGCTAAATTTTAATTAAAAACAACTTTTTTCATCAAGATAATTTATATGGTTAAATTATAATATTGAATGGTTTTAAAGTATAAATAGAATATGAATTTACCACTTAATATAATTAATTTCATTACCATTAATTTTATGCTGAATTCATAGGTAAAAACATTTCAATATTTTGTAATGTTTTAACTTTTAAAACCCGTTTTCTCAACAGTGAGATTAATTTTAAATTAAATACTGCAACTTCTATGTTTTGAATTTTTAAAAATGGATTCCATATATGGAATCATTAGGTCCAAATTATTTTAATAGGTTACTTTTATTTTTTTGACATTATGAATAGTAACCATGGTAATTTTTATTTACTAGAGTTAAAGGTAAATTAGGTAATTAAGGGTAAAAATAAGATTATAAAATTACCCTACCACCTACCAAAATTCTATTGGATTAATATAAGTCAACCCATATCACATAAGGGTCATAATAGATTCTTTTAATGGACTATTGACCATGAGAATGGTATAATTATAATTATAACAAAAGAAAGTGACAACATGTCACTCTCTTATATCTTATATGTGTAATAATTTTAATTTAGTGATAAACTTCATAAAACCTCGAATATAAATATTCTCCAGAAATATAATAAAATTATCTACATCATGATAATTTATTGAGAATTTTTATGGATTAAATAATTATCATTAATGATGACACAATTGTGATGAATAAGTTATTTTATTGATTGAAATATCAAATAAATGGTTTTAAAAATATTTAAATAAATATTATATGAACTAATTAATATTTTCCACAAATTTTATAGATGAATATGAAATTTTAGGAATCTATTAAATATTTTGGTTCGAAAATATCCTCTGTGTGAATTTTATTTAAATTCAAATAAATGAATAGTGTCAAAATTGACACTATTGTTATTTTATAAAAATGACATATTATTAAATAGTTTAGAAATCACAAAAAAAATTTACAAATAATAAATTTATATTGTAAAAAATTTCATAAATTATCCAATTATGGAAAATTCACAACAAATAATTAATTATTTATAAAAATTTAAAATTTAGAATATTATTACCACAAATAAAATTAAATAGATTAAATAAGGATAAATCAAGTTGATATGGTTTAAAATAAAATCCCAACATTTATAAATATTATTGGTTAATGAGATTACGACCCTATATAATCTAATATTCGGATTTGTTTCATTTTTGGAGGTTTTTAAGTGGGGTTTGAATTTATTATAAATTAATATTTCTTATATTTCCAAAGGTGCCCCTCTCTTCCCTCATAAAAGGGCACCTCCTCCCTCTCCTCCTCACACCATTTTGATCCTTCAAGATCAGACAAACCATACCAATTTCTCTTCTCCACTTCCCTAGAAACATACTATAGGTCTTGGTATTCTTCAAAGACCAACTTTAGTGCCCTAAGAGGAGGTTTAGCAGAGGCGCATTGAAGAAGTCGTGATATCCTTTACCGATTATTTCAAATTTATTGCTGAACAAAGGATCAGTACCATTGAAAAGATATTTTCTATACTTCACTATTCAGAACATGAAAAATTCATTTTGGTTATTTACCATTTAGAAGGTGAAGCAGACCAGTGGTGGACTCTAATTAAGAATACAAGGAACCAAGATGAAATTGAATCCATGGAATGGGACAAGTTCAAGAACTTATTTTTCAATAAGTACTTCCCGATTATTCTTTGAATAGAGATGGAAAAGGAGTTCCTTGAGCTTAAGGAAAAGGATGATGAATCTGTTGGTATATATGAAGTGAATTTTACATGGCTTTCAAGGTATGCATCTGGCTTTATTATCCAACCTGAAAGTAAAGTGGATCGATTCTTCAGTGGATTAAAAACAAGTCTTCTAAGGGCATTATCTATAAGATACTTTAGTAGCTATGAAGAAATTGTGTGTTGTGCTATCAAGGTAGAACTAGAAGTTGGTATTACATATCCATCTCATGGTTTTGACAAGAAATGAAAGATAGATTTCAATGAAAAATCTCAAAAACAGTGGTGAAAAGAAGATGGATGTTTCTTTATGCCTAAAGTGTGAAAAAAGCATGGTAGAGATTGTCTAAAAGGTACTATAAAATGTTTCAAGTGTGGAAAATAAGGTCATCGAGTAGCTGCGTTCTGAAGAAATGGGAAAAAGGTTTCTAATGACATGAATAGAGAAAAGACTACAGAGAACGCACCACCAACACTTCAATGCTACAATTGCAAGGAAATGGGGCATTATGCTAATCAATGACCCAATCCAAGGGTTAATGATGATCGATGTGGGCAACCTCTTAAGGAAAAGGACAAAGGGAAGTCACATGTGATCACTATTTGTGATGTTGCGTATGAAAATGATGTTGTGGAATAATTAAGTGTTTATGTAATGGGTTTTCAAAATAGTATCATGGAATCTCATTTATGGTATTATGGAATATTGGAATATCTATGTATTGGTTAATTATGGTTTTCAATAATTATATGGTACCGGTAACCATGAAAATTGATTGTAATATTTTTGGAATGCAGATGATATGTGCATAATGAAGGGATAAGGAGAAAATAATATGTTTGATATTATTAATGAGCTCATGACTGATATAAGGACAAAGTGACATCATGGTTTGAGTATAAATAATTTTTGTGATTTTGGTATGTGGAAAGACTTAACTTTTGATAGCATCATGTTTTCAATAAGGTTTTATGGTAATTCTGTTGCAAGAGAATACATGATTAAGGTATTCACATGTTTGGAATGTGACCAACAAGATATATCATTTGATATATGGAGGATAAATGATGGTATTCACAAGCTCAGTAGATGACATTTCTAGTAATCGTTTTCTTTATACTATGAGATAGGATAGAAGTATTTTGGATAAGTCTAAAGATTTGAATGGATTATGTTGGAAATCAGATATTATTTTTTAAGTCTAGAACCTTTTTTTCGATATTATTTCTGGAATGTTATGATGGTGATGTTTTATAAAAAGGACAACCTGTAGGACGGACGACAACCCATCGCATCGGACAAGGATGCAAGAATCTAACCCATAACCGAAGTGCGACGGGCCTTTATCGCCTACAATTGGCCTACAGAAAGTCCCTAGTCAGTAGAAACTAGTTTTATTTTATTAACTATTGTGATAGATGTAGTTTAAGTCCATTTTTGGAACCATATATGATTAATCTCACCGTAGAAGGACTTATGTATATTTAATAACTTTTTCTAACCTTATGTTTGAGACAGATGGAATGACCTATCATTCTATCATAGGATCTGCTAATACTTTAAGAATAAAAAATTCAACTTCATTTCATTAAATAAGAGATGAAGTGGGAATTGTTCATGGATTGACCAACAATGATATTACACAGAAATCAAGTAAGTATTTCTCCTTATATAAAAATTCATTAACTTTAAGGAAATGACCTTGAAAACCAAAAATGTTGTCCTAGTACTCTCATATATGATAAATAAGATGATACCTTAGATCATCATAAATTTATGGCTTTGTAATTGTTAGATTTTTCATAGCCATGTTCTCTACCTCTCTTCATCAAAACATGATGGTTAGATTTCTCTTCCATATCCATATGTTCACCTATGTTCTCCTATGTGGAAACCCAATGATGAGTTAATTTAGGTAACCGTTACATTTCATACTATAGTGTTAAAATTAAGTTTTAGTATTCCTTTTTTTGATGTGGGTTTCTATGAAAGAAACTTTCAAGTATTAATCCATTTGTAACCGCGATGAATTTCGAGGGCGAAATTCATTTTAAGGGGGGTAGAATGTAACACCCCGAGATTTTATGAGAAATAATATTTTTAATTTCTTTGATTCTTGTGTTGTACGCTACACCAAAATTATCTTGCGCTATATGGAACACCATATTAGCTTGTAGTATACACAAAACCTATTCTTGGCTTGTGTTGTACGCAAGATCGACCTTCCTCAATAGCGTGTATTGTACGCAATACCGAGTTTCACTAAATAAGATATTATTATAATATTATTATGAACTAGATGTTATGAATAGTATTGACTAAATTTTGAATTTTATAACATTATCATTCATCTTACACATTTTCAAGATCATGGTATGAGAACAAAATAATTTTTTCGGGTAAAATAAGTATTTTTCAAAAAATGCAGTTTTTCCACCTTTTGATGGCGCACACATTTTAAATTTAATTTTTAATGAGTTTATAAGTTCAATTTTACAAAGTAAATTTATTTTTGTGAATCAGGATATAAAAAGTTATGTTGTATAAAGTTTTGATATTTTTCTGATAACGTTCATATTTTGATGAATAATAAAAATACGGTAAATTTTAATTAAAAAAAACTTTTTTCATCAAGATAATTTATATGGTTGAATTATAATATTTAATGGTTTTAAAGTATAAATAGAATATATTTTTACCATTTAATATAATTAAAGTCATTACCATTAATTTTACATTGAATTCATTGGTAAAAACATTTCAATCTTTTGCAATGTTTTAACTTTTAAAACCCATTTTTTCAACAGCGGGATTAATATTAAATTAAATACTACAAATTATGTGTTTTGAATTTGAAAAAATGGATTCAATATATGGAATCCTTAGGTCCAAATTATGTTAATATGTTACTTTTATTTTTTTGACATTATGAATAGTAACCATGATAATTTTTATTTATTACACTTAAAGGTAAATTGGGTAATTAAGCGTAAAAATAAGATTATAAAATTACCCTACCACCTGCCAAAATTATATTGGATGAATTAAAGTCGAAAATATCACCTAAGGGTTAGAATAGATTCATTTTATGGAATATTGGCCATGAAAATGATATAATTAAAATTATAACCAAAGAAAGTGACAACATGTCACTCCCTTATATCTTATATGTTTAATAATTTTAATTTAGTGATAAACTTCGTAAAACCTAGAATAAAAATATTCTCCAGAAATCTAATAAAATTATCTACATCATTATAATTTATTTAGAATTTGTATGGATTAAATAGTTGTCATTAATGATGACACAATATTGAAGAAGAAGTTATTTTATTGATTGAAATATCAAATAAATGGTTTTAAAAATATTAAAATAAATATTATATGAACTAATTAATATTTTCCACAAATTTTCTAGATGAATATGACATGTTAGTAATATATTAAATATTTTTTTTGAATATATCCTCTGTGTGGATTTTATTTAAATTCAAATAAATGAATAGTGTCAAAATTAACACTATTGTTATTTTATAAAAATGACATTATTAAATTATCTAAAAACCACAAAAATATTTAAAAATCATAAATTTATATGGTCTAAAATTTTATAAATTATAAAATTATGGACAATTCAAAAAACATAAGTAATTATTTATAACAATTATAAATTTAGAATACTATTACCACAAATAAAATTAAATAGATTAAATAAGGATAAATCAAGTTGATAATTTTTAAAATAAAATCCCAAAATGTATAAATATAATTGGTTGATGAGATTACAACCATATATAATATAATATTTGGATTTGTTTTATTTTTTGAGTTTTTAAGTGGGGTTTGAATTTATTATAAATTAATATTTCTTATGTTTCCAAAGGTGCCCCTCTCCTCCCTTATAAAAGGGCACCTCCTCCCTCTCCTCCTTACACCATTTTGAGCCTTCAAGCTCATCCAAACCCTGCCAATTTCTCTTCTCCACTTCCATAGAAACATACTAGAGGTCCGAGTATTCTACAAAGACCATCTTCAGTGCCCTAAGAGGAGGTTTAGAAGAGGCGCGTCGAAGAAGAGGTAATATCCTTTACCGATTCTTTCAAATTTATTTCTTCTTATACTTCCTCTTTTTTATTTGTTTCATTATAAAGTAATATCATAAGTATCAATAATATAATGATATGTTATTATGAATATTAAACAACCCTATTTAACCTTCTAACCATCCTATGGAAAACAAAATCACCCTGTTTGCGTATGTACGGAATACCGTCTCCACGCCGTGGTGTGATCTGTTTTCCACCACCACCTTAATTGGATGGGTATAATGGTAGAAATAATAACTATATATGATTATTATAACATCATACTGATTCTGATAAATTATATCATCCACTCCAATTCCATTCAATAATTATGGAAATGATATAATCGCTCGTGCGTACGTACAGATTACCGTCTCCACGACATGATGAGATTCATTATCCATGATTAACCATTAATGTATGATTATAAATTATATATAATAAATAATAATGAAAGATATTACATAATAATGATTCTATATTTATGTACATATATGTTTCATTTACTTAATTCCATTTAATTCCATAAGGAAACGAAAATAGCGTTTATGCGTATGTACGACCTACCGTCTCCATGAATGGTGTATTTCATTTCATTTATCAATTTATCATATATATTTATATGCTGAATACATATTATATATAATTTTTTTTTTATATTATGGAATTATGTTAATCAAGATATTATTAATAATATCACGAACAATAAGTTGAAACATGTACGATAAATGAAACAATTTTACCCAAAACGCTGCTTTAACATAGAATTGACCAAAGAACAGGTAATATAAAGTCCTAAGTGAATAATATATGATATCATAAATATTATTATGGTTCTTTTACAAGTTATTAATATGTTTTCACCCATTATACAATATTTTTAGACATGTATGGAAGAAATTGGACCTAATGTAACAGATAATTTTGCAATCTAATTTTTATCCGAGATTGCTTATTCGTAAGTATTTACTGGGGTTATGTTTATCATACATGTCCATGTTTTATCAAAATATTTTCATAAAATGTTTAATATTTTTCCATGTATGTCTAAGTAATTTTTACCCTTTTTTGAATTTTACCACAATGTTTGGAAGGAATATTTCTTTTGTTTACCATACAAGGTAGTTTTTGACTTTTCTGGAAAAATTACATGTAAAATAGTTTTTTTAACTTATATGGCATGAATGTATTTTTACGATTTCATAACTCCTTATTTTAATGAAGATTCCTGTCCAAGATTTCATGATTATTTTCAACAAAATACCTTTCTTTTAAAATTTCATGGGATTTTGAGAAATGAAAATGATTTTTAAGAACAAAGGATATTTTCCTCAAGAATTGATTTCAAGTGTTTTATTAAGGATATTTTCCATCTATGATGACATTCTTTAATTTGGTCATGTTTCAAGTATAATTTCCCCATTATTTACATGGTTTGATTTTTTTTATGATAAAATTATAACCATTGTTTTATATGGATTATGTTATGATGGAATGATGTTTATGAAACCCATATTATTCTTTGGGTTATGATGAATAATTTATGTATATTTTATGGCACAAGAAATAATGATTCCATTATGAGATGAGTGGGACCTATATCTCCCTCCAATGCATTGGGTAAAAATTTATATCTCATGAGATAGACATGGTTGTAACGACAAGTGAATCCGGTTCAGTGATACAGGGTTGGAATGACAAGTAAACCCGGTTCAGTAATGGGTTTCGTCCACTATGATGGTATTGGTAGCAATGTCTTAGCTACTATAGATATTGTATCATGTGCTTAATGGTTTTACCAAATTAAATGTTTTATTCCCATGCTATTTTATCATGATTGATGTTTCATTATGATCTATGCCATTCGTACCGCCATGTTTTATGTCATTCCTCATGATTTTGATATTTAAACTTTATGTTAATGTTTTTAAGTTCAAATGTATATGGTTTGTTTTATTTTCTCCATGATTACCCGTATTGAGTATTTGAGCTCACCCTTTTTATGTTTTCCTTTCCCCAGGATATAAATAAAGGTTTTAGGTATGAAAACCAAAGGGGAAGATCTTTATGGGAGATGTTGAAGATCTTTCACCATGATTAGAAGATTATGTTCCGAGTTTCCAAGGACACTAAATTAACACGGTATTTGGGTGTCTGTTTGTGTCATGTATTTAATTTTCCTCAAAAGAAATGTAATTTCCATGTACGTTAAGATTTAGTTCTCTAAAAAATAACTAATACAAATCATGTTCACACTCTATGTTTACCTCACAAGGTATCAAATATTAACCAATGCATTGAAGGGTGATATAGGATCTCACCAGTCATCATCCACATATATGTGTTCCATAATAACTTCAATAATTCAATATATTATGAAAAATTATTAGAAATAGAATGGGTTTCATTTATAAAATTATAAATAAATCATGGAAATAAAAATGGTTTTCAGAACGCTTTAAGATGGTATAACCCAAATAGACTTCAAGCATGTAAATAGTTGATGCTGAAAACATAATCACCTAAAAAATAGATTTAATAAGAAAAATTAGAATGTGAATGATGGAAAATAAATTTCAATGAAGTTAATACTTTATAGATAAATAGTAAAATGGTGGAAAATCATAAAATATTTTTTTAGAAAGTAGTTTTTTCCTTAGCATAAAAGAAGATGTTAAGACCACCTTGACAAGACATTTTTGAAAATTGGAAGTGATATTTTTTGATTTATAAAATATAATCTTAAAAAATGGATATTTTAGAATAAATAAAAGTTATCAAAAATTAATTTGGAGTGTGAGATAATTTTTTTAATTTTAATGGATGGAAAACCTTTTGAACATTTGGAAATACCATTATTGAAAACCAACATCAAAAAAGTGTAACCAAAAAATGATTTATTTTAAAATGAATAAATAGGAATATAAAAACAATTAGAGATAAAAAAATTAAAGTTTATAATAGTAAAATTATAACATTAGAGATTAGTAAAAACATGGATATGGAGGAAAAATCCCTTAAATGAAATGGGTATTATTGAAATGCATTTTCAGAAAACAATAGAATCATTAAGGGAAAACATTTAGTGTGGTAGGTGATTTACCTAGAAAATATTGTGTAAATACAAAAAAATGATTATAGGGTAGGATAAATCAGTATTCAAGGATAATATTCAAATATAAGTGATTATGACCCAAGGAAAATATATGTGTCATGAAAAAAATCCTTACGCTTCAAGAAACATTCTAATAAAAAACCCAAGAAAGGGAGATATTTAAATTGAAGTTAAAATACCATTAATAAATATTATTCATGATTTTATATATCTAATATGTATTATACACTCAATTTAAATGAAATTATGTGCATAAAAGAAAATGTTTCTCAAAGAAGAAAATTTTGAGAAGAAATCCTTACCTTTATCTTGGTTTATTATACACTTATACCAAATATCACGAATAATTAGATTACGTTTATTAATAACATAACCAAGAAACTTATTAATAACTATATAAATTTATATGCTTAATTTATATTAATTATATATATATATATATAAATTTGTTAATTTTTTTTATTTTTCCAAATCTGGTGTTTATAGTTTTGACCGTTTATACTAGTTTTGTAAGAGAGGTGTTTGTACTTGTTCTTATTCTAAAGTTCATAATTATAAGATAATTAAAGATTCTTTATGATATTAATTAAAATGAGTTATGAATTTTCAAATTTCCTTTCACGAGTAATTTAGTCATTATCCTAGAAGATGAAATCGAAAACAAAAATATATCAGTAGTTTTAACCCATGAAGGGTGTTTTCTTAATAAGTGAGTTATGTATATATATATATTTAAAAATATAGAAAAATAATTATTTAAATATTTATATCATATTATAATATTAATTATGTTTTCATAACCATCCATGATTTAATTTCATAACATTGTTTAAGTAGGTGGTCAAAACCACCCAAACAAGAATATACCATGATTATAATGATTATGTGGTTATTTAGTTGTAATATCACTAAAATAATTTCTTAATGATATAATTTAATATTTATTAGTGTGATATATTATAATTTTAAATTAATTATAATAATAATTAATGGATATGAAAATAATATATAATTAATGGATATGAAAATTATTATAATGATATGTGGTTATTTAGTTGTAATATCACTACAATAAATGATTATTCATCATATCATTAGTAAGTTATATAATTTTTAAAAAACATTAATTATATAATAAACATAATATATCATAACTAAATCTATTCTAGGAAAAATAAATTTTTTTTGGTTTTTAAAAAACGAATTTCGTTGCTCGTGGTGGTGGTAGTCGATACATTTGCACGAACGACGATTTATTTTTTCTTAATGGATGAGATAAATGAATATATGATGATAATAACCTTAATATAATAACATTAAATTATAAAAATAATACTAATATGATTGTATTATTATGGATAAAATAAATTCTAATGAAGATATTTAAGAAGAAACGCTAAGTAGTTGTTAATACTCATGTCTGTGACTTGAATTTTCCTTGGAATTATCCTTGGAAATGAAGGAATTATGATAAATAATGGCGATGATAATATTTTTAACATAGTATAGGGTTATATTAGAACTAATTTTATATATTTTGGATAATAAATTCTAATGTTAGATGAGTCTTGAAGTTGTGAAAGTGTTACCCTTTCATAAGTGAAAGGAAGGGTAGTTATCGAAGTAACCATTATATTTTCAGTAATGTAATGTTACAATTCAAATGAAAATGAGTAAAAAATAAAAAAATTATAGGGTATGTGTTTTCAGGTAACTATTTTCCATTTATAAACAATTTTTATATGAACTATAATATTTTTATTCTTTTAATTTTTTACTTTTTAATTTTTACCCTAATTTACTTTTACCTTGGTAATTAATTTCTAAAATTTTTAATTCATATTACATAACAACTTAAGATTGAAAAATTTACCTAATTTAAAAAATTTTATTTCTAAATTTTAAATAATTTCATGAAGTAAATTTATTAATGGGTTTAAATGTTAATTTTAAAATAAGCACACCTGATGTGTAAAAACAACTTTTTTTGGAAAACTATGTTATTAAGATAAAAAATTTATGTACAAGATAATATTACCATATATAATGATTTTTTATATAAATTGGTTTATTATAAAAAAATAAAAGGGGTTTGAATTTTAAAGTAATCAAAAACTGAATTTCACCATCAAAACACTTAATTTTAAGGAACTATTGAAAAAAATTATTATTAACATAACATTTTAATTTAGTTCTAAAAATATTAGACATAGGATTTATAAGTTAATATAATTCTTTAAAATTAATAATTTTATTCCTTAAATAAATATTTTATTATTTAATTGTTATTTTAACGCTCTATGATACAATTTCATTTTGATAAAATCCTAATAAATTACAATTTTCCAAAAAAATCCATCTTTCAACCAAAAATCAACCTTTTTAGGAAGAATTAAAAAAATTAAAACTAAAAAAATCTTTATGTGAGAAATTAAAAAAAAATGAATTACATTTTTTAAAATGTAGTATTTTAAAATAAATTATGTAATATAAATAAAACAAATTTTATTTAAAATAAATCTTTTTAAATATTAACTCATATTAATTATTTATATTCTAAAGGTAATAAAATTTAATGATCTACCATATTATTGTTGTTTATATATTTATTAATAATTTTATTCTAACATTTTTTGGCTCGTTTTCATTAGGTGTAGCATGAAATGAGTGTTATCCAACATAACATCAGTTTTACAAGGTTTATAATTTTGGGTTGTTTCATCCCTCATGGCATGGTGAGGCCTTGGAAGTTTTTACTACTGTCGAAGATGGTTGAGAGAATCTTTCTTGGTTATAGATATAGGGAAATCATTAATAGGCCTACAAATGTTTCTGAATCAAGTATTTATAGGTTTGTCTTATGCGATATTTATGAATTTCCCATGCTTACCCAACTAATATCATTAAGGCTTGTTCATTATTTATCTTCCCATGATGGATTGGGACTTAATAAATTGCACTTCATTTATTGATTCTTCATGTGATTCCTAGGTGATTATTTATTATTTTTATACATTTATCATGGTTCCTTAAAATTGTTTAAAATAATATTTATGAAGTTATTTAAAAAATATATTCAAAATGATTTTTTCTATTGAAAAGGGTTCCAGGTAAGGTAAAATGGTTTTAAGTGATTGATTTCAATTGAAAGGAAAATAAAATAAATATTAAAAAGTTATTAAATATGAGGTTGGTTTTTGAGCACTTATGTAAGGAAACCTTATTCTTTAGTGGTGTTTCAAACTAGCATGAAATGGGTTTATAACTGAAAGTTTGGCATGTGAAAAGGTGGGTGGTGGCCTACTTAGAATGTACATATTCAATCCCATTATAACTCAGTTACAGGTTTTTGGATTAACTCTTACCACTCTTAGAGTATTGATTTACTTCAGGGTTATGGTTAGTTTAATTTTTATTTGTCACACCAGATTATGGTATCTATTATATGATTTCATTGGAATTTCATATTCTTTCATATAATTCCTATACAAGTGTTTCTATTTGATGATTCATTTAATACTTTTAGTTATGGTTATTGGTGGATTTCATTATTTATTTGGAGATTGGGTGATTTGGGAACTTTCATATATTGAGGGAGTTTGGGGGTGAAACTAGTGAACTGGCTAGATGAGGTATTTTAGAGGGTGACCTGAGGTATTCATTTAGAATTTTTTTATATATGTTATTTTTCAAGTTTTTTTTATATCTAATAGTTTGTTTTGGAATGAACATCTGAATTTTTTATG
The DNA here is from genome assembly GCA_963277665.1 of Viscum album. NCBI lineage: Eukaryota > Viridiplantae > Streptophyta > Magnoliopsida > Santalales > Viscaceae > Viscum > Viscum album. The sequence goes on from OY728166.1 coordinate 577,160,703, forward strand.
GGTTATACCATATTTTTAGGGAAAATATATTAACTCTTTATTTCTAATTTATGCATGAAAGCTTCCCTAATGATTTTATTTAATATCTATAATTCTTGTTATTAGCCTAGTGGAATCGATGATTCCCCTCTAGTGTGTTTCAGGCCTTCTTGTGTGTCCTATTCAGGGGTTATCCTAGATCTATTTGCGAACTTTTCACCCCATATACATGTTGATTGGTTTTTGATTTGTTTTTTGAATTAAATTATTTAATAATTTTTTCTATATTATTCTGAAAATACACGACGTGTATGTCTTTTTAACACACTATATACATAATAGGAATTAGTAGTAGTACACACATTTATATTTATAGCATGATGTGTGGTCATACATGGTATATAGTCTATATGTATTGACCTATGGAAGAAGAAACCATGTATATCCAGACTTATCTTGTAGAAATAGAAGATATATGAGTACCAAATACTTGACAATGATCATAACCAACATTAGCCACACACCATGCCAAGTGATGGAACATTCCATGGAATAGTTTTATTCAAGAAATGGATTTAAATATACATACCTGAGAACACATTACACTTCCTCTAGTACACAATCAAAAATTAATAATTTTAAATTAATTTATTTTATTTAAAATTATACAGGATGGGAATATGAAGTATAGTATGGGTTATTAATTAAGATAATTAACTAGTTGATTAATAAGATGGTTAATTTTTTAGTCTGATAAGTATATCTCAAATAATTAATGAATTAAAACAAATGCTAGCAGTAGTCATTTCATGTTTTGATTGATCATGGTATTGGGTTTCTATTTAATGTATTTAATTATTATGTATTTTTTTGATAATTTTATTCTCAAATTAAATATGATGATATGTGTATCATCCATTCCTCTTTATTATACACATGCATGTGTGGTCATTGTTTATTTATGTAACCCTAAACCCTTATCCCCCCTTACATGCAAGTGAATAAGAATATCTAAAGGAATGAGCTCTAGGAGATAGGATATGGTTAAAAACTGAGTTGAGGTGAAACCAAACATGGAGATACCTAGGTTAAAGGGGGAATTATTCATCTTTAGTGAGGTATTAGATTAAGTAGTTATTCCATTATATTTTAGGTTTGGTTTATCATACAGTTGATAAACCAACCAATAGTTAAAAATATTTTTATCATTTCACATATTTATTTTATTTTGACCTGTTGATGTTTAATTTTTTATTTTTTGATGCATGCTTTATTTGAATTTTCAGGAATATAACATAAAGTAAATAAATTAAAAATCATTCTAATTTGAAATCAATTAAAGTTTTTTATACATAATATATTTTTATCATACTTTGATAATTAATTATGTAAAATACATATAATATTAACAAGAATTTAAAATAGAAAATAAAGAATATTTATACATAAATATAAAAAAATAACTCAGGGAATATATAATTTAGTTATCATTTTCCATTACTTGAGTTAGAATGAAACCATAAATAAAACTTTTGGTTCGACCCTTATGGGGAAACTTTCTTTGATCAAGGAGTTATAATGAATGTTTTAAGATGACTTTGCATCAAGAGTAGTTTCCCATATTGGAATTGGTGTAACTTAGTGGAAATAATTGGGGAAATTTGAGTATAGTATTTCTAGATTATCGATGCCACTTAGTAGATTAAGGAACTATAAGTTAATGCAATTGAAAATATCACCTATATAAATACCTTTAAATAATTTATCCAGACCCTTATGTGCATGATTTAAATGGAAATATGGATTATTTGACCTAGAATATTAATGTGATAAAATTAGTGTGTTACATTATACCTGGTAATCATGATAAAGTAATAAAATATACTTTTATATTTTATAGAAAAGGACTATAGAAACCATAGAAATACTACATTAATTCCCAGATAAAAACATGTCATTGCCAACACAAATTTTCATGGGTGATACAACTATTTAGACACTTCACCACTATTGTAAATTTTTTATTATGTGCTGTAGTACTCTATTCTGAATTAACCACTTCAGCGAGCACACAAATATGATAGGAATGCCTATAAAAGATACATGGTGTATACTTATAATGGATATTTTATCTTGATATTATATATGTTTGAAGGGTTGTAGATGAAATATAATTTCATTTATTAATTAACCATGGTAACTAATCTTCTAGGACAATAAAAGAAAAAGAGAGGATAAAGATAAATGAGATTGTCAATACACTATATTATTGTAAATTGGAAGACATGTTCAAAGATAGAGATCTTGCTTCTATGATGATAAAGTATATTGACCAATTAACAATTTTGGGATTCATTTTGGATAATAAATTATCTATATATATATATATCATATTTTCATTCTTTATATAATTATTATCCTTATTTAACACAAATTATAGGATCAAAATAATAGAGAAATAGATTAAGAATCATTTGAATATGCTTTTCCATGAAGGCAAGGATTATTGGGAACATGTTTCCTCACCAATTATTGTCAATGAATTGAAATAAAAGGTTGATAATACAATTAGTAGTTCAAATTTAATAGTGATTTGTCAATTCCCTATAAAGAGACAACATACTCAGATGTAAAGCGGTGGAGATGAGGCTATCTGCTTCTCATGTGGAAAGAAAGGTTATTGCAAGTGAGAATACAATGAATTGACTATGAGAAAAGTAATACAGTCTACTTTAGGTATACTAATTATTTCATGTAATAATTCTATTTCAATTATTTTTATTAAATACAATATTCAATTCATATATTTTTATTTAGATATATAAACCAAGAAATTTCATAAAAATTACAATAACTAAGGTTAAATTTCTTATTAGTTGGGAAAGGGTGATTTTTATGTTAGCAAAAAGAAGAATGAGACTTAAGATTTTCATGTGGACTAATTCTAATTAAAATATTGTTTTTATTGAATATTATTAAAAAATTTATCTAAGTTCCCAATTATAGACACAACAAGATGTTATTTATTATTTAAATAAATGGTGTTATGGTATTTGACACTTAATTAATAGTCTAGCATTACTTGAATCACAGATTTCCAATATTAATTTTTTTTTGAACATAAAACATTTGAGCCATACCTAGTTGTGGAAAGATAATTATTTTTCAAGTAAAACTAAAAGTGTTTATCAATGATTTACCCAGAATGGTGTCTAAACTCCTTAGAGTTAGAACTATTAGGCATTTGTTGTTGTTATTTATTTTGTTTTAAGACAAAATAAACCATTAATGATAAATGTATATCCATAAAGCTACTATAATTATTTCAAAACTCCCACATGAACTATTATAAGGAAAATATAAAGTTAAATTTATATACTTCATAAGATTACATTAAGATATTTTATAAATATAGTACAAAATTAATAAATACACTTAGTAAATGTTATAAGTTATTCATAGTGGGATAGTCAAAGAATATATTAACCATGTATTCATAGATCATTTAAATATATAGAAGATCCTTTCATAAATTCCCATATCCTCATACACATAAAATATATGATGGAATTGCATTGTGGATTGATGAATAATATTATATATAATACAAATACTACATTCTTCATTTCAGTAAAATTTTCTAAACTAGAAGTATAACAGCTAGCCATATAGAAACTGTATTGACTAGTAGACATCATATAAGTTACAATATTATGAGAATACATTATATCTTATACTCACGTGTTTAAAGAGTACCATTTATTAATGATGGATTTGGAAAAACAAAGTATGTCAATGAAAACACCAAGTGAATCTTAGCTAATTTCCATAAAGTAGATCAGTATATTACTATTCCTAAGATATAAATTTATTATCAAAGATATACTATGTTCTTATAAGTGGGGATCACTTCTATTTTGAGATAGTTGGAGCAAGATTTATATCAATGAAGTCAAGGATACAGGTGCAATGAGTTGGAAAGGAAACACTAATATCTATAATCCTAGTGAGAGGAGTTTTTCTATAGACACATTATATGTAGGAAAGTTAAAACCAAATAATTAGTTCTATATTCCCTAGTATAGGGGATATATTATTTGATAAAAATAATTACTTCTACTAGGAAGTTGTAAAAGGAATACGACTAATATTTAAAAGTTCATATGTATTCAATGATAGATTCCATATACCAAAATCTTATTCTATATTTTGGTAGTTGGTTATTTTTTGTCAATACATTAGTGGGTAATCAAGAATAAAGTTGACATGAATGCTTCCAGTTGGTACCAATATTTACCAATCAATTTATAAAGTTTTCAAGTGATGTATAAAAATAGTCTATGAGGAAACATTTCACTAATATTCAAGATAAATACATTAGAATTTTAATTTCTATAAAAAACTTTATATAATCAATATATTGAGATATTGGATGTCATTACAGCGATACATGAAGGAAACCCGATGGAAGATTTCTATATGACACATTCAGAATGGTTGGTGATACCAAAAAATAGTAATAAAGGATGCAAGTTATAGAGATCCATTTATGGATTGAAGCAAGAATGTTGATCATTGAATAATAATTTTGATAAATCCATTAGTGAGTTTTGTTTTATTAAGAATGAAATTTATCCAAGTGACTATAATATTATAGTTTCATGACTATAGTCTTACAAGGAAAATGTGTTGATAACATATGAAAAATAGATTTTAATCTTATAGTTTTTTAATACTAAAAGAAGAACATTACTACAAAAATGACTTAAAGTATAATCCCGTTTTGTAGAGAAAAAGATGTTATAAAATAGATCTACGGGGTTTCTTGTATCTAGTCATATTACATACTTTAAAAAAGTATTGAAAAAAATTAAATATTAAAAAATTCAAATCTAAATCATTTCTAATGTCACATGGAATGAAATTTCTCTAATTTTACGTATGAAATCCTTGGAGGATATTTTTTTGATGAATAGAATTCCAAATTATATTGAGTATTTTATAATTTATCATGTATTCCACAATATGCATTGAGGTTTAAAATTTATTGTATATAAATAAAAGAGGTAAAATATCAAATAGATCCTAAATAAATACATATACTTATGGTAATAAATATCTAAGAGTACTTGATAAAGTAAAATGGATGAGTAACTATTAGTTAGAGAAGTGGGAATGAATTTTTTCATGGGGATATAAAACTATTCTTCATTTATATCATTCGATCAAAATTTATAGTAAGGATAAGGCAATAAGCATGGAAAACTCATTACAACAAAAAAATTACATATCTACATAGAACAAGCATGGCATAGATTCTAATGTACCAAATAATAAGTTTAAAAATAATTTTGTTCTTGTCTCTGGTGTTATCCAATATGTAATGTTTTTGATAGAGGAAAATATGTAAAACCCGAGTGATATCATATCATGTGGCATTTTCTTAAAGGAGTGATGTCACAAAAATAAATATATCTATAAGAGAATATGGAAGCGCCAAAAACTATAATCATACATTAACATAAACAAGTTTATCTGGTGAGAATTAACACATTGGTTAGTAGTTGTCCCTAATGAAAGTGAGATTTTATTAGAGTTAGTTCCCTATAACCAACTAATATTTTAATTTTGATTAAAATGATATTAATATTAATTAATATCTTGTCATATGATGAGTGATTTTCAATGTAATATTAATTTGATAATATCCTTGGAGTATCTATCGCATAGAAAGGTTATAGGCATTCTCTTTTATAATGAGAACCCTAAGTTTATATAAAATTATTCTTAAACACTTTTCTATGGTTTAGATAATATATGTCTGAAATTATATAGTAGATGTTTTACTTTTATGTGATGAATGCTCATAAGTAGATAAGTATTCTTCTCATGATGTTTCACACTTGGTAATCTCCAAGAAGGTAGATTATGATGAAAAACCAACCAAAATTAATTCAACATGTTATATGTGTCATTAGATATTCCCATCTACATATGTGTGTTATCGATCTATAAACTTAATATTACTATTAATTTATACCATGAATCACTTAATTTTATGTATTGATGAAAACCATGATGATATATGCTATTGGAAAGGTAATAAATATTGGGTGTGTCATAAGTGATATAACATTAACTGAATAAGTCAAGAAATGATTTTTCCATTCAAATTTAATTGATTATGCTATATTTTCGAATTGATTGAAATAAAATATTTTTTTCAAATATATTACCATTGTAGTTTATTGATGAGTTCATTTCACATAATCAATGAAATATAATCCATCATATTAGTTGATGGAAGAAGTTGGTAACCAATATAAGTGACATTGATACAAAGAGATTACATTACATAGTAATACTTCATATCTGGTTTTAGTTGTTGTGAAATTTAATTATTTATATATGTGGGATGACACACTCATATTTACTGTATATTTTTAAACATAATTTACGTATTTTTTTTCTAATTTAATGAATATTTCCTTGGTATTTCATTATTTTACTTAAATGTGGGAAATTATAAATGTGGAAGTAAAAGGATTTTTGAATAAAATTTGAATAATTTGAAGTTTGGTATATATTTTAATATCCTATTGATGTTTAATAAGTTATTATTAATTATATTTAGGAAAAAACATGTGTTAAGATGACCTAACCTCAACCAATGGAAGCTCGCCACCTAGACATCCCATAAGGGGCTGACTGGCCAAACCACTAATGGGAAGGCCAACAGAATTGAAAAGGTGTGAGACCACATTGGGGAATCTAGACCATGTAGTGTGTGAGAATACATGAGGATACTTCATGTATATGTGGTACTAGGACCACTCAGGACACACAGTGTACTCAACCCATGTTTTTGTGTGCAGGTGAATCTAGGAGCCCACCCTAGTGCTGGATTTTGAGCCAAGTACTGGACGATATTGATTATAAATGCTCGCGACCTCCTGAATTAATTTCCATTGTGGTATACAATTTTTTGGGAACTATTTACATTTTACCAAAACGATGCCGCTCTACTTCACTTAATGTGCCCCACACTTGGATCAATCCAGTCGCCCAACTCAACCGCTCCTCATAGCTTGACTACAACTGTTTCCTCTTATTATTGTCAGTGACCCCTATCTCTGCCACATGGAAATCTCAATCTCAAGCTCATCCCCATCACCGATGACTGATATAACCTATGATCACTTATGGACCCTTATAAGAACTTGTTAATTCCTATATGAGGATGGCCCACTCCATACATAAATAGTTTTGCTTCCTCTGGCCATCATGAAGGATGAAGGTCCTATAAGAGGTTTTTTTCTATTTCCACACCTTTTAATAACAATGAAGAAATTTAGGCATAGATACATTTAATACCATGAAAATTGTAGGAGGATGTTGCTTCCATTCACGTACCAGTGCCACTGAGTCGTGGCTTTGCTTTGGAGAGCAGGTTTGCCACAATGAAGAAATGATGCTAAGAAGGGCCACTATCATCGCTGAAGAAGGATGTGACAACATCACACGCGATAGATGATATATAACATTGATCTAATGGTAGATATTTTTTACCACTTCAGAAACAATAGATATAGAAGAATCACCTCCATGCACGACCAACTCTTTTTCATCCTTCCAAAGGGAGGAAGAGTTATTATTGAATGTACTTCCATAAAGGAGGATGGGAAGGGAACTGTGTGCTACTACTATGACATGGTTTGTTATAAATAATGAGTTCACAAACTTAATGAAGTAATGCTACTAATTGATATACCAATGGTGTTTGAGGAATAGTTGATTTTGAGGAAGGATCATTGCATGCATTGGTAGATGTGATCTACTTTTGGTGAAATGGTAGATGCGATATACTATTGGTGCTATGGTATATGTGGTCTACCATTGGTTCCAAATTCAAAATAATGTGCGGTTTTCGAGCATTATTCTATGAAATAAGATGAAGTGTGGTTTCCTTTCATATGCTGCTGATGATATAGTAATTTTGTGGTTATTTCGAGATGACACTGTCCACGAAAAAAGGAGAATCCCAAAACAATGGTTGCTTTATATGTGGGAACTTAGATATTGCCGTTGTTCAGAATGCATGAAGGAAGAATAATACTGTTGATGAATGATGAAACAATTAATGCTGGTTTCTTCCTAAGGTAGATCATGAAACTAACTGTGGATCCTTAGAATGGTGGATCATGAAGCAAAGGTATATGTGAAATGGTAGATGTGATATACTATTATGAACAGTAATGGTAGATGATTCTACCATCACTATAGAATTACATCTCAACACTAGAATTTGTAAACACCCAGGAATTTAGAAAATTCAATATAGAATATCTTAATAAAGATACATTCAATTTTTATGAAGATACAGAAAGGTACAACAAGTAAGATAAAGAGGTTTTCTCACTATATAAATACAAGTATTTCGAGCCACTAAAAATACATCAGAGGCTTTAAGGATTGGGAGAGGACTGCTATTCGATGATATATTTTTTTATTTTATTTTTAATAACTTTTATTATGTCTTCTATCACTTTTACCACTACATTTTCCCTTTTAATAGAGGGGTGGAACCTTTTTGTGGTTTGGTGAAGGTATGGCGACCACATGTGATGATTGAGTACTAGTTTTTATCATATTTTCTTACCTTTTTTATTTTTTAAATATTTTTGAGTAAAAAATTTCAAAAAATTTAATGGGATATGATTTTTTTGTTTCAAATCTAAATATTTTAAGTTTCCTTGATTAAATTTTTTTTTCTTCCTCTTCCTGAATTTGGATCATATATATTAGGATATCTAGGGTTAGGTGGAGAAGTTTTTAATGATTAAAAAACACATATGGAAGAAATAGTGGACTAATTTGGACACTTGGGATACTAAATATTTTTTTTTACTGCCTAGGTGATCTAAAGGAGACTCACTCTGACCTTTACACATTAGAAGGAGAATAGTACAACCAAGGAAATTGTGTGGATTATTTTCATTTTCAATGAACCTTAGTCAAGGGTAAAACAAATGAAACAATTATTAATCCATTCATTAAACCAATTAAAAAAGACAAAATATTCAATTTTAAAGGACCATAATAACATTATAGAAGGGAATCCAAGCCTAAACCCAATCACTTTTCTCTCATCCGATTTTCACAAACCAAGTTTCTTCGCTTCCTAGCCTTTGAGAACCGATTATTTTATTTAATTACGCACTCTTGAAAACTTCAATAAAACACTTATATTTGGATATGACTTTGGTCACTACTAGTAATACATATTTAGGGGGAAATACATATCCTTTTCACACCTCTTGATTGATTTGTGTCAAAATTTGGCGTCAATTCCAGGGTGTAGGTGTTAAATCAAACCCATAACTTTCATGACCAAGTCCTCCAACAAGGAACTATTCTATATTCACCTTGAGATAGAGAGGAATTTTATAACTAGGATTATGACTATTAATATTGAAAACCACTTTAAAAAAAATATATTATAAGACTCATGTGAAACATCATGCACTCACTCTAAGAAAAAAACATGGAAATTAATGCACAACAAACCCTAAGGTACCTTTTTTCCTCAGAAATTTCTAACCAAAGAAATAAATTGACTATGCATATGAATAAAAATGATTTTAAACTATGTGTCATAATGATTTCTATATTAAACAAGTTTCATGGACATAATGGAGAAGTCCCTAACCAAAACATTTAGGATTTAAACAATGTTTGTTCAAGTTTCAAGCTAAGAATAGTAGCTGGGGAGAATGTCAATTGGATGGTATTCCCATTTTCACTTGAGGGGGATTCTAAATAGTGGATTCACAACCTACAAACTAGAGATATCCATGAATGGTATGATATCCAAATAATTTTCGTCTAGATATTCTTCCCAGACTTCCAGAGCTCTATATTAATAAATAAGATCTATTCCATCAGACAAGAAACTAGAGAAACCCTCAACAAATATTAGAAAAGATTAAAAAAGATGTGAACAATTTTTCCTTATCAAGATATGTATGATCATAACCTCATAGTTTTCTTCTACCAAGGGCTACAATAAAATGATATAAACCTCTTGGATAAATTATCTAGCGTATATTTGATTGATAATTCATCATTGGAAGCTAGGAGACAAATCTAGAAGATTGTACAAAATTCACAACAATTTGGAACAAGAGGTATAATCACAAAAGTCATATATCAGGTAATATTTTTTGACATATCACCCTTATTTGAAACCAAAATAAATGAAATAACAATCCTAGTAAGATAAATGGTTGTGAAAATAGTGAATGGACAACCTACTATACCTCAGGTATGTGGTTTATGTTCATCACCACATCACTTCACTGATCAGTGCGCTATGGTATATATTATAGAAAGTTGTGAAGTTTAATTAAAACCAATATAGTTTCAAGAAAAGAAAACATGGAGATAATTTCAAGCCCAAATTGGGTTTGGATGTTACAAAAGTTAGGATAGACCCCCTTTGAAGAAACAATTCTCTAATCCACCCATTTCCAACAAACATACAAAAAACAATACCATCAATAAGTCTACTAAACACATAATTTTTAATAAGAATCCTATATAAAACCCTCATATAGTGCACCACCAGGAAAATGAATTCAAGGAATAGATATTGAGGAGATAAAAATTACACAGATGTGTTTATCAAATAAATTTTAGAATCTCATGGACATGCTATCCAAAAACCTAAGAAAAATCCTATCTCGGACAATCCCAAACCCAAAGGAATGTGTAAGCGTGAACATCATAGGGAGTAGAAAGGATATCTAACCACCAAAACCCAAGGAAGATCAAGAATAACTATAAAACGATGATTCTAGAAATTCTGGGAATTCTTGACAGATTCTAGATGTAGAAACCACTCACCTTAGAAAAGTACAAAAAAATAATGTGAAAGATCACAATATAATATTTAGGAATAAAAAAACCAAAAATAAATTGAAAATAAAAAAATAGAAAATACATAAATTCACCTTCTATTCCCTTATAGTTTTAAAAAATATAATACAATTTTAAAGAAAAACATGAAAGAGAGACCAAGAGACATTTCAAAATGTTTAAATTAATATAACCCTCTTGGAAGCCACCAAGAAAATTAATGAATATATTAAATTCCTAAACAATATTTCCCCCAAGAGGAAGAGGCTAGATTTTAATGAAATAATCAACCTAGGAAAGAGTGTCTCGACCATTATCACACCTCAATTTTCCCAAAAATATCAATATCTAAGGACATTTTGTATTCTCTGTACTATTTTTTATTGGAATTTTTTTATGAACTCTATTATCATGGTGATTACACTAATTTAACGTTTAAATATGTCTTTTCTACTTTGAAAATAGGTAATCTTATGTATAAAAGAGTGATTGTCCATCTGGAATATAGATCCACTGATTTTTCTACTAGAGTTTTTCAAGATGTGCTATTGGGAGTGGAAGGAATCGTTTTACCAGTAGATTGTTTTTCTCAAAATGGAGGAAGATAAAGAACCAGATAATTCAACCATTATTTTGGGAATTACATTTCTAAATACGGCTAAGATGATAATTAGTGCACTTGAAGGAACCCTCACGAGGGAGCTGGGAGGCAATAAGGTGTACTTCAATGTTCTTGGATCCAAGAGGAATACTTCAAACAATCATACAATCTTTGAAATATTTCACAAAAAGGTATTTATCCCATTGAAGTATCTGATATTATTTGAGAAAGTTTTTCCTTATTAGACCACTTTTCAATTGAAAAAACCAAGGAACAAATTGGTACTCAACAATATAGATATTCTTATCAAGGATAAATGACATCTAAATTATTTGATAATTTTATAGAAGAAGTTTATATGATACACTTTCCTAAGGAGATACAAGATTTTGAAATAGAAAATTTGAATTCAGTATCATCTCTTGAGAAAACCCAAAATATGGCATTAAAACCCCTCCGACATGACCTAAAATTTGTGTATCTGTTTTGAAGGATAAAAATTTCCAGTATTCATAGCTAACCACCTATCTGAAGATGAAGAAAAATTTTTATTGTACCTTTTCAAATGAAACATCCAATATATAGGGTGTAGCCTTATATACATCCCTGGAATAAAACACAAGGTCTGTTCCCATAGAATGTTTCTAGAGGGGTACTTCATACCTATTATGAAACCCTGTAGAAGTCTTAACCACACCATTATATAGGTTTTTTAAAAATAAATTGAAAAACTATTGGAATCCAACAAAATATTACCAATTTATGACTCATAATGCGTCAACCCCATATATGTGGTTCCCAAGAAAACTTTCTTAAAAATAGTGAAAAAATGGGAATAGTGAATTAATTTCAATGAGAGTTCAAAATTGTTGGAGGGTATACATTGAATATAGAAAGATTAACCAAGTCACCCAAAATACCATTTCCCCCTTCCACTAATCAAATGTTGGAAATGTTAATGGGTAGTATGTTTTATTAGTGTTTTGTAATAAGTTTTTAGATCACATGGAGGTCTATCTTGAGGTATTTCTAGATGAATTTACTATTTTTTGAAACTCTCATAATTTCTTAGGGAATATGGATTTTTCTGAAAACATGCATAAATAGAAATATATTTTTGAACTTTGAGAAGTGTCACTATGTGGTTGAAAAAGGGATATTACTATGTCATATAATTTCAAAAAAAGGCATTGAGGTTGATAATTCTAAAGTTTAATTAATCAATTATTTTCTATATACCACATGTGTGAGACATATTAGATCATTTTTGGGACATGTGGAGTTTTCCATATACCACATGTTTGAGTTTATTGGTGATGCATCAAACCAATATTTAAGAGTAGTCCTCTCCCAAATAATCAATGGAATAGCCCAAGTGATAACATATACCACATGAACCTTAGATGAAACTCAGATCAATTATGTAATTACTAAAAAATAAATCCTTAATGTTGTATTTTCATTGGATAAATTTAGATCTTTTTTAACAGGAACTAGAGTAGTTAAATTTTATGGTAATTAAACCCTTAAGTAACTGATTTAGAAATATGATTCCAAAACAAGGATGGTATTGATATCACTCTTTCAAGTGTTCAACCAAAATATCGAGTACAAGAATGGATCTTAAAATCACGTGGTAGATCACCTCAGCAGACTTCCAACCACTACATAAATATAAATTCTAGAACTTAACCCAATAAATGACCACATTATGGGAGAAATACACTATATATTAGAAGGTCATGTACCATGGTCTGTCGATATAGAAAAACATTTTTCCACATATCAGGTACCTTTTCACCTTAACTATCATAAAAAAAACATAAAGCTGAAGCCAAATTCTATATTTTGGATGATCCATTTCTGTGGAAAATCTATAATGATCAATTCATAAGGAGGTGATTAATAGAAAGTGAAATAGAATCTATATTTTCATTTTATCATACATTTACGTATGGATGCCACTTTGGACCTCAAATAATAACTATAAAAGGCTTATAATCTAGAATTTATTGGCCAAAATTACGTAATGATTTGCATGAATATTGTAAAAAATGTGACAATTGTCAATATTCTAGATAAATTTCAAAAATATAGTTGATACCAAAACCCATATTTTTTTATGAAATCCTTGATTTTTGGGGTAGTGATTTGATGAGACCCTTTTACATTTATTTTGGCCATTATTATATTTTTCTTTCGATAGATCATGTAGCTAAATGGGTGGAATCCAAGGCCACCATGGTTGATGATGCCAATGTTGTATGTGTTTTGATAGGTGTAGAATATTTTGTGGATTTTGATGCCAAGGGACTTAATCAATGACCAAGGTACTAATTTTTTCAATATAAAGATGGAGTATATTCTTAAAAAGTATGGGGTGCACCATAAGACATCTACACCATACCATCCCCAAATAAATAACCAATTTGAGATGTCCATCTGAGATATTAAAGTTATTTTTTTATAAAATGGTTAAACCGAACCAAAATTATTAGAGAAAAAGTATTTAAGACACCTTATTGAAATACCAAACAACATACAAAACACCTTTGGGTATGAGACCCTACAGATCTGTTTAATGAAAAAGTTGTCATATACGGGTAGATTTAGAGCAAAAATCATATTAGTATGTTAAATAGATGAATTTGGTTAATTGAATTATTAGAGAAAATAATGGATATTAAAATAAGGACTCATGATTTGAGGGAATTAGTTGAATCTTGTAAATAAAAATTTCCAATAATTTTTCATGCTCTAATTTTTTGAAATTCATGTGAATTGATTTTTTTATTATTAATTACATGAGTGATCTTATAATGTTTAATTTAACATCCATATGAGAATTTATAGAGAAAATATTTTCTATTTTATCCTAATCATATTTCTTGAGTTTTCTTGGGACATGTCAACTTCTAGTACTTTCATTTGAACTTGTCAAAGATATGGTTGTAAAAAACAACATTTAAATTGATTAAGGAATATTTTGATAACCCCTTATACTTAATTCCACGTTTACATCAATCCTTATTTATCCCATAGATATCATTAATGATCTTGTTAGGAATGATCCACATTTCAAGCCATTTTTATCCATTTCTACCCTACTCTTTTTATTTTCATGATATTTTAAATTTAAAGTGTGCGGTTTGGTGAATCCATGTCAAAAGGGATAAAATTTATTGTATGGAAAAATTGTGGGGGTGTTATCTTGGGTATTTGAAATCAAAAATTTTATTGATTCATACATTGTACTCTTTATTGTTTTCCCCTCTTCAATAAAATATATAAATATAAATGGGTAGTGATTTGGGTAAATAAAAAATCACTATAACTAGATCTATGTTTTTTATCATATGTAGTTAGGTGTTGTGTGTGAGATTTATTTTAAGAATAACTTTATAAAAGTATATAAAAGAATAAAAGTAGAGAAAAATTATAGAAGGTTCACATCATTCATTATGATTTCACATTAATCAAGTCCTTACTTTGAGATTGGGAAGTGGGAGTTATTGTTTTGAAGTGGATAATTTCACTGAGATTATACTCTTGATATCATGTTTAATAATTTATAGATTTGAGTCTTAATTTTTAAAACATAAAATCCCAAAAACCGTAATCCTCATAGTCGTTAGAACCTCAATTGAAAATCTATCATGATTTTATATGTATTTTTTCATTACAATGTGGATAAAGTAGCTCCTTTACAGACATATATATAAGGAGAATGTTCTCATGATATGAGAATAAATCTACATGAATAGAATCTTGTGTAATGAATGAAAAGATACAAAATAAAGGTAAATCATGATTTTGAATGTTTAATAATAATGAATTAAGGATCTTGAATGGATGAAAAGTAAGTTCCATTATTTTCAAAAGGGATAAAGTAAAATGATTGAATTTATTATTTATTTAAAAAATTTGAAATTAGATTGATATTTTATGTGGAATTATAAAACATTACTTGAAATTGATAATTTTTTTATTTTATTACTTTAAAATATGAATAATGGTAAAATTGTTGCCCTTTGAATTCCATGTTGATATTTTATACTTGAAGATAATAATAGTTGAAGTGAGGGGGTATTTTACACATTCATATTTCATTCATATTTTAAGATATAATTTAAGGATTTTTAAAATAATTTAATGAATAATTCCAAGGTATTTCATTATTTTACTAAAATGTGGGGAATTTTAAAGGCATAAGTAAAATTATTTTTGAATAAAATTATTAATAATTCTAAGTTTTATATAAATTTTAATATTTTTTATTTTATGAAGTTATTTTTATTTATTTTTAGGAAAAGATATGTGTTAAGTTAGACAACCCCCAACCAATGGCAGTCAACCACCTAGCCGGCCCACAGGGGGCTGACCGACCAAGCCATTAGTGGGAAGGATACCAGATCTGAAATTTTTTGAGACCACATGGGGAATCAATATCATATGTTTCATGAGATCGAAATTTGATCCCACATGTATAGGTTGGCCAAGGCTCACTCAGGCCACACAGTGTGTGTGACCTATGTTCATTTATACAAGTGAATCTGGGAGTCCACCCCGATGAATGCTTCTAAGCCGAGTACTGGATGAAATTTCCTATAAATGCTTACGCACCCTAACTTCATTTTCGATGTTGGAATTATTTATTTTTCGTACAATTAATATTTTACCAAAATAACACCCCACCACTTCCCTTTGTGCACCCCACAGTTAGATTGATGTAGCTACTCGACTCCTCTACTTTCCACTACTCATAATTGGCTTCTAACACCTATTATTAACAGATACCTACATCTTAACACCCTATAAATCTATATATTCTGTTATCTCCCACTTCCTATTCCTGGGATCACCTCTATACACTCTCAGACCCTCAAACAACCTCTATAATGGCCATCAAAGGATGATCGACTCAATTGATGAAGAGTTATGATTCCTCTAGCCACTGTGAAGGATATAAGGCCTAGAAGAGGCTACCTTTCCATTACCCCACCTTCTAAGAACAATGATGAAAATTAGGCACCGATCCATTTAATGCTAGTTAAATTGAAAGAGGAAGATCCTACTATGCATGTACCACTACCACTGAGTCGTGGATTCTCTATGGAGAGCAGGTGTTCCACCATAAAAAAATGAGGCCAAGTAGGCCCACTGATGTCCCTAAATAGTGACATGTTACTATCACCAATTGTAGATGATATCTACCATTTATAAATTTTTTGATATGATCTTCTATTGGGACAGTGGTAGATATGATCTACCATTGGGAAAATTGCCATAGACATGATCTATCATTGAGCTGGCAGTAGATATGATCTACCGTTGCTGCCATGGTAGATCTTCAAGAATCACCTACATGCATGGACACCTCTCATGCACCCTTACAAAGGGATATTTAATCTACCATAGTAATAATGGTAGATATTACTTACCATTGATATGGAATTATATATGATCTATCATTGAATCCATAATAGATCTTGAAGAATCACCTCCATGCACAGACAACTCTCATGTTCCCTTATAGAGGGAGGAGGATATGTTATTGTGGGTATTTCTATGAAGTTGGATGGAATGGGTGTAGTTTTCTACTATTGTTTCATGGGTTTTTAGGAATATTATTTTCACAACCTTGAAGAAGCACTACTACTGATTGATCTATTAATAATGGATGAGGAACGATCAATTTGGAGGAAGTATCATTGCATGAAATGGTATATGCGACCTAGAATTTGTGAAATGGTAGATGTGATATACCATTGGTGAAATTATATATGTGATCTAACATTGGTACAAAATTAAAATGAAGGATCTTATGTAAAGAATTTATCTAATAAAGAAGACAGGTCATAGTTTCCTTGCATATTCTTCTAATGGTACTTCAATTTTGTGGTCAGAAAGAGATGAAATTGTGCATGACCAAAGGAGGTGGCCAAAACCATGGATGATTTACAGGATAGAAATTGGATACTTACACTATTTATATAATATCCCGTTACCCTGATAGAGTAATTTTCACCTTTTATATGTTCCATTTGGTTAAAAATCATTTTATGTGCTTTTTATGGGTTTACTAGAGGCTGTAGAATAGGTACACACCGTGTACCAGAAGTACACTTCGTGTACTTGGTGTTGGTTTCATGTCGTTTATTGGGAGATCACACCATGAATGGGGAGATAACTCAGTGAGCTTGTATACACTGTGTACCTAAGGTACACATTGTGAAGGGATTAAATATCAGTTTTTTAACCCGAGGTGATGGGTATTTCAGTATACTTATCCAGCGTAGCCTACACATCGTGACCCTTTGGAACACATCGTGGCTCAGCCTACTCCTAGCTTAAAGTCATGCATTTGTATTTTTATCTCAGCCCTTTTTATTCTAAACTTCAAGTCTCTCAACCTAAAGAAGTTCTGCTATATTTTTGAGAGACTCAAGTCCTTCCAAATCAAAACAAACTGCTTGGGATCTTCATTCTTCATACATTGTGATTCATGTGTAAGTGTCCCCCATCGTTATTTAAGTTTCTCTCTTACTCTTATCTTGGATTTTCAATGGAACATCTTTTTATTGATGGATCCATGTCTTTTGGTGTTGGATCTTTCTACTAGGTTGCGTTTTGATGTCTTATACACTTTTTATCTTGTTGATGGGTGTCGTTATGAGTGTCATTCTTTGGGAAAGTGGTATGTGGTTTTGCCTCATTTTTCAAAATTTATTACCATTGTATTTCTTGGTTGATTTCAATTACAGATTCTAATTCAAATTCTAAAACTTTATTTTAATTTATTTGATAAAAACACAATTTCATTGAATTGTGATATTTGAAATGGTTTTGGCATGAAATCATGGAAAACCATCGATTCTATTAAATTGGGGTTGTTTTATAAAAATTGGATGATTTAAATGGTTGAATATAAATTATGGATTTAATGGAATTTTTTTCAATTAAATTGTTGAATTTAATTGTGGAAATTAATTTCTAGAATGATGGAATTAGTTTTAAATGGATTTCAAACTCATGAAAGTGGATTAAAATGATTTGGTAGAAACCCTGTGGTTTTATCTTTTAAAAAGGCATCATTTGGAATAAAACATGTTTTAGTTTTAAATGGAAAGGAATTGGAATTTTTGAAATGGAAGAATGGGATTGATCATATTTTTAATCAGTCATAAAATAGTTCACCCATCATATAAAAGTGCATGAAATCCTTAGCTAGTTATGGTGTTATTTGGATATACTCTACATTATGACAACATTATAAAACGTACTTGTAGTGGGTCACATCCCAGATAGGTTGGTGACAAGTATCCTTTGGCCAGTGTCATTGGGACATGTGTATACACATTTTTCTAAGTTCACATAGAGATTTCAGAATCATATAACTATTTAATACTATCATACCTTTTGGAAGATGACCATGTTGATCACTTTTTTATTTAAATTTGACATATAAATGTATGCCAATGTTTTTTGGAACTGATTTACATGCCTTCTGAATTTATATAAACTTTTTTACATAAATATTTTACTTAATCCATTGTTATATAAATATTCCATCTCTTGTAAAGTAAAGCATGTGCTTTGAATGAATTTTCCATCATTTAAAAAATGTATATAATTTATTTTTTAAAGACTCTTTTGAATTTCCACACCTATTTATTCTGAAAAATTGAAAGATTTTATTTTGAAAAATATATATTTTTCTTCTGTTACGGAATATTTGGTGGTATCCTATTGGGATTAGTCTCACACCCTAATTTTTCATTCAAGTGTTTGTAGACTTTCTCTTTCCAGGATCGAGCAAAGGGAAGGGATCTCTTGGTGGTGGATTGAGTTGTTGAGATTTCTACTTGGTGGTTTGTGTCCTTTGGGACCTTTGGGTTGTTTTCTTATTTAGTACTTTGGGATGTAGTACTTTTTATTTTTAACCTCTTTGTGTTTTGGTACTTTTAATCCCAGTGGATTTTTCCTATTTATATGGATACTGTCTTTTATCTTTTTCTTACACATTCTTGTGGAAAAAATAAATTCCACTTGTATGTTGTATGATGCATGGTGGTAGTCACTAACCCGTGGAAATCGAGAACGCCATTCGGGTTAGGTCAGGATCAGCTCGGTTATCAGGTTATCGGGGTACCCGGGTTGGTTTGTGAAAAATTGGTATCAGGGGAGGCTGTTGATCCTTTTTCTCAAAGTCAGTATTCATTTTTGAGATCTTGTTGAGACTTAGGAGGTAGTTTTAACTGAGTTCCCATCTAGATCTCACCGCAATGAACCTTAAGCCGCTAGGGGTGGTTAGGGAAAGACCTCTTGTGGATTAGTTCTAGTATTTTACCTATAGTGATTTGGATAGGTTGAAATCCGAATCTTATTATTCCCTTTGTAGAGAATATTTTCTCTTTATACTTAGTTTGGGCATTAATATAATGTTCTCCTTTTGTCTGCTGATGTTGTGTAGCATCATGCCTCCGAGGAGACATATGAATTAGATATAGGAGAAGGCTTTTGCTGAACCTCGGTAAGAAAATCCTATTATTGATCTGAATCTTTTTGAGGTGATTGTGCGCACTGTCCAAGCTCTGGGATAGGAACCACCTCTAGTTCCTGCACAGGCTCTGACTGTGGATCCTCAGGGGGATGTTCTTAGGAATCCTTATCAAGAGTTCTATCACCATAAGCCACTGGTTTTCAAAGTCTCCACTTATCCTCAAAATGATGATGAATTTTTGGGAATGATATAACATCTATTTTAGTTCTTGAGACATAGAAAGTGATCAGGGTGAACTGTTCCACCATCGTTCTAGAGGGACCGAGAAGGAGATGGTGGGAAACGATGGAGAAGGCTTGAAAAAATGAGGGCTTATAGTGGAAAAAATTCATGTTTATTTTCACTAATATGTTCTCTCCAGATTCAATGGTGTTAGCCAAGGCCTTGTAGTTTTTCAATCATGATTAGGCCTAAAAAACAGTGACTGAGTATTCAAATCACTTTTCTAAGATAGTGTATTTTTCTCCTGAGATTGTATCTAATTAGAGGATGAAGGCTTGATGGTTAGAGTTAGGACCTTTATCAGATATATATTCTCAGGTTTTCTTACTGTACCTTCCCACTTATGCTAATGTGCTGGAGAAGGCAATGATGGTTGAGATGGACTTGGCTAGCAAGTCAGGGTTGATGGGAGTTCCTTTTTCTCCCAATGGAAGCCTTGGTTTTTTCAAAGTAAAATTAAAGCGCGATGATCATAATGGAATTTATCGATGGAAAAGTCATTCTAGACCTCCTATAGCTTCATGAGGAAGTTCTCTAACTTTATACCAGTTATGAAAGACATGACATTCTAGGAGGTTTTTCACTAAGGAACCCAAGAACTGTAGCTCCTACAGATGTCCAGGACACTTACAGAGGTTCTTCCATCACTTCTCTACTCTGCATAGTGGGACATGATTATTAACTCCTCTTAACAATATGGGCCAATCAAATTCACCACGTTCAAAAGGGTTCCAACCACATGAATCCAGAACAAAGCTTCTTCACGTAGTGTAAGTGTCTCCAGAGGAAGCAGACCTGGGTCCAGTGACTATGAGAGGTACCATTACTATAACATCATCATTATTGATTACTCTTTTTGATACTGACGCATATCACTCATTTATTTCAAACCATATTGTAAAGATGCTTAATTTTCATATGTAGAAACTATATTTAGCAATGGATATTACTACAACCCTTAGAATGAAGATATAGAAGGGACTCCATAGTCATGCATGTGTCTTCTCTCTATATAATTTCGAGATATCTTGGAGTTTTCTGGTTCTTGATATGAAATCTCTTGAAGTCATATTTAATATGGATTGGCTCATTTCCAAAAAAAGAAAAATTGATTGTTACCTTCGATAGGTATACTTTACTACAACCAGTGGTGGGACCCTTGTCTTTAAAAAAGAATGTGACCCAAGTTTGAGCAGAGCCAGACATTCTTATCCAAATTTGGGGAAAGTGATATCTGTAATTACTTTTGACCTAGAGTTGGATTTAATGGGTGGTGATCTTCCTCCTATTGTTTCTAAGATTTCTGATTTGTTCTCTTCATATTTCTATGGTCTGCCACCGGTGAGAGTAGTTTAGTTTTCTATTTACTTAATTCTTGTTACTCAACTGGTTTCTATCCCCTCTTATCGCATGACACCAACTAAGCTGAAGGATTTGAAGTCTCAGTTGGATGATCTTCTTTAGAAAGGATTTATTCTTCCAAGTGTGTCACCTTGGGCAGCGCTGATTCTATTTTCTAAGAAGGCTGAGGGTTCTATTCTCTTATGTGTTGATTATTGAAAGCTAAATCAATTTAGAATAAAGAAAAAATATCTATTTCCATGGATTGATGATTTGTTTGATCAGATTAAAGGGGATAATTGGTTTTCAAAGATCGAACTTTGATCTAGTTACCATCAGTTGAGGATAAATGAATATGACATTCAGAAAACATCCTTTCAAAGTAGGTATGGACACTATGAGTACCTTGTTTTCCCCTTTGGTTTAACAAATTCTCCTACAGTTTTCATGGATTTAATGAAAAATATTTTCCATGAGTATCTGGATACCATTATTCAAGTCTTTTTAGATGACATTATTTTTTACTCCAAGTCCAAGGAGGATCATGTGAAACATCTGAGAATACTATGAATTTTCTAAGAAATCACCGGCTTTATTCCAAGATTTTAGAGTTTGATTTCTAGATTTAGGATGTGAAATTATTTGTACATTTTGTGTCAAAAAATAATGTATTGGTTGATCCTGAGAAGGTGGGGGCTATTATGATGTGGGAGAAACCATTAAATGTTTTGAGATCCAAAGCTTTTAGGGATTAATTGGATATTACCACAAGTTCTTGAAGGAATTCTAGAATTTGGATTCTCTAATGACTGCACTGAACCGAAAGGGGGTGAACTTTTCTTGGGATTATAAATTTTAGAGTTCTATTGTCATGTTGAAATGCCTATTTACTACTTCGCGAGTGTTAACTCTTCCAGAAGCAGGGTAGGGTTATGTGGTATTTTGTGATGCATCCGTTTTTGTCTTGGGATGCATCCTTATTCTGGGTGATAATGTATCAACATATGGATCTCATCAAATTATTCCAAACAAGAAGAATTATCCTACCCATGATCTGTATCTTACAGCTGTGATGAACACACTTAAAACATAGCAGCACTACCTTGTTAGCGAAAGGTTTATGGTGTATTCAGACCACAAAATCCTATGTTATATCTTCTCCCAAAAATATTAGAATATTCAAAAAAGGTGTTGGGTGGAGTACCTACAGTCTTTCTACTTTGACGTCGCCTATACCCATAGAAAATGCAATGTCGTTGCTGATGCTCTGAGTAGGAAACTTCTGACTTGGGTAGTTAAAGAATCTTCAGAATAGTGGAATTTTATGGTTCTCTTTGCACAGTTTCATATTGGAGTTCATGAGGAAGGGGTTGATGTTTCTTTATCTCGTGTGTAATTGATGTCTTATCTTATTGAGATTATTCTTCAAGATCAATATCTTGATAATGATTTCTATTGAACTAGATAATCCCTTTATAGTGGGGAGATAGTTTCCCAGTAGTTTTTCACTAAAGAGGGTGTTATATGCTATTGGAAATGCTTCATTGTGTTGTTAGCATCAAGAAAGGTAGTGATGGTTGATTTCCATAATTATCAGTGGGCTATGATCCTAGGAACCACTAAGATGTTCTATAACATGAGGTGACAGTTTTGGTGGCCAGGTATGAGACAAGACATTACTGAGTTTGTCTATCATTACTATACATGCCAACAATTGAAAGCCGAGCAACAGAAACCATTTGGTTTACTACGACCACTTCCATTCAGTACTTGGAAGTGGGATGAGATCACTCTGGACATTGTGGTTGGGTTTCCCCATACCCAGAGAAAGAATAATGCAATATGGGTTGCGATCGATATGCTGACCAATTCGGCTCACTTTATACCCATTCGACACTACGGCAAAAAAGGCATTTAACGGCGGTTTTTTTCGTTTCGTGGCGGTTTAAACCGCCACTAAATCGATTGGCGGCGGTTTTCAAAAACCGCCGCTAAATCGTGCGTCGGGAAACTATTCGCGGCGGTTTTTAGCGGCGGTTTTTTTATTTTTTTATTTTTTGTTATTTTTGTAATTTTTGTTATTTTTTTAATTTTTTTTAATTTTATATATTTATTTATATATTTATTTATATATTTATTTATATATTTATTTATTTATATATATATATATATATATATATATATTTCGTATTTATTTTATTTATTTATTTATTTATTTTTCGTATTTATTTATTTTATTTCATTTTTATTTCATTTTTATTTTATTTCGTAATTATTTTATTTATTTATTTATTTTATTTATTTTATTTATTTATTTAATTTATTTAATTTCGTATTTATTATTTATTTTTTTATTTCTTATTTATTTTTTATTTATTTTATTTCGTATTTATTTTATTTATTTATTTATTTATTTATTTCATATTATTTTATTTACTTTATTTATCCATGCATGCACATCCCATGCACATGCATGCCCATGCAATATAAAAAAATTCTGCGTTTGGTGAGATTTGAACCCCTAACCTCTTGCATATTTTCCAAAGACTTTACCACTCCTGAGGGTTATCCTCTGACGGCTTTTCTGGTATACTTATATATATTAATTGAAAAAACAAATAATACATAAATAATAGATATAAACTCGATAATAATAAATAATAAATAATAAATAATAAATAATAAATAAGGAATAAGGAATAAAAAATAAAAAATAAAAAATAATAAAGAATAAAAAATAAAAAATAAAAAATAAAAAATAAAAAATAAAAAATAAAAAATAAATAAATAATAAATAATAAATAATAAATAATAAATAATAAATAATAAATAATAAATAATAAATAATAAATAATAAATAAATATAAATAATAAATAATAAATAATAAATAATAAATAATAAATAATAAATAATAAATAATAAATAAATATAAACAATAAATAATAAATAAATATAAATAATAAATAAATATAAATAATAAATAATAAATAAAGATAAATAATAAATAATAATTAATAAATAATAATTAATAAATAATAATTAATAAATAATAAATAATAAATAATAAATAATAAATGATAAATGATAAATAATAAATAATAAATAATAAATAATAAATAATAAATAATAAATAATAAATAATAAATAAATATAAATAATAAATAATAAATAAATATAAATAATAAATAATAAATAAATATAAATAATAAATAATAAATAAATATAAATAATAAATAAATATAAATAATAAATAATAAATAAATAATAAATATAAATAATAAATAAGAAATAAATAATAAATATAGATAATAAATAATAAATAAATATAAATAATAAATAAATATAAATAATAAATAATAAATAATAAATAATAAATAAAGATAAATAATAAATAATAAATAATAAATAATAAATAATAAATAAATATAAATAATAAATAATAAATAAATATAAATAATAAATAATAAATAATAAATAATAAATAATAAATAATAAATAATAAATAATAAATAATAAATAATAAATAATAAATAATAAATAATAAATAATAAATAATAAATAATAAATAATAAAGATAAATAATAAATAATAAATAATAAATAAAGATAAATAATAAATAATTAATAATAAATAATAAATAATAAATAATAAATAATAAATAATAAATAATAAATAATAAATAATAAATAATAAATAATAAATAATAAATAATAAATAATAAATAATAAATAATAAATAATAAATAATAAATAATAAATAATAAATAATAAATAAAGATAAATAATAAATAATAAATAATAAATAATAAATAATAAATAATAAATAATAAATAATAAATTGTAAATAATAAATAATAAATAATAAATAAATATAAATATAAATAATAAATAAATATAAATAATAAATAATAAATAAATAGAAATAATAAATAAATATAAATAATAAATATTAAATAAAGATAAATAATAAATAATAAATAATAAATAATAAATAATAAATAATAAATAATAAATGATAAATAATAAATAATAAATAATAAATAATAAATAAATATAAATAATAAATAATAAATAAATAATAAATAATAAATAAATATAAATAATAAATAATAAATAATAAATAAATATAAATAATAAATAAATATAAATATAAATAATAAATAATAAATAATAAATAATAAATAATAAATAATAAATAATAAATAAATATAAATATAAATAATAAATAATAAATTAATATAAATAATAAATAATAAATAATAAATAAATATAAATAATAAATAAATATAAATAATAAATAATAAATAATAAATAATAAATAATAAATAATAAATAAATATAAATAACAAATAATAAATAAATAATAAATAATAAATAATAAATAAATATAAATAATAAATAATAAATAATAAATAATAAATAAATATAAATAATAAATAAATATAAATATAAATATAAATAATAAATAATAAATAATAAATAATAAATAATGAATAATAAATAATAAATAATAAATAAATATAAATAACAAATAATAAATAAATATAAATAAAAAATAATAAATAAATATAAATAATAAATAATAAATAAATATAAATAATAAATAAATATAAATAATAAATAAATATAAATATAAATAATAAATAATAAATAATAAATATCAAATAATAAATAATAAATAATAAATAATAAATAATACATAATAAATAATAAATAAATATAAATAACAAATAATAAATAAATATAAATAATAAATAATAAATAAATATAAATAATAAATAATAAATAATAAATAATAAATAAACACAAATGATAAATAAATATAAATAATAAATAATAAATAATAAATAATAAATAATAAATAATAAATAATAAAAAATAACTAATAAATAAATATAAATAATAAATAATAAATAATAAATAATAAATAATAATTAATAATTAATAAATAAACATAAATAATTAATAAATATAAAGAATAAAGAATAAAGAATAAATAATAAATAATAAATAACCAGTTACAAATTATATATAATAAATAAATTAAAGTATATTATAAATAATAAATAATAAATAATAAAGGAAACACATGAAAAAGTATGAAAAGACGTGATAAGGGATGAAAAATCATGAAAATGCATGAAAAAGGATGGAGAAGAATATGAAGAATGAGGCATTAGAAAGAATGAGAACGTATGAAAACTCGTGACAACTCTGGAAAAATCCTTAATAATTCAACATAATCATCATAATAACCCACAAAAACCATTGATAAAGATAACAAGTCATGGAAACCCAAATAAACAGTAATAAATGGAGCTACCGTTAAAACCCGTCAAAACGGTCATAAAGAGACAAAAACATTGGACTCACATTAACGAAGATAACTAAAGATTCGAGAGTCCGTTTTAGATCCACGACCTTTCAAATCAAAGATCCTGAAATGATCTTCAACCTGAAAGGTGAAAGAGTCTGAATGGACAGGCGGATCGGAAGTTACGACCATTTAAAAAAAAGCTGACGGGGAACGGGTGCTAGAAACGAGGCATTGAAAAACATAACAAACCCGATACCCACTAAAAAGGCCATAACATATGATCTAAGAGTGCATGTAGGCGCTGCGACCAGTCAAACTGAAGCTCATGGAACGAGCTATGATCTAGCAGGTGGAGGAGGCCGAACTGACATGCGGATCGAATGTTAGGTCCATTTGAAGACAAGTTCGACGGGACACCGGTGACGGAAACAGGGTTTTGGAGGCCTTCGGAGGGGTTTTGGGGGTCGAAAAACATGACAGAAGATAGCTTGTTTCAATTTAGTGTGTAGCTCTCTTCGCTAGCTTTGATTTGATATGTGGTAGAGCCCAAATGGACACCCGGAGCGAAAGTTATGGCCGTTTGAAGTTGAAGAACTTTTTTCAACATTCTTATAACTCTAATATCTTCCACACCTTCGACCGTCTCATGGTTTTAATTATATGTGCCGCTAGATCTCTTCATGAGCTTCGATTTGACTGGTCGTGGTGCTTCAACGAACGCCCAGATCAAAAGTTATGGTCATTTTAGTGATTTCGGGGTTTCTCATGTTTTCTTATTTTTTCATTTCATTTCGCGGCGGTTTTACCGAAACCGCCGCGAAAAAACCGCCACTAAATGGCGGTTTCCTCGTCGTGCGAGATATGGCCAAAGTTGAAGAGGTAGTCAACATCTATGTGAAAGAGATTGTTTGTTTGCAGAGAGTTCCGTCTACTGTAGTATTTTATAGGTATCCTCGGTTCACTTATCACTTTTGGATAGGCCCTCAGGAGGCATTGGGATCTTAGGATCGTTAGAGAATGGCCAACCATCCACAGTTGGATGGCCATACAAAAAGGGATATAAAGATTCTTGAGGATACTCTACGTGCCTGTGTCCTCGACTTTGTTGGGGAATGGGATGATCACTTAGGGATGGTTGAGTTCTCTTATAACAATAGTTACTAGTCTGTGATCATAATAGAACCTTTCGAGGCCTTGTATGGTCGGCCATGTAAATCTCTATTGTGTTGGTCAAAGGTCGATGAAAGTTCTTTGGTTGGATCAGGCTTGTTGCAAGAGATGACATCAAATATTCAGTTGATTCATCATAGGATGTTGACAACACAAAGATGATATAAGTCTTATGATGATTGATGTTTTAGACCTTTGGAGTTTTCAGTTGGTGACCAATTTTTCTTTAAAGTTTCAACCGATTTGGTAATCGACGGCTTGGGAGGAAAGGGAAGCAATCTTCTTGCTTTGTGGGTCCTTTTGAGGTTTTTGATCAGGTGGGGAAAGTTGTGTACCACTTGGAATTTACACTGCATCTAATGTCGATACATAATTTATTCCATGTATCACAGCCGAGGAAGTATCTATTTGATCCATCTCATGTTTTGAGTTGGAGTGATCTTGAGATCGAGCCTAATTTATCTTTGTTTGAGTGAGCAGTTAGGATAGTTGTTTCTAAGACCAAGGTACTATATGGGAAGACAATACCTTTGGTTCATGTACTATAAAGAAATGTATCTAATAATCATGAGACATGGGAATGTGTGACACTGATGAACACGTAGTGGCCTCATATTTTTGGAATAATGGATTATTCATAGGCTTTCTGAGGATAGAAAGTTTCTATGGTGGGGAGTTTGTAACATCCCATTACATTAATCGGGTAATTTTCCACCTTTTCTAAGATCCCTTTGGTTTAAAATCCTTTTATGTTATTTTTCTGGGTTTACTACAGAATGCCGAAGAGGTACACGCCGTGTACCTGAATACACATTGTGTACTTGGTGCTGGTTACAAGTCATGGATTGGGAGATCATGCTGTGAATGGGGAGATCATTCCATGAGCTGGTACACACTGTGAACCTAAGGTACCTATCTTTAAGGGATTAAATATCGAGTTTTCAACCTAATGTGATGAGTTTTTCTGCGTACTAATTAAGTGTGGTCAACACATCATGACCCCTTGGTACACATCGCGACTTGACCCACAGCTAGCTTCAAGTCATTTGTTTGGATTTTTATCTTGGTAGTTTTCATTCTAGAAATCATGGTTCTTGACCTAGGGAAGTTCTGGTTCATTTTTGAGAGACTCAACTCCTTCCGGATCAAACCAAATGGCTTGGAATTTTCATTGTTCTTGCAGTGCGATTACTGGGTAAGTGTTACCCCTCATTATTTAAGTTTATCTCTTTCTCTATTCTTGGGTTTTCAATGGATCCTCTTGGGATTAATGGATCCATGTCTTGTGGTGTTGGATATAGCTACTACGTAGAGTTTCAAGGTCTTCTACTCCTTCGTTCTCGTTGATGAGTGCTGTTACGAGTGTTGTTATTTGGGAAAGAGGTAGGTGCTTCTATCTTGCTTTTCTAAATTGATTACCATTGTATTTCATGGTTGATTTCAATTTATGATTTAAATTTTAATTCCCAACATTACTTTCAATAGCTTTTATAAAAACCCAATTCCATTGAATTGGGTGTTTTGAAATGGTTTTGGCATGGAAACTTGAAAACCACCAATTCCATTGAATTGGGGTGGGTTTATGGAAATTAGATGATTTAAATGGTTTAATTTATATTATGGATTTTATGGGAATGTTTTCAATTAAATTGTTGAATTAAATTGTGGAAATTAATTTTGAAAATTATGGAATTAGTTTTGAATGGATTTCAAACTCATTAAAATGTATTAAAATGATTTGATAGAAACCGAGTGGTTTTTTCTTGTGAAAAAGGCCTGATTTTGAATAAAAAGTATTTTGGTTTTAAATGGAAAGGTATTGTAATTTTTGAAATCGAAGAATGAGATTGATCATATTTTTAACCTGTCTTAAAATAGTTCACCAATCATGTATGAGTGAATGCAAACCTCAGGTAGTTAGTGAGTTATTTGGATATACTCTACAATACAACAACATTCTAAAACATACTTACAGCTGGTCACATCTCCGACGTATTGGTGAAGAGTATCCTTTGGCCAGTTTCATAGGGATGTGGGTATAAACATTTTTCTTAGTTTACATAGAGAGTTCGGAATCCTATAACTGGTTAATACTATTATACCTTTTGACAGATGACCACGTTGCTTGCTAGTTTATCCATATTATTGATAAAAATGTATGACAATGTTTGTTCGAACTGCTTTACATGCCTTATGAATTAATATAAAAAGTTTTATATAAATTTTTTACTTAAGCCATTGTTTTAGAAATATTCCATCTCTTTTAAAGTAAATCTTGTTCTTTTAATATAATTTCCATGATTTTGAAAATGTATAGCATGTTTTTATAAATATTAATTTTAATTTTGAAAACTATTTATTCAGAAAAAGTGAATGTTTTTATTTGAAAAATATATACTTGGAATCTATTATGGAATCTTTGGTGGTATCCTAGTAGGATTATTCTCACACCCTACTTTTTCCTTTGGGTGTTTTTCTACATTATCCTTCTAGGCTCGAGCAAAGGGAAGGGATATCTTAGATGTGGATCTAGCTGTTGAGATTTGGATTTGGTGAGTTGTGTCCTTCGAGACTGTAGGTCTATTTTCCTTTTTATTACTTTGGGTTGTAGTACTTTGGATTTTTTTCCTCTTTGTGTTCTGGTTCTTTTACTCTTAGTGGAGTTTTCCTATTGATATGCAAACTGTCTTTTAACTTTTATTTTCGCATTCTTGTGGAAAAATAGTTCCCACTTGTATGTTGTATGATGACTGGTGCTAGTTGTCGGCCCATGGGGATCCGGTATGCCCTTCGGGTTTTGTCTGGACTGGCTCAATTATCGGGTTACTAGGGTACCCAGGCTGGTTCGTGAAAATTTATACCGCATGGGGGAGGAAGAATACATAGGATGAATGATTAAATGATTAATTCTGGTTGCTAAAAATGGTAGATCATGACATTGATGGTGTATCCTTGTAATAGTGGACATGAAGAAAAAGTATATGTGAAATGGTATATGTGATCTACCATTGTGAAAATTAATATTAGATACTGTTACCATCACTATGGAATTACATATCAGGGTTCGAATTAGGAAACACCTCCGAATGTAGTATATTAAATGAAAAATATATTGACAAAGTTATATTCAATATCTATGAAGATATAGAAAGATACAAAGAGTAAGATAAATTGGTTTCCTCCATCTATAAATATAATGATTCTATACTGTAAAGACCCGAAAAATTCAAGGGAAATTTTTTCTTAATTTTCTTTGGAATTTTACAAGATCGCGGTTTCTGACGGCACCTGATTCCGAGGCCCGGTGTGCCCGGAATAAATTTCCGAAGTTTAGCACGGGTATGTTCAGTGAACGAACGAGCGGGAATTTCTAACTTTTGAACCGGTGCCCGGAATCGAATTCCGAGGGCACCGATGGAACCACAGTGTCGGTTATTGCTTAGGAACTCCTGTTCCGGAGCTGCGTTATCACGAGAGTGGATGATAAAAATTGTGGAAGTTAATTTATTTTTATTCTACAATTTTTATTATTTTTACTCTAAGTGTTTAGTTCTTGATGGAAGTTGGGTAACCACCCAACCTCCCTTGGGAGGTTATGAGGGTGGTGGGGCCTACACGAACCCCACCCCTTCATATCCTCTAAAACCCCCTCAACTCCCACTTTAATTTTGTTAACTTAAGTTATAACTTATGACTTTAATGTAATAAGTCTAATGAGGTGAGTTGTGTGTAGTTAATTTAATTTCAAACTCTTGAAATTCAAATGGTTAGGTTATGTTAATAAAATAATAATTGGACTTATTTTATTTTGCTAGAGTTTTTCCACCTTGAGAGGATTGTAAAGCGTGAAGTCTTCTTCTTCTTCAACCTCGACGAAGAACGTGAAGAACATCTCGAACTCCGACGAAGCACACCGTTCTTCAACGAGGAACATCTCCGCCGAAGAACGCGACGTCTTATTCCAATGACGTTAACTCTTCGAACGCACCTCGATGACAACAGAATCAATGTTCTTTATCCGCGACGCCTGACTTCCGTGACGCTCGTCTTCCGCGGCTCGTTAACGTGCACCGTTCCTGAACTGAGGTAGGGGTTTATTTATTTAATTGTTCGTGAATACCAACTTGATGATCTTCGTGGATTAAAACTAATTTTTATCGAATAACATGAGGGGGTCGGACCGCAAAAACACAGCCGACCCTGCTCCTTATTTTCGTGTTGGTTTCTTGTGGTTGGTACGGAAAAGCGAGGTGCCGTCGCACCACGCGGATTCATGCAGAAGGATATGCGCGGCGTCGTTGCGCCGCGCCGTGGAAATAAGTTCAAGGACGCGACGCCGTCGCGCCGCATCGAAATAAACCGAAGACGCCGCGGCCGGAGCGGGGCTGCGGCGGAGGGGTGCGGTTCCGTCGCACTGCGCCGGACGACAAGGGCCGCAACCGGTTTCAGGCCGCGGCGGAGCAAGGTGACCGGCGGCCGAGCCGGGCCGCCGGTGTCGGAGCCGAAAGGGGACCAGCCATTGCCGGTCCCGTTGAGCAGGAACCGGATGGCCAGGTCGGGCCGGACAGAAAAGGGAGGAGCCGGGGGAAATAAATTTTCCCGGCCGGATCAATGCGGCCCCAATTAAGGGGCCGCGGTTTCATGAAACGGGAGGGGTAGCGCCCCCCAGTGCGAGCCGACAAACAGCTCGGCCATTTTGGCCGAGCACCGACCGCGCGCCCAGCGGGTGGGTCACTGAACCGGGCCACCGGGCCGGGCCGCGCCGGGCTCGGCCGACCCGGACCCGGGGTAGGTCGACCCGATTCGGGCCGACCGGGGGGGGGGGGGGGTCTCGGGCCGGGTCTGTCCGGGCCCGAAACCCCCGTTATCAGACTGTTTGGGTTCAAATGCCCATAACTCGGGATACAGACCTCCAAACGATGTGTCGTCAGTGGAAATGCGATCCTTGGATCGAAACGGTCATTTAGGTATCTCGCACTCAAGGTTTCGGAATACTTTGAGTTCGGCCAGGTTTGTTCGTACATGAAACCAACCGGGCCTTCGGAATGGAAACGCTCATATCTTGAGCTAAGGACGTCCGATTGACGTGCCGTCAACTTTGTTGTTTTCCTCTTAGTGAGACAGATCTTTTGGCATACTCCGCCTGAGGTTTGGACGCAGGTGGAGTACGGTCGGGTTGATTTTTCCTTAAAAACCAACCGGGCCCCTGGGATGAAAAAGCCAATAACTCTCAGACCGGGCGTCCGATTGACCCGCCGTCTGCGACGTTGAGTTCCTGATGACGATACAGAAATTTTGGATACATCAACTCTGGACTATGTGTCAGTTGATGTATCAGCCTCTCGGCTCGTGGAACGGACCCTCCCGAACGAGCTTGCTGTGTGCGGGAACCCTAGAGCTTGCTGCGACTGCTTTTGTGACTGCAATGAAGACTGTGCAGAGATCCTCAGTGGATTCGACGACGACGAATACAGCACTCAGCGATCCTGTGTGGATCAGTGCTACCGATCCTGTGTGGGTCAGCGCTCAACGGTTCTGTGTGAGCCAGCGCCTACAGATCCTGTGTGGGTCCGATCCTGTGTGGGTATTTGCGGGGGTTAGTACCTATCGATCCTTTGTGGGTCCGACGACATAGATGGATCAGTGATCATCTCTATCGTCTTTCGAAGAAGTATACCTGTGTGAGATGAATCCTGTTTACTTTCCTGTGTGGATTGTGTTGTGCTATCCTGTGTGGATTACGTTTGCTTTCCTGTGTGGAATACGTATACTTTCCTGTGTGGACTGGGTTGTACTTGGGCTCGGAGGTTGGAGCGTATTGGTATTTATGACTTAGGTATATGTATGGGCATATACCTAAGCAGTGTCGGTTGTTACTTCGTGATTGTATCTTTCCTTTGTGGTTTATCCTTTGTGGATTTTGGGAGACCTTCGGGGGTCTTGGGGTCCCTACTGAGTAGCTTATACTCACCCCTGCACGGGTTATGCCTGCACTACGTTGTGTTGGTTGGAGACGACGAACAACGTTGATCGTGGTTGAGGCCTGCAGAGTAGGACGGTACCTGGAGGTGGACCACTGGGCGGGACGCACTCGAAGCAGACGGCAGGACCCGAGGAGCAGTGGAGCTATCTGTACCCACCCTTCAGGTGGGATTTCCAGTGGACAGCTCGGCGTAGCGGCTTTTACTTTTCAGTTGTTGTTTTCTCTTTCGAGTTTTACTTTACTTTCAGTTTGGGTTTGTATACTGGCCCACTTACTTTCCGCACTTACAGTTGTACCCAGTTTTTACTTAGTGTTTATGTTTTCTGCTTGCTTACTCTGTGGTGCTTGTTTACTTTACAAAGGCAATGCCTTCCCTTTTTTACCGGGATTTACGCCTTGGTGCTAGTCGCCAGCCCCTGGACTATGGAAGGTGGGATTGGGGTAGTCACGGCACGGGCCCTGAGGACGGGTCGTGAAAAATTGGTATCAGAGGAGTTCGGTTCTACCACGGACTCTGATATTTTCTATGTGAAGCAATAGTCTTTACTATATTGATTGTGGTTATCAGTCCAGGGAGTCCAGTGTTGGTGCGGTGGCCGATGTATCCATACACCAGGACCCTGATTTCTGATTTCCGACTTAATGCACGAAATCATTGATTGCATGTGTGTTTCAAGTTTTCTTTGTGATTACTTGTATCAGCTCACCAGGTATACTATTCTGACCGTGGCGCACCTGTTTACTTTTCAGGATGGCCCCACGACGGCAGTCAGCTGGGGTCCCGAGAGTCGAGCGTGACGACAACCCACCGAGTGACGAGGCCTCAGTGCAGGGCCCTTTGTCAGTAGTGGCACCGGCGGTAGCTCTACCCGTCGAGCCACCGATGCTTCCAGCACCAGTCGCTGACGATGCACGTCGTCTCAATGCACTGCATGAGTTCCAGCGCCAGCGACCGCCCGGGTTCCATGGGGAGACGGACCCCCAGGCAATCGAGGATTGGCTTGAGGCAGTCGTACGAGTTTTTAGGCTAGTGAGGACACCAGCAGACCTCATGGTGATCCTCGCTGCGAGCCTACTGCACACAGCAGCGGGCCGATGGTGGAGATTTATGCTCCAGGTACACGATGAGGCATCTCTACTTTGGACGGACTTTGAGAGCCTCTTCCGCACGGAGTTCATCTCAGCCACCCTCCGTGCGGTGCGTATTCAGGAGCTTCTTCAGCTGCGGCAGGGCAGCATGACGGTCGCTCAGTACTCGGTGAGATTTACTGATCTCTCGCACTACTCGACCGACATGGTACATGACCCATTATTCCGGGCCCAGACCTTTGAGCAGGGATTGAGACATGAGATCAGGGCATCGCTGATCCGCCTCAGCATTCCGACTCAGACAGGAGTACTGGAGCAGGCCCTTATGATCGAGAACTTTCTTGCTGAGTCTACACCAGCGCCGAGACCCACCGTAGGGCGGCACGTAGCAGAGACTTCTATAGCAGGCAGTCGACGGATGACTCTTGGGTCCAGGCAGACCAAACCCTCAGGTAGACGACCTCAGGAAACTGGCTCAGTAGTGCGAGGCACACAGCGCAGAGCCAGTCTTTCGAGAGGCAGACAGTGCTACTTGTGCGGCGGGCAGGGCCACATGGCTCGTGATTGCCCGACCCGTCGTGCCGAGGAGCAGCAGACGGTTGAGGGACCACAGAGGCAGAGGCAGAGGGTCGACCGTGGCGGTCCGCAGGGAGGAGGTGGACGAGGCAGAGGAGCTGGCCGAGCAGCAGGTGGTGGGCGACACTGTGAGGCTCTACCACCACCACCACCAGGAGGTCCGCCCCGACCACAGGGAGCTGGCGGGCAGAGACAGGCACAACTCCAGGCAGCAAAGGCCTACGACCACGGCGCGCCCGAGATGATTCGAGGTACTATCTGTGTCTATTACACCCTTGCTGCAGTACTTATAGACACAGGACCGAGTCACTCTTTCATAGCCGCTACCCTTGTTCGGAGCTCGGAGATTCCGACAGAGCCGTCGGCTCGATCCTTACGGCTAGAGACTCCTACGGGAGAAGACTCGATGATCACGCACTGGTGCCGGCAGTGTGATCTTACTCTAGGAGGCGAGAGCTTCGGCTGGGATCTTCTTGTAGCGGCGTCGAGGCCTTACAGCGTCATCTTGGGCATGGATTGGTTATCTACAATCCATGCACAGATTGACTATTTTATGCGCAAGGTGCGATGTGTACGCACCGACGGGAGCAGGTTCACCTCCACCGGAAAGAAGGGAGCCTTTGCAGAACAGGATGGACTTCCGTGGAGGAGAGGATAGCCCATCACTCATCAGTTGGCTAGCCTCATCCTAGGAGCAGTTGACGTGCGGAGTCCTTGTTTCCCTGCAGTGGTGGATCAATTTGTGGATGTCTTCCTCGACGACGTTCCAGGGCTACCTCCTCGTAGAGAGGTAGACTTTTATATTGACCTGTACCTCGGGACAGCCCTGATATCGACTCCAGCATATCGGATGGCCCCCACTGAGCTTCGAGAGCTACGGGTACAGTTGGAGGACTTTCAGGGCAAGGGGTTCATCCGACCCAGAGTTTCACCCTAGGCTTCCCCGATATTGTTCACCAAGAAGGCAGACGGGAGCTTGCGACTGTGTGTCGACTATCGTCGCCTGAACCAGGTGATAGTGAGGAACACGTAATCGCTACCGAAAATTGATGACCTCTTTGATCAGCTCAAGGGAGCACGGTGGTTCTCGAAGATAGACCTCAGGTCAGGTTATCACCAGCTCATAGTTCGAGACGAGGATGTGCAGAAGATGGCCTTCAGATGTCGGTATGGCCACTATGAGTTCTTGGTTATGCCATTCTTCATAACCAATGCTCCAGCAGTGTTCATGGCCCCCATGAACAAGATCTTTCAGCCATACCTCGATCGATTTGTTGTGGTCTTCATCAACGACATTTTGATTTACTCGACGACTGAGGAGGAGCACGCCTACCACTTACGGGTTGTACTAGACACACTCCAAGAGCACCAGCTTTATGGTAAGCTCTCGAAGTGCCAATTCTGGATACGTGAGGTCCACTTCTTAGGACACGTCATCTCTGAGGCGGGAGTTGTAGTGGATCCTGCGAAGATCAAGGCAGTGTTATCTTGGGAGCCACCTAGGAGCGTGACGGAGGTGCGGAGTTTCTTGGGACTAGCTGGATACTACCGTAGATTTGTGCCAGACTTCTCCAGAGTTGCAGCACCACTCTTAGCTTTGAAGAAGAAGGGGAAACCCTTCGTGTGGTCAGACAGATGTCAGCAGATCTTCTAGGAGCTGAGACAGAGATTGACCAGCGCACCTATCTTGAGGTTGCCTGAGGAGGGAGTAGGGTACGTAGTCTACTGCGATGCATCAGGGACCAGGCTCGGTTGTGTCCTGATGTAGGAGTGGGCAGTGATCGCCTATGGATCATGTCAGTTGAGGCCGCATGAGCAGAACTACGCTACCCAAGACCTGAAGTTATCAGTAGTGGTCTTCGCTCTGAAGATGTGGCGACACTATCTGATGGGCGAGCGCTTTACAGTCTTTTCTGACCATTAGAGTCTCAGGTACATCTTCTCGCAGAAGGACCTGAACCTGAGATAGCGGCGATGGCTTGAGTTCCTCCAGGAGTATGACTTTGATATAGTCTATACTCCTGGGAAGGGGAACGTGGTAGTCGATGCCCTCAGCAGGAGGACGACCATTCAGCTACTTGAGGAGGCGACAGAATAGCTAACTGTTTTGCAGATATCCTTCGTGGATAGAGATGGAGCAGACTTCCTTCAGTCTCTCACAATCACTCCTCCACTACTATAGTGGGTCAGAGTGGCTCAGCATGGGGATGCTGACTATGAGACGCGGCGTGCACAGATATCCTCAGGACAAGAACCTGATGGTTTCTCCTTTGGAGCAGAGCACGACATCCTTTTCAGAGGACGTACCATGGTACCAGTTGATTTGCGGGAGGAGGTGCTGAGAGAGTTTCACACTTCTCCCTTTGTGGTACATCCCGGAGTGGCGAAGATGTACCAGGATCTCAGACGACAGAACTGGTGGCCAGGCATGAAGAAGGTTGTGGCAAAGTTCGTTTCTCGATGCCTCACCTGCCAGCAGGTGAAGGCAGAGCATCAGGTACCAGCAAGCTTGGTATAGCCCTTAGAGGTCCCGGAGTGGAAGTGGGACGAGATATCTATAGACTTCGTGACTGGACTTCCACGCACTTCCAGAGGTCATGACTCCATCTGGGTGATTGTTTACCGACTCACCAAGTCGGCTCACTTCTTACCTATCAGAGAGCAGGGCTCAGTGGAGAGCTTGGGACACCTTTACGTTCAGGAGATTGTTCGGCTTCACGGTGTGCCAACATCTATCGTCTCCGATCGAGATGCTCGTTTTACTTCCTGGCTATGGAAGGGATTGCAGGAGGTGTTTGGGACGCAGCTACGTCTGAGCACAACCTTTCACCCTCATATGGATGGTCAGACGGAGAGGACCATTCAGAATCTCAAGGACATGCTCCGCACATGTGTCCTCGACTTTGGTCGCAGCTGGGAGGACCACCTACCCTTGTTGGAGTTCGCGTACAACAACAGCTACCACTCCACCATCGGGATGGCACCATACGAGGCGTTGTACGGCTGACCTTGCAGATCTCCATTGTGCTGGACAGACCCTGGGGAGACAGAACTTGTGGGACCGGAGATGGTCCAGGCCACGACAGAGAAGGTCCAAGTCATCCAGGAGCAGATGAGGACAGCTCAGAGCCGGCAGAAGTCATACGCTGACAGGAGGTGGAGGCCACTAGAGTTTGAGGATGGCGACCACGTCTTCTTGCGTGTCTCACCTCGACGTGGTTTACGGAGATTTGGATGAGGCATCAAGTTATCTCCACGCTTCATCGGACCCTTCCAGGTCCTCAGCAGGATTGACGAGGTGGCTTATCGCCTGGCTCTACCACCTCAGTTGCACCGGGTGCACGACGTCTTCCACGTGTCTCAGCTGAGGAGATACGTGCATGACCAGATGCATATCATTGACCATGGGGAGCTTGACATTGACGATGGGGCGACTTTTGCGGAGGTCCCAGTGGAGATCTTGGATCGACAGGAGCGGGTCCTACATGGACGGTCGATTCTTCTAGTGCGCATCAGATGGAAGCACGAGAACCTCCAAGAGAGCACTCGGGAGCAGGAGGCTCAGATGCGTGCTCAGTACCCTCATTTGTTTCCCCAGTTTTGATGTATCTTTACGGGGACGTAAAGCCCTGAGGTGGGAGTAATGTAAAGACCTGTAAAATTCAAGGGATTTTTTTTTTAATTTTCTTTGGAATTTTACAAGATTGTGGTTTCTGACGGCACCTGATTCTGAGGCCCGGTGTGCCCGGAAAGAATTTCCAAAGTTTAGCACGGGTACGTTCAGTGAACGAACAAGCGGGAATTTCTAACTTTTGAACCGGTGCCCGGAATCGAATTCTGAGGGCACCAATGGAACTACAACGCCGATTATTTCTTAGGAACTCCTGTTC
Source organism: Viscum album (assembly GCA_963277665.1). Lineage (NCBI taxonomy): Eukaryota > Viridiplantae > Streptophyta > Magnoliopsida > Santalales > Viscaceae > Viscum > Viscum album. The sequence goes on from OY728166.1 coordinate 577,200,351, forward strand.
TGGAGTTGCGTTATCACGGGAGTGGATGATAAAAATTGTGGAAGTTAATTTATTTTTATTCTACAATTTTTATTATTTTTACTCTAAGTGTTTAGTTCTTGATGGAAGTTGGGTAACCACCCAACCTCCCTTGGGAGGTTATGAGGGTGGTGGGGCCCACACAAACCCCACCTCTTCATATCCTCTAAAACCCCCTCAACTCCCACTTTAATTTTGTTAACTTAAGTTATAACTTATGACTTTAATGTAATAAGTTTAATGAGGTGAGTTGTGTGTAGTTAATTGAATTTAAAACTCTTGAAATTCAAATGGTTAGGTTGTGTTAATAAAATAAGACTTGGACTTATTTTATTTTGTTAGAGTTTTTCCACCTTGAGAGGATTGGAAAGCGTGAAGTCTTCTTCTTCTTCAACCTCGACGAAGAAGTGAAGAACATCTCGGACTCCAACGAAGAACACCGTTCTTCAACGAGGAACATCTCCACCGAAGAACGCGACGTCTTCTTCCAACGACGTTACCTCTTCGAACGCACCTCGACGACAATGGAATCGACGTTCTTTATCCGCGACGCCCAACTTCCGCGACGCTTGTCTTCCGCGACTCGTTAACGTGCACCATTCCTGAACCAAGGTAGGGGTTTATTTATTTAATTGTTCGTGAATACCAACTTGATGATCTTCATGGATTAAAACTAATTGTTATCGAATAACGCGAGGGGGTCGGACCGCACAAACACGACCGACCCTTCTCCTTATTTTCGTGTTGGTTTCTTGTGGTTGGTACGGAAAAGCGTGGTGCCGTCACACCACGCGGATTCATGTGGAAGGATATGCACGGTGCCGTTGCGCCACGCTGTGGAAATAAGTTCAAGGACGCGACGCCGTCGCGTCGTGTCGAAGTAAACCGAGGACGCCGCGGCCGGAGCGGGGCCGTGGCAGAGGGGCGTGGTGCCTTCGCACCGCGCCGGACGACAACGGCCGTAGCCGGTTCCGGGCCGCGTCGGGGCAAGGTGACCGGCGGCCGAGCCGGGCCGCCGGTGTCAGAGCCGGAAGTGGACCGGCAATTGACAGTCCCGTTGAGAAGAAACCGGCCGGCTAGGTCGGGCCGGCCAGATAAGGGAGGAGCCGGGGGAAATAAATTCCCCCGGCCGGATCAAAGCGGCCCCAATTAAGGGGTCGCAGTTTCATGAAACGGGAGGGGCAGTGCCCCCCCCCCCCCCCCCCCGTGCGAGCTGACAAACGGCTCGGCCGTTTTGGCCGAGCACCGACCGCGCGCCCAGCGCGCGGGTCACCAAACCGGGCCACCGGGCCGGGCCGCGCCGGGCCGGGCCGACCGGGGGGGGGGGGTCTCGGGCTGGGTCGGTCCTGGCCCGAACCCCCCGTTATCGGACTGTTTGGGTTCAAATGCCCATAACTCGGGTTACAGACCTCCAAACGACGCGCTGTCAGCGGAAATGCGATCCTTGGATCGAGACGTTCGTTTAGGTATATCGCACTCAAGGTTTCGGAATACTTTGAGTTCGGCTGGGTTGGTTCGTACACAAAACCAACCGGGCCTTTGGAACGGAAACACTCATATCTTGAGCTACGGACGTCCGATTGACGTGTCGTCACCTTTGTTATTTTCCTCTTAGTGAGACGGATCTTTTGGCATACTCTGACAAAGGTTTGGATGTAGGTGGAGTATGGTCGGGTTGGTTTCCTTAGAAACCAACCGGGCCCCTGGGACGAAAAGACCAATAACTCTCAGACCGGGCGCCCGATTGACGCGCCGTCTGCGACGTTGAGTTCCTGATGACGATACGGAACTTTTGGTTACATCAACTCCGGACTATGTGTCAGTTGATGTATCAGCCTCTCAGCTCGTGGAGCAGACCCTCCCGAACGAGCTTGTTGTGTGAGGGAACCCTAGAGCTGGCTGCGACTGCTTCTGTGACTGCAATGACGACTGTGCAAAGATCCTCAGTGGATTCGACGACAACGACTACAACACTCAGCGATTCTGTGTGGATCAGTGCTACCGATCCTGTGTGGGTCCGATCCTGTGTGGGTCCGATCCTGTGTGGGTCAGCGCTCAGCGGTTCTGTGTGAGCCAGCGCCTACATATCCTGTGTGGGTCCGATCCTGTGTGGGTCTTTGCGGGGGATAATACCTATCGAACCTTTGTGGGTCCGACGACTTAGATGGATCAGTGATCATCTCTATAGTCTTTAGAAGAGGTATACCTGTGTGAGCTGAATCCTGTTTACTTTCCTGTGTGGATTGTGTTGGGCTATCCTGTGTGGATTACGTTTGCTTTCCTTTGTGGAATACGTATACTTTCCTATGTGGACTGGGTTGTACTTGGGCTCGGAGGTTGGAGCGTATTGGAATTGATGACTTAGGTATATGTATGGGAATATACCTAAGCAGTGTCAGTTTTTACTTCGTGATTGTATCTTTCCTTTGTGGTTTATCCTTTGTGGATTTTGGGAGACCTTCGGGGGTCTCGGGGTCCCTACTGAGTAGCTTATACTCACCCCTGCACGGGCTATGCCCGCACTACGTTGTGTTGGTTACAGACGACGGACAACGTTGATCGTGGTTGAGGCTTGCAGAGCAGGACTGTACCTGGAGGTGGACCACTGGGCGGGACGCACTCGGAGCGGACGACGGGACCCGAGGAGCAGTGTAGCTATCTGTACCCACCCTTTAGGTGGGATTTCCAGTGGACAGCTCAGCGTAGCGGCTTTTACTTTTCAGTTGATGTTTTCCCTTTCGAGTTGTACTTTACTTTCAGTTTGGGTTTGTATACTGGCCCACTTACTTTCCGCACTTACAGTTGTACCCAGTTTTTACTTAGTGTTTACTTTTTCCACTTGCTTACTCTGTGGTGCTTGTTTACTTTACAAAGGCAATTCCTTCCCTTTTTTACCGGGATTTACGCCTTGGTGCTAGTCGCCAGCCCCTGGCCTATGGAAGGCGGGCTTGGGGTAGTCACGACACGGGGCCCGAGGACTGGTCGTGACATATACTACTAAAAATATATTGGAGGATCAGAGTATTGGGAGTGGGTTGATGCCCGATGCTCTATTTTTTTTCTAATTTTATTTTTCTTCAATTTGATTACATGTTATATCCTTTCTATCTCCATTGTTACCATTTTAACGGAGGGTATAAAATTTGTGTGGCTGAGTAAAGGGGAGGAAACTACATGTGATGCTTAAGGCCTCATTTTTATCAAATTATTTTAACTCTTTTTTATTTTTTTAACAGTTTTGAATTCATGATTTCAGAATTTTAATGGGACATGATTTTAATTTTATTTAAAATTTGAATATTTTAAATTTCCTTGATTATGAAATTTGTTCTCCATGTTATTAGTTTTGTATTGCACTGATTGGGTGATCTAGGGTCAGTTGGAGAACTGTTTAATGATTATTAAACACATTCATAAGAAATAATGCACTAATTTGGACACTTGGGCTACTCAATACCTGATTTGGTATTTCCTTGGTAATATAATGGAGACCCACTATGACTTTCAAACATTGGAATGAGAATAGAACAACCAAGGAAATTATTTGTATTATTTTAACTTTCTATCAACTATAATCAAGGGTGAAATATGATAATTGATTATTAATCCATTCATCAAAATAATTAATAAAGACAAATGATTCAATTTTAATACACCATGATAGAATTAAAGAAGTGAAGCCAAGATTAACTCCAATAAATTTTCTCTCATCTGTTTATCACAAACAAATTTTCTTTACTTCCTAGTATTGAGAACTTATTCTTTTATTTAATTTTACACTCTCAAAAACTTGATTAAAACAATTTTACATAGATATTACTTTGGTCACCATTACTACACCCTTAGGGGGAAAAATAGATTTTCTCACACCTCATGAATGGTGTGTGTCTGGTGACTTGATGCATTTCTAGACATCAATCATAGATATTAGGAATGTTCTCTTAATGCCATTGAGAAAGTGGCCTAAAAGTTAACACACTAAGTGTATCCATATTATCAATTAAAATGTATTTTTATTTAATAATAAGAATAAAAATTATTCTTAGCTTGTGGAATAATAATTATTCAGGTTATTATTGATTGTATAAATTTAATCCCCGGTTATTCTAGTTACAATATCTAAGAGTTGAATATTAAATAAATATTTTTTTAAGTGTTGGAAAATATAATATTTATTTATATATTTTTTATTATTTTTTACATGTTAATAACTAAATATTTATTTATTTACCTGTTTAGTGAATACATTCATATAACATTTATTTTTACATGAATATTAAAATAAATATTTATTCATATGTTTAGTTAATATAATATTTATTTATTATTTGTACAAAAAATATTATGCTATATATTTTTATTTAAATAATTATTTATTATTAGATGTTTGATAAATGGTGATGTTGATTAATGGGATGAGTTATGGTCCCGATGGAAGGGATATATTTTATTTAATATAATTTGAATAAATATCCAATTTTCCTTAAATTATATTTAAATATCCTCAAGTTGGTGAATTCCAAAGTATATAATAATAATAATATATATTTTTTAAATGGGGTTCACTTAGAATAAAATATTTAATAAAATACATCTTTTTAATGACTAATTGTCTAATATAAGTATATAATATGATTTATATCAATTCTAAGGTTATGTGCCAATATTTATGAAGAAAAACCCTGTCAAGAGAATACAATCATGATTGATATAATCTCCCAATAAGTCTCCCAAAAATTTAGGGAGATAATTTTCCTATCTTTAAAGAAAATGAGAATCAGAGAAGTATTCTTTCATGATTGAATAAATAGTTATTGTGATATTTTTTTTAGGTTCTTGGTTCCTTTATAATAGAACCTAGAGTACCAATGATGAAATTACAAGGTTCTTAGAGAACATTTGGAAACAATTAAAAGAATTATAGTTTTTATTATCCCAGCACAAATATGATTCAATGACAAGAGATGCTTATATAATAATCAGCTATAAAAAAAGAATTATCTAGATGAGGTAATTATTATTTAAAATTAGTTATAAAATAACTATGTGAAGATCCTAACTATCAATATTTCGTCTTTTGGTTTGTTGGGTTATTTTTTTTATCGATTGAAATTGATGAAAAATATTGTTGGGCACCAACCCTAACACTTCTGTTGTGACATGAAATATTCATCTATACTATGAAGTTTAATATAATATAGGAATAATGTTATAGAAATGTAATATTAAAATATTTGTATCTTTTATAAGGATGGGAAATAAACTGGTTTCTCCTATTTCCAAGTCATCAGAGGACCCTTTACATGTATTGATATTGTCTCAAAAACCACAATTTACTTAGAGTTTTATGGAAATGATATTTGTGTCTAGGTTTGAGATATGTGATCTAGAAATCACTATATATCATTTGATAATGTGAATAAAGAAAGATATAATTCTTAATTATGAATGGGATTTAGTCATATTGAAGACGTATGGATGGGGGCACTATACACTTGTAACTCTTTTTGGGATCCAGATTTTATCTAAAGGTTCAAGTTTTTTAAAAGAAAACTCTAAACAATTTATTGGTCATGTGGTTTGAATCATATGTTGTGTAGTTTATTTTAATATGATAAGGGATTAGGTTCTATACAGTTTAGTTTCGTATATTGAGAACCTATTTTGGGAAATTTTAATTCATTTGAAATGGAATTTCATCTAATATCATGCAATGTATTTCTTAAGAAACCTTACATTGGTGGAAATCATGATATGATTTCAATCAATTTTGATCATGAAGTATGTTCTGTTGGAGTGGACCTTTTGTATGGAATAAGGTCCTTCACATTTATGATATAGTTCTAAGGTATTCTTCTAAGTCATTATAGGTATTGTTACAACCAATACTAATTCTCCTTAGACTAGTGAGAAAAGGAATACCTTCTTATTGAATTATTGAGTGACCTAATACTAATAAAATTTATGGTAGTATAGTTTCTATAGCATCCATCCAGTCATTTCAATTGGTCATGTTAGATTTGGGGTTTTTGGGGATTAAACATTCGCTTATAGATAACAATGTGAATTAAGGGAAAATAAAACTCAATGTGAAAGAATAATTTTATCCCATATATCAAGAAGTATGAGGTTTCTTATGTGGCTATGTGAATTTTTGTATGATAAGACCACAAATGATGAATAATTTTAACTCATAAATAGTTATTGTCCTTTTACACCATATTCTAAAGGATATTAGATAAATTTTTTATTGAATGATTATATTTATCTATTTAACATAGAATTATAGAGATACAATTGGTTGGAGTGAATATTATTATTCTCATGTGGATTCATCAATTTTGTGGCATATGAATTGGTGTTGTTGTTAGTCAAGATTTTATGAGGGACTCCCAATCTTATAATGATGTTTGAATTCCTAAAATTAATGACAATGTTTTTTATGACCTCCTTGAGGTGTATATATTCAAACCATTTTGATAATAAGTTAGTAGTAAGGATGAACATGAACTTACGAACTATGGATGGAGGGTATGTACCAATAATATCCATCCCCAAATGAAAAAATGGATAGAAGTATTTAGAAGTGTGTAGAAACTTGAGGGGTTGATGAATGAATTTTGAGTGTATCTCACATGCATGGAATTTATTTATGAATTCCATAAAGTATTTCATATTTTATTGACATAAGTATAAATATCTTTTAATTTGATATAAGATCTTAGTTCTTGATATATTATCACCATAGGCACATGCATGAAATTTTTTCATAGTGGTGAAGGCCTATCATCATAAAATTCATCTAAAGTGGATCCCATAAAATACCCATTTTAAGAAGACTTTATATTTATTTAGTTTACCAAAAAGGATGAAATTTTATTCCAATTGATGAATTCATTCCTTATTAGATTGATCCTATGTAATAAATCCATTTTTAAGATAGTCTATTAATTGAGTTATCCATCCAACTATGGTTTCAACAAGATGTGGGTAAAGGATTTCCTTGGTATAATGTGGAATTACCACTATTGATATCATCTATGCCATTATTTATTAATGGAGAGAGTACCTAGTGATGCATGGTATAAATTACAATTTCATCTTGACATGGATCTACCTAGGATATAGATGAATTTGTGAGTTCATCTTCTTAATAATTCTGTTAACAAAGAATTTGTGATATTGTTAGATTTGAAGGAAATTAATCCATTAATCCACATATGTAATCAAGTAAGGGGATTATTTATTCCTTATTGATGGAATAATATCCATTTATTTCCATGATTGCAAAATTATAATAATCATTGATGTTTAATCATGAAACTTTAATCCACAAGTTTAATTATATGCCTATAAATATTAACTAATATTCCACAAAATTACTATCAAATCCTTTTAATAGATGGAAAAAGTATGAAAAAGCTTTTATTGTTAGGGGTGAACTCGATTCTTAATCATACCATATTGATATTTGATCAATCCAACCTTATACACATTTGGCCACAATAAGAACCCTAAAACTATATCTCCAATTATTGGGAGGCTTCAAGGATAGAAAATACTTATTCATTATTGAGTTCCATGTATAATGATGATTATTATGGATTAGGATTATCTGTGAGAAAGTCTACTACTAGTAAACCGTTTATTTTAGTTTTAGAATCAAATTTAATTTTTAAATATTGTAGAGTAACTTCCCATCACAGTAGGTGCCTAGATTTCTTTAGATGAATGAGTATATATTTGAGTGGATCGATGTGGTATAATGTGTAGAACTCATGATGTTGTAAATAATATCATGTATTATACACTAAAAATAAAAACATAATGCAGTTTTTTATATTAAAATATCTGGTCCCAAATTCAAACGATGTCCTACTGAGATAATAGACACTATTTTCAAGGACCACGCCATTTATCTTAGTGAGGATGGTACCAAGTAATTAATCTTGGGTTTCTACATGGATTATGGGGGGATTTCTTTTTATGGGTGGAAGAAGTAGTTGATAGTGAAATAGGTGCTATATAAAATCATCAAAGGATTGAATAAAATATTCATCCCATTGGTATTTGACCACATTATTCATCTAATTTGTTGAGGGAAAAATTTTTAATGATGAGGTCCACTATGAAAATCCTGATATAGGAAAGGAACCCATGGAGTCCCCTAAATTAATTGAGGTTTTTAGGAGGTTTCATATAAATTATCTCCTTAGAATTCTTGGGTTCCACATCTATATCACAGTGGTATACTATAATGCTAATTTTTTTTCCTTGTTTCACCCTAAAAGAAAATTTCAATGGGTTTATTTTTATTTTGTGTTGACATATATAATTGAAAATGATTCATGATCGATTAGGTGATTATAATTTTTGTGGGACTTTACTATGAAATCATTTACATAGTATTCTACAATTTTCCCCATAAAGTACTTTTAAATGTTATGCATGACATGTTGTTAGGTTGAGCCATCATTTTTCAAGATAAAGGGAATTACATGGTATATTATACTCCTTATAGTGAACATAAGGTAGTATAATACTTATACTTTGGGGCCAAAATAATCTTATTGTAATAAGTGTACCCATTCCTGAATGAGGGAACTTGAAGACCTACTTTAGCTTCAATCAATAGATCTGTGATTGGGACTAAGAAATCATCCTTGGAAAGATGATGATTTATATCCTTGAATCAATCAAAGCCCTAATTTTCCCATTATTATTTTTGATGGGGACAATATTGGAAATAAAATTTGGGGATTAAACTTCCCCAATGAAGTTATCTTTAATTAGTTTATCAATATCAGTTTACACCTTAGCAGGATGGAGTGGATTCAATCTCTTTAATGCCTATTTATTTCCATAATGATTTTATCCCAGACTAAAGTGAAGAGTAGATACTTGGGGATCTAATATGATTATTTACTTGTAATTCAATATAAAATCATTTTGATATTTATTAAGTAAAGATATGTATCTATATTATTATTTAAGTTCTATGATGGCACTAATAAATGTGGTCCATAAATATTTATATATACCTATGTTTTCCTAATTAATTTTATATGTAATGGTTGAAACACCTTCTCTAAATTATATAGGGGAAACCCTAATACCTTATTATTATTCTTATTCTTCAAAGGTAGTAGAGAGATTATATGGACTTAATTTGTAACAAGTGTTGAATTCATGGAAAATTTGAAATTTTTATCCCACTGCAGGGAAGGTTTCATGAATTGGGGATTTTGTTAGGAATACAAGAGTTATGGAAACTTAGGGATATTTTTTTGGACATTTATCAAGGTCTGAGAGTCAATTATGTTATGTGAGTAAACATATAATTTGGTCTAAGATGGCCCTTTTTCTAATTTTGTGTGAAGGTGAAAGACCACACCATAGCCCAAGGGGTGTTGTCTCATGGAATATGTCATGGGAGTTTAATTTCATCGGGTGATTGAGTGGTTTTTCCAAAACTAGGACGAAGACTCCATGGCATGGAATGTAAATAAGGAATCATAGTGTGTCCCTCATTGTCATGCCACGACCTAAAACCATTCTATTTTTTTAGTAGGTATGTATTGGACATTTACTCGTAATCTCCTATCAATTTTAGGGGGAAGATGTGCTTTTGTGATGGAAATTTATTTCAGTTCCATACCCTCTCATACCTCCACTCATCTACATTGAAATATTTATCTTTGGAGGAATTTGAGAAGGATTCTTTGTATATTATTTCTCAATTCCTCTATTATTTTTTCCTTTTCTAGTTCTTTGTTCTAATTAATTTCAATACATGTTTTATATTATAATTACTTTAGAGCATGGTAAATTAGGAAAGTAAAATGATGATTTTACATAGTGTGGATAGAGGAGGTCCTTGAAGGTTGAACCCATGAGGTTTCATGTGGATTCAATGTTGTGAATATGACTAGTGAGTTTTATGGTAAATATACCAATTTGAGTTAATTTTAATGATTAATTATAAATAGTCACAATTAATTATTTTGATTTTGTTGCATGATATAAGAGCTCATGTGTGGAGGTTATCATAAATGAAGCATGGATAAGATTGAATTAGGATTATCATAGGTTATCATGGATGGTAACTCTGTTATAGAGGTAAGTGGTCCCTATAATACAAACTAATATACTTGTTTATACATGATTTATTACTTTAATGCATGTTTACTTGAACTGTGTAAAAGTTATAGAGACCAAGAGTTCCCTAGGGAAAGAGAGAGGGTTGTATTGAACCTCCTCAAGTTAGAATGATTTATCCTTTAAACTTGGGTTAATTGGGATCATCTGACAACTTTTTCACCTAGGGGTGGAGGTGAAAGTTTAATCAACAAGGGTCCTTAGGCAGTTATTAGGATGTGATATTTGTAGTGGGTATCATAGGTTTTTTTTATTGGGATATTATTTATGTATTAAGGGATAAGGAATAGTGGGGATAGATGATAGATTCTTAAATCTAATACTAGGTGATAGATAACATCATAAGGGTGGATGGGAATTTTGGAAAGTGGAATAAGATATATGATTCCTAAAAGATGATATATGGTGTGATATATAGGGGTTTCACCTTGATTATGGGTTGGGAGATCTCTTGTGAGTAAAATTTTGATTAGTATTTTACTTTCCTATTGAGGAAAATGTCAATGGAAACTTATGAGACAAGGAGACATCATGAGGTGAAGAGTCTGGATTGGTTCCCAGGAGTAGAGGCTGATAGGATCTAAAGAACTTACTGGATTCCCAAATAAGAGAGATACGAATTCCAAGAGGACTAAAATGTGGTGATTTTACAACTAGAGATATATTGAGGATATGTACATTTGATTCTAGAAAGAAACTAAGTAATGTATTAAGACACATGGATTATTCCTGAGTGAATAAAACATAGGAGATGAGAAGGTGAGATTATGAGATAGGATGTGTTACCTACTTGATGTGCATTTATGTGATGGGTGATAGAACTTATTGTGGCTAGTGATAGATCTCGAGGAAAGAACCACCGTCAGGGATAATGTGTTGTTATAATCAATCATTTAGTGATAAGTTCGATGTTATGATGTGATATCAGACCTACATGAGTGATAATGTCGTATTTTGGATAATTTCCCACCTTGAGTGAAAGGGTAGTGGTGGTTATACGATACTAGACACTACCGTGAGTGATAAGGTAGTGGTTGTAAATGGAACTGTCCTTGAGTGAGAAGGTAGTGATTAGGATATGATAATGGACACTACCTTGAGTTATTAAGTATTGGTTAGGATAATAGAAATTCTTGAGAAAGACGTCTAATTAGGAAAAGACATTAATAATGGACACTACCCTGATTGATAATTTAGTGGTCAGGACATAAATGTGAGGTTTTATCTTGGGTGATAAGGTAGTGCTTGAGACATGATGGGAAATCACCCTTAAGTGATTAGGTATGGTCCAACACATAGATGATGAACCCTTTTTCATTTCATCAGTTAGTGTTCAGAACATGGTGACACCCTATTCTTAGTATTCGACTACAGATGGGTTTTGGGATGGTAGCATAAGGGGACTGGATTATAGATTAGCCCGAATAAGGTGTAGTTGTGTGTCATGGTGGACTAATTAGCACATGAATACCCAACACACATGGAGTCATGGTGTCCAGGTTGATATATTATGTCTAATATAATTATGTGAAAATGTTTATTTAAATTATTTTCTTTACTAATTCATACACTTATATGATGGTGTTTATTTGAGGCACTTGGCAAGACCCCATAGGGATGTATTTTTCATGCCCTTCATGGGTACAAAGTTTCACATATAGATCTTATATATTCTTTCAGGTTGATCATATGAACTTGTATGGATGAGGATGGGCCTCATGATTGGGATTTATTGACTATGCTTTTGAGGCTCATCGATGGTAGTTGAGCCTCTTTTATATTTGTTTCTTATGTTTATTTTTTATATATGATTATCTTTGCGGGTGATTAGTTGGGATGTATACCTATATGAATGTATTTTATTATGATTATTATGATTATTATGATTCCTATAGATTAATTTATACATAATTTAATATTTATGATAGATATTATTTGGTTATTTTCCCAATTTTTTACTCTAATTCAAAGAAATAGTCTCCTGAATGTTAGATTTATTCCACATCTACTAAATGATAACTTATGAAATATAGGGAGGCATGCTTGTGTCCATATGAAATATGTGGTTCAAAAAACAATGAGTGGCCCTAGGTTATATAATTATAAAGTGGTATTAAATTGTATTTTTATTTATTTTAAAATTTAGAGATATGGTAGGTAAGGAATAAGGACATGTCCATTCTTATGATGAACCTCATACTGATGATTCATAAACCCATTATATGGATAGAATTTTCAGTTATTAAGGGTATGTAATTTTTATTCTTGGTTTTCTCTATTTTGGTTATGATACTTACTTAATATGGTGTTGTTTTAGGTGTTTTTTATTTATGATTTTGGTTTTTGGCCCATTGGTAAGAGTCTTGTGTACATTCATCATATTTTGAATTTTTGATTTGTATGATACCTATTTATTTTTGTGTGATTGTTTTTTTAAAATAGGTTCATTTATTTAAATTATAAATAATAACATATATAGAATTCTACCATATAAATTATTATTTAGATTTTCCTCAAATTAATCATGTTATTTTCTTCGATAGAACTTCATATTCATCTTACAGTGAGATATTATACGATGAACACTATATTATCCCAACTTGAAATGGATGTATAATAACCCTTTATGGGTTAGTACATGAATTTATTGCCTCAGTGATGGAACCATGATGCGTTTGGCTCTATTATGTAATTTTCAAGATATAATAAAAGGATGATCATAGGATTCATTGAGGATATAGATACCAGAACCATATTACCAAGAGTTGGTTATGTTTTGAGGAAAAAAAAAGTTGGATACATGGCCTGTTGATTTTTGATGTTATTTCAGTGGCATAGAGGAAGCATGGGTAAATAATAAATTATTTTATAATCATACCTAGGTGGTGAGTGATCATGTATTTGGCCTTTATAGAAGTGAGATTCATTGATCCCATTGGGAAGAATGTGTTAATGTGATTCTAGATAGATTGGATTTACTTTCGTGAGGAGCATGGTTAGTGGGTTTGGATTGTGAGCATTGAATCAGTGAGACATGAATCACGGGGGATTGATTTGGGTTGTGTGATTAGGTTGTTAGGATTTTTAAACCTATTGGGTTTGGGGGATATGAGGCACGATAGTGGGTGGGAAACTATGATATGGTTCATAGATGTTCACTTTGTCTTTAACATGAGAGTGGTCATTTACATGGATTTTTAAGAAAATAATCAATATATAAGTGAAAGTGTAGACTATTTATGTTCAATTCCCATTGGTTTATGGATCATTGAATGATGTGAGAGGGTTGAGGATAAATGGATGTAATGATACACTTACATTCATGGTGGTTCAAGATCTTGATAAGAATCAGAGGTGTGAGTGGTTGAATGGATTGGTATCATGAAATGGGAGGAGTGACATATGTGTCTTATTAGGAATCATCTAGGTTGGTTCTCGAGGATCAATTTAAGGAAACCAACATGGTGTGGATCACAAAATTGTCCATTTGAGGGTGTGTCCCTCAGTTAGATTGAATTTTGGTGATCATTGAGGATGAAATTAAAACTGATCTGGGAATGGGTGGTGATTGGTGTTTCATGTTAGTGATTGAGCATTAAAAGGTTTACCATATCCCAACAAGATAGTAAGTAATGGATAGAGCATTCGATATAGAGATGTGGTATTTTAGTTTTATAGGGAAATGATAAGGATACTCCCATGATGGGGATTGTCTTATCAATCATGGATATTTTACCCTCATGTCAAAAGGTTTATTGGTGTGGTGAGAATGGTCATAGAATAGTCAATAATGAATCTAGATTCTAATTATTATGCCCTGGTTCTGAGATACTCAATAGTGTATAGACTGAGGTCTCTACATGGACCCATGTGTTCATCCCCATACACAAGAGTTTTCCAACTAGTGGAAAGGGCCTAAAACATTCATTGGGATACAATGACTTTGATATCACAACAATAAATAATAGTAAATATCAAAAAAAATATCTATATTTGTGCATGTAGAATATATCAACACATCCAATATCATACACTATTTTATCATAAAAAATATACAATGTTCTCCCATTGGGATGATCCCAAATATAAAAAAGAAGATGGCCAAAGTTAAACATAATGGCCCTACTACCATTCCCAGGACACATCCCAATATTTTTTTACCCATTCGAAATACCAACCAGATCCACTACATGCCTTGTTCTCTGACATAAAATAAAACATAAGATATTTACACAAACCAGAGTACCTATGGAGGGTGTAAGATTATATATCATTAGGGTCTCACATAATACCCTTAATATATTCTATCATATACATTTTTATACTCAAGGAAAAAAAATAAAAAAAAATATGTTCACTAAGTCATCGTGTACTAACTAGGATGCCCTAAAAATCGAACAGATAAACATTTCCATCAGGAAATCAGGTTCTGACCAGACCATCTTGATACTTGACCATACTTACTTTGGGTAGATTTCATAATCTCCCCATTACCTCATTACATAATTCTAACCTATTACTAGAGTTTTAGGATAGGGAATCCTTCAAGTCCTAGCTACTACCCTCTCAGGGTAGGGTCACGTACTAAGCATCCCAAGAAACCCCTCTCACTGTGAAAATTGTACATCCAAGTATTGAATACTTCCTTCCCACCCAATATGGGGTCTATCCATAATCTATATCACATGATAGCATAGACCCCATCTCACTAATGGCTGTTCGATCATACCATTTCTCATGAAGTCACATCCTAGACCTTATCTATCTCATGGTGGTCCAATATCTATTCCTTGGGTGAAACCATCTCACTCTTGGATAGCCCATCACACTCAGGTCAACCATCTCACCCATGTATGAGAAAACCTTTTCCCAATACAACCATATCACTCATTTTTGGAAAAAATATCTTAATCTAACCACATCACCCATGAATGTACAATATTCATCTTTAATAGGGATTACTATCTCAATCCTGGAGGTCCCAGAAATTCCATCCCACTCATGGTGAGGTTTAGAATCTATACCCATCTCCCCTTAGGATCAATACATCTATTATAATAATGAAATTTTATCAATTCCTGTAGCTTGACACATATCTCTCAAGAAAATCACATCTAGTGTTATCCCTTAGCTAGTATATAATAGTAAAATATGGCTCATATTTCATGTAAAGGTGTCCACTAGGGTATTTAAGAAGTCTCTCTATCTTTTCTCTATAAAACCAACTCACTCCCTTCACCCTTTGGTGAAACCACATCCACTAGGATAAAATTAAACCTGGCCTTAGGAGTTGGTGTCCAGATTCCTATCCCAAAACCCTTTGGTATCCTAATATCAAACCACTTATGCACTTCCCATGACCCACACCTAAGTCTCATATCATGTCTCCTAAGGGAGAACTCTCAACACACCACTTAGAAACAAACACGCTCCTTTAACCTATATAAATTCCTTAAGGAATTATCTTTATCCAATCATACACCAAGACTCTCCTCCAACCCCAAGAGTGAGCTCCTCATCACTTGTGAAATATACGACCATCATAACAATCACACTCATCCCCAAGTACTCTCATGCCTACCTAAATAGACCTAGGTAACCAACTGTGATATTCATATAACTCATCTTAAATCCAAATAGCCATCCTTTGTCTCTCTCCAACTCAAATGATACCTTTTACCCTTGAAGACATAATCATTGGGTGATTCTAAACATCCAATGTTCTAAAGGAAAATTATTATCATATTAGAGATTAATGAAACCCATCATCCACTATTTATCCTATCTATATACCCCTATCTCTAGAAAAACCCATGCATTATGAACACACACATGTACAATCACATATCAACATATATATGAAATTTTATTATAGGTCCCACCTACCTTTAACTAGGTGTTAATAGCTCACTAAGATCCTTGGAACCTCATACAAGACCACTAAGACTCATCCATTCTTGTGGGAAATTTTCTCATGAAAAAATTGTAATAAATAATTATAACTATTTATAATTAATTATTAAAAATTAATTAATTAATTATAAATGAAAAAAACACATTGAGCATCATATGATCAACAAAACTTCAAGAAATAGGGTGTTTTCCACATTTGACACACACTCAAACCTAATATTAATGAATGTACCAATTTAGACACCCATTATAATGGCCATTTTTTTCTAATTTGGGAAAACAACCAATAAAAGTAAAAAAAGTGACATACCTTTTCTAAAACTGTTGAGAAAATCATTTAGACAATGTCTCAGGATATCCTCTACGCAAGGTGAGAAAAATCCCCAATGATCTTGAAAAATTGACCATTCTTTCAAAAAAAAATCAGTAAAAACCTATCCCAAATTAATCCAAATTCAAAGGGTTACAAACAAAAATAATAAATTAGAAAAAAATACAAACAATCCTAAGACCACCATTTAAATAAACTTATAATTTTTCCCTCTCAACAATGATTGAAGGAGAACAAGATATGGAAGTGAGTCATCTAGGTGGTCCTACCACACCATTTCTTCCTATTGAAATAGATTAGGGGGAACAACTTGAAAAAAGGGTTTAATACCATTAAAAAATACACCCTAAAACACTACTCGCGATGTGAACCTCTGGCAAACACTGTGGAATCCTCATGTTAGAGTGGTATCCCCACTCATCCAAACCTTCTTTTTTCCATGAACCACTGTTCATGAAATGAATGGACCTCATAATGGTCTCTAACCACTCACTTAAGGGTCACTATAATGGTGTGAATTCTATCTTTAAGGAATGATTTCCATATAAATGGGTCATGGGCATTCATGAATTTAATTCATAGAATTAATGAATCCTTTACAAATTGAATGGCTTGAAACTATAAACTTTCAGTAGCCCAATAACCCAAACCTTATTTGAATTCCACCCAATCCCCTGAGACATTATTTGGACCTCAAAACATATCCAAAACCATTATTTTTATGTATCTAAATTCTCATTTTCCCAATATGAGTCCCAATTTAAGACCTGTCTCCTCAGTAACTCAAAATTAAAATTCCCTCAGCAATTCAAATCCTATAATGACATGGGTCATTATAAAATCTCAACCATAAATATTCTTTTCCTTGAGAATCCATGGTAATCCTCAAACAAGATCTAGGGATATTAAATAATTTTCAATTTATTGATAACTCACCAAATTCCAATGTGGAAGACCGAAAATTATTCCACTCCATAACCTCAAACACTATGCTAAAATCCACCAAATCTTCCTCTAAAGCTCTAGTATGATCCCCAAACCACCACACACTCACCCTAAACAATGCTTATGAAATTTTTCTCACCACACCATGTCAAATCACACACAAAACCATCCATAATACCACCTTTGGATGACTTCTCCATAAAAAACCTTAGTCAAACTCACTGGAATGCCACCAATTACCCAATCTTAATGCCCTTACCTATAGAGGCTTCATGAAATCATACAAATTCCCACAAAAAATTCTAAACCTAGATTATGGTGTAATTCCATCGTTGGATCACAAACCACCCATGTCCTATCATGATCCCACCTTGATCACCGACACACCTCTGATCCCACTCTCTCTCGGACCACACAAATTGTATCCCATGACCGATGCCAATACATAGTCTCCAAATGACATCATATATAGATACAAACTCTAATACTTACTAAGGATCAATATCATATTGTTTATTTCCACACACCAACATCCACATGTCACCTCAACCATCCACTGACCAGTCTTACCACAATAACAACTCTTAAGATATGATGGGTTTTTATGCGTGATTGATATAATAATCCTCACCATTGGAGTATCATTATCTTCACTTACCAAACCAAATACCCAAACATCATGAACCATGATATTTAAATTACAAAACCTAATAACTAGACATGACAAGTCCATGTTCATACCTGATCACCCAAATGAAACATCCACCACCGCCCATCCCCAAGTCACCAAGAACATCATTATTTAATAACCAATGGTTAATTCTACACAATATGGATTTCATTATACTACTCACTTATCAACCATCCGACCAAGTCTGAACAAAAATACTCCTTAACAATTTCCCTATTAAGGACCAAAACCACATGCCATTATGCTTTCATGGGTCTCACCTCTGGAATACTAGAACAACACTGTTCAGGTTCATCTATAACCAAATACATTATTAACTGACTCACACATGACCCATTCATCAATCCATAAATCATTTGGGTACTACACGTTTCCAATACACACCTACCATCACACACTAAGACCCTTCCAAAAAAAATTATTCAATTCTCACTCTACTCCTCCAATGATGTGTGATCCTGAAAAAACCTATTCAAATCTTCTTACCTACTATCTAACTCAATATATACTAAACTTAATGGCTAAACTCTCCCATAGAAATCGATAACAAAAATAGACCAATGCCCCTAGTAGCTGCTTCCCATTTATCCTAGGATTATATATCTAACCTAAGGACTATGCCCCACACATATGTCAGTCACATCCAATATCCCAAAACATGTCACTTATTCTAAGGATTACAAGATGATCACGCACCACCCAAGCATTTTCCAAAACCATAAGCATATAACCACATTTCACTTTGATTTAATAAGATCATACATGGCCAATAGGGCTAGATATAAAACTGATCCTACCCTATAAAAACCATCCTTGATTCCAAGAGAACCCCCATGCTCAATATCATAACCTAGAAATTTCACTCATACCTTTCAATATAATAATTTTTTTGAGGGATTTCATAGCCACATACACACCATGGAATTTCCCCTCGTTTTCCATATAAATAAAACCATAAGAACCTGGTTCAGTTATGTATAATTATTGTAAGAATCTATATGGGAAGACAATATTTAGGTTTTTGTTAGAACATTAAGTAACCAACCCCGCATCTTTAAGAAAACTCATTTCCAACTTGGATCACCTCTCAGGAATACCATTACCTCACCATGTCATTTCCAAGGAATCATTCCCTACACTATCCCATGATGGGTCTCCATACATCCCTTGATGAAGGGACTGAATTACCATTATTGTATAACCTCCCACCTTATGATCCACATGACCTTACATAAAAATTAAATACACAATAGTATTCTAAGTATAATTTCTCCAACAAGTTATATGGGAAAATACCATCCAAGTTTCTATTGAAACTTTAAACAACTTAACCACTCAATAGAAAATAACCATAGGAAATCACACATTTGTCATGTGATTCCAAAATTCCTAATATTGAAAACTATAACAACAATACCATTACCCTATTAACCTAGAATTCTGATCAGAAAGTTATTCATGATGCAACTGTTTGTAGTCCATCACAAGATCTTACACATTCAAAGATTACCTTTCTACCATCTCCAAAAATAGTAAAAAGTAAAAAAAATTTATTAACACTTTCTAATGCCTCATACCAAGGACACTTAGCAATTCTTTTAATGATGCCACCACATGGGATCATGTGCGCCTCCAAATATTCAGTTGTATTTTGAATAGTGTGAGGGAATAAAACAAGAATTGAGGGTACTATTAACTTGATATCATAAAAATTATTAATGGGAAATATCAAAAAAATCTCAACATTAAAGTGTACATAACAAATTAACACATCCAATATAATACATGGTATGATCATAGAAAATATAAAATGATCAAGAATTTGAAAGATACAATATAAAAAACATACAAAAGAGAAATATTATTCACACTACCATCCACAAGACTCATCCTAATCTCCAGACACACTCATGATGTCTTGACTCGATCACTTTCATTTATCATTCTCTAAAATAAAATATAAAATAAGTTCTATAGGTACACTAGAGTGACCATGTTGGGTGTTAGTATATTACTCAGTTGGGTCTCATAAAAACCCCCTAATATACACCACCATATGTGTGTGTATGCAAGAGTAAATGAAATAACATAAATAAACATGATACCTGAGTCGTTGTTCTCTAACAAAGTCACCAAAACACTCAAAGAGATACACATACTATTCTAGACATCAGGTGATAATTTGGAAAACATGACACCTAACCATAATTTCTTTGGTTCCATGGTAGAATAGTATCATATTATTATGCTATAAGTTAAACTTGCACCAAAAGGCTAAGGGTAGGATATTATCCATGTCCTAACCTCTACTCCCTCAGAGTGGGGTCCTATTCCAAGCATCCCCACCAACCCACTCACTGGTATGTCTTAAAAAACAAGGTTCAATCACCACCTTGTCACTCTAGTAAGGGTTTACCCATAATCCATATAACATGCCAACATGGAACCCATCTCACCCATGGTGATTTTATTATGCAGTCTCACATCACATCACATATCTGACCCCATATTCTTCGTATAAGTCCAATATCTATTTTTCAAGTCTAACCATCTCACTAATGGATTGACTATAATGCATAAGAAAAGCATATCACTCATGGATGGCCCATATTCATCCTAGCATAACCATATCACTCAGGTTTGAAAAATATATCTCAATCCAACCACAACTTTCATGGTTAAATCAAATTAATGCAAAATAGGGATTTCTATATCACTCATAATAGTTCCAACAACAACCTATTAGTCACGAAGAGGATTGGACTCTAGACTCTTCACCCCTTAGGATGAATTTGTCACCTATCACAGGCACATTTCAATAGGGCCTATGACCTCCCACAAAACTCACCATCGTATCATATATTTTCTTATCCATCATCTAGCCTCTTATAGTAAAACACATCTTATCTCACCACTAGAAGATCATCTAGGGTATTCTAGAATCTTTTTGGTCTCTTATCACTAATTCAAAATCATATCTACCACCCTTCAGTGGAACCACAACTCATAGGATCTAATTCATTTTTCCCTCAAGTGGAGGGGTACGAATTCTTATATTTAAGCCCCATATAATCCTATTATCAAACTACTAAAACACTTCCCATAATCCACACCTAGGTCTTTTCTCATGTCTCTAAAGAGAAACCTCTCAAAACTATAATCATAAGAAAATATCTTTATCATCACATGCTAAGTCCTAAGGGACACTTCTATCTCAAAGAAGACAACAAAACCTTACTCCAAACCCATGAGGGAGTTCCCCATCACTCAAAAGTTGTATGACCATCTCACCTATCAAACTCAGAGACATTCCCTCTCATACCTATCTTAATATACCTAAAGATCTTCATGATATATTCCTATAACTCATCTCCCATATAAAGTCCCATCCTTAATCTTTCATCAACTTAGGCGATACCTTTACAACACGGAGACATAGATTTCAGGAAATTTTGATCATACCATGTAATAAAAATAACTTATTCTTATCTAGTGATAGATATCAGACTATCATCCACCAACAACCCACTCTATCATCCCATAGATCTAGCTAAGAACATGTAGTATACAAACACACAAGAACACTCATGCATACAAATATATATGAAAAATTTATTATAGGGAACACATACCTACAACCTAGAGTTTATCCCTCACTGAGCTCCACTGAGCCTCATATAATCCCACTAAGCATCTTATTTGATAATGATAAATTTTCCCATGCCAAAAAACAACAACAATTAATTATAACCACTTATAATTAATTATTCAAAATTAATCAATTAGGTATAAACTCTTAAATACTCATCTGGTGTCATTTTCTTACTAAAAACATGAGAAACAGGGTGTGGAACACTCGTGATAAGCATCTAAATCTCATCTAAAAAATTACCCAATTTAAATGTAATGCCCTGACCCCAGTTACCCATAGTTGGTTCATTATTTTAATACATTGGAATGATTAAAAGGAATCAAGTCCTAAATTACTGATCAATTTAGTAGTCTTGTAAAATAGATTACATACATGAACTTTATGTTACATATTATAACATAAAACATAGCATAAATAATCATTTGAGAATTCCATTATCCCCTAGATTAACCCTTCATATCAAACATAATACATTTATTGGAATAATGGGAAAATAAAACACAAGAAAGGGCTGAGCTTAGATTTCTAATAAGGATTAATAATTCAGAGGAAGATATAAGCTTCTAAGGTAAGATGTATAATAAAAACAGAAGCCTTATAAACATAAACTTGAACATAATATGGAAAAAATAAATCAAACATTACCATATAAACATGGAGATGGATATTCTATTAGTCAAATTATCACATGTAATAACTAATTTCATAACAAGGCAATGCATAATGCCAGACATCATTACAACTATGTCAAGGACTTATGCCAATAACATTCATAAATATTCTTTCCAGGACTTGTAAAAATACACCAGTTTGTCTCATGATAACTATTGATGCATCGAGCGGATATACTGGGCCTCTCCTGTCACTTATTAAGTCCAATTAATTCCTCATATGAAAAGGGTGAAACATAATATAAACATTTGTATTAAAACTAGTATAAAAAATGCCAATACTTTAACCATAAACCATGAATGGTATAAAAATAGAAAATCTACAGTAAAACATATCATAAGTCATTAAATAAAATATAGAAGATTTTATTACAATAAATCTACCTCAAACAAGGATAATATCCAATAAAGGATGTTGACATAGTTGAAAAATAATCAGTAAAACTCTTTGAGAGAAATATCCCTTTTTCATGAAATAATTTAAAAGTATGGAAATTAATAATGGAATTAATTTAAAAGATACTTTTGAATAAAAGTGTCCCATACCAATTTGAAACTTTTGAACGGAATTAAAATTTTAAAACAATTATTTCCACATAAATAAAACCTTAAAATCATTTTGAAAACATGAACATTAATTAAATATATTTAGAAAAATAAATCTTTAAAACATTTAAAATGATGATCAAGATAAAGAGTCCCATCCATAAAAAATTAAAATATTATTTTTAAAAACATTTTTATCAAAAATGGACATGGATGATAAATATTTCCCAATAAATACTCACACATAAACAATCTTGGAAAACATTGAGATTGAGGAATTAACCCTTACCTTAGGTCTGATACTCTCCGTACGTGTTCAAAACTCATGTATAATGTTTTTAGACATATTATTATTTTATATAAGAATCATAATAAAATTGATGATTTCATATATAATTATTTTATGACTTTATATTACCTGTTTATTAACAATTCCAAGTTAATCCAACGTTTTGGGTAATAATCTCTTTGTTTATCGTATGTGTTTTTCCTTGTTATTCTTGATCATATTACTTAGATCATAATTTAATTAATAAAAGAAAATATAATATGATTTTTATATCATATATATTCAAAATATAAATATATATAATAGATAGATATATGAAATGGAATACACCATTCTTGGAGTCTGTAGGTTGTACGTACGCATGAACGCTGCTTCCATTTTCTTATCGTATTGAATAGAAATAAGTGAATGAAATATATGTATATATATATATATATCATTAATATGGAATTATTATGTAATATATTTCATAATTATTAATGATATATATATATATTTTTATAATCATTATCGTATGGTGAACATGGAAGATGAGTCTCACCGTGTCGTGGAGATGGTAAGTCATCCATACGCACGAGCGAAGGTATCATTTCCTCAATGGTTAACTGGTATGAAATTGAGTGGAATATGAATTTTAAAGAAACAAAATAATGTTTTATTTATTATTTCCATCCATTATGTTCACCATTATACCCATGTAAATGACGTGTACATGAAAAACAATTTTACACTACAGCGTGGAGACAGTAAGTCGTACCCTTGTACGCATGGTGATATTGTTTTTCATAGGATATGTAAAAGGAGGAATATGGTTGTACCATAATTATAATAACATATAATAATGTGGAATTTACTGTATTTATTATTTTAATATGAAAACAATATAGATATAAGAAGTATAAGAAGAAAAGAACTTTGAAAGAAGGGATAAAATGATTACCTCTTTTTCGGTTGCCTCCTTTCGATTTTCACAAACAGACTCCATAGGATGGATTTATTCCAAAATTTTAGCCTCAATAATGATAATAAGGATTTTGGGATAGGAAATAAGTAGGCTTTGGTAGAGAAAAATGGCTTCAGAGGTGTGAATTATAGAGAAGGATAAGTGCCCTTTTACAAGAGAGGTGAGGGGCACTTTAGAAAAATCGTGAAATATTAATTTATTATAATTTTTTTTTAGTTTATAATAGCTTCAAAGTAATTTATTTGAAGAATAAGATGAGTATGGGTCTAAATAATCTCATAAAGTTATTTTTAGATAATTTTTTTTCATGAAATTAACATTATCTCTTGGGATTAACTCTTAGCTAAATAGTTTAACACTTATCGTGTCTTTCTGCATTTTTATAATATAGGGTTAATTTAGTTATTAAAAAATGACAAGAGAACCTAAATTGGATCAATAATGAAAATTTTAACATTATATAATTCATTTGGATAAATCTTATATTTTTATTATTTTTATATCATTTAATAAAATAGTATTTTTTAAAAACTCATTTATGTCAATTTTGACACTATTTAGTAATTGATTTTTCATAAAGTCATAACAACTTGATTCCTTATAAAAAAAGAATTAACTAAAATATATCATTTAATAAGAATCCAAAAAATTTGTGGATGACCTAAAAACTTTCAAATTATATTTATTTTAATATTTATAATATCATTTATTTTATTCTTTCGTTAATAAGGAAAATACTACATCATTACTGTGTCATAAATAAATTTAATTATTTAACTTCTAAATGTTAAAAATAAAATACCATGATGTGGGAAATATTTTTTGATTTCTAATGATTATTTATAGTTCAAAATATCACTTTTATAACTCTAATTAAATTTTTTTTAGTAAAAAATACATGTTTATGATATATTTCTCTTTAATTTAAATTAATTCTTATAACATGTCATTATCACACCCAAGTGGCTCGATGTGATCCCAAAATCGACCCAAGGATTTCCATAGTCAGAAGTATATCATCCAATAGTATTAGGACGTGTGTTAGGGTAGTTTAATATTAATATAATATTATTTTTTACCATTATTTACATGATTTTCCCTTTAACCATGGTAAATAAAAAAAATTACCAAAGTTACTATTCATAATGTCTAAAAATAAAAGATACAAATTTACAAAATTTGGACGCTTTTATTCAAAATATGGAATCCATTTTTCCAAATTCAAAATACAGATGTCTCAGTAATTAATTTATAATTAATTCTCGTTGTCAAAACATGAAAGCGGGGTTTTAAGAAGTAAAAACTACCAAATAATTGACATGTGTTTATGTAAAATTTAAATTTGACATTACTTAAAATAATGACAATTGTATTAAATGATAGAAATATATTATAAATAAAATTTAAAATCACTCAAATGCATAATTTAACTCTATAAATTATTTTGATTAAAAAAGTTGTTTTTAATTAAAATTTAGTATTTTTCACTATTCATCAAAATATGAAAGTTATCATAAAAGTACCAAAAATTCATATAAACTAAATTTTTATGTCCCAATTATAATTAAGAATTTAATTTCACTAAATTTAATATATAAAAGTGTAAAATATTGGATTTAAGAAGTGTTCTCTATTAAAAGGTAGAAAAACTGCATTTTTTTTTGAAAAATACCTCTTTTTTCTGAAAATTTGAATTTGTTCTTATATTATGTCTAAGAAGCAAAAAAAGTTGAATGTTAAAATTATATGGGCTATATAAAATTCAAAATGTGGTTAATACTATTCATAAATGCTTTTTAAACGGCTAGTTTGATTGGTCGTGGTCTTCTTGAACTTGGTGTTGCGTACATCACACGCTATTGAATTATTTAAAAATGAAGCACACCGTTGAAGTTTGGGGTGTTAAATTATACATCCATTAAAATAGTAAATTTTATCCAATTCAAGATAAAAAATATAAACATCTACATGACAAACAAAATTTTTAGAAATGACAAAAAATGATAGGTACAAAACATCTCAGGAAATTCTCTACCTAAGCTGATCAAAATCCCATTGATCAGGATGATTTTATTATGATCTATTCAAATCATCCGAAAAAACCTAGCCCAAACTCATCCATATTTAGAGGTATATAATTAAATGGAATAAAAAACAAACAAACATACCTGATATACCCACTATAACACACTAAAAATAATTCCCTCACAAGGGGAATCATTGGAGAACATGGGATGGATGTGAATTAGCTGAAATGGTACTCCCTCATCATCCCCACCTATTGAAATCAATGGGGAAAATAGTAGAAAAATAATGGTTTTACCTTTTTCAGAAAAAATCCAAAAAACTATTTATTATGTTAAAAATAGTTTCACACCATGAAATCCTTGAGTCAAAGGGGTACCCCACCTCATATAAAACTTTTTCTTAGTTTGAATGACAGTTCATGGAATGAATTACCCATGTAAGGGTCCCCAACCCATTATGTAAGTGTCACTGTAATAACATGAATTCCCTATTAAAAACATGAGTGCCTTGTGTAAGGGTCATATCCCTTTTTAAATTTAATTCAAACTGTGGACGAATTATTTATGCTATGAATGGTAAGTAGTTGTAAAACTTCAGGAAAACAGCCACCCAACCCTTCTCCAGCTTTCACATGAGTTCATGATACATTCTCCAGGAATTAAAATACATCAATACCATCTTTATAATATTTATTATTGATTGGATTCCCAATATGAGTCCCAATTTAATACACAAACCATAAGTGATCCAAAAATTAAAATTCTCTTAGAAATTTTGAATCCATAAAAACACTCGTTACACCAGTGTGAAAGTAGATTTAATTTTTATTTTTATCCTTAAAAAATACTATATTTGGGATTTAGATGTGGTGTTGGTTAGAGTTTAAGTTTCAGCATAAATCTTGGGATGTATTGGGTGTGATTTGAGAGTGAGTTAGATAGGAGGCATGCTAGTGCACATGGATAGAGCATTAAAACTAGTATTAAATGTTGGTGAGCTAAATATAGAATTACACTTAATGTGATGTTTTAATATTGGTGAGAGGTTTTAATGATTCTATAATTCCTCTGGGAGTTAAGGAATCATGACTGGGTGGTGGAATAATTGTATATAAGTTATTGTTGAATTTTTCAAATGAACAGTTTTATAAGAGGAACAAATGATTTTTTTTTCAAGAAGTTGGAAGTAGCAAGGTGAAAACCATATAAATCATGTTGACAGGTCACTGGAAGTAAATTTTTGTTAAGTGATTCCTATTACTAAGAGGACCATGACTCAAAATCTCACATTTATAGCAGAGCATTATGGTGTGAAGCCCATTTTGTTTGGGGATGAACTTGTTAACAATTAATTACTGCCTTTGGATAGATAGGTGTAGTTGAGTGAAATCTAAGTGCTGGTTATGGTGATGAGTAAGTGGATATGATTTGTATGAATAGTGATCATTAGTGTTTGGAGTTTCAAAATAGAAGATCATTCGATGTTTTGGTACAGAACACAATGATTAAGTGATGAATTTATTAATTAGGTAGGTCAAGTGTCCTGGATAGAGAACAAAAATGGATTCTTGTGTATGAGGATTATAGTTGAAATTTTTCAACGTCCCATATAGTTATGAGTTATGAATTCAATGTAAATTTGAGTTTTTGGACATGAGGTTGGTGTAATTTCATGAATTAAGACTCAAATTAGGAATCCAATCATTAGAACATCTCATAGAGATGTCTTTATATGTTGATTGAGGCTAGATGTGAATTTTGGGTCCTCTGGTGAATGTTAGAGAGAGGTCAAGATGGATCTTTTGATGATTTTAGTCGTAGGAAATAACCTATTCTATATCTTAGTGTAATTATGGCATGGCATGTGTTGTAAGGGTTTAATTTTGAAGTTTGTCTGTATGTCTTGGCCACAAATTGGAGGGATAAATTCCATCAAATCCTTGTAAGGGGGAACCATTGTGTGACCCTCATGGGAATGCTTCTACTTGGAACCTTGGTGGTTTTTTTACTAGGGATAAAATTTCAATTTAAGTATAAACTAACATTAATTTTAGGAGTAAGATGTATTTCAAGGAAGTCCATTTCAAATGATTCCCTACCTCTCACATCCCTTCTTTGATCTATACTTAAATGTGTTGGTTTTGTGGAATTTTCATCAATTATTCTAGGAATATTTGTCATCACTTCTTCTATTCTTATATTCAATTGTTAGACCATTGATTCTATCTGATACAGGTTTCGATTTTAGTGTTAATTCCATGGAATAATGGTTGAATTAAGTGGGTGTGACTAGGATTTTTCTCAGTGCGGATTGAGAAAACCCCACAAGGTTAAACACGTTGATTAGTGATGCATCATTTAACATTTATATTTTTTGAGAATTTTTCTCTTTAGGTTAATTTGAATAATTTATTTTAAATTTTCATAATTAATTATTTTGATTTTGTGGCTTGAGATAGGAGCTCGGGTGTGGAGGAAAGCTTGGATGAGACTTGTAAAATCATGGTCAAGAATGTGGGGAGCATGGAGTGGATGATAAATTTTGTAGAGGATGGTTGCCCCTATAAAAAAAACTTATATACCTATTTATATATGATTTATACCTAAATTCATGTTTCATGGGACTGAGTAGAATAGTCTGGGTTTGAGAGAACCATATATAAAGATAGAGGGAGGAATTTAGCCTCATCAAGTTAGAATAAGTGCTCCTTATAACTTTAGTGAATTGATATTTCTCAGTGACTATGTAACTATGTGAAATAAGTGATGATTCAGTTAAGGAGGAACTTCAAGTAGATTTTATGATATAAGATGAGTGGCAGGTAATCAATTTTGGTTTCTCAAGGATACTTGGTAGGTTTGAAGGGATTCAGCCAAGTACTGATGGATGTGCTAATTTCACATCTCATGCATGATTATAGAAACATATGTGAGTGTTTATGAGAACCTTAGAATCTTCCATGAGTGGGATGAGTCCTCTATGATGATTTTGGGTGTGATAGATAGGGTTTTCTTTTAGGTGGAGGGTTGAGATCGCTCCTGTGAGTTGGATTTTGATAAGGTTTGGACCTGATTGTAGAGGATAAGATTAGAGGGGCTCTACATGTTGAGGAGTCACTGTGGGATGATTAGTATGAATTAGTGTAAGTGAGAAGATACTGGGAGGGATTAGAGGACCAAATGTATGCCAAAATAATGAATATGATAATTCTATGAGGACTAAATTGTAGTGATTGTGTGACAAGAGCAGTGTTGAGGAGATAGACGTGGGAGGGAAGATAGATGCTGAGGAATGTTTTGGAGCTGTGGGGATCAATATTCTGTTTCTAGAACTCATTTTAGAATATGGTGTGCTTGTGAGATATTCAATGCTCTATTCCTGATGTGAATACATGTGATAGGTGAAATATATTCGTAAAATAGGTGATAAATCCTCAAGACTAGACTCAACTTATGTGTTCAAGTGTTAGAATTACCTTACCATTGGTGATAAATTAGAGGTTATTATGTGATATTGAATGTTCCTTGAGTGATATGGTGTTGGTCATGATAATTTACTATCTTGAGTGAGAAGGGGGTGACTGAACCTTACCATGAGTGAGAAGTCTTCGAGGTTGATATGTTATCAGTCCCTACCTTGAGTGATATGGTATTTGTTATAGATGAACCTCATTTTGAGTGATAAATACCTGGCCAATATGTGATAATATAACCCACTTATAGTGACAAGGTAATGGATAAGATAATGAATAATATTGAGTGAGAAGGCATGCCTAGATTAGAGGTAAGTGATGAAACCTATATTTAATGAGATGTTAGGGGTGAGAAAATTGATGTGGGACTATACCTTGATTGATAAGTTAATGGTCATTACTAGGTGATAAATTTTTTTAAGTGATAATGGTTGGTCAAAGAATTGGAATAAGGATCCTACCTTTTATGTTTGGTTAATGTTTTGGACTTGGAGACGCCATACATCATTTCATTAGGTATCAGTTGGGTTTTAGGATTGTAGCGTGAGGTGAATAAATTATTTCTTAGAAAAAAGAAGGTATAGTTGGGTGTTGTGGTGGTCTATTTATCACATGATGACTCAATATGCATAGGGTCATAGTGAATTGGTAATCACATGATGTTTAACAAGCTTGTGTGATCATGTTATTTCTTTATTTACTTTTCTTGTGCATACATGTATATATTGTCTTATAAAATATGAACATGGTGATACCCTACTGAGATGTATTTTTCACACACTATAATGAAACATAGGTTTACATGGACACCTTATGTATACTTTTAGGTTGAGTAAATTTCATTAGTGGATCAGGTTGGGAAACTTAATAGGCATTTAGATATTGACTTTTTATGGCATGGGGATTGTAGTGGAGCCACTTTCTTACTTTTTCTTATGTTTATTTTTTATATATGATTGGATTAGTGGGTGATCATTTTGGATGTATTCCTATATGAACTTATTTCATCTATTTATATGACAATTCATATTTATTTATTTATACATACTTTGAAAGTTTTAATGGATATCATTTGATCATTTTCTATTATTTTCTAATTATTATTTGAGGTAATTGTCTCTCCAATTCTAGATTTAGGCCCTTTACACTAGTTATAGCCTCTAGTGTATGAGGTGGAACACTTGTGGCCAAAGGACTTATTCATATTATAAATTAATTATTTTACCCGGATGAGGTAATATAGATTATCCTTCTATGATTTTGGAGATAATGAAGGAGAGTTATTACTATGATTGGGATCCCTTTGACTTGAGGAATGGGAGGGATTAATAGGTATAGCTAGAGCCTTTCAAAAAGAAGCAATGTTTTATAAACCCACATACTTTTTTCTTGGATTCGATTCTAGAAACTTTAAATCCTTTTCTTTGTGAAATAAATATTAGTGAAACCTTCATTTGAGTAAAAATGATTGGGGGAAAGAATTATATGCACATATTTCATAGGAGTCTCCATATATTGACCCAATTTTGTCAATGTAAACATCTTATTGACCATATAAGAAGTGAATATTGATTTTAGGGTCAATTTAATTTTTGATCTTGGCCCAATGGATTCCCATATTTAGATATTTCACCATTATTCCGCTAATGGGTAACACAAAGTCTTCACTGAGTTCACTCAATGGATTGATTAGAGAAGTTTACATTCCATTAGTGGAAATGACCTATATTTTATCCTTTTAAGAGTGTTTATTTTCCATCCATTTTGTAATATACTATGTAAATATATCAATATTCATATAATTATTATAGGAGGTTCCTATATAGAGTACCACAACCTTATTTCTAATAAATTATTTCAAGCATTAGAGATCTGAAGTGTGCGGTACTGCCTATATATAATTCCTTGTCATCCCCAAAAGGTATTTAAATCGAAGTATTAAAGAACAACATGAATTATTTATTGAATACAAGTTCTTATAATTGGGATAGAAGATTAATCCTCCCATGGGTTATCTATATTGTTTTTCTATATACATTGATTTCATAATTTAAAGGAGAAAAATCAACTTCACTATAGCCTATATTCTAAATGGTCCATATTGGTATGAGGATGAATTTTGGGAAATTATCAACTAGATATCTATGAATGTTGATATCATCGAGGTTTCCTAGTATATGACGTGGACTGGTGTTCCCCTGTATGAAAGTTTCATAATCTTTTTGGTGAATTAAATGACCTTGTGACACTAAGTGGAACCTATTTTTACATGATATGTTTTGAGAGAGACCACCTCATTATCAAACTCTTGGTTTATTTATAAGGCCCTAATAATGGATTCCCTATGTTATTTGGAGAGGTAATGGGATTCTAGAATTGAGAGTGTGGTTGGTAAGATTGAGAGATTATTCAAAAATTTATATTTTTGGGCCACATTTTTGTGTTTCTTTCATTGTTTTTACTCCCTACTTGAGGCTTCAGTGTTGAAGTTAAGGGAATTGGGGACTATTTCCTTGAATTTTTGGGTTTCCATATCATCTATGGGTTAGTTCATAATAGATCCATATATCTCAGTGTTGATTGACTGCCTAATTGTCTACTAATTAATATGCTAGTATGATTAGATTATATCGAGCCGTGAAATATTTAAGATCCGATCGATGCTCCTGTTGAGCGTGTTAGAGAACTTAGATTCAAGTCTCAGTGGTCTATAGGATCTTAGTATAAATGATTCCTATACAATATTGGCTATTCCAACCTCTTATTACTTGTACATTGTGACCTCCTTTGTGAATTATAGTGGGAAATATGATTTATAAGAATCATATTCATTAGCAAGGTAATGCATCAAGTGAATGAAATTTAAAAAGACTGACCACAGATCTCTATTATATGAAATCTCCATTTGGTGGGGTGGTGTCTATCCTCGCAATGAGGGGGAAAGAAATACCGAAGAGTATGGACTATATCTAGTGATTTTGATGGATCCCATTACTTTTATTTAATTTGTCGATATTGGTTGCATCAAATTTTAGAAGACTATGATAACGAAGGCTCCACCTTTAGAATTTTGGATTAAATCAGTATTGTGACTGGTAGATTCCATGTTTCCCTGATGATATAGTAAGGAAAATTTTATCTATTTCTTCTCCAACCAGTCATATAATTCTTATGACCCTCTATTTGGGACTTAGTTATATACTTTTTCTTCTTTAGGTGAGTCCATATAGACTTTAGTCACTTGAGTTTGTGGTTTAAACAACACCACATGACTAGTGTCTGTCATCATCTGAAGCAAATCATTGATGTTAGAACATTTATGAATATTGTGTCATAATATCTATCATTGAGGGAAATAATCTAGGTGATTATTTGATCTCACTTAATAATTTATTTTTATCTCCAACACTATGAATAGATTTTTCTCCTATATGGCTATAAAAAATCCTTGGACTTGTTCTTTTAAGAAAGAATAAAACTTGTTTATTTTTTTATTAAGGTTTCATTAGTTCAGTTCCTTATTTTCATATTGTTTATTTTTATTGGGGAGATACCATTGTTTTTATTTTTTCTCAAGTAGAGGTACCACATTAAATTAGTGGGAATAAGATTTATAGAAGGAATTGGTGATGACATGATCATTCTGACTGTAATTTATGCCTTTTCACATTTCTTATATCATGTCATTAATGTTGGCCAATACCTGGCATTGGAGAATGAAATGAAATCTTCCAATCATTTTTGTTCCACTACAAACTCTAAAAAACTACCAAAGTAAATTTAAATATTGATAAGATTTTAATTTTTATCATGAAGGATCTCTATTAATATTACTTCTAGTTATTCTTATAAAAGTTAGATGTTTAGGTAATTTTTAAATCTTTACAACTAGTGATGAAATATTAAACCCTATTATTTTTACACTCTTTTTAATTCCTGAGTTCACTAAAAATGGTTTTATTTATCATTGAGATAAATTACTAGAGAATCCAAAATCTAAGATCTTCCCAATTTGAAATTGATCAAGATGGTTGGTGACATCACCAGTTAAATGTGGGTCTTTATAATATTTTTCCTAAGAAACTAAGCTTTTCCACCTCCTACTGATTTAGTGTTACCAACATAAAGCCACATTAATAAGTTAAATAACTGAGATCATATTCTAGGTACCAAATGTCATTAAATGTCTAATTTTTTTTTACAATGTTTAGGTGTTGGTGGAGTCAAGTTCACACTCTCAAGATTTTGTTTTCTATTCAGATGTGCTGGTGTATATTTCACCTATATGGCTTACATCTAAGTATTGAGGGACTTGAAAAATTCAAGGATTTATGGTGACATTATCACCTAGGTTGATTCCAAAGCATAAATATCCAAGAAAACTAATAAGGTCATCATTTTTGTTCCTGTTATCTAGAATTGATCAGAGTCATAGTTGGGTAACTAAGCAGACCACTGATATCATTACTCTATACCAAATCGACTTAAAGTTTATAATTACAAACATGAAAACTCAAAACACTCAGGTTATAAATAAGTTGTATTGGATTTGATGGTTGTAGATCCCACTTTGTGTATAGTTTGTATTTTTTTTCAACTAATTTCCATTGGTTGTCAATGGTATTCAATGTGATAAGAAGATCTCATTGTGATCAATATTATGAATTATTTCCAATGTTAATGGTGCTTATATGAAGTCCTCAAGTACAGATATTCCAAGAAACATTTGAATGGTTTGAGGACTTTGATTTTTAAGGATATTATTGGAGAATTGTTATAGATTAATTTTATGACATTGTATGTCATGGTTGAATAATTCTCCTAGTTAAAATTGAATATGATTTGATGATTTGTATTTCAAAAATATCATAAGTTATTTGGAGAACTTTTGATACTTTCCTTATGAAAGAAAAGTGGAGAAAAGGTGTTTCCAATAATATTCAAGTTTATAGAAGGAATTTCTTAATCTGCAGATGAGGGGTGGTGGTTCATTTGTAGAAGGAATTTTCCACCATAAGGAAACAAAGTGATACACAGACTGTAGAGGAAAAAAAGTTCATGGGAGGAGCATACTCTGCAACGAAGGTTATCCTGCATTGAATTTTTTTTAAAATAATATTAGCAGGATTTTTTGATTTATTTTCCAATATAAATGACACTAATTCCATTATTATGTTATAGAATATTTTATTAGAATAAATCATCACTGCTGGAAGAATTCAGCTAAGTCTGAAAGAGTTCATGAAAGAGAATTACACAAATGGAAGTAGTTCGTAGATAGAAGATTCCATGGAGGATGAAGTTGTCCACATAAGAGGAGTCAATCCATGGATGAATAAGCGGTCCTTTAAAGTAAAGGAGTCTAGAGAAGAAAATTTAATCTATAGAGTAGGGGTGGTCCATGGACCATCGACAGTTTGTGAAGAATCGGTTGTCTACGAAGCAAAGGAAGTTCACAAAAGGGAAGGACGTATGTGACACACTTATGCCACATGGTGAAAATCAGTATATAGTTAAAAAAGGACAGTTTGTGAAGGATAATTACCACATACATGCAATAGGTGTTTACAACCTCATAGTGCATTTTGATGAATATAATCCAAGGATACTCGAAACATGTTAAACTCATACTTTTATAGTAATTCTCTAAGAAAGGTTCTGTGAACTAGTGTATGGGTATAATACCCCCAATGTATTTTGAAAAGAAAAAACATTTGTGTAACCGATTAATACACAATAGATAGAGAAGAACAATCACACTTTATTATTTTATTTTAAGAATAATGAGACATGCACCTATACTCATATCTGCACCAAGGAAGAAGAAAGTGGAAAGAATAAGCTAGTGGAAATCTATTTTCAGTTATTTAGGACATACTAATTGTGATTATGCTAATCTACACTGATCTTTATTGATGTAATAATCACAAAGTAATTATTTTATTCTATCAAGAAGAAAAATAATGGATCTAAGATCTGTTGGTTTTGCACTCAATGAGAAAGTGATAAGAAAAGATGAATATTTGGTGACCAAATTGATAGAAGTTGAATATAATTTTGGTTCAAGAGAAAGTTTAGTGTTCATCAGTCCATAACACATTCATATTATTGTTACTTATAAAAGAAGAATATTTTGAAGCTTTTAGTTTTCTATTGGGAAGAGGTAAGAAGAGTTACTTGTAAACTGTTAAGAGAGTTACAAGTGAATAGAATAAGATCAAAGAAATACCATGTTATCCAATAGGTTTCAGCAGGTGGAAGAATTTATTGGTGTAACAAAAATTTATCAAGGAGAAAAATATATTGGGAGGAAGTATAAGGATCTAGCCAAGTGCTGTGAAACACATGCTATTAGATTGTTTTCATAGTTCCACATGAGTGTAAGGGTATATCCTACTCATTGTAACTATATACAAAGAATATTTTTCTAGTGATTGTGTGGTCAGGGTTATTTCTAGACCATTATAAGGACTATGTAATCTTATTGAGTAGTGACCCTTATAAAAATATCTTGTTATATCTTTACTAGTTTCAAATACTTTCATATGATAGGAAAAATAGAATAATATTGTCAAGATCCTAACATGTCTAAAAGGTACATGGATAAAAAGTCACAATTTCATTAAAAATTTTCCAACATTGATTCACCCCCCTCTTAGTGTTAGGTACATTCAGATCTTGTCCTCTCAGTTGTTATCATATCCATGGTTTAACTCTATTCGATTCTCTATATGAATCTATTCTCTTTTAAAGACTTGAATTAATTTCTTGAATCAACAATGAAGTGCAGTTCTAGTGAAGATTAATTATTATCTAAGAAGAAGTCTATATCTACCAAGAAATTGATGAATAGTAAAATAAATAGGGGAGAAATTTTAAGAAGAATCCCATATTTTATAAAGAAGAGAAAGTATCAGTTTTTCTATATCTTGTTAACAATGTAGGCATTTTAGACTTGGAAAGTAATGAGTAGGTGGATGATTTTTCGACAAATAATATGGATAACCTTACTAACTATAGTGATAAGGATGTATGTGTTAGTAAATTTAAAATTATTCCTAAACATGAAAATTCTAGAACAAGTGGTGATGATGACTGATCTATAACTTCTGAAGATTTATTAGTTGATAGATTAAGAGTTATTCTATATTGTACTCCTAAAGAAAGTAAATTCCTTGTTTTGGATTATTTTAATGTATTTAGGATGATATCAACAAGATGTAATTAGAAACTATTGTTTGGAAAAGGGATTGAAATAATTTTTTTGAATGATTAAAAATATCCAGAAAAGTTGGAACCTTTGAAGAAATAAAGAGGGAACTTGAAATAAGTTCCTTCCAATTGGTCAAATAAGTCAAAGAGAAAAAGGGATTTAAAAATACTCTTGAAAAAAGGATCCATGAACTTGAAGAGAAATTGAAACATAACACTTATGTCAAATGTTTACAATCAGAGTAAATATCCAAGAAGATCAAGGAACTTGAGTCATTTATTTAGAACAATGCTAAGCTTCAAGAAGATTAATTTGAAAGAATTAAGGTAGTATCTAAATAGAATATTATTATTACTGAAAATCATAAAATCATTCTCAATGTGAGGGTTCTCAAATTTGAAAGGTATTTGGACAATCTTAAGAAGACACATATCAAGTCTTTAGAAAATAAAGAAAAGGTTTCTATTGGAACTCATTGTTCATTTGATTATTCTATGGTCTAAAGACATACAACATGTGATAAGAAGATAATTAATTCACTCAATGATCCATTATAATCAAATGAGAAGATTCAAGTTCCATCCATACCGTATTATAGTAATATTTATAAACCAGTTATCATAAGAAGTGCAGGTTGTGAAATAGAATCTGAACTAGTATGGATGAAGAAAGGTGAGAAGAATCTTACCACCATGAAAAGGGTGGAAAAGAAAAATAAATTTTTTTAAGGTGGTTCCCTATAAAGAGAACAAAAAAAATGACGAAGAAGACCCAATAATCTAATACACAAGATATCATGAAATCAAAAAAATTTGGTCAATGTTGGTACTGAAATAGATTTGGCCACAATGCATTAATGTTTTGGTACAATACTCAAAATGTTAAAGCAAGAAAGAAGATTATATAAAGGGAGATAAATACATAGAATAATAAGAAAAATCTACATGTACAGAATCACCTGTATACTGTAAACAGATTTGGAATGTTTAATTACATCTGTGATGTATTCAATGGTAGTGGTCACATGGTTGGTACATGCTCATCTCAACATGTATACAAAGTTTATAATAAAATAAGATCACAGAATATAGCAAGGATTAAAGAACAAAACCTTAGGTAGAAATTAGGAGAATATTGTGAATAAAAATTCTTCTAAGAAAATTTTAGTTAGGATTTATGAGAATACATTGGATTCAAAATCCAAGAAGTTGAAGGGTGGTGTATCCAAAAGAACTATGAAGAGGGATGATACTCATAAGAACCCATTTGGAAGATCCAAACATGCTTATATATTTCCTAATTACATGTTAGTTATTTGGCCTAATGTCTTGAAAATAATTAGGAAACTTGAAGATTCACAAGCTAAGGCTAGTGAAAAAGGAAATGAAATGTTTCCACATGATGAAGAAAAAGTGAATGAGAGGTTTCATACAAAAGAAAAATCTCTTCTTAAAGAAGTTCTATGTGAGATATGAAAGAAATTTTTTACATTGAAAATGGTTTTTTAACCATATTACAATAAAAATAAGAAGTCATAGAAAGGAGTAATGATGTATCATCCATGAAGGTAGATAACAATAAAAATTACCCACATAAATCTGAAAAATATGCGAAGATATCCATATCAACTCAACTTAAATTAGAACTGAATTTTATATGTTAAGGCATGAATACTGGAGAAAATATAGAACATTGGTTTAGAAATAATTTCAGACCTTGTTGTACATATTGATGAAGAAAGGATGAACCACCTTATTCCCTTAAATAATTTTGTATTGTATTTATGCTTATAATGTTCATAATTGAAGGTGAAGAAAGTTCTCAGGGGGAGAACCTGAGAAGTAGTGTCTGTTGTCAAATCTTGATAGAAAAAGATGAAGAAGTTATCATCCTTGAATGATTCCTTGGTTGGTATTCAAATATTAAGTTGATAAAGTATAATATTTAATGAATATTAATAATGTGATGTTATATTATAGAAAAAAAGATAAATAAGATTCTATATTGGTTTGATATTATTTCATGATATTCCAAAGAACAAATCTTCTAGATGATCATCCATGGTAATGTTTTGAAAGTTGTCCAATATGGGCTATCACAAATCAAAGACCCATTCCAATGTATTCCCAAAAATGTAATTTATTTTTAAATATATTATTCATGATATCCACTATTAAGAATATGATTATAAGTGTTTCCATTGAAGGAGAGTGTTGATGCTCATTTCTGTCGTAGAGTCCAATGAATGGCAAAGGGGAATAACTTAAGCACAATGAGGGTCACCCTTTGAAGAACATCAAAAATTTACAAAGGCAAGGACCAGGAATCCATTTGGTGGGCGTCATGCAAGTATCATGTGCGCCACACAAGTCACTTGAGCTCCCTATTAATTTTTTTTCACTCAAGGTGCCCAGTGGCCTATAAATTATCCTTATAGGCCCCCCATTTAAAGAACGAATTTTCCAAAACTCAGATTCAAGCTCTGGTCATCCAAGTCTTTGTCTGACATCTTTTGAACACTTATAAGGCAATTTCTTACCTATAATGGAAGCTCTAAAGAGGAAGAATATGACCTAAGTGTTGGAACTCATCAATACTTACCCGCCTAAGTGTCCATCCCTTAAGGGAAATGAAGACACTTGCGCACCGCCTTGCCCTCTCAAGGGAACTTGTGCGCCACACTTCTGAAAGCCTCTAGGGATGATACTAAGGGTTTGATTTCAAAGTCTCCCAAGTATTAAACTATGGATTCTTCGTCTCCCAAGGTGACTCAAGTCTCACAAGTCTACTTGCACAACCTGGACTTGTTCACTAGAACAATATTTGCACGCCTCTTTCCTAGTCACCTCATTTCCTCAAATCCGCCTCTCCTCTTCAAGACATAGCCTTCAAAACCCTTTTCAAAGCCATTATGGCATGATTCTTTTATTGACTTCCTTATCTGAAAGGAATTCTGTGAGAACCTCTCCCAAAACCTCATGAGTTACAAGCTTCATGTCACCATGGTTAGAGGTTTCCTATAACATCATCCTTTAAATATGATAAGATCTTTTGTTTTGGGAATCCTTCTCAGGAGTAATCCCCGGTCTCAAGTTCTCTTAACGTGGGCCTCCTTCTCAGGAGTAAGCCACAGTCTCATGTTCTCTTAACCTGGGCCTCCTTCTCAGGAGTATTCCCTAGTCTTAATTTCTCTTAACCTGGGCCTCCTTCTCAAGAGTAAGCCCCAGTCTCAAGTTCTCTTAACCTGGGCATCCTTCTCCAGAGTAAGCCCCAATCTTAGTTTCTTTTGATCTAGGCATCCTTCTTAGGAATAAACCCCTGTCATAAGTCCATTATAATTTAGGCCTCCTTATCAAGAGTAATCCCCAATATAAAACTCCAAATCTCCGTAAAGTACAAATACCTTTATGGAACCTGCTCCTGGGCTTCTTTCCTGAAGTAAGTCCTGGTCCTCATCTACTTGGGCAGTTATACATATGTAAGACCCACATCATTTATCCTGACTGTATCTTTCATGGAACCATCATAAAGTTTACTGATACCTCTTGTTTGTCACACCAAGAATGACTTACGTGAGCTTAGAGTGTGAAAGTAATCACGACATCTCTTTTTTGGCCCATTAACCATAAATAAACCCCATATTTCTTTACCCAAACTACATGTACTTTGATCTTAGCTTTAAAATTAGAGTACGTAGGAAGCCTTTATAAGGTTCAAACCCATCTTTCATTAATTCTTTTCTGTCCCATATGACGTTAAACTATATCCTACTTATTGAACTATGTGGATTCGTATTCCTTTTTAAAATGGATACGTAGGTAGTCCATCTACGGGTATGATACAA
Organism: Viscum album; assembly: GCA_963277665.1. Lineage (NCBI taxonomy): Eukaryota > Viridiplantae > Streptophyta > Magnoliopsida > Santalales > Viscaceae > Viscum > Viscum album. The sequence goes on from OY728166.1 coordinate 577,241,086, forward strand.
ACTCTGAAATAATCCCTGTCTTTTTGAACGACAATAAACTTTAAGTGCCCCACTGAGTGGATTTAAAACTAGTACGGTCATCAAAATGACCAAGAGATTTCTATATAATGTATTAAATGATACCATTGACTAATAATCTCTAATACATTCAGATGATTCTCCATCAATAAAGAACCTATAATACATATAAAAGATTCTCTAAATCCCATACATATCAAAAATTGGTTGCTAAATATAAAGGAAAACTCATTTTCATACTTGGTGGATTAATAAGGATTCGTGAACATAACTTAAATCTATGAGAGAGTCCCGTAGTAGGTAATAATTCCCCCAAAAAAGGTGTAATGAGCCTGACCTACCATCCTCTCGACCAATGCAAATTCTTAAACCTCATCGGTCCACAACTAATGAAAACATACCTTTGAAAAGTAGGTCGAAGTGGATATAGAATCATTGGATGGTTCCGATTCTATGAATAAACCCATTAGAAACTGATTGGAAAGTTTGAACCATAAACAAACAAGGTCATCTCCATTTCCAGAAGAAACAAAAATGGTGAACCTGATGTGAATCCTTAACCAAGTTAAATGATGTTTTACTTATTTTTTTGGCCCCTATTAAATTCAATATGAGGTCCAACAAAGAAATCAAAAACATATGTGTTCATCCAAAAGATGTAGTCTGGCCAAACCTATCTTGATTATGTATGATATATCAAACATGCAATCTTTTCCAAGATCTCTCTGCAACATAGAATGGCTTCTTTAAAATTCACACATGTGAATGCCTCAGCCACTACTCCTACTAGATCTTCGTCCGCTCTGAGGAAGACATCACCTACTCAGCGTCTTCAACACTGGGTCTCGAATGAATTGGTGAGGGAATACCGTCAACACGGTACCATCCTGACTCTGGAGGCTGCTCGATAAGCCCTCCAAGTTAACAACTCATCCTAGTTGTCTGGACAGCGATGACCAGTGGTTAAGAAGCAGGTGGTGCCAACCACCATTTCCAACCGTTTCAGGTCGTTATCCCCAGAACGCAACAACCAGTACCTCCCATATTACCGGGAGGTGAATGAAGAGGTCACTCAAGGCCTTAGTTCAAGAAGATAGGATACCTTCCTGATGAAACCCACCAACAATCCCACCAGACTCGAGCGGTAGTGCACCCTCAACATGATGAGGGTATCACCTCTAGGTGTTCAGCTCAGGTTCCTCAGACCCGATCACGCAAGACGAACCATCAGAGGCGAAATTCGGTCAACAGGAAGCAGGTTCTTACCTATTCCCCCTCTGAAGAAGTCCATCAATCTAACATGATGGAAAAAACGAGTGGGCATACACCCCCATCCATCCTAATTTCACTACCCAGCAGACTCGTCTGACAAATAACACATCAATCCCACCAGGCAATTCCGGTGGAGTACTATAGACAGGCACATATACCTGTTTATAATTTATCAGCCAGTCAGCAGGCTCGTCTGATTGCATCCAGAGAAGCTCGCCAATTAAATGTGGTGACCACCAGTAAACATGCACATACACCTGCTTATACTCATCAATTATGTCAGTAGGTTGTTCTGCCAGTTTTAAAAGAAGTTTGTTAACCACGTTCGGAGGAGTACAATCAGTAGGCACATACAACTGCTTGTATTCATCAAGCTATCCAACAGTCTCATTTGGTAGCTATCAGAGATGTCAATTGGAAAGCTCTAATGAAAAATAGGAGGGAGACACAACTTTCTGCCCCCGCACATGAGTACCATCAGAATTCACTGATAGGAAAAGGAAGGCAGGAGCATGAACACACACCTACTCCAAACACGGAATGGCCGTATATTCCCATTCCAGTAGCTGAATTCACCAAGCACATTCTAACAATGGTGAAAGAGCAGAAGAAAATCCCTACCCATATTTTGGATACCTATCAGAATATTATAAAAACTTCAGTGACATCACAGGAAAAGAAACATAAATCTATCCCTATCAGTGGAGTGACTCATCAACGTGACACTCCGGAGTAGATACACACCTCTTTTCCAGTCCAGGAGGGTCTTGGGGAATACTCCCCCATGTCATATGGACAATCAAGCCGGGAACATAAACCTGATTTAAATAGAGATAATCAGCCTAACCTGACCATTTCTCCTGAGAAGGCACATACACCTGCCCATAATAACCACTTTAGTCAACAAGTGGTTTCCAAATTGAGTAATAAGGCAACCAATGAAAATACCGATCCAACACAATTGAGAAATCAAGATCAAATCTACAATAAATCCTTTCTCAATGCTAGAGTTCTTGAAGACCTTAGACAATTGTCTGTTACAACTAAAAATTATACTCTCATCTCTAGATTCTAGAAGTAACAAAAATAATTCCAAAGGTCTTCATCAGACACTTCCTCATGAAGGCTTGCTTCATGAAAATTCGATTGATCTCGAAGTTTCATCTTCCTATGAGAGCTGCGATAACCCTCTGCAAGGCCAGAAGACCAAGAAGAAAAAGATATCATCTTTTACTGTAACCCATCATGGTGGTCCTCCCCATGATGATGAATTTAGCTGCAAACATACTCTCCACAGTAGTAATTCACATTTCCTTGAAAAATTTTAAATGGAAAATGAAGTAATGAGAAATACCTCTTATCTTGAGGCACTTGAAAATGCAAAGCCAGTCATGTATGATGCCCTACCGCTAGCAGGTGAAATACTTTCTTAATAAAAAGTTAGCCTGGGGTGTAGGTCATTCTCTAAACCACCCCTGGGTCATTTATCTTCTAATTTAACAAATGAATTCTCTACCAATCTCGTTGAATCTGATGAAGCAACAATGAAGCACCATCTTTGGTCCAATCAGGTAGAAAATCTTCATCAAATGACAAAGAGGAAGTGCTAAATATGAGAAAACAACTGGTGAAAGGTGAAATACCAGTCATGTTTTGGCCTTTGGCTGACTCTCAGTATGATATTCCAGAAATGTTGATAGAATATTGTATTCACGATATTCATCTCAACATATTAAAAACTCTTTGTCACTTAAAAGAGAAAATATTATCTTATGATGAATATCAAAATCATGTCAAGATAATAGAAGGGTTGCAATTCCAAATTGACTTGAAATCTCTCTTAGTTTCCCGACATCCAAAGGTTGAAAAGCAGTAGAGATCCTTTCAACGTTCATGCCTTAGCGCATTAAAAAGGTTGCGCCAATTAATTACCAATTCCCGATCTGGTATTCATATCAGGGGATGGGGTGTTCATGGAGCATTTCATTTCACTATGCTCTAAAGTCAACAAAACCTGCCAAAAGTGGTCTCATGCAATGTTATTGCCCATGGTTGGCCACATCTAACTGGTTTTGCGTGTAATCAAAAGGTTGCTCAAGAACAGGTCTCAACTAGTTCTTCCCAAAGTCAGGCATATAGAGAACAATTTGTCGAATTACTCTTGCATCAAGAAAATGAGAATATTGAATTGGCTTCTCATTTAGAGAATTCACACCGTCAGGTGATAGAAGTGTCAGAAATAATCCAACGATCATCTGTGCCAGGTGATTTGAGTGGATGTCTGATGATGCATCCGGCTAATTTCCGAACTAAAGTTCGCAAAATCAAGAGAGGTTTTAAGAAAGTTTCAAATGTAGCAGCTCAATAGCCACTTCATCTTTCCAGGCTGGGGACTCTTTTAATCCATCCCTCGTGATCAACAGGCAGGATTCGAGGAGTTGAGAAAGAAAAATAGGAACAGCCCCAGTCCACCGGACTAGGGACTTTTTCAAATTCTCAATCTCTTCCTCCACAAAAGTTAGTCTTCTCTCGATTATGGAAGAAGCCAAAAGAGGAACACAAGGCCGAATTATCATGAGATTACCTCCAAATTATGGTTCTTGAAGAAGTTCCTAAGGGATCAACCAAACAAAATTCAATGTCTCATAAAGGACATGGAAGAATACAATATCATAGAAGCACTGACGGAAGGGATGCAATGCGTTATGCATCGATAAATGTCATCAATGTTGTTGTCACTAATCCCCCAGAACATGAGGCTCACTTAGAGGAATAATATGAGGAAATTCTTGTTCAAGAAACTATACACACATAAATTAATAAAGGAGGTGTGCGTACCAGAAGACATAGGGTTGCCCAGGGGCAAGACATTCCTTTGGGTAATGCCCTTCCATACTCCAGAAAGGCACATGGAAAGGAAATGGGTAAAATTCAGGTTACATTCCACCCTACCTCTGGAGAAGGCCAATAAATATCATTAGAGGAAATTTTCGCACAACAAGAAGAAAAAATGAAGGAATTAAGGAGGATAAATGCAGTACTACTTCAATTTAGTCTTCCTCTTAAGCATGCTGGAGTTAATCAATCAGGGGAATTTGTTGCTGCTACTAGGATGGATCAAGAATATCACCCTATACAAGTACACCCTCACAGGTCTAATCCTATGGGTCATACGCGACAACAACCGGCAATACTACCATCAATGGTAGTACCGGTCACCACACCCATCCAAAATCTAGTTATTGCACTTGCTCACGTCCAAGATCAACCAGATGTTTCTCAAAAATTAATGACTACCATTGAGTCATTAATAGATCAATTGGAAGCTATATAAGGAAAGCGTGCACAATTTCAACCAGAAAATAGAGATTATGCTGAATGGGTGGATGCAATCCATCCCCCATCAAATTTTTCAAGTACTACATTCCCAATTTTTAATGGTTCAAGAGATCCAGAACAAAACTTAACACATTTTGTTTCTCGTTGTGATCTTATGATGGGAACTCCTCAACAATAAGAAGATGTTAAGCTCAGGTGTTTTGTGCAGTCATTACAATAACCTACTTTTGTCTGGTATACAAGTTTGCAATCTCGGTCAATTACTGGGTGGAAAGATCTCCATCAAAGGTTCCTTCTTCAATTTAGATCAATGTTTCCAAAGTCGATAGTTTTTTATCTTACTAATTGTAAGCAAATGGAGAATGAAAGAGTTTCAGATTTCATTTTTTGCTGGAAGGGATTAACATATTCCTTATGTTTAGCACTCCCTCAAGAAGAATTGTTGCCAATCTGTGTGGCAAATCTACGTGATGAATTACACACACCGTTGATCCCTGTGAAACACACAGGAGGGTTTCAATACCTTACTACAATCGCTCGGCAGATAGAAGATTCTATTACAAAGACTAAGGCTAAAACTTGTGTAATTCCGTCAGTTCCAGGAAGGATAATAGGAAAAGCAGAGACTGCTAGAGTTACACTTTAACAAGCACTTGTACCTACTTCCACTTACAAACCTTCATCATATCAAAGGGCTCCACCTCTTGAGTGTCAACAAAAATGGTTGCCTCGTCAAGATGATCCAAGAGATCAAAGGCAGAAATAGTTTGAAGATTTGAAGAAAAAAGTTTATTCTTTTCAGAATGAACAAGTTCTTGGCTACTTCATATCGGCTTTGGAAAACAATCTGGTTCAGTTGCCAAGGCCCAAAATGCCGAACACAGAATGAGATGAAGACCTCCTCAACTATTTCCCATTTCATCAGATGTTGGGGCATCCCATTTAAGATTGTTTTGTCTTCAAAGACCTCTTGAAAAAAATGGTGGACTCTGGATAGGTAAAACTGAAAGGTTCTTTAGCCCAGGTAGCATGTGTTACTGCTACTAATCCAGAGGAAGAAGGCAAATGGCACAAAGTAAAAAGTAAAAATGTGTAGAAATATGATTATTGGATGGTCAGGAAAATGATCAACCAAACTCATGCCATTTTATAAACATAATTGAATAAACCAATTGTGTCTTCTGCTATGAATGACATAGAAAAACCCCCATCATCCGAAGGAAAATACTCAAAGAAGCAGCGTAATTTGAAGAAAGAAGAGCTGTCAGAAGAAGAAGATCTCGTGTCAAAGCCTAAGTTGACTTTGACTCCGGTAGATTTCATGCCATTTGCTTCAAAATCACGGGCACCACCCCAACAAATAGCCCTACCTGAATTGGTTAATTAGGCAGAATCTTCATGAGATGATGAATTGATCTTTGGTTCTGTTAAAATGATTCATTTAACAGATCCTTATGCCAATGATAGTTTCAATTATGATGAGCCTAAGTTCCCTATATCAAGAAGAGGAATTAGAGTAAGAGACAGAGGTCTAGGATACAGGGGAAGACATGGATTTTCTAGAAGCCACTATTTCAATCCTACCCCTGCTAGAACTGTATATGCGGTAGAAACTCATGGAAAAGCCCTTCAGCGGGCTCAACAGGAAAAAGAAAGTTCTTACACACATGGTAGATTCGGTCCTGATGCAGTTATTTTGGAAGACCGGTAATAGGTCACCCCTTCTTCCTCTCAAAAAATAGATATACTTACTCAGTCTAATCTACCAAATCCAGGAGTGTTTCCAATTCCTCCTCTGATATGAGATGCATCTACTGCCAAAGCATGAACTTTCAAGGCATCTATAAAACCACATTTTCATGATGGGAAACACAGACCTTTGGACCAAAAGTATGATGTCCTAAAACATTTGGACCAAGAACCAACCAAGTTATCAATTCTGGATGCCCTGAATCTATCAAAATATCTTCAGGAGGCACTTATTGAGGCTTTTTCAAGTCCTCAAGAATTTGAAACTGAAATTGCTGCAGCTGAGATCAACCATATAGAAAATGATCCTGCAGAGTGCCATGCAGTGATATCTTTTACAGATAAAGATGAAGATGATGTTGTACATGGATATATCAGACCTTTGTATCTATATGGAAAATTCAATGATATAGACATCTGACGATCTTTCATTGATAATGGATCAGGAGTCAATCTCATTCCTATTCATACACTTCATCGATTGGGCATCACTGAATCTGATTTATCTCCTTCTACATTGATGTTGCAAGGATACGATAAGAATGAACAATAGCCTCTGGGTGAAACTAAACTCAGAATTCAGTTTGGAGACCTTGTATCTAATTCAGATTTCATGGCTGTTTGTCTGGACACAACCTTCAACATTTTACTTGGAAGACCTTGGCTACATAAACATGTGGCCGTGCCTTTGTCATACCATCAATGTCTCAAATATTGTTTCAATGGTCAAATTGGGACATTGTATGGTGACAAGGCCCCATTCAAAACATGTGAATCTCAATACATTGAGGCAGAATTTTATCACATGGAGGGAAAGGAAAAATAAACCGCAAAGAAGGTTACCAAAATTAATGCTTCAAGTGTTTGGAAAAGATTCCAGTAGACCCATTCATACATGTGAGTATAGATTATGTTTTTCCTATCAGTCAAATTGACAGGATAGACCTAAATCCAAACACTCTTATGGAAGCCTCCATAATGTCAGTTACGAAAATCGAGCTAGAAAGCATAGGAGAAATTATTGGTTCACCAAGAAATGATGAAATCCTAGATGGAGACATTTTCATTTCATCCACTAAAATCTGTAAATTCTATACTTCATCAACCAAATCGGAAGAAGCTATAGGAATACTAGAGGAAAATAATTATGTCAATTCTCAATCCATCATCTCCTCTCTATCACCCCAAAAGACCATTCATTATCTATAGGGTCAGAAATGGAAGCCTCTTCTCCAAGATGTTCAAATTTTAACTTCTCCTCTGACCATGGATATTCTTCTTCGTCATCTACTATGCAAGTAGAAACAGAAGAAGTAACACATATTGAATAAGAAGAGGAAGATCTCAGAGGTGCTCCTCCAGCATTTGAAGAGGGTATCTATACCACTGTGGATGAACTCAGAGAAATAAATCTAGGTAAAAAAGAAGATCCACGCCCACTTTAATTTGTACAACCATGAATTTTGAAGAGAAAGAAATGTATACTTTATTTCTCAATCAAAATTGAGATGTATTTTCTTGGAATTATACAGAAATTCCAGGTCTTGATACCGATGTTTCCACTCATCATTTGGGTTTTCCAGAATAACATCGAGGATTCAAGCAAGCAGCAAGAAGAACACACCCAATTTATGCTTCCAAAATTGAAGTTGAAGTTGATAAGATAATCAAGGATAAATTCTTCAGAGAAGTTCAATATCCCAAATGTCTGGCCAATATTTCCCCTGTGAAAAAGAATAATAGACAAATTATATTTTTCATTGACTTCAGAGATCTTAATCGGCATTTCCCCAAGGATGATTTTCTAGTTCTAATTACAGAACTCTTAATTGATGCAAAAGTTGGATACAAATCTCTTTCCTTCATGGATGTTTATTATGGGTAGAATCAAATACGAATGTCCCTAAAAGATGAAGAGTCTATAGCCTTCAAAGATCCTCAAGGTGTGTTTTGCTATCGGGTAATTCCCTTTGGCCAGAAGAATGCAGGTGCAACGTATCAATTTGCCATGCACCATATCTTCAAAACCCTTTTGTAGGGAAATTTGTTGAATGTTATGTGGATGATTTGGTGGTTAAATCCAGACAAAAATATGATCACTTTTATGATTTGGAAATCATATTCAACAAACTTTGACAACATAATTTTAAGATGAACCCCTTGAAATGTGCTTTCGAGGTAACCTGAGGAAAATATATCGGCTTTGTGGTACGCCATCATGGTATCGAAGTTGATCCTGAGAAGACAAAATCAACCCTTAGTATGTCTCCTCCGAGAAATTTGAAATTATTAAGAAGACTTCAAGGAAAATTGGCCTATATTTTCTGTTTCATTTCCAATTTGGCAGGAAAGTGTTTACCCTTCACCAGATTAATAAAGAAGGGAGTCACTTACCAGTGGAATGAAGAATGTAAAATAACATTCTATACCTCAATAAATATATCTTTACTCCACGATATTAATGCCACCGGTTTAAGGAAAACCACTTATTCTCTATACAAAAACTTTAGAGCGATCATTGGGTGCCGTCCTTGCCCAAAAGAATGATGCTAGGAATGAAAAGAGACTTTACTATCTCAATTGGACTATGCTTGAGGCAGAAACTCGATATTAAAGTATTGAAAAGTGCTACCTAGAATTAATACTTGCAATTCAGAAATTGAGACACTACCTGCAACATCATGAGGTCTAATTTAGTATCTTGCAATAACCCGCTCAAATTTATCCTTAGTCGTCCAATGCTTACAAAATTTCTGGTAAGGTGGGCCGTTATTTTGCTGCAGTTTGATATCCAGTATGTGTCTCGAAAGGCAATAAAGGGCCAAGATCTGGCTGATTTCCTTGCTGAACACCCATCTGTAGAAGATACATCTTTTAATATTGAACTTCCTGATGAGGAAGTCTTCTCTATTCAAGATAATCCTCAAACATGGGAAATGTACTTTGATGGTGCCTCCAGAATTCCAACAGGGAATAAAATGGAAGATCCTAAATTCAACAAAGATGGGTTAGGAATCGTGCTTATTTCCCAAGAAAAGGTAGTGCTTCCTTATTTCTTCTTATTGTTGGAAGGAGGTACAAACAATGAAACAGAATATCAACCTCTCATCGCAGGCTTAAAATTGGTGCTTCTTGCACAGGTGAATCACTTGAAGGTAAAAGGTGATTCATACTTGGAAATCAAACAAATCAATGGGGATTATTCCATCAGAAAGGAAGAGTTAATCCCTTTGGGTGATTATGTAATAGATTTAATGGAAGAATTTCCTTCGGAACAAACATTTTCTTATGTCTCACGATCACAAAATGTCCAAGATGATGCACTGGATAATGTAACCACAGCCCTGGCAGATCCAAACTGGGATGAAACAATCATCATTATTGCCCACCGTCATGTAGTTTCACCTTTTGTTCAAATCAGAATAGAGAAAATCGATGAAATCAACCCCATTTCTGAACCATATGTTCATAATATATGATGTATGACACCTATCATGGAATACATTCAAAATGGAACCCTCCCACCTGATAGAGTCGGGAAAGAACATGTCCGGTGACGTGTGGTCAATTTTACTCTTTATGATAGACCAGATCATCAAAAAATTCTCTACAAGTGAGGTTTTGATGGAATTCTCTTCAGATGTATTGATGGTCAAGAAACAATGGATATCATGATTGAAGTTCAATGAGGATTTTGTGGTGCCTACCGGTCTGGACATAGACTTTATGGTCAAATTCAAAGGCTTGGATACTTCTGGCCTTTAATGATGCAAGATTGTGTTGATTTCACTAAGAAGTGTCATTCTTTTCAAGTATGTTCCATCTTCATTCATCAACCCCCAGAGTTTCTTTATATATCTAAATACTCATGGCCATTTGCCACATGGGTAATGGATATAGTAGGACCTTATCCTCTGGCTACAACTATGTAGTTTAAGTATATGCTTACTACTAGTGACTTATTTTCCAAATGGGTAGAGGCAATACCTCTCAAAGAAGTCGGTGGTAAAATAATTGTTAGATTTGTCAAGTCTAACATCATTACTAGATTTGGTGTCCCTCATACCATATTGACGGACAATGGCACCAACTTATGTTCATCCGAGGTGAGAAAGTTGAATCAAGAATACAACATCAAATCCAACCATTCATCTCAGTATCATGCAGCAGCCAATGGATAAATAAAGGCCTTTAATAAGACTCTTTCAAACATACTTCAATAGATGGTAGATAAAGATATGAAATCATGGCCTGATAATCTTTTTCAGGCTTTATGGGATTATCAGACCACCACCTGCACTGCTACGCGGTCAACTCCATATTCATTAGTATATGGAATATAAGCAGTCTTTCCCATTAAGGTTAAATTACCTTCACTCAGAGCATCCATTTATGATCAGTCATCCACAGATGAGCAATCTTAGAAGCAATTTGATGAATTGGAATGATTAGATGAGAAAAGATTGTGCACCCTGCACCACTTGGAAGTCTATCAGAATCAAATAGCATGAGATTTCAATAAAAAAGTTTTTCTTCGTTCATTCAATCAAGGATAATTGGTATTGGTCCTCAGAACTCCAATGATACCAGGAAACAAACCTCCAAAGCTTGATCCAAAGTGGAAAGACCTTACTCAATACATAGGGTTTATTCCAATGGAGCTTATTCTTTAATCTCAATGGATGGAGCACTCATTACAACTCCAACTAATGAAAGATTCTTAAAGAAGTATTTTGTGTAACATTATATGTCCTAGCTACAAGATGCTAAACTGTACAACACCCTTTGTCCTTGGTGCAGGACATTAAAATGCATAACTGCCTCTATCGTCCAACATGATGTTAAACTGTGTCCCCTCTACGTCCTACATGACATTAAACTGTACATGAATCATCCAACATGACGTTAAACTGTGTGTCATCCAACATGATGTTAAACAGTGTATCGTCATGCATGATGTTAAACTGTAAACAGTCCCTTATACATCCTACATGAAGTTAAACTATACAAGTTCATCCTACATGACGTTTAAACTATGAAATCATCCATTAATATGTCCTACATGACGTTAAACTGTGCACATGTCTTACAAGACGTTAAACTGCACAACAATATGTTCTAGCTACATGACGCTAAACTGTACATCACCCTTTGTCCCACATGACGTTAAAATGTGCATCGTTAGGGTTGTTGCTACATCTTGTTTCTCACACCAAGAATGACTCACATGAGCTTAGAGTAAGCTTCAACCATAACACCCTCTCTGGGCCACTAACCACGCTTAAGTCCCAACACCATCTTCGTGTCATAGTACTCAAGTAAAGCTTGATAACCAATTCATTCTCAATCAAACTACGCGGACTTTGATCCTTGCCTTCTAGGTTGGTTACGTAGGCAACATCATGAGGTTCAAGCCCAAAAACCAATATCTTCATGTCTGTGCACCTCCATCTCATATGATGTTGATCCATGAAGCCCCCCCCCCAAAACCAATATCTTCATGTTGGTTCACCATCGTCCATGCTATATGACGTTAAGCTATATAGTCCCCCATTTTCCTCACTGCAAGACATTAAACTGCATAGCAATACGTCCTAGCTACATGACATGAAACTGTGCAACACCGATCCATGCATATGACCTTAAACTATTTGCACTTTTGTCCTGTATGACAATAAAATACAACAATCTCTAAGACCCTCACCTGATATGGAATCATTATCGACATTGATCTCCAATCATGTCATAGTCCAAAGACTATATGCATACATGGAAATGCCCGAACCTTTAATCATGGGTCCAAACATCGTTGCACTAAAGTCCCCTTTCATCCTTCACATGTACGAACCGAATCTGTACATAGGATATTTCAAGAACTACATATGGCTTGATTCCCATCCCTGTGGGATACACAAGAATGTTCGAGTATCCCTTGAATCCGGCCCCAAGTCTTTGGGCCCAACCCCAAACTCAACTTTTAGTCCCTTGGCTGAAAAGTCCCCCTACAAGCACATGAATGTGGTATGAAAACCATGGTCTTTATTCACATAAGGTTTATAAAAAACACACAATGTGTCTCCCTCATTATGGTCTGAGATATACGACCCTAAACTAAGATTTCCTACGATCTCATCCCACATGCCGTTAAACTGTATTTTGAGAACTACGTATGGATTGATTGTCGTCCTAATGAGATATATAGTGAAGTACAACATCTCAATTCAGAACCCTACCACAACATGTTTATGGACAACATTGGTCTATGTATCTACTTCATGCATTGGACAATACCCATTTTCATGTGTCATACTGCTAACCATAAGTACTTCCAAATATCCATAACCCTTTTCTTGACTTATGGTCACAAAATCTCTGATACCCGAGAAATCTTTTTCCTGACTATGCAGCATGTGCCCTTAGGTGGCATAGAATAAATAGTCTACATAATGGACCTGTCATCCAAAAGATGCTATTATTTGACTATGTAGCCAATGCCCTTAGGTGTTCCTATATAATTCAACCCCCCTAATGGGTTTTTCAAATAGTGGTAACTTCATTCTTGGGGAAAAACCTCTTTTGTCCTTATTGGTATTAATGACGATATGTAGGGATCCTAAAAAACATCCATCCTTAACATATTTTTTCCATACTCTTTTTGATAATCTGAAAGTATTCAAGTTTATGGTTTATATTTCCCTTCCCTACGTTTAGGTCAGACCTTCACAGGAGTGGCATTCATCCAATTATTTGACAATATTGATTGGGAATATCATCTCCATATTGAATTAATTCTCTCTATATAGAAGAGTCTATGCTTTGGGAAATTTGAATCTCCATGAACTTTCACTGTCTTTTAGCAATAGAGAAGTAAAGTTTCTGAGAGTTCTTTTTCTTGACTATGTATCATGTTCCCTTAGGTGGCCTTGCATAAGTAGTCTACATAATGGAACTCTCAGCCAAAAGATGCTATTATTTGACTCTGCATCCAATTCCCTTATGTGGCCCGGCATAATTCAACCTCTAACGGGGTTTTCAAATAGTAATAACTTCACTTTTAGGAAATACTTCCTCTAATGATTTTTATCCCCTTTTTTTTATATCATTCCTCAGATTCAAAATTTATTAAGTCATAGTTTACATATTTCCCCCCATAATTGAATGTGGTAATATGTTTTCAAACAAAATATCAAGGAATTGAGTCAATTTTAATCCATTTGGTCAAATTTATTCGACCATAAACATTAGCCTTTTTTATGTCCGATATGAATGACCTTAAACTACCAACAAGAGATAGGGTACTCATTAAATTAGGAACCTGTAAAAGGAAATATGAACAAAAGTCGAGTCCCAACTCACTAAACATACATTTTGTATGATTTAGGAAATATTGAGCAATAAAAAGATACAATGTTTGTGGGGGTTGTTTGTATAATCCTAGAAAAAATCAAACTATGCTTACTCGGATCATTGGCTTAGGTAAAAAAATAATTAAATTAAAGTAGTTATTAAGAGAATATAGGTACAAATGATTGAAGATGAAATGTATTTTTCATTGATGCACAAGATTAGAAGAACATACATAGATTGGAGTATCTTCTCTTTTTCAAGAATTACAAGAGGCTTTAAATATAACTTTTCATTTAATTTACGGAATCCTGAGCTTCATCAGCAGCCACTTGAAGTTCATTCACTCGACCAACTTCACTCTTTTTAGCTTGATGGAGTGCTTTCTTGGCATATCTGATGGATTTCATACCATTTTTTTGGACTCCTTACAATGAATTGTTAAGCTGGTCAAGTTCCCCAGTAACGACATCTAGTTGTTGTTGAAGGTGCCTCTGCTGGAAAACTTTCTCCTTGATCTTATGCTTCAGCTCCTTCATCTTTGTAGCATGATCAGCCTCAGCTCGGGACACTACAACCTCAAAATCGCCGATATTGGTCAGAAACCTCGCTCTGGTCAGATCTTGATGACACTTTTTCTTCTACTCCCTCCTTAATAAGACTTGTTTCGCCGCGGTGTGGATCTCTTGATATCCAAAACCGCCAAGTCCCAGCATGACGAACAGGGATGACAGTCGCAGGATATTTGAAGACAGCTCTTCAAGAGGAACTTTAGATATGATCTTCCATATATTCTACCATGCCTTGCGATGTGAGAATTGGAGCGCCTTTTTCAACTTTGGGTCTAATTCAGCATCACTATCACAAGGGGTAATATAGTCCGGTATTAATGCACTTAAGGAAGTGCCCTGTTCTGATCCTTCCCCCCTAAACCCTGGTTTCTCGTTTTCCTCAGAGTCAAATCCTCTATCCTTTTTCAGATCCAACTATGAGGGGGGACTTTTGTGGATGCTTCTTTCAGTCACAGAGTCCAACAAATGGAAAAGGGGAATACATTAAGTACAATGAGGGTCACCCTTTGAAGAACATCAAAAATAGACAAAGGCATGAACTGGGAATCCATTTTGAGGGCATCACACAAGTATCCTACACACCGCGCAAGTCACTTGCCTGTCCTATTCCTTTTTTTCACTCAATGTTCCCAGTGGCCTATAAATAGCCCCTGTGGGCCCCCCATTGAAAGGACAAATTTTCCAGAACTCAGATTCAAGCTCTGGTCGCACAAGTCTTTGTCTGACATCTTCAAAACACTTCTAAGGTAATTATTTACATAGAATGGAAGCTCTAAAGAAGAGGAATAAGGCCTAAGTGTTGGAACTCATCAATACTTGTGCGCCTTAGTGTCCAACCCTTAAGGGAAATGAAGACACTTGCGCGCTTCCTTGCCCTCTCAAGGGAACTTGCACGCCACACTTCTGAAAGCCTCTAGGGATGATACTAAGGGTTTGAGTTAAAAGTCTCCCAAGTATTACCCTATGGATTCTTTGTCGCCCAAGGTGACTCATGTCGCGCAAGTCTACTTGCATGACCAAAAATTGCGCGCCAAAACAATAATTGTGTGCCTCCTTCATAGTCACCTTCTTTCCTCAAATCCACATCTCCTCTTTAAGAAATAGCCTTAAAACCCTATTTAAAGACATTATGGCATGATTCCTTTATTAGATTCCTTATCTGAAAGGAATTGTATGAGAACCTCTCCCAAAAACTCATGACTTACAAGCTTTATGTCACCACGGATAGAGGTTTCCTATAGAATCATCCTTTAAAGATGAGAAGATATTTTGGTTTGGGCCTCCGTCTCAGGAGTAAGCCCCAGTATCATGTTTTTTTAACATGGGCCTCCTTCTCAGGAGTAGTCCCCAGTCTCAAGTTCTCTAAACCTGGCCCTCCTTCTCAGGAGTAAGCCCCAATATCAAGTTCCCTTAACCTACGCCTCCTTCTCAGAAGTAAGCCCCAGTCTCAAGTTCTCTTAATCTGGGCCTCCTTCTCAGGAGTAAGCCCTAGTCTCAAGTTCTCTTAACCCGGGCCATCTTCTCAAGAGTAAGCCCCAGTCTCAAGTTCTCTTAACCTGGGCCTCCTTCTTAGTAGTAAGCCCCAGTCTCAAGTTCTCTTAACCCAGGCCTCCTTTTCAGGTGTAAGACCCAGTCTCATGTTCTCTTAACCTGGGCCTCCTTCTCAGGAGTAAGCCCTAGTCTCAAGTTCTCTTAACCTGAGCCTCCTTCTCAGGAGTAAGCCCCAGTCTCAAGTTCTCTTAACCTGGGCCTCCTTCTCAGGAGTAAGCCCCAGTCTCAATTTCTCTTAACCTGGGCATCCTTCTCAGGAGTAAGCCCCAATCTTAGTTTATTTTGATATGGGCCTCCTTCTCATAAATAAACCCCAATCATAAGTCCCTTTTAATTTAGGACTCCTTCTCAGGAGTAAGCCCTAAGTTAAAACTCAAAATCTCCCTAAAGTACAAATACCTTTATGCACCCTTCTCCTAGGCTTCTTTCCTAAAGTAAGTCCTGGTCTTCTTCTACTTGGGTAGTCATACATACATAATCCCCACATCATTTCTCCTGAATGAATATTTTATGTCACCATCATTAAGTTTACTGATACCTCTTGTTTCTCACACTGAGCATGACTCACATGATCTTAGAGTGTGAATGTATTCAAGAAATCTCATTTTTGGGCCATTAACCATGCATAAACCCCATATTTCTTTACCCAAACTATGTGGAATTTGATCTCTACCTTAAAAGTAGAGTATGTAAGAAGCCTTTATATGGTTCAAGCCCATCTTTAATTAATCATTTTCTTCTCCATATTACATTAAACTATATCCTTCTTATCTAAATACGTGGATTATGATTCCTTTTTAAAAAGGATATATAGGTAGCTCATCTACGGGTATGATCCCAACTCTGAAATAATCCCTATATTTCTGAACAACAACAAACTTCAAGTGCCCCACAGAGTGGATTGTAAACCAGTATGGTCATCATAATGACCAATAGATTTCTATATAATGTATTAAAGGATAAAATTGACTAAGAAACTCTAATAAATATGGTTGATTATCCATTAATGAAGAACCTCGAATAAAAATAAAAGATTTTCTGAATCCTATACATATCAATCATTGGTTGCTAAATCTAAAGGAATTATCATTTTCATACTTGGTGGATTAATAAGTATTCTTGAACATAACTTAAATCTATGAGAGAGTCCTGGAGTAGGTAATAATCCCCCCCCCCCAAAAAAGGTGTGATGAGCCTGACCTCCCATCCTCTCAACCAATGAAAATTCTTAAGCCTCATCAGTTCATAACTCATGAGAACGTACCTTTGTAAAGAAGGTATAAATGGATATAGAATCATTGGATGTTTCCTTTTCTACGAATAAACCCGTTAGAAACCTATTGTAAAGTTTGAACCATAAACAAACAAGGTCATCCCCATTTCTAGAAGAAATAGGGAGACAAATGAAGAATCTTCCAAAATTATTATTTCAATTTGTACCAAATTTTGTTATACTATAAATTTATTGAAGTGAATGTCTTTGGAAAAGGGGGTTTCGGATGATTTTTCTTAAAAATTCTTCTCATATTTTGTAATTTCATCCTTGAAAGAAAGTGAATAATCCTTGAAGAAAAGTATATGAGTTCTCATTTCTTAAGGTCTCACGATCAATAGGTAATGGGAATATTTGTTGACTAAATAAAATTATCTTGTTTTATACACCAATCAAAACTCAAGTAGACATAGAGTGAAATGATGAATAACACATTTTTTAAGTATGAAATGATACCATTCTACATGAAATTTGTATTTATTGTCAATAAGTGGGAGAGAATGTTAAATGAAATTTTGAAAGGTAAAGGGAGAGAGAGGATAATATTTCCACATATTGAAACATTCATTTGTAAAGAACATTGAAAGTATTTCCATAAAATAAAAGGGGGATATTTTATGGCCCACTTTGTGTATGGGTTGTATTTTTTGTCAACTAATTGTCATTTGTTGTCAATAGTGTTAAATGAGCTAATAAGATCTCATTTTAGTCAATATATCCTAGTAAAAATGATAATTATTTACTAATTTGAATTCCAAAAATATCATAAGTTGTTTGGAGAACTTGTGATGAAAACCTTATGAAGGAATGGGGGGATAAAAGATGTTTCAAATCATATTCATGTTTGATTGGAAAGAAAGATGTTACTGCCAGACTTGGATGTTTTGGTACTTTTCACAATAAATCAGATGATTCTAAAGGTTATAGATCAATGATTATATATAATGAAAGATAAGGATCTTGATGAAATATTTTTTTTGTTTAAAAATCCAGATGTCTATGAAGTAGTATGGGCATTCTTTCTGAAGCAAAAATTTAAGTTGGCATAGTTTTTCCCAGTGTTTTTCAAATTTTTGGGCCTCAATTTTTTTTTAAGGAAAAGAAATTGTTTTATAAAAATTATATCATAGAACATAGTTTGTGGACTATGAATCATAGTTCATAGAATACATATTATGTATTCATAATGGATAATGAAAATCAGAAAAGGCAGGATTCTACATAGCCTCGCTATGCGGACCGCGAAGCGTGCTACGTGGACCGTAGAGGAAAAAATAGTTTTTGGGAGTATTGAAGTTTGTGGAAGGCTTGAAGTTAATAGGAATTCCATCATTTGTTTTTTAGAGGTAGTGATTCATTTTCAGAAGGCATTGGTCGCTGCAAGGAAAGAAAGTTGCTATACTGACCGTGGAGAGATAAACTGTTCATAAGAGGAGTATAGTCTGCGGTGAATGCTTTCTCACATAATTTTTTTGGTAAATTGGATTAACTAGATTTTCAGATTTATTTTACTATATAAAGGAACATAATTCTATTAGTAAGTATTATAGAATTTTATTAGAATAATTCATCACTACTGAAATAATTCATATAAGTCCAAAAGAGTTCGCAAGATAGAATTCTATGATGGGAAGTAATTCCCAGAGGAATGATTCAATGAAGGAAGAATTTTTTTTGTATAAGAAGAGATGATCTATGGAAGTGGAGGTAGTCTATAGAGGGAGAATAGGTCCATTAAAGGAAAGGGATCCCATGAAGAAAAGTATATCCATGGAGCAGGGGTGGTCCACAGAGCATTAATAGTACATGGGGCATTAGTTGTCCGTGAAGTAGTGGAAATTTTCGGAAGGGAGGGATATCCATGAAGCACTTGTGCCACATGGAAAAACTCAGTATGTGGTGAAAACATGAAAATTTAATAAGAATAAATACCACATACATGTGATATGTGTTTTCACCCTCATCTTTAATTTTGAATAAGATGATCCAAGGAGACTCAAAACACGTCAAACTTATACTTTTGAAGTTATTATCGAAGAATGGTTCTATAAACCAGTGATTTGGTATAATACTCCCACTATGTTTCAAAAAGTAAAATTAAGTGTGTATCCGGTTGATACATAATAGATAGAGAAGATAAATATTACATAGTTTATTTGTGTGAAGAAGAACATGATGTTCACCTAAACTCATATCTATCCAAGGAAGAAGAAAGTAGGAAGAAGAAGCTAGTGGCCAATCTATATTTAGTTATTCAGGACATACGAATTGTGATGATTCTAATCTACATTGATCTTCATTGAATTAATAATCACAAAGGAATTTTTTTATTCCTGCAAGAAGAAGAATAAGATATTTTAGTGTAGTTGGTTTTGCACTAAAGTAGAAAGTTAAAAGAAGAGAAGAAAATTTTGTGACTAAATTCATATCAGTTGAATGTAATTTGGGTTAGATAATGTTTGGTGTTCATCATTACACAACAAATTAATATTATTGTGACTCATAGAAGATGAAAAAGATTGTTAGGCTCTTAGTTTTCTGGTGGGAAGATGTAAGAAGAGTTACTTGCATGCTGCTAAGAAAGTGAAAAGTGAAGAGTAGAAGATCAAAGCAGTACTAAGATATCGAACTAGTATTAATAGGTGAAAGACTTCATTGATGTTACAAAAATTTAACAAGGATAAGACAAACTTGGGAGGTATTATAAAGATCCATCCAACTACTGTAAAACATGTGCTATTGGATTCTTTTCTTAGTGCCACATGAGTGTAAGGGTATATCCTACTTGTTGTAACCACATACAAAGGATTTGTTTCTAGTGATTGTGTAGTCTATTTTATTTACTGACCATGCCAAGGAATGGATACTCTTATTAAGTAGTGAATCTTGTAAAAATATCGGATGATATCTTTACTACTTTCATATTATAGGGAAAAGAGAATAAGAGAATCACAATCCTAACAGGTCTAAGAGGTACATGGATAAAAATTCACTATTTCATTGAAAATTCCCCAAAAATAATTCACCCCCTCTATGTTAGTCATATCCCAAATTGGTCCTCTCACTAGTCCCAAAGTTATACATAAAAGAATGATGAATTGTGAGATTTTAGCGTTGTTAACCTAATTATTGACTTGAATATTTTTGATTTTAGGATTCAAAAAGATAAAATGATAAGTTCTTGTTTATGAAAATAAATTAACTATAGTAGAGGTTGAGAATTGGTTTCAAGGGATTTAATAAATGGTTATCGATTATCTCATTCATGGACTAGTTGAATTGTATTAGCCCCAAATCATCCTAAAACCACTAACGTATTATGTTCAAATAAGTTGATAATACCTAATAGAATATAAATTATTGGGTCTTGAGAAATATTATAACTAAGATGCATTACACTCAATTATTAGAGTGGAAGAAAAATATGAACTATTAGTACTAACTCACTTTACTCAATTAGATTGGGTTTCCTCCATATACACTCCTCCAAATAGAATTCATGTAGAAATATCTGATCAGATTATGTGATAAATATATTTCCTAAAAAATGACTTCTATGAAATAAAATTATCGATTCATCAATGAAATCATACTTATACTATCGACTACTGGCACCTTAATAAAATTATCTATGCATGAAATATGGGAACTATATCTCTCATGAAGATCACATACGAAGGATTTGTTTTAAGAAGGATAAATAAATTGAAGAAATTACTTGCTAATAATAAGTACTTACTTTATTTGGGATGGAAAATAAAAAAAATAACTCTAATACAAGACAGGAAAGTTCGTAATGGAAAGAAAAGTAAGAAAATAGTTCTAAAAAATTCAAAACATCCCTCACTTGATAGAATTTTCTATATATAGTAAAATAATAATCATAGCATGGATGAATTTTTCACGGAATGAATGATGACAATCCTTCCTTTTTAAGAATCCCCTTAACTGTATCATAATAACAAAAAGTCTTTGTGAAGCTAAATAATTAATTATTCTATTCTAACAAGAATCCCTCTTGTAAATAATGTCATGAAATACAAAGGGACTAAATTGGGTTTTATTTATTTGAATCTTGACTAAACACGTCATGGTGAAAAGGTATTGGTTATAGAATGGCCCAAACTTTGTGATATTTTTATAGTAACATTATGAAGTTGAGTTGAAAGTGTGACCTTACTTGTCATGGAATGAAGTTATATATTTGAATAACTCTAACATTTTTTTTCATCCCAAATGAAAATATCCAGAAGGAGGCCACTACCTAATATATTGGAATAAAATATCTAAATCACTTAAAAAATACCTTAGGATTGACAATACTGATGGGTCATTTTTCCACCCCACATAGTGCTTTTTAACTTCTTAAGAATCCTTATAGGATTCATATTCTAGTGGTGACCCATATTATCCCCACACCTTACTCCTCTACCCCAGTTCCTGGTGCCTATGGTCGAGATTGGTAGGTTTCCCTAGTGGTTGCCCTAATTTTTTGAGGGTGATGGCCATAGGGTCCAAGCCAGATTTTTACCTTTTTATTCCACATGCCACATCTTGAAGGATGTCACTGTATAGAGATATGATGGATTTTATTTATCCCCTCTACTTGGGCCAATTTTTTCCACATACTACTTAGTTTGAGATTTAAAGGATATATTTTTCACAAATTTAACTCTACATCCACTATATTTGCTACAGAACCACCCACATCATGGTTCATGTCATCTTAAACTGTAATAACATCATTAAAATTCTTAGTAACACCATACTGTGAAAAATTAAAAAAAATCACTTTATTAAGTTATATATCGAAGAAAAATCATCATGAATGATACCTAAAACATATACATTTTCTTCAAGTATAAAATTACATCAAACTTGAAAATATTATTTTACTCAAGTGATGAGCCTCTCAAAAAATATTTTTAAAGGAAAGAAACATCTACAATAGAAAATAAGATCCAAGAAGGTTCATATAATAATATATTATTTGAAATCCCCTAGATCTCAATAATCCCCCTAAGAGCTAGTCAAGATTCATAATTTGATTTTAATTATAATTCATCTATAATTCCATCATTATTTATAAAAAATTCATTGGATATTAATATACAAATTTTGATTTATATTTATATAATATTTTCACTCATCAATCAAGATATATGTTACAAGAGTTATAATCAATCTCAAGTAATATGCATTCTATCCATAAGATTTCAACGAATTAAAAATTAAAAATAGAAATCAAACCACAATAATCATAGGGGAATTGTTTTAGGTTTAAATGCATATAAGGATAGATTTTGTGGGGTTATGATGTGAAAATTAAAATTAGTGGCTAAAAAGGCAGGGATGAATTATTTAAGCACAAAATATGATACTTAAAACTTAAAAAATATTAAGAACATTTCTTACTCCTCTAAATTCCCTTAAAAAGACAATATCCTATACATTCTTCACATTCCAAATTAGGACCATAATAAAACATGAAAAATAGTGATGGAATTTCTATTTTTTTCTCTATCTTAAATTTCTATCTCTTATTTTGTAAATTAAACGTGCTCAAGAAAAATTACTCGACCCTAAGAATTAAAACCTACTAAAAACTCAATTTCCACTTTCAATATATTAAGAAAACTAATTGTAATAGTTAAAAATAAGAACATAGATTATTATTATTGATACTGGTCAATCTATGGTATCTCAAGTTCTCCCATTTTCTTTATTCACTTTTTTTTCATTCATTCGTATTCTATTTCTTTTTTAAAATGTTAAGGATTCAATTACGACCAATCACTAATAGTTTTTAAACTTTATACAAGTTTAAATATATGTGTCCCTCATACTCATTCTGGTACCCCTAACATAATGTTCCCATTATACTCCCAAATCCCTCTTTATATATCGAACAAATAATCCTGAAATCATACTCAGGAATATGTGTAGGAAAGAAACATAACATAGTAATGTGTCTACCAATCAAGAATTATATGGTTTCTAAGGGATTGAAAAAATAAAAAATAAAGGGAATGTATTAATATCAAATATATTAAAATAAAATTAACAAATAAACTCAATTTTAATAATGTGGTTTAGAATCATCATGCTTCAAAAACATTAACAAGAAATTTGTTTTAGATGCACATAGTTGAATTATCACAAAAAAGGGCATGTGAAAGAATCCAAAAAAGTGGATTAGAATACCTCTCAATTATAAAGATTCAAAAGTTTCGATAATTAATAAAAACTTGAGTACTAATAAATTATTTAATTAATAATTATTTTAGAAATTAAAAACAAGATACCAAAATTTAATCCAGCAATACTAAAATATTTAACCTAAGAGTAAACATAATATTGATTCTCAATTGAATTATACTTAAAAATTCCACTTATATTTTTTTTATTCTAAAATACTCATGTTAATAATATGAATCGAAATGAAAAATTCTCTCAGTTCAAGGAGAGAATGAAAAAAGTCATGTGTTTTTCCAACTAAGCTCTAAAAATCCCCCTACACATAAAATCAAATAGTTCCCTCACTATATGAGAGCAAGGTGATAGGGAAAAAAGAGAAACCGATTCAATGAGGATAAAACATAAAAAATAAACCTAAAAGAATAATCCTCTAAATAAAATTGTGCAATTAATAAGAGTAATTATTGTGATTTTTAGAATATGTATCGCTTAAGTTAAAATGTGTGGTGCTTAAAATAAAATTCATACATTGGGAATGTTTTAGGTGAAAGAAAATAAAATTTATGCACACATGATTTAAAGTAGAAAAAAATATTTCCATAAATTCAAGTAATTAAGTCTATAGAAATACCTAATGAGATAAAAAAACAATACCCAATGGTATTATAAAAGGTAGTGGATAATATAAAAAATAAGGGAGTGTGTAAAATCATAAAACTTTGAGAGCATATCCACAGGATCCCAAATTGGTATCCTTTATATTAATAAATTTATAATCCTTCCCAGTGGAATCAATGACCACATTGGTGTCTGACCTTAGATGAGTGATAGTCATGGCCCCAACTAGTTTCTACTTGGTAATGGTCTCGTTTGTAGCAGTTGATGGATGTATGTAGGGGACTATTAGTTTCTAGGTAGAGGTTATAGTTATTTTAGGACACAGAAGTAGCTAAAACTATGTATTTGGTTGGTCCCTAATCTAGATATATGTCATGTTTTTGGTAACTAGATTAGTGAAGGGAATTTATATCACTATCTCTAAATCTAGACCCTTGTATTTCCTTTTGTACTCAATCTTAAATTATTTCTAGGTATTTGGGTTATTAATATCTATTATAATTTTAATTAAATTCCTATAGGTCAGATGAAAAATTTCTCTATGAATAGTATCTGGGTATTCTAGTGGAGGAACTATAGATTTATTAATAGGATTAGTTTTTTGAGTGGATGAGGTCTGATGAATATGGGATGACCACCAAGGATGAAACCATGGGTGTGTTGGTGGATTCATAAATAGAAGCACCTTATCCCAAACAAAACCTAGTGGTTTCCCAAAATGAACTAAACTAAACCACCAAGGAAATGAAACCATGACTCCAATATGTGGGTGGGTGAATATGCATTAATTAGTGTTGCGTACACCCTCTTTTAAGGCTGTACACGTGTTGGTACTGTATTTTAGAAAGCTTAGTACTAGTCCCCTTGAATATATTCCTCCTTCTCAACGTAGGAATAGTTTTCTTCCCATTCATAACTCATTAAAAAATTCTTGAATAACCCCATTTAAAAAAATAAATTCATATAAATATTCTAGAGGATTCCCAAATATGAAAGGATAAAGGAACAATAAAAAACCCATATATGTCTGGCCATGTATGTGATGAAATTGCAACAAATCAATGTGCCTTGGGATTTCTTGAGTTATCCATCCTAAAAAAGTGTAAATTGGCATTCTCTTTATATTATTAAATTACATAGTATGGTAAACAAAAGAAGGACCTCATGATGGATCACTATGCCTTGGGAGTCTCTTCTAGATAAAAAAGCAAGAGATAAGGACCAATGGACAATTCGAAGAAAAGAACCTTGACGATGCATATTCTAAGTCATATTTGGGACGTTCTAATTATTTTTATTAGAATCTTGATTAAACTATAGTTTTATGGAGGAAACCTTGTTTAGATTAAGAATCAATCAGGTATCTTCCAACATCTCTATAAAATTTGGATGTAAAATCCCCAATTTAACCCAAAACGCTTTCAATGAAAAGAACCATCGATACCATCCTAGATTTAAAGTAATATAGAGCAGTAATATCTCACAATTTGACATGTTATTCAAAAATATATAATGAAAAATATTTTTATTTACATAAATAATATTCTCTAGAAACATTTTTTGGTGGGACTCCATAAAATCATCTTCCATATATTTTTTCCATAGGATATCCTAGTTGACCTTTTTTAAGCCCTCATTGACATCATTTGGAGTTTTTTAAAGATATACATATGATTTATATCATTAAATTTTTGGAAGGATGGGAGATATGTTGTAGTTTGGTGTCATCCCTCGAGGGGGAATGGGAAGGAGAGTTAGATGGGGAAGGACTAAAAGAGGGGACTAATGAAGGGGTAGGGGATCAATTATTTTGAATCTTAAGGGGTTTCAGGATTATTTTGGTTGTATTCTTAGCTAAAGGATTCTTAGTTCTATGATTTGGTATGGATTTCAAAAGAAGGGCCATTGGTAGGGAAGATAGAGGGAATGAATATTGAAAAATGGGGTTTTAAGGACTGGGAAAGAGGGTGAAGAAGAGTTGTGATGGTTTGGAAAAATAAAAAAGAATGTGTAATGTAGTGGTTGGAAAGAAGGTTATGGTTTGGAAAAAATTATGGGAGGATTCCAAATACCCAAAAAATATCATGAAGGGGTTTACATTTTTTATGATGGTTATTGAAACTAAGAGGACATTTGTAGGGTGATGGAGCCTGAGATCACTACTCAAGGGAGACGATAAATGAATACATCATGGTGTAAGGTTGTTCCAGGTAATTTAAATCCCTTGAGTTTTCATGGTTTTAATACAATCCTTAGTGTAATGAATAGTGAATGAAAAATCCCAAAACTATAAGGTTTTTCTATAGGAATTTTTGCATCACTAAATACATGGATTTCACAGAGTGAAAACATAGTTATATGTTTGGATAAATATTTTGATTTTTCCATAGTAACGTTTATTAGTAAGAAGAACATATGCCATACTATGTGCTAAATTACCATGAATAAAGGTATGGAATAACCCATTTATTAATGCTAAGAATGAACTTGACTAATTTAAATCTTATTCTGGCTAACCATGCTGGCATTGAGGAGCCATTCAAGGATTGGGAAGGGCTTTCTGGAGTCTCAAATCCTAAATCAAACCAAACCTAATATAAAAGGATAGAGAAAATAATACTATATAATATACCAGGTTTTACTCCCAGTCATTGCTTTTCTGACATCAAGAGATAGAAATACCTTAAACTTATCTACTTAATCATAAGTTTCAACATACATCATTCTTAGAAAGTGTCCATATATAGGTTCAACCTTTGTCTATTATCTTTAATGAGAGCTTAATTATCTCTTTGGACTTCAAATTCTCCACATGAAAATACATTACTCACTATGACCGCACCCTAAAATCATGAATTCAATTTTCCTAGAAAAAACCTTAAATATGAGTTAAATAAAAGTACATTTTCACTTAGTGAAAAGGTTATGTGAGTTATACATTGAAATTATTTTTTTTGGTATTTTCCTTTTATATCTAAGTATTATCATAAGCATCCCATCTCAATACTACTAATTCATAGAGTTTCAATAATCTTCTTATTCCTACATATTGAATATCCATATTTATGTTCTTTATATGCCAATAAGATTGGTGTTTGAACTTCATGGGTAAATAATAGGTCATCCCATATACAAACCTAAATGGGTTCATAGTAAATGTTGTTTTATAAAATATCATGTAAACCAAAAGTTCATCATCGATCTTCTTTCACCAATATTTATAACTTCAATTAATTATCTTTTCTAGAATATTCTCTAGCAATACATGAATAAGTACACTTTAAAACTAGTTTACCTATGATAAGGGGTTCTTATATTATATAATATTCCATACCTATCAAGAATACCCCTAATTAGTTGGTTGTTAATGTTGGTACCCTCAGCATAGATGAGTAATCAGGGAATTATGAATTAAAAAAAGTTTTTATTTAAGAAACAAATCAATATTTTGGTAGTGTTGAGTGTTATGTATTTTAATTCAACTAATTTTTGCACATAATATACACAAAATAGAATTTTTGTGATACGAAAAGAATTCTGGATAAGGCCCATGAAATCTATTACCCATATATCAAAACCTTAACCTTTAGAATTGGGTGTTACACTATCTAATTTCTCTTTCTGATATTACTTATCCTTTGACAATGATCAAAATTTTACACAAATTTCTTCATCATCTCGGTGAAGTTTAGTACAAAAGAATACTATTTTAAGAATCCTATCCACTATTCCATTTGGTCCCTGATTTCCTCTCAAAAGATAGAGTGAAAAAATTTCTATACGCATAGAACTCCTTTAGGTACACATCATTATACTGAGCCTTCTATACATTATCTTAAAAGAAGTGAATTATCCAAAAATTAATGTGCTAAATTATCTATAACATTAATTTTTTTGGTAAGATAAGTGAGGATATTAAATCCTAGTAGCCAAATAGTGTTCTATATGAGGGAATACTGTTCTTATTTTAAAGTCAACACAAAAAAGTGTTTCATATGAAAAATCATCCTAAATGTATAACTCCTCATCCAATTCAACATGTAATCACTTGAATAGTGATATGTGATCAACTAATACATTCATATAAACTTTATTATCCTTTATAAAGATGTTAAACTCTTAGAGTAATAAGATCCATAAAATTTGACTTGAATTCTCACCCTTATTGTTCAATAGTTTCCTCAAATATACTCTACTAATGTACATAATAACATTTGAATGTATTGTATATGAATGAAATTTGTTGAAACTAAAAAAATATATTCTGAAATTAATTCTCTATGATCATGAAATTCACTTGATAGTCATTAAGTGTCTAGGTCACATAATATATGGGTTAAAAAATGTGATAAACCCACTATCCTAAAACTGCTCCCATAGTAAAGTCTCTCACATCACAGAGAGAGTTAAAAATACTTTACCAATATGGAGATATAATTATTTGTGTAAAAATTGATTTCACTTAAAGTTTGGTAAGGCTTATTAGTAAAAATCATCAAATTGAAACGACACACAATTTTATAAAATATGGGTATGATTCCAAGAAATATTGAAAATTTATTTCAAAACATAGTAGTAATAACCCACATTTAAAAGAAAAATTATAATCCCCTTAAATACATTTGGCCTTAGAATCTCTTTAACCACATATATCTTCATAATATCTACTGTATATTCATTCTTTGAAATTTTATATCATAGAACCACGAAACATTTTACTATAAAAAATAATTTCTAATATTTAGAAAAAAACCTTTATATTCACATATTTTTAGCAAAAAATAAATATTTATTTAGCATATATAAAAACATTTACATACACTGAAAAATAATTCATGAAAATTTCCAAGATTCCCTCCACCATATCTTGAAAAAAATGTGTGAGGCACCAATAAAAAGTGGCATGTTCATTCTACATTCCATTAGAAATATGATGGTTAAAAAATTATTATAAAGAAAATTGAAGTTCTTCTTAGATTGATTTTATGGGTCTAGTGTTATCTTGTTATTTTCTTGGTATCCATGAATAAAATAACAAAACCTAATAACAATAAACTATTTCGGCATTCGATCCATGAATGGAAGTGATAAATGATATTTATATATAGATTTATTTAATTTTTGTAACAAACTCATAATATCAATGTTATGATGGTTATTATTAGGTTTAGATCATTCTAATCATTATTTAACAAAGTTAAGCCTTTTTTCTTTGGTAACACTTTTAAAGGTCTTATTTACTCGCTGTGTGAAATGAGAAATATGATTCCAATGGCTAGTAATTTTAGCAATTCCTTCTTGATGACATTTTTCATTGAAGGATGGAGTATTATCTATAGTTGTTTAGTTTTTTTATTCAAGTAAAAAATTTCAAGTAAGCACCATGGATATTATTCTTTTTATTTTAATGATACTCTATGAAATTGAATGTTTTCTTCTCCTAAAAAAACTAGCTATTTTTTCTTCTAGGTCCTTCATCAAATCAGAGTTTGTAATACCTGAAAGTGTTTACTTGGATTAAAAAAATGAGTAAATCAAGTAACTTAGTAATTCATTTAACTCTAGTATTGGTGTATTGATAATTGAAGTAATGGAATTTGGTTAAGAGTCTTTGGTTAATGGTACTGTGAATTAGAAAACTTTCAAAGTTATACAATCCTATTCCTTCTTATGATTCTCATTCTTATCCATCATCATGTCTATGAGATTCATGAACCTATATTATTCCAATTTTTTAGGATTTTTAGTGAAAGATATTAAATTTATTATTCTTTTTTATCCAAAAAATAGGTTTGAAATCCACAGAATATTTCCACTTTATACTGCATTCACCAAATCAAATATAACATTCTCTTCACTAAATCAAAATATTAATCATCCATGATTCACATTAATCAGATCCTTACTAGTTTCATGGATGGGTTTTATTAATATGATAAAAAAGTTCTCTTTATTTATGTATCTCTAGGATCAATAAAATTATTTGGAAACTAAATTTTCCATCATTTATAAGAACATCTTCAAGAATTCATTGGTGACACTTCACTGATATATCTACAAGATGCAATGAAATTCTTATTAGTTTTGGATTATATAATAAAATCCTTTAAAATACACTCATCAGAACCAGGTTAACACTAGCACCCAAATAATATTTCTTCTTCCCAAATTTCCATAAACTAATGGTGTATTGGATAGAAAAACCACCACAGTCTCCCATATTTTTCTAGATTTTCCTCTAAATCGTGGAATAGAACTCATCACTTAGGCATATAACAACCAAATATTATAGATTACTATTATTAAATAAAAATTTCTTCAAAAAAATATCATGAGAATGCATTTGAAATATAACTTCCATGAATGATATATAGAGTGGAAATATTTGAAAATATCTATGAACTTATTGTATTGAGCTGACACTTTTCCTTGCCTCATCCTCTATCGGAGTGGAAGAGGTGGAATATATAGTGTGGTTTCTTTGTGTAATTCCTATTATATGGATCCATAAATTTAAGGTATAACTATTCCTCATTGTTTCCCATTATATTGGATGTCCTGAATTATTTCTACTTAGTTCTCCACTACTTCTTTTGCCTTTTCATCTTCAACCTGCTTCCTCTATTCCTTAGTTACACCGTCTTGAAATTACTACTATTAAAACTTCATCCTAGACTCACATGGATATATTACATATATCTAACACTATATTATAAATATTTCTACATTATCCTCCTCCAAAGTGTGGGTTTCCATGTTATTGGGTAGTGTATGTAACAACTGGAGTTTTTTAGTCTTTTAATGCTATATTCGATTGCTTGTGTCACATGAAACACATAATTAGCACAAGACACAAATTAAACAACAAAAAAAATATTAAATGAATAATATAATAATTATTAAGTAAAAAAGTTATTAATCCTTTAAAATAATTACATATTATTATTTTACACTGATTAATATATTTGAATAATGAATGCCTTTCGAAGAACCCTTTAAAAAATTGGTATTATATTTTAACTTAATTAATTAAATTTCTAATAGTTAAAATATTATTATAACATGTAATATTTATATTTTTAAAATAATATATCAATATTTATTTAATTATAAATCTACATGAAATAAGATTAAAAACACTTAAAGTTTAAAAGGTCAATTTTTTTTATAAAAGTAGTTTTTCTTTATATATTGTATTTTAATTAAAAAGATTATTTATCAATTTTAGAATTTTTATTTAAAATAATTAGAATCATTTTAGTATTCATAATAGAAATATTATATTAACATCAATTTTTTCTATTTTTATAAAATTACTGATTTTCAAGTGAATAGTGCAATAGACTATTTTTCAAATACAATGCCTTTTAGGGAATTATTAGTTTATATGAATAATTTGGAATTTTAAGAAAACTTTTATTAAAAAAATGTTTATTTTATGAGTTATATTACATATTTAAAAATATTTATTCTAGTTTACAAACTTCTATTTATTTTTTATAACTTATGTAATAATTTTCATAAGAATTCTTTTTGATAAATTATGTACTCATTATTTTAAATTTATTTTTATCAACTTTAGAAATTTATTCAAAATAAATTGATTTAAAATTTGGAACCAATAGTTAAGAATTATATAATAAGTATCATTTTAATTTTATTCATAAAGGGTATGTTACATAAGTAAAAACTAGTTACCATAGTAAAATCTAAAATCAAAAATGTAAAAATTCTAAGAGTAAATAATCCCAAACATGTTTAAAATATGTGTGAGAATTAATATTTGATGAATTTGTCTTCCTTATCACTTATTGTATCTGTTTTTTTATTTTTTGATGCACTTTCCTTGAGAGTGACATCCATTTTTAATTTTTTGGGGTATTAATAAAAATTGCACCCCGTTTCACTTATAAAAGTGGCTGCAACATCCTGCGGTTTAAACTGATTGGAATTTTCGATGGTTCTTGAGTATTTTTTTGGGTGGATGGGATAAATATTAAAAAATGATAATTAATGGAATTATGATTGTTTTAAAACTTAAAGGTTTTGTTTTTAGATAGTTTTTAAGTCCCGAGAGGTGCCTCCAAATCTTGGATTGGTTTCGAGAGTCTCAGGCTTCAAGAGATCATGTTTTTTGAAGAAAAATAGAGGCATGTAGTTATAATATGGTTAGTGATAATTATTCACCTAAATCATGTAGAACTACGGGTGTGTCACGTGGTTTATCAAACCATGCACCTAAGGCCACACGACCATGCAAGGGGTTTTTAGTAAATATGAGAGGTGAATCATATGGGCAGCACATGATTTTTCTTACAGTGCACCTAGCCATGCGAGGGAGTGAGGCTATTAGACATTGAGAATGCATTGGCTGCATCCCATTTTTCTAATCAAACGCCTTACCGTGTGAGGGGTATACCATCTTGGACAGTACTAGTGCATGATTGACACACAGTTATACTAATCATGTGACCAAATAGTGAAAATCATAAAAAATAAATTTAATTAAAATTTTCCCTCCATGACCCTTAAAATATAATTCCTTATTATCCTACAGCATTACTAATTCACAACAGCTTCTCAAGACCCCCTTTCTTCTTCTCTCTACTTTGATCCATTTTTCTCAGATGAGTTTAGAATTTACTGTCGTTCATTACGTTGGGGCTAATGGTAAGTCTATGAGTCCTTTAACTTCCTTTCCACCTTTATCTTTCTATATTAGATGTTATTTCAGTATGAGATGATGTGACCTATTTTTAGGGTTTTTTATAATCTTCTTGTTTCTATAATTGTTACTTGAATCAAAACCTAATAATTTACGAGAAAGGCCTCCTAATCATGAGGTAGGTGGTCTACATGTTTTCTTTTAAATTTTATTCATTTTTAAAATGTGTTATTTCACTATACACCCTACTTTTCTCACATTTATTAAAAAATATTAAATAACTTAAAATAAATCATTAGATCATAACCTAGTGGTTCGATAGACCCCCTACATGGTTGGAGGTTAATGACTCCAACCAGAACCACCTCTTAAGATGAGTTTGATTGCCAGTAAATGTCTATATTTCTTGAAATGTGATTAAACCACAAATTGGGAGTGTTATTTAAATGGCTTAAAAAAATATAAATTCCCATTCTACCAAACCATTTCCTAATGTGGGGTTGGATTTTCGTTTGAGATAAAATAGATTAAACAAAATTAAATGAAGTGTGAGATGAAGTATATGAAATATGAATGGCTAGACTGGATAAATTGACTCTTATCTCCTGTAAGATAATTTATAAATGGAATTGAATGAATTGTTACATGGATTTGACACACCCAATTATCCTTGGACCTTATATTTATAAATTTATGGGGTTAACAAAATAAACTGAATTAAATTAAAAATTGTTTAATGAAACGTATCATGATGAGTTGTGTTGAGGTATGGGTTCTTTACATGGCCTTATTGATTATTTATAAATGAAATATCTAATTTCATTGTTTTATTTGATAATGGAATTTTTTTATTACTTATCCTTGACTTATATTATGGCATGGTTGTTATCATGGCTGTATTTAAATATTAAATTCAACGTGAAAATGGAAGTACACTATGCCTTGAGTGATAATTGAGTACCTATTAATAAAAACCTTGATTATAGGATCATATAAATTGTGGGAATACTTTATCAAATATTATTAAAAAGAGACCTTGGTTGGGGTTGTTGGGAAGGATGATTCACATGCCTTTGGTCTATGATGTTTGACATGGCCTTTCAATTCATTTTGGGTAATTGGACATGACGTTTCCCCTTAATTAGGTTGTTAGAATTGATTCTTCTCATCATTGATTAGTATTGTGAGGCATGGTTCTCCATATCCCCTGTTTAGATTCTTAAGTTTATGCCTTTTATAAAACATGTGACCCTTATTATATTATCATTATGTGTTTTCCTTGAATATACACCTTGGGTCCTCACCAGTGCATGGATATCTATTAATACGCATATTTTTACATATATGCATATATATAACTGATAAAACATGTTTATAGACATTAAATATTTGGAAGAATCATGTGTGGTTGGCCATATGTCTTTTGAGAAACCTGAGATGAAGTTAATTGCATTTATTATTTAATATTTTTTTATAATACCTATTCAATCTTTATTTTATACTCACATACTAGATTTCATTTTAAACCATTATTGGGGGGAAACTGAGTTTTTCTCATAACCTATTATGGTCACCATTTGGTATAGGGAAAGATATCCATATTTTTAGTTTAAGAGATGGACTGTGCTCTATGTTGTTTTTAATTTTATACCAGGACTGAACATTGGAGATTAGGATTAGAGGCTGGTAATGTACTCAGACTGCTTTCTAGTTTTAGAGCATTTTATTTATTTATTATTTTTTTTAATTTAGTCCTATTATACATGTTAAATTTTTATGTTTTGGGTATTTTTACTATGGATAAACATGTTCATGCATGGTTAGATATTTATTTGGATCTTTTTGGGTTATCTATTAGTGACTATTTATCTTTCCATGCTTATTACATCAATTTGTTTCTATAGTATTACTAATCTAGAGGGTATAATATCTCCATTATACCACCTTCATACCATCTCTACTAGTTAGTATCCTTTGGTGTAAGGGTACGTTAACTTGTGGCTATGTTTTCAACTGGACTGAGGTACTATTTTAGTGGATCTTGGGATGTGATGTTACATTGGCACTCCTCACCTCACTTCCCATCACACCAAACCCATTATTTTCTACCAAAAGTCTAGAAAAAAATATCTTGAATATTACCATACACCTTTAATTGGATCTTCCCTTATCAAAATACCATCCCTAAATGTTTTAAATACCTTTTAAGAGAATATAATCCAAGAGGTGAGGTGGAAATTTCAAACTGATCCTTTCCCATTTCCATTTCTTTATGTGCACTTATTCATATTAAAATTCCATTAAATCATATTAAAATTAAAAAATTAGTATAATAATTTTAATTTTATTTAATTATAATTATGGTACAATCATTAACCCCCTTTTCATTTTCCGTTAAGAAAAATAAAACCGTCATTCATGAATTTTCCGAACTACCACTGCCATAAAATAAGAAGTTTGTTATCCTTAATCACCTAACATTGATGATTTAAAAATGGGATTTAATATATAATTAGGAGATATATAAATTATATAATATTCTTGAATGCTAAACCATATTAATCCTTTTCATAGTTCTATGGAAAATGGAATCCTCATCCTTGCATACCTGTAGACTATGACCTCTATGGAGTGACTGATTTTTTCTCTTTTCATCACTCAGTTACATGAATTGTTATGAAAATGAGTTGAATATATGAATATTATTTTTTTGAAATTATTATTTTTTGGGAATAAAAATTGGATAACCTACTAATAATATGTAAGACAAACAAATTTGGTAAATCCAACTATCTAAATGAAAATTCTAAAAGAAAAAAAATGATTTCTTTATACTTTAAAGTAACTTAATATAGGCTATTTTATTCTTGTAATTATTTAAAATTATAATATATTACACTAATAGACACTAAATAGTATCTTTATTCATTTTATAATGGTATTATAATTAAATAACTCCATAATCATCCATTAATTATGGTTTGTTCTTATTTGTGGTTTTTAACCACCCAATTGAAAAACACAATAAATTTATATCATGGATGACCATTAAAATTTAATTTATTTTAAAATATAATATATATAGTAAATTAATTATTCATTTTTTGTTTTTTGGTTGTAATATAAAAATTTAACAAATTATTTAAGAATACACCCTTCAATCACTAAGAATCATAGAAACATGCTCATTATGAAATTAATATTTGAAGATCGTAACAAAAAATATGATAGAATAAAATTATAAAATTATAAAAAATTATAAAAAATAAAATCAAATAACTTTTATGATATATTAATTTTTAAATTTGGGACAATAATGAATAAAAACACCAATATTACAAAACTATATGAGCAGATTACTCACAAGAGATATTGAAAATAGAAAATTACAAAATAATATACATGTAGAGAATAATTTTAAATGAAGTGTAATTTATTTTATTGAATGGGTGATTTAGATAGTTACTTTTTTTTATAGGAGGTTAGAGTTTATTTGGATTAATAGGGAATTGAGGTAAGGGTTTCTTTATCTCAAATTTAATTTCTCGAGACATAATCTTTAATGTGCACCACAATACATTTATTATAATATGATTACTAATTAATAAATATATTTTACCATACTCATGGAATTTAAATATCCATATATTATACTTTAATTAAATTTTATTTATTCAAGAGTTTCCAAATTTGAAAGGTATTTTTATTAAAATGTTATTGAAACCATAATGGTTTTCTTGGTCATTATTATGATTCTTTGAGACATGTTATATGATATGGACCTTTTACTTTTATATGGTTTTATATTTATTTACTATCCCTTGGATGTTATATAGTCTAATTCATTGCAATTTTTTGGATATTATAATCCAAATAATGTAATTTTATTAAAATTTACTTCAACTCATGTTTTACCACAATCATAAGTGTTTTTAGTAACTCAATTTACATTCATTGAGTTATGATAGTTCTCTTGAACATATTTCATTTATGTTTGGAAAATTATTGTATTTGATTTTATTATGTAGTCTTATATCATTTTTTATATTTTTCCTCATAAAACCCTTTTCAAATACTTCATTCTTCATGGAATATGTTGCTCATAAAGGATATTAATAACTCAAATATTCTTTCTCTGAGTTATAAGGTTTTATCTTAAACCTTAATCTTCCATGATTAGGTTCAACCACCAAAATATATTATCATATTTTATTTTATAATCCTCTCTAGAAAAATAAAATTTTAATTCAATTTTATTTTTACTACTGTTTTTACAATGTGGGTTTTTGACAAAGGTATTTCTAAATAATGAAAAGGGTTTCCATGCTTTCATAATGAAATGTTTAAAATTCCACTCCAAATTCATTTTGATAAAATTTATATATTTTAAAGGAAACTTTATTGAAATATATTTTTAAATATAATGTTTTCCAAATTTTTTAAATCACCTTTTCAATAATGATTTATATATGTGACCCGAAACTTCTTCTTTTACGGAAATATTAATTTTTTTTCTGAATACTCTTTTATGGTTTAACGATAATTTTCTTCATTATATTTAATGAATTTATTTAATTGTAAATTATTTTTCATGAATCAACCTATAAATTTTCCAATTAAATACTCATTTGGTGTGGCTTAATTTTGGGCATCAATTATTGTTTTTCCTTAAGGCCAATTTTGGTGATGCTATTTGGAAATGTTATAAAACCCATTTTTCTTTACATGGAGTTTTTTATGATATAATGAATGATTAATATCATATGGAATGAATATGTTTGGATGATTGATCGGTGGGGTCCCTACCACTCTCTATTGAATTGGTTAAGGGTTTATATCTCATGAGATAATGATTTTGTACATGGTTATAATTGTGATTTAGCTATGCTCATAAGGTTGTGCATGTACATAATTACGGTTTAGCTATGCTCAATAGATTATGAATGGGTATAATTGTATTTTATATATGATAAATTTTTTTGTGTGTGGGTATAATTTCAGTTTATCTATGTTCATAAGGTTGTTCATGGGTATAATTGCAACTTATTTATTCTTATAAGGTTGTGTGTTGATATAATTGTAGTTCAGCTATGCTCACAAGGTTGTGAGTGTGGGTGTAATTATAGTTGACCTATTCCCACTAGGTTGTACATGAGTATAATTGGAGTTAATGTATTCTAAAAAGATTATGTGTGGACATAATTTTTGTTAATATATGTTCAAAATTATATATTTTTTGATGCCTATGTTTATGCTACACTCTAATCCATATTATTATACCTTTGTTATACTCTCATGGATCATGTTTAGTAACTGATGATTCCCAAATATTTTGAACCTTGTATTATGGTATGAGAATCCTTATTCCATCATTAATTATTTAAATTCTATGCTTAGTTGTGTATAAATATCTTATACATATTGATTATACCCATATTCTTATCTTATGCCAACTTATGATCATTCACTGTTATCATTTATGTTTATCCTTACTTAGAATATGATCTTCCATATTTCTTATGATGATATTTACCAAAGTTTTAAATATAATAAAATTATAAAATTTTATAAAAGAGTATCTTATGTAGATAACTGGAGGGAGATGTTGAAGGCTTTTTATGTATTGAGTAGTTCATTATATAGTGGTAAAATGAACATTTGTTGAAAAGGACATGAGTTTTGTTAATTAAATTTTTATCCTTATTGTTTAATAATTTAATCCTAAATGGAGTTAGGAATGTAATATATTAAAATATTTTCTATAAGTCAATTAATTGATATGGGCATGTTCGTTGACTATTATAGTGTACCTGGTAATTGTTATAACAATTTTTGGGAAATGTGCGCCACTAACTGCTCAAGTTTGTAGATAGAAACCATTTGGTTATTAATATTTGTTTCTTATGTATTCATATACTAGTCAAACATACAAATTAATGTTGACTCCATGTCCTTGAGTAAATATTTATTAGTATGGGAAAACTACTTTTAGGGACGAAACTATTGGTAGAAATGGAATTACTATGTGTATTTCTACGATCCTAGAGGTGGAAATGAGTGAAATAGACTTTTTCCTTTTATATAAAGTGGATAACCAATTGGAACATGGGGTAATGAGTAATTATGGATAGTTTTTGTTTGGTTCCATCCCTAAATTGGCATAGATTTCAACTAATCTAGTTGTAAGAAATCTAGAACTATAGTTTTCCTTGATTGTAACTAACATATTTTTAATATTGGATATGATTATCTTCTGATCCCTCTTAGATATCTTGATAATAATTTGGACCACCACAAATCTAAAAGAACTACACATCTACTAGTTGTTATAGGGGTGATGATTAATATTTTTTAAATTGAAATGTATCTAGATTCTTTATGAGGGACTCAATTTGGGTAGGTAGATGAGTAGTTTCTTCAACTTGGTGAATTAATTTCCACATGGCACCTCTATAACTCCACAAAAGGATTAAAATTATGGATATCTAATAAATTATATCCCCTATAACCTCTATTTTTTTTTATAATCACCCCTCTATTAGCTAAGGCATGCACCCTAGATTGGGATGCAAGAAATTATCTTTAATTAAGCATTTTCATATGAACCCATACATCAGAACTATGGTGTGGTAACTTTACCAATATATATATGAATCTATCCCAATAAGACCAAGAATATTATATATCATTTTTTTATTGTTATGAATATCACTTTAATGTTTATTATAATACTCTGGTGCAAATACTTCTCTAGAATGTTATTGGAAAGCTCATCCCATGTAGTGATTATTCCAGTGAGTTATATTTTCATCCTATATTGTAGTAGGTCCTATTGAGAAAATAGGAAGACCAACAGTCATATTAATACAAAAGATACCCCTTTTGGGATAAATTTTCACAAATATATCAGAAGTTATAAAAATAGTTGTGTGAGTCTTTAATTTCAAAGACACTGAATTGGATCATATTTTGGATCATCTGGATGAGACTATATTTATCCCAAGTTTGTTTTCTAGATCAGTGAAAAAAATATGCTCATATCTACCCTATATTTATAAGGAAATATATATCCTAATATATCATCCTCAATATTAATCATATCCCCCCATGTTTCTTATCTATTTCTGAAAACATGGAATTGAAATCACCAAGGAAAGTCGGGTTTTGTCAATCTATAATGGCTAACCCACATCATGAAATCAATATATTTTCAATATCATGGTGATATTTGATTTTATAATAAATTTACAATATCCTTGATCAATTGTTTATATTTATGATCATATAATATCTATGATGACTAACTATTACAATGTACCTGTGCACATAAAAATAATAAGAAAGAAGAAGAATTTTTTTTTTCGGAAAGATGGCGAGTGAGTTGAGTAATTGAGTCTAAAAACTCCGATGGTGACCATACAAATCCCAAGAAACAATGAAAAATAATATACCCAATGATATATTATATTACTCCCTATACAATTGACTCAAATGTTATAAATTTTAAACATGAAACTATGAAACACAAAGGATAAAACTATGTAGTCTAGGCTCAGCAAGTCCTGATGTTGAACAATTGAGAAGGTTGAACTGTGTTACTTTATATTTGTCAAACCATTTATTGTATTGAATCATTTTTTTTGTAGGATTAGAAGAATAATAAGTGAA
This sequence comes from Viscum album, assembly GCA_963277665.1. Classification (NCBI taxonomy): domain Eukaryota; kingdom Viridiplantae; phylum Streptophyta; class Magnoliopsida; order Santalales; family Viscaceae; genus Viscum; species Viscum album. The sequence goes on from OY728166.1 coordinate 577,281,353, forward strand.
ATGTTTTTTTAAATTAATTAACTAAAAAAGTGGGTTTGAATCAATTTCAAAAGATTTAATAGAAGGGTATCACTTTTCTCATTCATGGAATAGTCGAATTGTGCTAGGAAAAAAAGCATACTAAATCCACCATCCTGTTATATTTAAATTATTTGATACCTCCAAATGTAATTGAAATACATAGGTCCTAATAAATATACTAACCAAGATTAACTATGCTCGAATACTTGAGTGGAAGACAAATACACGCTATTGGACCTAAATAGATTTACTCAATTAGATTTGGTTTCCTTCATTTACCCTCTTCCTAGTTATATTCATATAAAAATATGTTATTATTTAATGTTAAAATATATTTCTTAAAAAAAATACTTTCATGTATCAGTATTAGTGAATAATTAGCACACTCATCCATATTCCCCTAACTCATCCCAACTTAGGGAGATTATCCATGTGTGGAAGAGGGGAATTCAATCACACGTTAAGAGTGGATCCTAAGGATTGATTAAGGGAATAAGAACTGAAACAAATAAATGAATAGAAATTAATGATAATAACATGCATTAATTATGAATGAAAATACAAATCAAATCACTCCAATGTAAGAATACAAAAGATAGATCCTATAGAAAATCAAAACAAGAAAATAGGATTAAAAAATTGTAAATACCCTCACTCCAAAAATCTTTATATAAATAATAAAACACCCGTCATGGAATGATTAAAGTTTCCATAATTGGAATGATAATGATCCTTCCTATTTAATTTTTTTCTATAATGTATTGCATCATGACCAAAGGCTATGTAGAATGGTAAAATTATTTCATCCACTCAAACTTGAATCTCTCACAAAGATAACAAAATGTTATCCCTATTGAATCAATATGGGATTAATACTTTGAATATTAACTAAACACATAATGGTTTGAAAGTATTAATCATGGAATATACCACACTTTATGAGCTCTAAAAATCAATAATATGAATATGAATTCATGACATGAACTTTTCTATCTTAGAATGAAGTTCTATATTTCTATAGTATATATATTCATGTTTCCCATATCAAACAATATAGAATGACTTTGTTTCCTTAAATATATGGATGTTGTGCTAGACCCACTGAACAAATCCATTAGGGATGTCCTACTGTATGGGTCACTATGCTGATTCATATTGTGTTTTTGACCTTCTTGAGTAGAAACCCAGGCTATGTATGTTAGTTCGAACCCACAATAGGTCTACACACTTATCCTTTTCTTCCCTAGTGGCTAACACCTTTGGTTGAAAGTGGATGGATTCTCTAATTTCTAGACTGATCTTATATGGGCGTTGGCTATATGGGTCAGCCCATATTTTTCCTTATCATTTTATGGGCCACACAATGAAAATTTTACAACATGAAGTTCTGATCACTTTTATCCTCCCCCATTCTCAAAATACATTGTATCTTTTAGCACCATATTTTTATCTTTATGGATTTACTTCCACAACTATAATTATACATCCACTATAGTCACGTTGAAAATTCCATCATTATGGTGTTTATAATTTAAAACTATGAAAACTTCTCCAAATAAACAACAACCTAATCCTTATTTACTTCAAAATCATTTTACTTAGTTAAGTCATATTAATAAAAAAATTCACCAACAATGTTATACAAATATATTTGTATTTCAAGAATTGATAACTCACTTGAAATAGTGGCTAATGTAGCACTAGTGGTGGGAATTATCAACAATCACTAGCATTTGGCAAAAATAGGCTGAATGTGTCGGCTCTAGGTTGATTGGACGAATTTAATCCCCCATAACTGATTGAGAAATCTCTTCTTATTGAATAGGATTCACAAGAGTATGGGTTAACAACCTCGATCTGAGAGTTTCACTAAATATTTATATTACCTCAATCTTATCCAAATTTATATTGCCTTATCTTATCAAACTTTACTTTAAACTATAAAATATTCTCTTTGGTGAAAAGAGGCTCAGGATCTTGAGTTATTGGGTGGGATATGGATATAGACACTCCTTTTCCTTTTTCATTGGTGGAATCTCATCAACTGGGAGGAAATTTTATGTTTGGAGGTTCTCTTAATCCATGATTCTTCATTTTATGTCAGTTTCACACACCTTATTCATAAACTTTTCTTTGTACAAGAATTTTTTATAGACACATCCTCACTATGTTCTTCTGTATTATTATCTTTAGATGCATTATCATATAAGATTTGTGTTAATGAAATTCACTAATGTGAAATGAAAAATTGGAATTAGATCACGATTCACACTAGATTAGTAAGTAACCTTATAAATGTTTGTATATCCTTTGAGGGATATCCCATTATACTCTATTGAGTATTTACTAATAGAGGAATTCTTGGTATTTCATCTTTTATAAGGTTTCAACTCCCATCCTTATAGATTAAATTGTGAGGGAGAATGAAGTAGTTCATGGACTATGATCTGGATAATATATGAAATAATTTTTCTTGAGCATAATCCCACTAGAGGGGAAAAATATCAAAACATTAACCTAGTGAATAAATAAGATTCATTTTCTAGACATGAAACCAATATGGAAAATACTAACTTCTTTTTCTTTAGATGAGGTAACAATTCCCTCATCCCTATAGTATCTGATAGACCCTTATTAATCATGGTTGTCAGTACACCTCCTTGAGAGTTTAATGGTTGTGAGGGATATGGTGGATGTAAAAATGTACCCATCCCAACAAGACTATCTAGTATCATGATACTTATTATGAATTAATCACGACTCTGTAAACTTTCAAAGATTCCAATATAAACTAATATGGGTTTTTTGTTTTCTGGTCACCTTGAATGAGTGTTATAATCCATTAATAGTGGTTTGATTTTACAAATGTTGGATTTCCACAAATTATATATCTAGTTCGCCTTTTTATTAGACTAATGTAAGATATTGTTAGTATCTAATTCCCATTGATCCCATCTCTTCTGAACTTTGGAACAATTATATTTCTCTGGATGGAATATATGATATATTAATATCCAGGTCTGAATACTTGTCTGGAAGTGTTGACGTTGTAAGAAACCCATCCCTAATAATATTATGGGTCTACAAGGGACATGAATTAAAGAGATCCATTTTCACACTAACACCTAATGTGTACATTGGATGGGGTATGATTGATCATTTGGTAGAGAATATTTAAACCTGTTTAGAATGATTTATAGATAGAATCATTCTATTTTATCTCTTTAGATTTTTGATCCACTAAAAGGTATTCTAGTTAACATGGTGGTGCTATTAATCCAACACCTTGATGTGATCAATGTATCCATCATTGGGTAAGTACCTAAATTTGAGATAATAAAGAGTCTCTAAATTGTTGTGATATATAAGAGAAATGATGTACTATTTCAAGGACTTTGGAATATCATATTGTGATGTGTAAATGGGATGTAACATGACCAGAATTCTATCCCCATTCCATTCCACCCACATGAAAATGATGTTTTATTCATCCTCAATGAGTGATTGTTTAACCTAACTTGACAACAATTGTTACTTCCATGGTGTATTATTTTGGGGTGTCAGATTATTATGACAATTCTTAGCTACATCCAGGGGTGATTGATATGATGGAGGAAAATATAATTATCATTCCATCATATTGACCATTGACTATGATGAAACACCTTTGATTGATAATGAGGTTCCAAATTTATCTGACTTTAGAATTACAGGAACCTCTCAATATGATGGAAATATTAGAATAATAGATGTATGGAGAGGAATTTCACACAAAAGAGATATTCCACTACGATGAGGACTATAATAATGAGTAAATAGAGATAAAATTAGTTTGGATTGCTATTTATTTCACTGTTATGTAGAGGACCTCTAGTTTGGTTAGATTTTTTATCATGGGGAGGGCCTATATAATAAATTATATATAGAGTACATACAAGGATACTTACATGATTAGATTATTTTTGATAGGGGGAACAATATAATATATTTTCTAATGAGTACATCATTGTTTATTAACTTGGTTACCAGGAGGATATTTTCTTTGTTTGTATGTTTTTTGGTTGGTTTCTTGGGAATAGCCTTTGTGTTGGATTCATTTTATTTTACCACCAAGAGAAGGACCTTCCTGGTTACTGGTTATTGCTCGGATGATAAGGGTAGTACTTTAATTTTGGTTTATATTTTAATTATGAGGAGTACCTTTGTTATAATAATCATTGTGGTTTCCTCTATAATTTTTGGATGAGATATTTCTTTTGGGAGGACCACTATGGTTGGTATATAGATGTCTGTGAGGAGGACCTTGGAAATGGGGGCTCTATGGTGGACATATAGATTTTAATTCTTATACATGACCATTTGGGTGACCAAGATGATTGATGATTCATCAATTTCAAGAGTGAGGGTATCTATGTGATTTTTGTTGTGCATATATTTGGTAGTATATTCTTGATGGGTTCTTCGATGTGGACCTCTATAGGTATTTTTGGCATCTCTAGCTAAAGTGAGACTTACTAAACCAACCGTTGGTGTCTTCCTAGGAAAGATATAAGGATGTTTACCAATGGGGATTTGGATTCATCCATGAGTGACCTTTGAGATATATGGGTTGGTGTTGGTGATATTCATGGTCTCCTAAATAATGGACCTCTCTTGGTCTAGAGAAATGGAGGGCCCTTGGAGGGTCCACCTTCTTGATTTAACTTTATGAATTACCTGAGTGCTGATAACTATAACATCTTCCTTTATCATACCTTGAATATTCAAGGATAAAGTGTTATTATGGTGACCATATTAATTAGTACACCACCTATGTGACTTTGGTGTATCCTCTAAGAAGTAGAGAACATCATCCTATATCTCTACATAATATGTGTGATATGTGTTTCATTACACTAAAGAGAGACTATTGAAGAGGTCTGATGTTTAAATAGGGGAAACTTATTTTCATACTACCTGTTATTGATGGTATGTATTGTGGGAGTTTATATTCTATATTATTGTATGACATTCCTCTTAGGATGGTATGGAAGAATTGAAGTTTTAATATTTTTGAGGGTGTTTACCACTTAGTGTTGAATGGCATGTATTGGATAAAGTATGTGTTAGGATTGAAGGTACGAGACATTTAATGCATCTAAGGCATATATCCAAAGTTCTATATTTTAGTTTTTTAAATAAATCTATGTTCATCCATAATTCCTACCATCCTAGATAAGAAAATTAATTTTTATTAATATATTAAATGGCAATGGAATCTGGATTGATGGGAGAGATCTAATCTATAAAAACACAAAAAGGAACTTTTCAGTGTAGAATCATTTGAAAGATTTCACTATCATTCAATACTTTTCATGGGTAAAGTATTTCTTTCGAAGTTCTCAATTTTCGTTCCATATCATGTTTTCAATCCCATGTTTCATTTGATTGTAGACCCTCATTCTAATGGTGGGAATCCATTTGGGTAAAAAAAAATTATTCTAATTGCATATCATGGTTGAGAGGATGGGAGGCTAAATCATCCCATAAAGGATATTATGGACTAGTTCAGCTATCTCTTATATATTTTAAATTTATTCCTGAAATCCTTCCTTGCGATAATATTGATCACGCATGTCATGAACATGATTTATTAACACCATGCATCAATATAGAAATTTTTATCTATTTTTATTTTTACTATCTATATATATGAGGGGTTATCCACTATACTACCTCATTGGTTAATTAAAATATGGTTTAAATACACTTAGTTTGGATCTCTTGAACTTAACACCAACCAGGGATGTGGAATCTACTGTGGAGTTGGGATCTGATATATGAGAGGTGATTTCTCTATATCCCTATGAAGATAATAAAAAACCATGTAGTTAGTTATAATTAATAGGACATTTCATACCATTTAAGGTTGTTTGAAAATGAATAAGGTGATTTTTTCTAAGGTCATGCGTATGTGAATAAATGTGGTGACTTCTATGGTTGTGTGTCTATGAACAAATGAGGTGATTTTTAAGGTAGTGAAACTCAGAATAATGATTTTACCTTTAGGGTCATGAAACTAAGACCAATATATATTTTAGTTTAATTTCATTAAACAATGACCTATTCTGATATGTTTAAAGTCACATGGAATATATTTGTATATAAAATATACCTACCAATGGTTGTTTTGAGACTTACGCATGATAAACCCCTTTTCCTTCATCCTTTCTGCTGACTAAACTTGAGAGAGTATTGTTGGGGATTACACCTAGAGCTGGCCCATGATATTTTTGTCCCATTTATTGGGAATATGGGTAAGATCATAAATGAAGAAATGTTTTAGGATTACAATTAATAAAATTTCTATTCAAAATATATCATACTTATTTGTAACTTGATAGAGAAGAATATCTGGAAACATGGGTGATGTGAACTAGTGGGGATGATTTGGGACATACACCTAATTTGAATTGTATGGATATTTCATCTAAGATGAGTAAATTGGTATAAGATAGAATTTTCTGGTAGTCTTAAGATAGGGGTCCTCATTATCATTGTAATACAATATTTTTAGCTCCTTGAGGGCCCATTAATTAGGGTGAAAAACAAGTAGGTTATCTCCTATAAGTTTCTCAATTTGAGTTATCAATGTAAATCATGATCAATAGGAGGCATGAAAACCTGAATAGTAGTCTAAACAAGTATGTCTAGTGGATTTAGATGTACCTTTGATGGTAAAAAAATTTCATGGATATGGTGTAGGTGAAATGAGTCCAATTTGATCATTTGGTTGATCAATTTTACCCAAGTGGGTGACATAGAAAAATGAGGGGTGATTATAGAGGAAATAATTTCAATAAAAAAGACCTATCATGAAGTGGGAAACTGGTGTCTAAATATCTCACAATGATGGAATATTAGAAATAGGTTAATATATACTTTTGTTTTAATTAATTTCTCATAAATTTTGATTCAATTTGAGTAGGCGTGGCCTTCCAAAGGCATGAGTGTTTAAGGATTTTCACTGACTAAGATTTATGTTTTAGGAATCTCTTCATGAGGGAAATATATAGAGGTCCTTCAAAAATGATTTTACATGGTCTGTCCTAGGAATATATTATGTGGGTAGGGCACTATCAGAAAATTATTATGCGGGAACACACCTTATTTTCCCAGCTTAAATATAAATCTATATGGGGAAAATTATGAGATTACCTAAGAATAATGCATTACTTCCATAATTTAAACATTACATCTTATAAATAAACACACAATACTAGAACCCAAATGTTTATTATATTTGGTAAGTAGTTACATAAATTTACTATTTCTTAAACATCTCCTAAAAAATTCTTCTCACATAACTTATTCTTAAATATATTACTACATGTAAGTTCTTGGGGAAAAGGGAAAAATAATATCCTGTGAGATCAAATGATCCATAGGGGAAAAATTATCAATGATTCATATAGGGTTATATCATAATCATGTGAGAAAACCTGAACATGTGATAAATTTATTATTAAAGAATATAGATTCATAAATTTTTTCCTTAAGGTACGATGTAAGGAAATATAACCTTAACAAAATCATTATAAAAGTTTAAAATATACCACGGAAAAAAATTATAAAAATGATAATAATTATGAGACCTAGAGTGTAACATAAGAATGTATAACCAACATAAGAATAATTAAATGATTTTTTTGAATGTAGTTAAATGAAATTAGGTCTATTGATGTATTTTTGTACTTGTCACTTAGGTCCACACAGATAGTTCTGAAAATATTTATAAGGCCCATTCATAGAGTATTGAACATATTAATAAGTTCCACATATAGAGTAATGAATATATAAATATGGTCCCTATATAGATCTGTGGACATATAATTAAATTTAACACATAACATTATTATATCACAAGATATAAAACATTACCTAATGAATTTGAGGTTTATATTGTACCCATATAATATATATTGATAAAACATATATATGTCTACCATATTAAGTAAATCATGCATATTTTCACAAAAACCCCTAGAAAGAAAATGGGTTACAAAAAATTTTCAAGTTCCATCATATAAATTCTCATAATTAATCATATTAGTTGATAAAAAAATTCAATCTAAAAAAAAGTATATAATTAGAGTATTTATATAGTCATTAATAAAATAAAACATTATAAATGACAAATCTTTTATATATAAAAAGTAAAATGGAAGCAAAATCCTAACATTATTATCAATATTTTTTTACTTTGTTGTAAAAAAAATTCTAAGTCACTTCAAAAATCATTTTCCCCAAAAAGGGAATTAAGAGGACCTTCAAAAACGTGAAATTAGTCCAAATAATGGAACCCTGAAATGAAATAATGGTAAATATTAATAAATATTGAGTGTATATATATATATATAAGGTTAAAAGGGGTAAAATTACATCCAATCACACACACACTACACATACATATACCAGAAAGGCATGTTATAGACCCCAAAGGGATAACCTGCCAACCAATCCATATTTATTAACATATTAAAGTCCCATAGTCCTAGAATAATATGGCCCAAATACCTCTTATTTTTGAAGGACCATATTTCCTTCTTTCATCGTCATGTATATGGGTATTCACCCCTTTCTTGTATCATGACTGCGTTATTACTTTCCATTGCTATGCCTGTATCACCACCACCAAAGTCAGCGCTAAAACCAATGCCTGCAACATAAATCCATAAAGTGGATTTATATGATTTTAACCCAAGTGTTTTTGGTGGAAGATTCTAGGGATTACCACTAAAGTACCACCCAAACTTCTTGAGTGGAAAATATAAAAGACATAAAATTTAATGAAACACATTTCTAATCATTTTAGGTTGTTTTAAGAAAAACCCACACTGATTAAAGAGTTATAAAACAAAAATTAAAAAATTGATAAAGATAAATGTGAAGAGTACATAATATAATCCATATTTTGATTTCAAAATTTTAAAGCAAAAATATTATAGTAAAAATGAATATATACACATGAGAAATAGATCTACTAGAGAGGATCCACATTTTATTAACAATATATTATCTTTATTAAGAAATAAATCCATAAAAATAATATATTGACTTGAAAACATAATTTATCTAGTGGGAAACATAAAATATCATATAAAATTAAGAAATGGTAGAGTATAATAAAACATATAAGAATATAGTCCCCTAATAGAAAATATTAACCATGGAAAAAGGATTGAATCAAGATAAACCCTAATAACATTGGAAAATTTAAATCAAATTCCCTTAAAAATGAGAACTAAAAATGAAACTTGAAATATAATGATTAAAAATTTAACTGTAATAATATTTTTTAAATTGTTAGAATATACACCATATAAATGAAAGTAGGTGCAAAATGTGAAATTTGTCCCAAAGAATAGAATTTGAGGTGAAAAACTATTACCTTGGCTCTCCGGTTGATTGGATAAACTATAAACTTATATATAATCAATTTTTACTCAATATTAATATATATTAGAATATATTTATTTTATATTAAAACATACATTTATAATTTTTTTATGCATTCATTCATCATCCTTTCTTAAAATTAGTATTTGTGTGTTAATTATCTCATTTGTTCTATGCTAGTTTTGATATGAAGACACTATTATTTGAACATAGATTATGTGTAAAAAACCTAAAAAATAGACATGGTGGTTACATAGGTGTGTTTTATTTATTTCTAAAGTATAATGGAAATTTTACAAAGGTTATGATAATGGTTTATCAAGGGCTGTTAAATTATCTTTTTTTTTGGAATTTCAATTTTATAAAAAGAATTTATTTTTCTAATAAATACAATAATATAAAATTACATTTAAAAATAATGAAACAATTTATTAAATTCCTAATTATTATATCACATAACTATTATTTAATTATTATTATTCATTCATGATGTAAACTTTATGATATAATTTATATAATTAGTAAAAATAACCCAAATAAGAGTAAATTATAACAAATGAATGAATAAGATAATGTTATTGTATAAATATAACATCACCATTATATAAGAATAGTGGTTTAAAATAATTTTATGAAGGTTATAATATTTTTAATAATCTATGTACAACATTATTATGCATATGATAACACTTAAATTTATGACATGAATCTTCTCCTGGAGAGATTCATGGAAAAGAAGGATTGAGGAATCCTTCTTATGACGAGAGGTTATCTAACATGATAGAGGATTATGAGGAATAAAATATTGGAAGGGATTAGAATGGAAATATAATTAAAGGTTATACTTTTATTTGGTACTAGAGTGATCCTTTTATAGGTGATCTTAAGTGGCATTTTCACAAATACCCATTATTTACTGAGTAAGGATTGCAATTTCTTATAAAAAGTGCATCCAAAGTGGAAATATAATTGATATAAGTTAAGGGAAGTATGATAACGACCTCATAAAATAATTTAGAGATAATTATTTATGATATGTTAGAACATTTCCATTTAATTAAATCCTTTGACCTCATGTTACCTTTTATACGGTAATTAAATTTTTACCTCAGTAACTTATTTTCCTGTAAAAAAAATGAAAATGACCTTATTAATAAATTTTTAAAAGATTATTTCATACATCAAATCCATTTTATTGTATAATTTTTTTGAAATTAATAAAAATTTAATTTTAATATAAGAATCCATAACACATTAGACACATTGTTTTAGAAAAATGTATTTTTATACCTAAAAATAAATTTATTATTATTTATTACAATTAAATAAATATTAAAATAATTTTAATTAATTTAAAATTATATATTATCAATAAATTTCATTGAAATTATTTTTTATTAGTTTTTAATTCAACTAATTAAGATAAAAATAAATTATACACATAAAAAAATCATTTGAAAAATATATCTTTTTAACATTAACTAATTATTTTCATAATTATTTAAAATTGATTATTTATTTACTGATAATTAGTCAAGTTTTTTTAATACATTTATATTAAAAACAAACTTTTTCATTTAATTAATTTTTTTCTAAATAGCCTCATTTGGTTTGGTACTATTGAGAGGTGGATGTATTGAATCAGTGGTACACTTTTTTGATTTTTTAATTCACCCCCTTAAGTAGTTAAAGTCTCAATCCATTATCTCTTTTTTAGTTAGCCTCACCGAAATAAAGTTGGAAAAAATGAAAAAAAATAACACCAATATTTAAATGGTTTTACCTTAATTAAAATCCTACTCCTTGTCTTGATTTATCAATATCCTAATCATAGATTATTTACTATAAAACCAAATGGTTACACTTGAGATCTTACTACTCCCATTATTAATAAGGAAAACTATGCTCATGTTCTATAGTCCGACTTGAAATTTAGCTTCATGATACCCACTATATTTTTTTTCATACTAGAAGAAAATATGTCCTTTTTTACCTCTATTACTTCAACACCTCTGAAAAAAATATCTCTCCTCAAGCCTTCTTGATCAATATCTTAATGCATGATACTTATTCAAGAAATTCAATAGACCATGATGATGATCCGATATACTAGTCTTACTCGTATTACCTGATATTTAAGGATATATATATTATTTAGTTCTTCAAATTATTAATCCTAACATGTATTCATCACTTATCTAAGAATTTTGGCTTTAGTGTCTCACTTTTCCCTTTGGAAATGAAGTGTATTGGGTTCTCAAAAATATTCTCATAAATAACAATCATTTCTCATTTTTACTCTATATTTTATATTAATATAATATTTAATAAATATATATGAGTATTATTTCTATACATTAAATATTAAAATTATCCATAATTATCAATGGTGTAATTCTTATTTGTTTTAAATTAGTCAACATAATTCTTTATTTCATTCTGTCATTGATGTTCATTTAAATTCTCAGTCAATTCTTCCAAAAAATTGAGATATTTTTATTTGATAAGAGATCTAAAAAATAACTTGCATTAATTTTTTTTTTAATTTATAATCCCCATGTGCAAGAATTCATGAAGTGTGATGTGGAATTTTATCTTTGAAACATGAAACTCATCACAAAAATCTAATTCTTCCTCAAACAGTCCTTTAATCTCACTCTGAATCCTGATTTCTTTATGATATTTATTTCATGGAAGATAAGTATATGATCATATAATTTAATTTACCATTTCTTCAGAATATTTGGTCGGAGTACGCCAAATTATTTCATCTCAGTGATCTTATAATTTATTCAAGTAAATAACTCATACAAAGTGTGGAAGGGGCCGTAATGAGTCAAACATCATTCTTTTACTGAATTATATACACACTTAAATGATTATTATATAGAGGTGAATTCCTTATATGTAGTCTATATGAATCTGATGCAGATATCAATTATTTTTACATATACTTGAATCAATAATACAAAAAAGTTCTATTACTCACATATAGCTCATACAGAGTCTAGAATAAATCATAAAAAATGTTGCTTTTCTCAAAATCGACTCATAAATGGTCTTATTATTTCACATTTGTAAAATCTACTTGTCCTGAAAGGATGCATATAGAGTCTTCCAATGAATTGTATTAAGTATATGTCATATTTTTAATAACCACGTTAAATTTTATACATTCTTTCATTATACCCAGTGACTTCTTAAAATCTTTATCACCATTTCCAAAGGTTTGTGGAATATTTAATAGTCTTGTTAGCGAATTTCAATTATTCTCAATGCCACTAAAATTTTAAAACCAGTCCTCTAATATTTGGCCTTAAATCTCCCCCTTTATAACTTTACAACTCTCACAAAACTATTATAGAATGTTATTTTCATCCAACGACAAATTTACCAGATTTACTTTAAGATAACCTCCACAATCATAACCTGTTTGGGGATGCTATATTGAATCCATCCAAGTGATATCTCCAAGTAGCATCCTTCACTTTCTCTTTCCATTTTTAATCGTACAAGCTTACTCATATTCTAAATAGAAATTTAAGACACATATTATCACGTTCTTTATATTTTATAAAACCTTACTTTCTTACAACAAATGAAATATTCTCCTAGGATCTTCAATCTCCCCTTTTAAACTATTACCATTACCATAAAACTCCTTTTTCAATAACTTTGTTTGATTGAATTTTTCTCCCCCCTTTTTAAAATTAATTAAAAGGAATATATGGTATGGTATAGTCATTAAAACTACATGTTCTCCACAAATTTTTTACCTATAATTAAAAACTTATCTACTTGTTGAGAGAAGGATGACATCATATATAACTTTGTAGTGATCCATTATCCATTCAACTCTAATATTACTTGGGATAACTTAATGTTTAAAACAATTATAAATAAACCTAGATATATGTGCTATGCATAAACTGGAAATTACATGATCCCATACTCAATTTTCTCATTTTTTTGGCTACTCCAATAGACTTATCATAAATACTTTATAGATTTAACTCATCTCAATAAATAAAACCAAAATTTCAAGTGAAAGTTCTTAAAATCATCCCTAGTATCATAAAACAATACTCCTCCTTTATAAACATATTTTATATAATCAAAACAAGGTTTATAAGCATGATTATAACACCTCATTAGATTATTTGATAGATATTTCCATAAATTAAAGATTCACTTCATGATGATAATTTGATAGCCTCTCTTCTCATTTTTCCCCATCAAGAAATTCACACATTTACTATATATCATGGTAGTTTGTAAACTTCATAATGAAAACCGTTTATTGTAAATAAAACACTAATATAAACACTCCTTTTCATTAATCTTTGAATTACCAATATGTAAGTATATATACACAAATAAATGAGAGAATATGAAGGGACTTCTCAATTATTGAGTTTAAAAAACATGGATAAGAGATTATTATAAACATATATCTCTCATTTATTCCAATATATATATAAGAATAATTCATCACATTTATTTTTATATTATTACCCTTTAAATATTGCATTATCATTTTTCCCTTTTAGTGGATTTTCTTTATCAAATTATCTATCAAGGATACTAAATTTACTAATTCTCACACAATATTCATCAACAAATCTAATTAGGTTTATTTAATGATCATACAAATTATTATATCATGTATAAAGTTTTTTCATTTCTTTCACACCACTTTCAAAAAACCTCTCCTGATCTTGGATCTCATTTTTTTAACTCACTTATTTAACTTTTTTACTAGCATTTATTTTCCCTTAATCTATTTGTTTAGTCATTTATAATTGGGATGTAAAAATATTTAAGAATTGCTACCTACAAAACTTATCTTTCTTGGATCCATCGTATTATTTCCTTGTGGGTTTAGTAAAACATAACTATTATCATTTTAAATTTTATATTTACAGCCATTTGACAAAAAAGGGAACATGTCCTAGTGGGATAGTCCTAGAATTTCCTCCTCCACGGACTTACTAATTACATCTAAAACAAACGTATTCAACGAATCCATATCTATTTGGAGTTTAAATACTTGATAAATAACAAGTCATAGGATTCATTCTCTAAGAATATGTCATCATATATTTAGTAAAGACCCCATTATTTCATTCATATTCTTAGTAAATACATATTATACCAGTAAGAGTTGGATTTATATGAAATAAACCCAAAACACTACCAAAATACTTGAAACATTGGTCTCTTATAATGATTTTATGTTTTCACGTAAAACTATTGTTGTTCTGCTGTTGTAACTAGATCTTGAATTTTTCTAGGTATAATTGGAATCTATGTGATATTTCTATATTAATTTTATTTTATAATAGTGTCTATTATTTGTTTTAATGGAACATACATGGTTATAATTAATTTTATAATATTCATTATTTGAAAAAATAGATTGACCTTGAGATTGATTGAGTGCGGATTTCACATATTTGTTGGAACCATTCTTCTCACCAACACGATAAGTCTTATCTTTTACCAAAATAGACTTGTTGATTTCTTCTCTATTCTTTTAACTCCTTTTTGGAATGAATGAATATAGTTTTTTCTCAGAATTTTATTTTACTTTCATTGTATTAACCTAAAATTTTTATCAATGGAATTTCATTTTTTATAATTATGTCATATAGTATAAAGAACATAAATCACATAGAGAAACCAAAAAAATACAGTATTCTCAGAAAAAAATGTTGAAAAATTAGTCATCAAATAAATCAATAAGAATTCCAAATATTATAGAGGGATAACAAATATGAAATAATATAATAAAAATGTGATAATTTCTATATACTCTATCCACCCGAATGACTGTACTCATGAAATAAGATGTAGAAATAAAACACAATTTTAATAATAAAACATTAAATTTTAAGATGAATGTTTAAATAACAATAATAGAATATATAAGTGAATGAATAATTATTGGGATAAGAGTTATTAATAGGAATTAGTGAACCTATATGACCGTTATAAATCTGACCGTTAGAATAGTAACATGACTATTTAGAATAGTAATATGACCGTTATAATAGTAATCAAACCTATGGAAATGTAAAATAATATTTAGGTATCTTAGAAAATAAAAATATGATATATTTATATCATTGTGCTAGTGAATAAATTTTTTAAAATATAAATTAAGTGTTTGTATTTTTTAAAATTATAAATGTTTTAATTATAATTTTATAATAAATACAATGATTTAAAATAAATTTTATTTACCCAAAATATATTAATAAATAAATATCATGTTTTATTATAATAATAAGATATTTTTACGAGACCATAATAATTTTCTAAATGGTTATAAAATCAATTATAATATTAAAATCAATATTTTTTGAATATATAATTATTTTATTTAAATATTAAATTTCACATATTTAGAAAATTATTTTCATAAATGAGTCAATTTTTTATATCTAAATGTAAAAAAAATTAATTTTTGATATTTTTATAAAATAGTTGAATCTTTGGTGAATAGTGAAATATGGTAATTTATGGTATTTAACATTATAACCAAATGCATTAATTGTTGAGTCCTAGATGATGCAAGCACAAATTATTTTGAACTAAAATGAAATAATTACTATATATTGTCATAATATCCGAAATAATAAATTATTTAATATAATAATAAAAAACATCTCTCTCTTCCACTTGTGAATAATAACCTTCACTAGCCTTTCTCCCCACACAATATATGATTTGGAATATTAAAATATTATTCCCAATTTCCTTCCCAATCCTCTTCTAAAAGAAATAGTGTTTTTGGTATCACTAAAATACTAATTCTATGTGCCTTAATAAAGTCCTCAAGGAGACAAAATTCATGAGGTAAAATTATCCATCTTTCTATTTCAAATTATTTATTTCTTATACATTATCTTAAAATCCATATAAAAAGTTACATGCTAACTCCAGTATCATATATATACTATAGTGTTAGTGTTTTTAATGGAATGTACATCATCAAAACTTTTTTCCTCATTTTATTGTAAAAATGAAAATATCTTCATAATATATCGATTCACCACCTTCATGGACGATGAGTTTTCATTTTCCATTACCACCTTAATGGTTGGTTATAAGACCATTATTATGATGAAATAATATTTTAATATTCAAATTATAACATATTTCATGTTATGGAACTTATATAGATAAATAATATTAAATAATATGAAACTAATTCTTGATGGTTGGAAAAGGCACTAAAATAAACTAAACATTTAGCATTAACATTTTATCAAATGAATCATCCTTAAAACAAAAAGAAAAATGATATATGGGACCACATAAAATTATATAGGTTCATAATTAACTTTTAATTTCACTTCTTATGTACTGTTTCCATTTAAAAAGAACATCCATAAATATACCCAACTAAACTATCCCAGAAACCATGAAACTAACACTCCTTAAATGACAGAATTAATCCTTATAACTCATAAAAATTGATATAAATGAACTTAATATTTAATAATAAATCATATATATGTGAAATTGGGTTTTAATTAACAAATTAATTTATATAATTTAATTATCGAAGACATTAAGTGAAAGTGTTGAAAACATTCAGACATATTACAAGTGATCTCTATGAACCTCCATTTTTTTCCTTTAGATTGCGCTTTCTATATCTTTACCCCAATTTATTTCTTCATAATTCTTATATAATTATCCAAAATTATATTTATATTTTTCAAAATTGTGTAGATATCTCAATTCATATTTCTTTATGCATAAATACATGTTTTAAAACATTCCCTTCTCAATTCATTTCGATAAGCAAACTCGATTAATAGGAAATTATCGATTTCTTACACATTTTTATGTAAAATTCATAATATTTTTTAATCCACCCATATTTTCTAAAATCACTCATTTTATCCTGAAATACCATCTTAGTTAATTTATGGTTTTATAGAAAATATTGTTCTTTTTATCCTCTTTAAGGACTCTTTAATATTTTCCCTTAAATTGCACTAAAGTAACACATTTCTAAAGTTTCCTAAATGATTCTTTTCATGTATTCACTTCAGTTGGAAATCATTATTCATGATATATTCTTATATTCAGTTTATAATTTTCTAATAATTATTTAATCACTTCTTTCATGCATACCATTATGATACTCCCTTTTGGTATGCCTTGTACCAAGATTATGAATCCCATTTCATTCCATGGGTTACCCTTATGATTGTTCATTATGTTTAATTATTAATGTAGAAAAAATATACAGGAACGCGTTTTTATGGGTTTGACTATATAGAAATACAATGAATTGGGAAATTTTTTAGTCTCATGAGATGTTATTTATGATATTTGGGAGTAAACCTGATCGATTATGGGACTTTGTCCACCATGTGATACAATCTTGCCAGTTAGCCTTGACTCTATTTTATGTCATGTTGTACATTGTTGCCACATTCCCATATTTCTATTATCATATTATTAATTATTCTTTATTATATTCCTTTACAATTTTATTCATGTTCCATTCCTTTTATGTTATTATGCTATGCATTCTCACTCATGTGTTATACTTTTTTTCCATGATTATTCCCTTACTAGGATTTTTAGCTCATCCCCTTTATTCAATGTATTCCCCATGTTATCCTATATAGCTATAAGATTTTAGAGGAAGTTAGGATCTAATTATGGAGATTAATAAAATATGTTTTATTCTTGTTTCATGTTTTCTAATTATGTACCTAGTATTCCAAATACACAAGACTTTTCGATATTTGGTTTGAGTTTCATGGATAACTATACCCAAAATCATCTAATAATATTTGTAAAAGGACAAGGTTGTTATAGTTGGTATGAGAGCACGGTCTTGTTATTTTTGGGCATTAAGAATAGAAAAATTTAGTATGAACTCTATAGATAATTCTATCACTATGGATGAACCATATTGAAACTGAGGAAATCATGAGCTAGGATTTACTTTTGATTTATAATTTTATCCTTCTATATTCATAGTAGAAATTTAATATGCTCATTAGCTAAGTATTAAATCCCCATAATTTTAATTTCCTTTTTTAGTTAACAAATGTAGATAGGATAACCTATGAAAATAATCAATGTGGTAGGAAATGTGATGATTTACATAATGAGATTAAAAAATTGATGTGAATGGGATATCGTGACTTCATGAAAGTTTTAGCTCAGTTTAATCTAGTTATGAATAATAACATGAATACTGAAGAACAATAACCTTCTTCTAATAAAGAGAAAGTTTTGGTCATATATTTTATGTGAAAACTCCTCCTATCCTTAGTTGGTATTTTTACCCTCTCTTCACAGAATAATGGATTAACTCCACTGTAAATATATTCTAAATACTCCAATTCTTAGAAGAAGAGAAAGTTGTGTGGAAGTTTATTATTTTTATGGGGAAGCTAATTAGTGGTGGAACCTGATAAAGAAAAAAAAATCAAAATAAGAAGTTGATTCCATGGAATGGGATTGATACAAGAAAATATTTTTCAATAAATATTTTCCATGAAATCTCTGCCTTAACATGGAGGGGGAGTTCCTCAAACTAAAGTAAAAGGAATATGAGTCAATCAGGGTATATGAGAAAAAATTCACAAGGATGGAATGATGCACCTCTCACTTTGTCATGAACACTGAAATGAAGGTTGATCACTTCTTTAGTGGATTAAAGCCAAGTCTATAAAAATACTTGGTGATTTGTGACTTTGAAAACTATGAGGAAATTATCCATTGTTCCATTAAGATTGATAAGGAGATTGGATACTCTTAGTGATCTAATGAGATTGATGATAAAATTATGGAAAATGGGGTTTAATATTGGATGATCTATAGATAAATCCCATGTAGGTAAAAAAACACAGCATGCCACATGTCAAAAGTGTGGGAGGAAGTATCTCGACAACTATTTACAGGGAACCATGAGATGCTTGAAATGTGGAAAAGAGGGGAATTATGATAATAATTTCTAAATGGATATAAATAAGACAAAAAATTTGGAAGAATAAAGTAAGGTTTAGATAAATACTCATCCTGTAGTGTAATTTATAAACTACAAAGAACAATGAAATTATTTGGCTCAATGCCCTAAGCCTAGTGTTAACGGAGAAAATCAACAAAAACAACATCTAAGGGAGTAATGAAGGGTATATTATATCACTATTTTTTAGGGGTATACTGGTAATGATGTGGTGATAGTTATATTGGTTATTACTTCAAGAATAGCAAACATGCTTTTTGATTTTAGTTCTACACATTATATCATATCTTGAAAGTTTAGTATAAATATTCAAATACCACCTTAAAATATGGATGTTGAGTTATCTGTGAGAACAAATAATGTGGAAATTATTTCATCGAAAGTATATGACTCATACACATTAAATTTATGTGGAATAAACCTCCCAGAAAATCTCTTCTTTCTTTCTTTAGTGGATTTTGATACAATATTAGGAATGGATTGGCTATATTTATATAAAGGCCACATCAGTTGTCAGGAAAGGGATATCACTCTTCCCATCCCAAGCCATCCTCAAATTATTTACAATTTTAATGAGGAGGATGAATCTCTTTCGGAATAATAATTTAAATTGTGGATACTATTGAATTGTGATAATGAATATCTATCTCAAATGATTTAGACAAAGGAGAGGATCATTCTTGAAGACATTCCCATTGTGAGGGAATACACTGATGTATTCCCTAAAGAATTTCTTGGAGTGCCTCCTAACCAAGAGTTTGATTTTACAGTAGAAAATATACTAGAATATCTTTCTATATCAAAGAGTATATATTGGATAACCACTATTGAGTTGGAAGAACTAATGAAGTCATTATAAAAGAATCTGGACAAGAGTTTTATATGCCTGAGTGCTTCACTATGGTGTGTACTAGTACTCTTCAACAAAAAGAAGGATGGATCAATGTGCCTCTACATTGATTATCAAGATATTTAAAAATAAATATAAAGAACAAGTATCCCCTACCATGGATAGATGACTGGTTCAATCAACCTTGGGGGGATAAGTATTTCTTCAAGGTAGACCTTTGATCAGGATATCACCAGTTAAAGGTGATAAAGAAAGATATCACAAAGTCTACCTTTTGAACAAGGTATGAACACTATGAGTTTCTAGTTATTCCATTTGGACTCACTAATTCTATATAAATATTCATGAATCAGATAAATCGTGTCTTTAAATATTACCTTGAAAATTTTGGTGTAGTCTTTATAGATGGTATTATAATATTTTCCAAGAGAAAATAGGATCATGAGAAGTATTTGAATACTGAGCTAAAGAATTTATGAAGGGATAAATTTTATGAAAATTATAGAAAATGTGAGTTCTATATAGAGTAATTATATTTCTTGGGGCATGTTATCAATAGAATGGGGATATCAGTTGACCCTTATAAAACAATGGAAATTGAGAAATGACTATGGCCAACATCTGTAATTGAGATTCGTAGTTTCCATGGACTAGTTGGGTGTTACCAATGATTTGTGAAAAACTTATCATGATTTTGAAAACTACTAACCAAGATGAATAAAAAGGGAGTATAGTTTTTATATACTGTTGAATGTTAAGACTACTTTAAAGAGTTTATAAAGAGTCTTATCACTGCACTAGTACGTGCACTATCAAAAAGTGGGAACTGTTTTAGATATACAATGATTCTTAGAAGGTGTTAGGATTTTTAATGATTTAAAAATAAATTGATATATTATTCATCAATGCATCAGAAATATCATGAGAAAAAGTATCCCATACCTAGTTTGGAGTTGGAATATGTGATCCTTCTATTGAAATTTTGGAGACATTATCTCTATTGGGAAAAAAGTGAGATATATAGTAATCCTAAGATCATAAAATATATAACCACATAGAATTATATTGATATGAAACAATAAATATAGTTAGTTACAATCAAGGATTATGACCTCTTAATCTACAACCATCCTAGTAAGGAAAATAAAGTGGAAGAAGCTCTAAGTTGAAAGGATCCTGTAACTTTATTAATGGTGAGAATTGGGAAGGATTTGATCTTTTTATAAATAAAAAGGATGGAAATGGAAATTTTAAGAGAAATAAATTCATATTTCCTTTCTCAAATGATTACTTAACCATTATTTATGTAGAAGACCAAGGATTTTCAAAGAAATGATGTGGAAATTTAGAAAATAGTAGAATATATCAGAAACGGGAAATCCTCGGTGTTCAAAATTCACGTGGAAGGAGTTATAAGACTCGGGTCGTGACTATTTGTACCATAAAATCCTAATATAAAGAAATATATTATGAATTATTGTCATAGGTCAACCTTATCCATACACCATGGGATCATGAATATGTATCGATATCTTTGAGAGAACAATTGGTGGGACAATATGAAGAAAGAAATCATTGAATATACATAAACATGCTTGGTATATAAGAAAATGAAGCATGAAAGAGAAAATTATAAGGGTAGGATAAAACCATTACCCATACCTACATGGAAATAAAAAAACATCACCATATAATTGGCACTAGACTTCTGAATACATCCATAGGAAATAACAAAATATGGGTTATTGTTGATTTTTTTACAAAGATGAATCTCTAAATTGAAATAAGAGTGGATTTCTCACTCGATCACCTTGCAAAGATATACTTCATAGAAGTGGTAGGGCTTCATGGAGTTCCATTATTGATTGCATCTTATCAAGATCTGATATTGACCTTGTTGTTCTCAAGAGTATCTAAGATGATCTAAACACTGAGATGAACTTTATTTTGGCTTATCATCCAAAAAATGATGTCCAATCAGAGCAGACTATTCATACATTGGAAGTTATTTTGAGAGAGTTACTGATGAGCTTAAAAGGTGGATATGACCAAAATCTACCTATGGCCATGTTCTAATTAAACAATAGTTTCCACTAAGGAAACAAAAATGACCCCATATGAACCCCTTTATGGGAAGATATGTTGAATACCTACATACTAGAATGTAGTCAGTGAGCATAAGTTTTTGGGGTCAGAAATGGTCAAAGAAATAGTAGAAAAGGTGAAAACTATTCAACAACACATCATTGTAGCCTAAAGTTGAAAAAAGATCTATGAAGATAATCAGAGATAGGACTTAAAGTTTGAGGTTGGAGACATAGTATCCCTCCATATATCTCCATAGAATAATATCCTGATATTTGAGAAGAATGGAAAGCTAAGTTATAGGTATATCAGACCCTTTGGGATTATTGATCGCATTAGAGTTGTGTCTTATCAACTAGAACATTCACCAGCCATGTATAAATTAAATTATGTATTCAATGATTCCCTATTAAGGAAGTACAAACTAGATCCTTCATATGTACTAATTTCATAGGTGGTACAACTAGAAAATTATCTCTCTTATGATGACCATCTGGTGAAGATCTTAGAAGGTATAGATAAATTTTTATGGAAAAATACTTTTCATCCTGTCAATATACTATGAAGGAATAATAAATATAAATAAGTGACATGGGAACTGGAAGAATTGATTAAGGAGAAGAACCCCCACCATTTTTCACCTTATTTTTTAAAATGAAATTTGAATGGTGAAATTTTATAAAGGGGGAATAATTTAATGACCCAAAATTTTTATCAATGGAATTTCCCTTTGTATAATGATGTCATGTATTATAAATCTCATACATAACACAATGAAAAAAATCATTATTATCATAAATGAATAGTGACACATTAGATAGAAAGTAAAAAAAAATAATTCAAAATATTAAAGCAAGATAATAAATAGATAACAAGAGAATAAGAATGGGATAATTTGGATATGATCAATCCCTTAGAATGATTGTACTCGTGAACAAAGTTATAGAAATAAAACATAATGTTCATAATAAAATACTCATTTTGAAGATAAAATTATAAATATCCTTGAGAAAATATAGAAGTGAATTATTAATTATTAGGATAATTGATATTAATTGGATATAGTGAACCCATATGACCATTCTTAATCTGACCATTGGAATAGTAATCTGACCATTGGAATAACAACATGGTCGTTGGAATAATAACATGGCTATTAGGAATAGTAATATAACTATTATAATATTGAAATCACCAATTGAAATGTAAAATAATATTTAGGTATCTTATAAAATGAAAATATGTTATATTTAGGTCATGGTACTTGTAAATAAAAGTTTGAAAAATTATAAATTAAGTGTTTGTATTTTCATAAAACATAAATGTTTTAATTACACTTTTATAATGAATATTACATTTTAAAATAAATTTTATTTACCTAAAATAGATTTAAAAATTAATATTATGTTTTATTATAATGATAATAAAATTTATGAGACCATATATAATTTTCCAAATGGTCAAAAAATCAGCTTTAACATTAAAATCTGTATTTTTTGAATGAATGAGGATTTTGGTTAAAATTTAATCTTCTTATATTTATAAAATTATTATCATAAAATTAATTCCATTTTTTAAATATATACATCAAAAAAAATTTGGGGTGAATTTTTTGTATTTTTCTAATATAGTTGATTTTTAGTGAATAGTGAAATACGATAATTTACAGTATTTAACATTATAACAAAATACAAGAATTTTTTAATCATTGATGATGTAAGAACCCATTAGTTTGAACTAACATGCACTATTAATGGTATATAGTTACAAGAATCAATACTATTGTTATTCTTGAGCCAAAATAATAAATTATTGAATTTTATAATAAAAAAACCCTCCCCCCTTATAACTACCACCCTCACCACACTTTCTCCTCACAATTTCTGATAATTTTATCATGAAAATATTCTTCCTAATGACCTTCATGATCCTATTACTCATTTCCTATTGTTTCTAGTCTCACCAAAATACGAATTCCAATTTCCTTAAGGTGATTTTCAAGGGGACGACATTCAAGAAGTAAAATCATCCATCTTTCTCTTTAAATTCAGTATTTGTTATTCCTTATACTCAAACCTCTATAAAAAGTTACATGATAACTACAATATCATATATATAAAATAATTTTATTTTTTAATGGAATATCTATCATCAATTTCGTTCTCTTTGCCGTTTATTGTAAAAATAGAAACATCGTCCTTAATAAGTTGATTCACTACCTTCGTGGATGATGAGTTTTCGATTTACATTAACACCTTCAAGGCTAGTTATAAAAGATTTATAATGGTGAAATTAGATTTTAATATGTATATTATAACTTATTTAATTTTATGGAATAAATATATTTAAATAATATTAAGTAATATGAAATAAACTCGTGATTGTTGAAAACACCACCAAAAAAACTAAACATATATCATTAACATATTATCTAATGAATCATCATCATACCAGAAATAAAAATTATATATAGAGCAATTTAAACTTATTTAGGTGAATAAATACCATATAATTTAACTTCATGAGAATTATTATCATTTTACAAGAGCATCCATAAATATACACAGGTGAACTGACCATGAAACCATGAAATGAATGCTCATATAACAATAAAATTAATCTTTATAACTAATAAAAATGGACATAAATGAACTAAATGAAATTATAATAAATTAAATATTTGTGTAAGATTTTTTAAATTAATTAATTAATGGATCTAATTTGATTATACAGGGCATTAAGTGCATGTTCAGAACACATTCATGCATAAGGTAAGGGATCTATGCAAACCACCATTTTTTCCTTTGGGTTACTCTTTCAATCTATTTAACCCATTTTATTTCTTAATTTTATTATATAATTATAGAAAATTCTATTTATTTGTTCAAAAAATGTGTATATATCCTAATTAATCTTTCTTTGATGGATAAATATATTTTTTAAATGGTCATCTTCTCAATTCCTCTCGATAAGCAAACCTGATTAAAGGGAGATTCTCCATTTCATAACCATTTTAAAGTACACTCCATAAAATAGTTCTATCCACCCTTATTTTAAACAATAACTCATTTTATCATGAAAAATAGTTTTGTTTAATTTATGGTTTTATTGGAATAATTATTCCTTTATCCTCTTTAATAATTCTTTAATCTTTTCCCTTAACCCACACTAAAGTGGCATGTTTTTAAAGTCTCCTAAACACTATTTTTCATGTATTCACTTCTATTGAGAGTTATTATTCATGATATATTATTATTTTCACTTTATAATTTTTCAATAATGATTTAATATCCTCTTTCATGTATACAATTATGATACAGCCTTTGGTTATTCCTTATGATATGATGACAAAACCCATTTCGTTCTATGGGTAACCCATATGTTTAATCCATATGTTTAATTATTAATGTGGAACACATATGCATAAATATGTTATGATGGGTGGGATCAGATAGTGATCCAATGAATTGAGAAATTTTTTAGTATCATGAGACCTTATTTATGGGAATAGGGAGTAAACCTAATCCATTATGTGACTTTTTCCACCATGTGATAATGTCTTGGAAGGTAGCCTTGAATCATATTTATGTCATGTTGTATGTTGATACCACTTTCCAATATTTATATGATAATATGATTCCATGTTATGTTGGATATTCCACTAAATGTTTATTCATTTTCCTTGCCTTTTATGTTATTTTGTTATTTCCTTTGTGTCATGTGGTATACTTATTTTCCATGATTATTCCATTACTGGATTTTTTAGCTCATCCCTTTTTGTCTTTGTATTCCCCAGGTTGTCCTATACATTTGTAGGGTCTCAAAGGAAGTTAGGAGACTATAATTGATATTAATAAAATATGTTTTATTCTAGTTTAATTTTTTATAATTATGTACCTTGTCTTCTAAATACACTAATCTTTTCTTTCCTTGGTTTTTATTTCATGGATAATTATGCTCAAAATCGTGT
The DNA here is from genome assembly GCA_963277665.1 of Viscum album. Taxonomy (NCBI): domain Eukaryota; kingdom Viridiplantae; phylum Streptophyta; class Magnoliopsida; order Santalales; family Viscaceae; genus Viscum; species Viscum album. The sequence goes on from OY728166.1 coordinate 577,307,723, forward strand.
AATAATATGTGTAAAAGGAAATAGTTTCTATATTCAATACTTATTTTTATTCAATATCTCTTACTATGTTTTCCCCCTCAAAAAAGTTATTATATATTTCCTGATGTCATCAATTTATACCGCATGTTTCATGAACAACTCACATTTTACCTAAAATATTTTATATTTTTAAATCATTGAATTTCTCTTCTATGTCTTGAGATATGTATTTCTTTCAATTCATGATTTTAACTCATTTTTAAGCCTATATTCTATCTGTATCCTTTGAAATTTATCTCTATCACTACATAAAGTATCTAAACCTTTTCCAATAGTAGCCATAATATATACACAATCTTAAAATTGACTATTGGATGACGAGTCTTCTTGGCCCTTATTGCTGATTAAATTTATCCTCCTACTGCTAGATTATTTCTTCTTAAAATCACACAATTTTTTCTTAAGAGATTTATCATCTTCCTCACTAGATATATATTCTTAGGCCTTATTCCTTATCCAATTAATATAAAACATTCCAATGATATTTAAATTTCAACACCTTTTTTGTTATTTTCATTTCTATTTCTTATTTACCTATATGAACTTGTTTGAATAAAGAGAAATTTTTTATTAAAGTATTAATCATAATCCAAATTATTATAATTACATGATTTTATATCTTCTTCCTCTTTTATTATGTCCTTTAATGTGGCCTCAAAGTCTATCTCATAATTTTATTTATTCTTGAAAGCTAGTGATTTTCTCATTTAATAGTATATAAGGTTATTATATTCATTATCCATTCAATGGTATTATATATCTCATAAAACTAAAATTTTAGAATCAAATATATCAAGAAGAATCATCATTCTCTTCTTAATAACAGTACAATAATCCCTCTTTAAACCAATTCCTCAAATATTTCTGAAAATCTCATTGAATTTTGTAAATTAGTCACCAAAAGTTTCATCAGCATCCTTTTTAATATCCTCAAATAAAATCCTCTAAAAATTTAATTTGACTTCCTTAACCTTTATATTCCCCAATAATTTCCCTATATTTTTTTCTAACTTTATATTAGTTTCATGAACCTTTAATTTTTTATACATCATTTTTGAAAGAGACATCAAAATTGAATTTTGAAACTTTACATCCCCATTCATATTTTTTTATAAATAATGAAATTAAATCCACCTTCAAAAATGGACAGAGATCAAACTGTTGTTTCTTCTCTTACTTCTAAGATAAGTGATAGGAAATCGGTAACCATCATATTGCTATATTTATGGTTTTTCTTTACTTATAAATTAGGTACACCCATATTTTTCATAGAATTTAAATTATCTTATTATAATAACTTCTTACATCTTTTAGAGGGAATTTTTATTAGCTATGACAAAACTTATAGAGACATGGCTGGTTAAGTACTACTGAGATGGGGAGAATCCGTGGTTCAATTTTAAAAATTTATTATTTTAGTTGAAAATATTATTCCATTTAAACTCTCAATCCCTTATATCTTATTTTACTCAGCCTCAACTGAATAAAAATATTAATAAATAATAAAAGAACACCAAAATTTACGAGGTTTGAACTTATTATCCAAATACTTTCTGTGATTGGTTGGTCACACCAATAAAGGATTCACTACTATAAACCCAATTGTTAACACTAAGGATCATCCTGATCCCATCAGTTCCCAATATACTCATATTATAGATTCCCATTAAAAATTACTACTTCCCACTACCAAATAAATTTTTTTTCATACAAGAAAAATAAATATATCTATTTTGTTCCTAATTACCTCATCACCTTTTAAAAGTACATATCTCCCCTAAATAATTATAGATCAACAGATCAACACATGTTTCTTCTTTAATAACTTTTGTAGCTAATGATAATGATCATATCTACATTTATTAATCATCTTATCAAGATCATTAGTGATATGGATCTTCATTTTTTACTTTAATTATTGAGAAAAGAAGTTCTTCTTATTTTCTTAAAGAAAACTCATATTTGGTTTCCCACTCTTCTCTTCAATACGACAGTGTATTGGGTTCTCATAATCTTCTAACAAACTATATACCCGTATCTTTCTTCTCCTATAAATTTTATATTTATAGAATATTTCGTGAATATAATTAAATATTATTTAAATTATTTAAAAATAGAAATAATCTATGATTCTAAATACTATAATAATTATTGGTTTTAAATCAGTTAAAAAAATAAATCATTTCATTCAATCATTCAAAATAATTTAAATTCTTGGTTAATTATCCAAAAAGTTTAAAGATAGTTGAATCTTATAAAAGTTCCTAAAAATCCACATCTTTAAAATCTTTTTAATTTCTCATCCACATGTGAATGAACACATACAAAAAGGACTAGAACTTTCCCATTGAAAATTGGAGCTCGTCTCAAACTCTAGCTTCTTCATCTGCTAGTCTTTTAATTTGAGCATGAGTCACAAACTATTTATTAATGATATTTAATTCCATTAATATTAACATAGAATATTCTGATTTAATTTACAATTTCTTCATAATATTATTTTTGAGTATCTCAAATTATTTTATATCACTGATCATATAATTTCACTAATCTCATGACTAAGACTTTGTTTCATAGATTCTTCAACCACTCATACATTTTTCATCAATTTAATTACAATCAACTTTAAATAACTATGAAACCTAGCTTAATTAACTATATATATTCTGTAATACTTTGATGTAGAGTTAAATGATTCTTATACAGACTAGAATAAATCATATACATATCACCTCTAATCATGTATAAATTTCATGAATTACTGAATGACTTGTACACAAATGTCCCTATACTTAGAATTTAATCATATAGAGTTACAGAATGAAACATATATAGATTTTACATTGTCTTTACATGAATAAAATAGAGTCTTCCAAAGAATTGTACGGAGAGTCTTTTACTTTATTTCATTAATCTCAGATTGTTCTTAAACATTTTTAAAACTATTACTAAAGAATTTCAACATATTGAATACTCATTTATGATTATTTCAAGTTTACAAACAACCATTCAAGTTTAAAAACTAATATTTCTATGTTTGGAATTCAATCTCCCCAATAGATAACATCTCAAATTTTAGAAAACTATTATAGATAGTTATTTTCATTCAACTACACATTTTCTGGATTTAATTAAATATTAGTTCCACAATCATCACATGTTTTAATTTACTACGTTGAATATTTCCATAGGATATCTCCAACTAAGAACCACCTCCTTCATTTTATATTTATAATATAACCAAATCAATCATATTCCCAAAACATATTCCCAACACATGTTGACACCTTACTCATATTTTATGAAACCTTATCTATTAAAAAAAATACTATCTTTATTTGGGGAATTGACGTTATTTAGAAGTATATTTTTTTTAAAAGACCAAATGTATAAAAATAAAAATAATAAGGAATATATATATATATTAAAATATATTTTATTTAGTTAATAATTACATGTTTATATCATCCTAACTTATACTTATAGAACCCTACATGACTATTGTATAAGACCTTAAGATAAGAAATTAAATGGTGGCCATCAACATTGGTGGCTGTTAACAATGGTGATTGTATTAACATAGAACTATTTGTGATTTCCTTTTCCATGAAATTCTACCATTGATTATTTATCTCAATACATACATATATAATTTTATCTCAGATTTTTTGTAGGTAAAACCATATAGATTCAACCTTCTTTAGAGGATAAAAAATTATCCTCATAAAAAAGACTTATACTTATTGATTTCATCTCTTCTAATTTATAAATTTATTTTATAATGAGGATTCTTATGTTTATACCCACTAATAAATCAAAGATTTTATAAAAAACACATTTTAATCAAATACTATTTTTTATTTATCAATATACTTAATATAATTTACAATGATGGTCTAAACTACCATATAAGCTCAGTTAACATATGATATATATGGCCATATATTCCTAATAAAAATATTAAATTCTTATATATAACCATACACACTGAAAACATTTCTCATTTCATTATATTATTTCTTTTAATGATGTTTACCGAATTCCTAATTTGTTTATATTCATTCCATTTTTATTATTATTAGTATGCTCTTCAAAGAATATCAAGATGAGGAATACTTCAATATTTTTGTATTTTTCTGCAACTATGATTTGATTCATTTTGAACTTCTTATAATTATGATTTATTCACATATATTTTAATTTATTTCATTTTTTATTATAAATTTTTACCATAATGAATCAAATAAATGTGCATTTTCCCCTAATGTTGTGTGTATAAAAAGCGATCATAGGTTAAAAAGAAATTTAACACTATATGTTTGGGGTGTCACATAATAACCCCTTTAAATAATTCCACCCCAAAATTATATTACTCATTCCAAAAATGAAATTATATTATTCTTATTTCATGTGCAGGATCCCACATATCTTCCCAAACATCTTATTTCACCATATAAATTTAAACATATGATTGTTCTTATTTTATAACACTATCTCTACTATAAAATATATTCACTAGTTTTTACTTATAAGAGTGATCTTGTCCTAATTTAATGACATTTTATTTTATTACATTTTGAAGGTTTGGTATATTATTCTTTTAAAGGGATACTTGGAACATATTATAAACCAAAGGGAGGTATGATGGAAGTGTTAAGTGATAAGCTACCATCCCTATATGATCAAGAATATTTATAGGACTAATGTATCATAGGATTAGCTTTCCCTTCTTCCAAAATCTCCTAACTTATTTATAAGTACATATTCACTGGAATAATTTATCACTAACTTCATGTTCTAGATCTCATGAAATATGTAACGCCCCGACCCTAGTTACCCATTGTCGGTGCATTATTACATAACATTGGCATGATCACAAGAGATCAAGTCTCGAAAGACCGATATGTTTATTATTCTTGGAAGTAATAGATACATACATATGTTTTACATTACATCATGAAATAAAAAAACAAAAATATTGTTACCCATTTTAACACACTCATATCCCTTAGACTATCCCTGTAGATAAATTATAACATACTTCTTCACATCCTAGGAAAAAGAAAACATAAGAATGGGTTGAGCTTAGATGCTCAGTAAGTATAACAGTATAGATAAAACATTCATAAATATGCATAAACATTTAAGGCAATGTATAAGACTATAACACAAGCCTTTTAAACTTGAAATTAAGCATAATATGGAAAAGATAAATCAAATAATTCCATTTACTTATTCCCATGGATATTCTACTAGTTGAATAATCAAATGTAATATCAATATCTAATTTCATAATGATGGAATGAAAAATTCCGGACATCATAACTACATAGTCAAGGCCTCATGCCAAGAATACAAATAATATTTTGTTAAATCCTTGTTCCAATATAGTAGTTTGCCTCATAAGACCTACTCATGCATCATGGAGCTATAGAGGGCTCTATGCATCACTTACTAAGTTCAATGCATTCCTCATATGAAAAGGTTGAAAAATAACATAAACATTCCTATTAAAACTAGCATACAAAATGTAAATACTTTAAGTATATTCCATGAATGTTATACAAATAACACATCCATAGTAAATCAAATAAAAAAAACATAAATTAATATTGAAGATTGTATCATAATAAATCAACTTCAAACAAGTGTAAAATCCATTAATGGATGTTGACATAGATGAAATCAAAACTATTTGAGAGAAATATCTCTTTCTATTTTGAAATCATTTAAAAGTCACATAATTAAAAAGAAAACATTTATTTCGAAAATATTATTATAAGATTGTAAGGTATGATTTGAAGGTGTTATAATGGAGGAAAATGTCTTCACCCGCTGTATAAGTTAAAAAACATTCTTTCCTTAATTTTTCAAAAATGTTATAAAGGACCTTTTTTGGAAAATGACGGAAGGATTCCTTTAAAAAAAATTTATAAAAAGTAAAACAATGGTATAAATGACTTTTTACATATTCTAGGAAATTTTAAAAAATGTTTTGAAATACATTTTTAAGAAACATGGATGTGGATGATAAGTATGTCCCAGTAGATACTTATGCATAAACAACCTCAGAAAATAAAGAGATTGTAAAATTAACCCTTACCTTGTACTTTTCCTTGGTTGAGGGTACGTTAAACTTATGTATAATAGTTAAATCATTGTTATAAATTTATAAAAGAACCACATACATAAATATGATATAATATATGATCTTCTAATATTGATTTGTTAATAATATTTCAGTAATATCATTGTTTCAGGTGTTAACTGATTCGTTTTCCATTATATGTTTTGTTACGTTAGTCATGTTTTATATGGATAGGATTAATTTTATTCATATCCTTAATGATATAAAGTTCTTAAAAATTATTTTGATCATAAAATGAAAATTATTATTGAATGGTTATGATGGGGAATGAATATCATCGTGTATGTGGAGACGGTAATCTGTACATACGCACAAGGGAAAATGTCATCTATTAAGGGTGAAATAGTATGTAATTGGATATTATATCATATATAAATAATAATTAACATGTTTTATTTATTATTTACATCAATTATACTCATTATTATACCCATACAAATAATGAAGTGTTGAATAACAAACTACACCATGACGTGGAGACGGTAAGCCGTATGTATGCACGTATGGTGACTTTGTTATTCATAGGATGGATTGAATAATGAATATAATTGTACCATATTTATAATAACATCACAATATTTAAAAGGTACTTTATTTTTCATTATGGTATAGAAACAACAAAGAAATAGGAAGTGGAAGAAGAAAAGAACTTTGAAAGAGGTGGCGAAATTATTACATCTTATTCGGGTTCTTCCTTTTGATTTGATCAAAAGGGCCCCTAAGGTTGGTTTTATGATAAAATTAAGGACTCTAGGTTGAAGTGAGGGTAGTTGGGAAGATATTTGAGTTGGGTTTTGTTGAACCAAATGGATTTGGAGGTGTGATTTTGAGAGAAGGTTAAGTACCCTTTTATAAGAGAGGTGAGGGTCACTTTAAGAAAAGTTTGAAATATTATTTGATTATAAAATCATTTTCGATTTATAATGGCTCCAAATGGACTTATTTTTAGGATAAGGTGAGGATGGGTCTAAATCATCTCAAAAAATAGGTTTTAGACAAGTTTATGTCACCATATTAACCTTATCTTTTAGATTTAACTCTTAGTTAAATAGTTTAACTTTTACAATGTTTTCTTGTATTTTTATATTACATGGTTAATAAAATTACTATAAAATGTAAAGAGAACCTAAATTGGTTCATTAATGACATATATATCATTATATAAGTTCTTTTTTTAATCCTTATATTTTTAGGAATGTTATATCATTTAATAATATTGTATTTGTTTTAAAAACTCATTTTTGTCAATTTTGACACTATTTAGTATTTGGATTTTGTGAATGTCAAAAAAACTTTATTACTTAAAAAAATACTTTAAATCAATTCTATCATGTCATATTAACCTAGATAATTTGTCTAATTCTTAAAAAGTCTCAATTTACATTTATTTGGATATTTATAATATCAATTATTTTAATCTTTCATTAATAAGGTAATTACTACATCCTCATTGTGTCAAAAATAAATTTAATTATTTAATGTCTAAAAATCATAAATAAAATATCACAATATAGGAAATATTTTAGAATTTTTAATGAATATTTACATTCTAATTTATCTTATGTATAACCCTATATTAAAAATGGTTTATTTATTAAAATATCAATCTTACACTTTTAACTTTTCTTTAAATAAAATAATAATAAATGTCAAAATATAATAAAAGTGGATAAAATAGGATCATATTATATTCATAATTTTGAATTTGGTCAAAAAACACTTATCTAACAGAATTGGGACATGTGTTAGGGTAATTATAATTTCATTTTCACCTTTAATTATCCTATTTTCTTTTAACCGTGATAAATAAAATTCAAAAGATACTATTCACCAAAAATTATTTTCATCCTATTGAACCGCATTTTACTTACTGATGTCAACTATGTCTCTCATATTTTTGAAATTCAATTCACAGAATTGGTAAAATTACGTTTTATGAAAATTTTCAAATGTGCTCAGATGGTGGATAGAAGAAGTTAAATGGTTCAATAGAATTTTATATATCTAATTTTATTATAAATAACTCCAATGAATTACATTGAACTAATATAGGTATTATTTATCTATTTTCAATTTAAAATAAATTTAAATAAAAATAACAATTATTTAAATAAAAATCGGTTTTAAACAATAACGTAGTGTTTTTTCACCATTCATCAAAAATGAAAGTTTTCAAAAAAATACCCAAAATTTACCCTTAACTAATTTTTATATTCCAAATCCAAAAATGAAGTCCATTTTGAAAAATAAAATATATAAAAATTTAAAAAGTAGGTATTATTATTCATAACAGCTTGTTTGATTGGTCGTGGTGTGCTAGAACTCAAAGTTGTGGACAACGCAAGCTATTGAATTATTCAAAGAGAAGAGTACCATGGAAGCTTGAGGTGTTACATTATTATATCCCTCCAATAATTCTATCCTCAAAATTTCTAAAATATTATTACATAAAGAAATTTGAGTGGTTCTTCATCATAATTTCCTCGGGTTCCCATGTTGCCTCTTACATCTTATGGATTCTGCATAGAACTTTTACCAGACGAGTCATTCAGTTTCTCAACACTTGTTATCTGGTATCAGGAATCTTGACAGGCTCCTCACAATTAGATAGATCGGGTTTCAGTTATATTTCTTCATAGGTAAGTACAATCATTGGTTCAGGCATTTATTTTCTCAACAGTGATATGTGGGACAAATCATGAACTTTGGAGAGACTTGGAGGCATTTCCAAACAGTATGCAACAACTCCAATTAGTTCTAGAATTTCTAAAGGTCTAATATACCTAAGACTTAATTTACCCTTCTTACCGAATCTTATAATTCCCTTCCATAGAGATACCATCAAAAAAACATGATCTCATACTTGAAATTACAAATCCTTCCTTCAATTATCGGTATATATATTTTGCCTACTTTGAGTTTCATTGATGTGGGTTTGGATAATCTTTACATTTTCTATTGTTTTCTCAAGAAGTTTTGAGCCTACAAGTTTTCTTTCACCAACATCATCCTAAAAAGTTGGTGTGCGACTTCCATTTCCATATAACACTTTATATGGTGCCATATGAATACTTAAATGGAAAGTATTGTTATAGGAAAATTCTTATATAGGTAAATATTGATCTCATATACCTTGAATATCTAGTGAGAAAGATCTCCACATTTATTCTAAAGTTTTAATAGTCTTTTTCGATTTTCCATCAGTTTGAGGGTGGTAGGTAGTGCTTAAACAGAGTTCAATATCTAGGGCTTTCTGAAAACATTTTCATAATCTGGATGTGAAACAAGGATTATGATCAGAAAGAATCGATAGGGGTATACCATGAAATCTTACAAATTAATTAATATATAGTCTTTCTAAACGTTCAAGTGGTAAATATTCTCTTATATCAAGAAAATTTGTTGACTTGGTAAGATGATTAACAATGACCCATATTGCATCATCCCTTTAAGGAGTATTTTGGATCCCCATGAAAAATTCCATCGTAATATCATCCCATTTCCACTCAGGTATGGGAAGAGGTTTCATGACACCTCCAGGATGTTGTCTTCCAACCTTCAGCTATTGAAAAACCCTACATCTTGACACATAATCAGCAATACCCCTCTTCATATTGTTCCACAAAAATTATCCTTCAAATATCTATACATATTAGTGCTACCAGGGAGTATAAAGAAATTGGAGCTATGAGCATCATCCGAAAATTTCTTTTTTAGATCAGGTATGTCAGGAACACAAAGTCTCTTCCAAAATTTCAAAATTTCATCTTCATATACGAAGTCGATCAATCTCCCATAATTCACAGCTTTAATTTTCTTTTGAAACTCCTCATCATTAGTTTGAGAAATATTTATCCTTTCTAGTAAATATAGATTGACAACTATTTAAAATATTATCGATGTTTCACCTTCCATGATTATTCCCATATCCATGTTTACTAGATCCATGAACATAAGATCTTCTTCAACTCTTGTCTTATATAGAACTCCATGATCCTTTTTAGTCAAAGTATATGTCACCTTTTTCCTTCCCAGGGCGGTATTATATAGTTCAATCATAATCTTTGAGTAGCTCGAGCCATCGCCTTTGCCTCATGTTTGAGTTCTTTCTATGAGGAAATATACTTCAAACTATTGTGATTGTTATATATCTCACATTTTTCACCATAGAGGTATCATCTCCATATCTTCAAAAGAAAATATTATATATGCTTAATCAAGATCATGTGTAGGATAGTTTTGTTCATGATGTTTTATTTGTTGTTATACATAAGAAACAACTCTATCATTCTGAATAAGGACCCAACCAATTCATTTATTTAAAGCATATATATTAATAACAAACCCATCATTCCCTGATGGTAGAGTCAAGATATAAGAATTGAATAATATTCTCTTCAGTTCTTCAAAAAATTATTCACACTATTTTTTCCAAAAAAATTTAACCCTTTTACGTGTGATCTTGGTTAATGGGTTTGCCAATCATGAAAAATTCAGGATGAAATGCCAATAATAACCTACTAAACCAATAAAACTACATACATTAGTTATAATTGTCGGTGCTGGGAATACATGTATTTCTATTATCATAGAAGGATCAATAGAGATTCCATCCTTAGAGATAATATGACCAAGAAAATAATTCTTCTGAAGAGATAATTCACACTTCCTAAACTTCTCATATAATGCATTCCTTATAAGAGTCTTTAGAATAGTGAACAAATGATTTTCATGATCTTCAAATCTTTTGGAGTATAACATGGTATCATCAATAAATACCACTAAAAATTCATCAAGATATTCCTTGAAAACTATTTTCATTAGATCCCTAAAAACAGAGGGTGCATTAGTCAGTCCAAAAGGTATTACTGTAAACTCATAATGCTCATACCTGGTTTGAAATGTTGACTTTGGAACGTATTCTTTCTTCATGCACATCTGATGATTTACAGATCGATGGTCTATATTTGAAAAATATTGAGCTCTATGAATTTGATCAAATAAATCATCAATGTGAGGTAGGAGATACTTGTTTTTTATATTTATAACATTTATCTCCCTATAGTCAATACACAACCTCATAGATCTATATTTCTTCTTAATAAAAAGGACAAGGACTCCCCATGGAGAAACCCCAGGGAGAATAAATCCTTTATTACCCAATTACTTTTTTGGTTGCTTTAGTTCCACTAAATCCACAATAGCCATTCTATAAGGGGTCTTCAATATGGTCCTTCAACAGGAATTAAATCAATGGAAAACTCAATTTCTCATAATGGAGGATGTCTAGATAAATCTTCTGGAAACACATCAAAATATTCTTGCACAATAGTTATTTCTCTATTTGAACATTCATTTCCTCACCCATAGTTATTTCAATATCTTCCTCCCTAATAATTGAATTTAATAGAGCGGCTATGGGTGGATCTAGATGAGAATCAGATGGTGTTGTTTCTCCTCTAAATATAAGGTATTCTTTATCATCATCAAAAATTGTAACCTCCTTCTTATTATAATAAATTTTTACATCATGATCTGAAATCCAATCCATACCATGGATTATATAAAATTCAATCATGGGTATGGCGATGAGATCAGCAGATAAAGCACATTTATATGCCATAATGGCAACTGATTCACAAAACTTTGTTACAATGATAATTCCCTTTGGTTTTTTGAGTAAAAACTCCCTTGTTAAATCAAATTGGAAATATCTGATTTTCTTGTAAAACTAGGAAGATATGAAAGAATGTGATGATTCAGAATCAAATAAAGCATTGCCTAAATTTTGGGAAACGATTAATGTACCTTCCACCACGTCATTCGGAACTTCAACCTCTATAGTTGTGATCACATAATATTTTCCTTGATCCCTTTTCCTTTTTCGAGGTAAGTTTCCTTGAGGCTAAAGAAATTCATTTTAATAGTGCCCTATTTCATTACAACAGAAGCATTCAACATTGAAAGCTCTTTCTTCCCTTTGGAATAACGGGTTTGGTGGCCTTTAATCCACACTTGTAACGGTCTCCCATTCCCTTCAGGAAAGTACCTGGGTGTTTCTTACCTCATTTATTGAAGGGTTTAAATTCAACTTTTCCCTTATTCCCTTTATTTAAATTTCTAGAGTGTTCAGCAGATCTATTCTTCTCCTACTTTTCTTTAATGTCGTAAGACTAGGGAATTCTTTTTCTATATTGATAGCACATGAGACTATATATTCGTATGATAAGAAGGATTGTTATTCTAATTCTCGATGGAGAAATTGTTTTAACCCATCAAATAATCGATCAATATTACTCCTTGGGTCAAGTATATAATCTGCAGCATGCCATGCTAACCATGTAATTTTAGCCTTATACTTTGCGACATTCTCATCCTCCTTTTGCTGAAGACTCTGAAATTTCCTTTCTATATTCACTCGATGGTCACGAGGAAAGTATTTTTATCAAAAAAACTCCTTAAACTTTATCCATTCCATATTTTGTACTTCATCATCTTCATTTTTGTTTTGAATCAATGACCACCATTGAATTGAATCTCCTATGAGGCGATAAACTACCATGACAACTTTTTTCCTTTTGATACTCCCCAATGAACGAAATATTTTCTATATGAAACTTATCCATTGTTCAGCTACAAATGGATTTTTAGTCCCATTGAATTTTGGTGGTTGTTGCCTCATGAGTTTGTCTAACATTGATCTTCCGCATTGTGGATCAGGGTGCTTCATACGGGTAGGGTTATTATTCATTTTATGAGTCAGTTTTCCAAGTATGGTTATATGTTGTTTAACACTAGTTGCATCACCAGATCCACTATAATTATCTTGAGTAGGAGGTCAATCCCTACATGGATTACGTGCATTGGTACAGTTTCCATTCCTTATACTAGGTTCCATTTATAAATAATGGCATAAACAAGATTATTTTATGAATCACAATACATAATTCCAAACTCTTAAAATACCAAACATAAATTAGACATTTTATGCATATAATCCAGATTCGGTGCATTATTACATAACATTGGAATGATCACAAGAGATCAAGTCTCAAAAGACTGATTAGTTTAGTTTCCTTGGAAGTATTAGATAAAAACAAAAGTTTAACATTATATCATTAAAATAAAAAAATAAAAAAATTCCCCCTTTGAACACAGTCATATCCCTTATCTTATCCCTATAGGTCAATCATAATATACATATTCACATCCTGGGAAAAATAAAACATAATAAAATGGTGAGATCAGGTTCTTAGTAAGGATAACAATATAGTAGAAAATTTCATAAATAAGAATAAATATTTAAGGAAATTTATAAGACTAAAACACAAGACTTTTAAAATTAAAATTCAGAATAATATGGAAAAAATAAATCAAATAATGATACTTAATTATTCACATGGATATTCTACTAGTCGAATAATTACATGTAATATCAATAGCTAATTTCATAATGATGGGATGGATAATACTGGACATCATAACCACATAGTCAAGGCCTCGTGCCAAGACTAAAAATAATATTTTGTCAAATTCTTATGCCAAGACACTTGTTTGTATCATTGGACCTTCTGATGTATCGAGGAGATATGGCGGTCTCCACCTGTCACTTTCTAAGTTCAATGCATTCCTCATATGAAAAGTTTTTAACATAACATAAACATTTGTATTAAAACTAGAATACAAAATCTTAATACATTAATCATAAACCATGAATGATATAAAAATTACACATCCACATTCAATAATATCACAAAAACTTTAATACAATATGGAATATTGTATCATAATAAATCAACTTAAAACAAGTCTAAAATCCATCAAAGGATGTTGACATAGATGAAAGAAAAACTATTTAAGAGAAATATATATTTCTATTTTGAAATCATATAAAAGTCACATAATTATAAAATAAAACATTTTTAAAAAAAATATTCTTATAATATTTTAAGAGAAGATTTGAAGGTGTTATAACGGTGAAAAATAGCTACACCGTCTGTATAATTTTAAAAAAAATTCTTACCTTAATTTGTCGAAAAGGTCATAAAGTACCTTGTTTTGAAAATGACAGAAAGATTCCTTTCCAAACATTTTATAACAATTCAAAAAAGGGTATAAATGGATTTAACCCATATTCTAGTAAATAGTAATTTTTTCGAAATACATTTTTAAGTAACATGGATGTGTATGATAGAGAAGTCCCAGTATATACTTACGTATTAACAACCTTGAATAATAAAGATATTGTAAAATTAACCCATACCATGTAATTTTCCTTGGTCGAGGGTACGTTAAACTCATTTATAATAGTTAAATCATTATTATTAAATTATACAAGAACCACATACATAAATATGATATCATATATGATCTTCTAATATTGATTTGATAATAATATTTCAGTAGTATCATTATTTTAGGTTTTAACTGATTCATTTTCCTTTATATGTGATTCTACATAATCCATGTTTTTTTATAGATAGGATTTATTTTATTCATATAAAAAATTATATTAAGTTCTTAAACATTATTTTTAATTATAAAATGAAAATTATTCTTGAATGGTTATGACGGGGAATGAATCTCATCCCATTTGTGGAGATGGTAATCCATACGTACGTACAAGAAACAATATAATTATATTGATGGTGAAATCATATGTAATTTGATTTTATATCATATATACTGAATCATTAACATGTTATATTTATTATTTACATCACTTATACTCATTATTATACCCATCCAAATAATTAAGTGTTGAATAAAAAATTACACCATGACGTAGAGACGGTAAGCTGTACGTACAAACGTATGATGAATTTGTCATTCATTGGATGGATAGAACAATGAATACGGTTGTACCATATATATAATAACATCAAATTATGTATAAGATACTGGAGTTATTATTTTTTTATGGAAAAAACTAAGAAATAGGAAGTGGAAGAAGAAAAGAACTTTGAAAGAGGTGGTGAAATTATTATCTTTTTCTTCAGATGCTTCCTTTTGATTTGATCCAAAGGGATCCTTAGGTTGGATTTATGATCAATGTAAGGACTCTAGGTTAAATTGAGGGTTTTTGGTAAGATATTTGATCAGATTTTGGATGAGAAAAATGGCTTTGAAGGTGTGATTTTGTTAGAAGGGGAAGTACCCTTTTATAAGAGAGGTGAGGGTCACTTTAGGAAAAGCTTGAAATATTATTTTATTATAAAATCATTTTTGGTTTAAAATGGATCCAAATGGATTTATTTAGAGGATTATGTGGTTCTAAGAGAAAATATTTTCAACAAATAGGTTTTATACAAGTTTAGGTCACCATATTAACCTTATCTTTTATATTTAACTCCTAGTTAAATAGCTTAACTTTTACAATGGCTTTTTGTATTTTTATATTACATGGTCAATAAACATACTATGAAATGAAAATATAACCTCAAGTTATTAATTATTGAAATATCTATCATTATATAATTTATTTGTCTGAAGATTATATTTTCAGGAATATTATATCATTTAATAATTAGTATTTGTTTTAACAACTCATTTATGTCAATTTTGACACTATTTTGTGTATCATTTTTATAAAAGTAAAATAAACTTGATTACTTAGAAACAAATACATTAAATCAATAATAACAAGTCATATTTACCTATAAAATTATTTTAATGCAACAAAAGTCTCAATATACATTTATTTGGATATTTATAATATCAATTATTTTAATCTTTCATTAATAAGGTAATTACAACATCATCATTGTATCGTAAATAAATTTAATTATTTAATGAATAAAAAGTATAAATAAAATAAAATAATGTAGGAATTATTTTTATCTTTATAATGAATATTTATAGTCTAATTTATCTTATGTATAACCCTATATTAAAATTTTTTAGTTATTAAAATAAGAATTTAACACTTGTAACTCTTCTCTAAATAAAATAATAATAAATGTTCTAATCTAATCCAAGTGGATAAAAGAGGATCATATTTTATTAATAAGGTTGATTTTTTTCAAAAATGACATATAAAATAGAATTAATACATATGTTATGGAAATTATAATATTATTTGTTCCTTTAATTACCCTATTTACTTTTAACTGCGGTAAATAAAATTCAAAAATTACTATTTCAAAAAAATTATTTTCATCCTATTGAACGAAATTTTATGTGATGATTTTAACTATGTCTCTCATATTTTTGAAATTAAATTCACAGAAGTGGTAAAATTAAATTTTATGAAAATTTACAAATGTGCCTAGAAGATGTGTAAAAGACGTTAAATAGTTCAATTTTTTATATATATCTAATCTTATTATAAAATAACTATAATGAATTAAATTTAACTAATATAGGTATTATTTATATATTTTTACTTTAAAATAAATTTAAATAAAAATAGTAATTGTTTAAATAAATTTCGGTTTTAAACAATAACGTAGGGTTTTTTACTATTCATAAAAAATTGAAAGTTTTCTGAAAAATACCAAAAAATCACCCTAATCTAATTTTTATATTCCAAATCCAAAAATTAAGTCCATTTTGAAAAATAAATTTTATAAAATTTCAAAAAGTGGGTATTACTATTCATAACGGCTAGTTTGATTGGTCTTGGTGTGCTAGAACTTGAAGTTGCGTAAAACGCAAGATATTGTGTTATTTAAAGAGAAGCATACCATGGAAGGTTGGGGTGTTACAAAATATTACCAACATAGATCATTTAATATCTTTTTTCTAATATTAATTTCTTTTTAATGGTTTGAACGTTTTCCATTATTTGTTGAACAAGTTCACATATCAATAGCTACCCATATCCAACATCATCCTAGTATGTTATATTTCTATATCTATTCCCATATAGAGCCTGATATGGAACCCTTTGAATGCTAGAGTGGAAAATAATTTTATATGAGAGCTCTACTAGATGAAGATATATAGACTAGCTTCCTTTTAAATACATTGAGTATAATATTATAATATCTTACAATTTTTGAATGTTCCTTTCAAATTAACCATTTGTTTTAAGATGATAATATATACTAAATTTTATCTTTATATCCAATTCTTATTGGATAATTCCCTAGAACTATGGTGTAAACCTTGGATCTTGATCAAATATAATTAAAATTTTTACTCTATATAGCTTTAAAATTTCATATTGGTATATCTCGGAATGCTGACCACATGAGAAATCGTCTATAATAGAAATGAAGTGTTTAGAATTTATAAGTTTATCAACGACAAACCAAATGGAATTATATCCTTTATGGGTCATTAGAATACCCATGAAAAAAATAATGTTGAGGTTCTCCCATTTCCATTCTTTTATAATTAATGATTTCATTATCCCCATATGTTTATATTTCCTAACCATTAATTATTAGAAGTCCAAGAATCAAGATACATAACCTATAATCTCCCTCTTAATATTGTCACACTAGAATTTCTGTTTATAATCTTTATAATTATTTGTGCTTCATGGCTGAATAAATAACAATGATCAATGTGTATCCTTCAAAATTTCTGTTTTCAGCTCTGTTATGGATGAGACACATATCCAATTTCCAAATATTATAAATCCATTTCTATCAAGGTTGAACATTGAAATATTTTTAGCTTTTTCTATAGATCCATATCTTTTTTTTGAGCCTCCATGATTCTCATATAGATGGATGGTTGATAAATCAATTTAGAAAGGTTAGATTTCATCCATAACTTTATGATTTCAATATCCATCCTTTGAATATTAATAAGGATTTATTCCCTTTCAATCATCATTAAGGATAATATATCATGATCCTTTCTTCTTAGAGAATGAACTACCTTTTTTCCTTGCTAGGATGGTAATGTTTTGAAAAATAACAATCTTTGATTAGATCTAAGAATCTCATTTAAAAAATATTATGCTTTTTATATATGAATTTATGATTTAATATATTGTGATTATTATATATATCAAAAAATTTACAATAAAGGAAATTCCATGAAATATTTAATTCAAAAATTACGACAGATATCTCCATATCATGTGCTGGATAATGTTTCTCATGGGTCTTTAATTGATGTGAGGAATAAGCTACCACTTTTTAATTATTCATAAGTATATTTTATTAGAACCTCTTTGAAGAAACAATATAAATTGTATACTATTATCCACTAAATGATAGTGAAAGTATAGGTGCAGGGACCAACCATTTTTATACTCCTAGAAATTAGCATCACATTCTTCAAGATATAGTAACTTTACCCCCTTTCATGTTAACATTCTTTGTGGAACAGAAATTTGTGAGGAATTTATCAGGCAACATCGATAGTATCCATTTATTCTAATAAAACTATAGATTTTTGTCACAATGGTTGGTCTAGGAAATTATTCAATCACTATTATTTGTAAAGAATCTATTGATTTACAATTTCTCAAGAATACATTTCCTAATAGGGATACTTTTTTGTAGATAAAATTATCATCGGATTAACTTTTTATAAAATTAATTATTTTTAAATACATTTAGAACAATCCTTAAATTATATTAATGTTCTTACATAATCTTAAAATATATAAGAATATCATTAATAAAATCACCCAAAAATTCATTTAGGTAATCTATAAATATCATATTAATAAAATCCATGAAAATAGTAGGGGAATTTATAAGTTATAATTGAATCAATGTGAATTTATAGTGTATATCTTGTTCAAAAGTAAATATTTTGTATATAATCCAACATTAACTTTAATAGATGTTATCAAGATCAAAGTTGAACCTTCTAGAATTACAGATCCTTTCTAATTAAATAAAAACAAATCACAGTATAGCGTATATGATAAGTTTTATTGATTGTGACCTTATCAATCTTTCAATAATCAATTCCAAGATGCATTGACCCAAACATCATCTTGAAAGAGTTCTGGTTTACCCCATGGTGAAGCAATTGTGGATGTTAAAACTATTTACAAATTCACTTGAAGTTTATTCTTATTTATTTTAATTCAATGGGGAAGATTCCATAAGGAGTCTTTGATATTTTTATTGAACTAGGTAGGGTTCTTATTGTGAAAAAACCTCATTTTTTTGCGGAAGAGAGAAACTTTCATAAAAAATACATCAATATATTCCTGTATAATTGGAATGTCTTCAATGTTATGTTATTTTATATTAATTTAATCAAATAATCCCTCATTAATTTGTAACAAGACCCATATTAAAGCTTTTTTTTTCAATGGAGTTTATAATCATACTTGAATTGATATTTGATCATGGGATGACTTGGGATGCAAAATGATATTTAACTATTCCAAAAATTTATTTTAAATCTATATAGGGAGAGATAATCCATACCCAATAACACATCAAATTCTACCAAGGGGAGAATGACTAAATATATTGAAAATATTTTACCAAAACATTGATTAAAGGAGAGTAATATACTTTAATGTAGTCATTGTATAAATAAAATTTTTCATCGATATTTCATTATCCTATATTTGAGTTTATGAATCAAAATTATTATAAAACTTTCATGATATGAAAAATTGTGAAGAACAAAAATAAAATAGGAAATTTTCAAATCCTGAGTGGAGAATAAATTTACCCATAACCCCTTTATTATCAAGATCCACTTCAGTGTAAGTTATTTCATGGCTCTTACTTATTCCCTTTTCTGATGGAGTTTATTTGACGTCTATTATCCTCATTTTCCCTTGTATTTGGCATTTTTCTGTATTACTCAATAAATTTTTTCTTTTGAAGCATAAAAGTTTGGTTGGTGCATTTTTTGGGTTATTCTTATGATCCATTATATTAAATCATCTATTCATCTCTCTTTAACAATATTGAGCTCAATAGAAAACCCTTATAGGCATGAAATTTTATCTCATTCATTTTATAAAATTTTCAATGTGATTCTTCACTCATTTTTAGCATATAGAAGTGTGGAATTTCTTTTTTCCATTTTATTTATCATTTAGTTTCTAGGAAAATCAAATTTTATTTTCATATATCACATACATTAATAATATTATTAAATTTACAATTTCACCTTAAGAGTATATTGGTATTTTTTTATGGATTACAAAGTCTATCATGTCTAATTTATTTTTGAGGACTTAGATTTAGGGCATAGTATAAAAGTTATATCTTTTTGTGACAGTTATTAATAAAACTGGTGTCATAACTTGAGAGTCCTATAAAGTTTATTTGATATGAACCAACTGATTTAACCTCCTTTTCTAACACAAGGAATTCTCACCACATTTAAAGGTGAAGATTTTGGTAAAAATATGTGGTAAATATTATTTTATTAAAGTCATACATTTATATATTTTCAACATCTTCCGTTTTCATCATTTTCTTTATCAAATTATACCATTTTATTTCTTTGTCTTCCAATATATAAATATACAATACACAATTTTCACATTATTGGAATTGGATAATATAAAATATATTACTTTTCATGTCAATACCTTACTCATTAGTTATTAGATTAGAAGATCCACAAAAAAATTTAGTGTCCATTAAATCATGAAAGGTTTAATAGTATTCTGATCCTTATTTGGTGTGTTTGAGATCTAAAAATGATTAAGTTTTTTATCATAACTTAATATATAATTTCTATTAATATTTTTAATCCATCCCCTATTCCATTTGGTTTCCTATTGGGTCATTCACCACATTCTTGTTTGACTTGTTATTATCTTTTCTACTATAATCTCCATCCATTTTCGAAAACCAAAATAATTAGAATTAGTAATAAATAATATCTTAAAGGAATACTTGAAAATAACCATATAATAAGTAATCCCATAATTTTCATATTCTAAGACTCCTTAATTTTCACTATTGATACTTTCAGTTCAACCTTGGTTGGTTTATGTTTAGTTCTCTAATACCTCTTAACAAAATCCTCCAATATAACTTAACTATGACATGATACCAATTAAGATGACCTGATCCAAACATGTATATATTTTAAATCATTCACATAATTTAAAAATTACATATCCTAAATAAATATAGAATCTAAGAACAAAATGGTTTAGTGTATTTTTATATTAGCTGCATAAATTTCCAATTTCACATTAATTGTTCAGCATATCCTTTAAAAATATTCACACATGACTTCCTCTTAAACACATTCCTATATAAAATTCCTTAGGGAAAAGTAAACATAATAATGGGTGAGATGAAATGAAAATAAATAGGATAAATATCAACTATTCATAAAGGGTTATATTATAAGCATGAGGTAAAATAAGAAAATAAGATAAATATCTAATTAAAAAGAACATAACATCACAATTCTCATTCATTTGGAATGATAGAAGGACATATAACCCCAAATCGGTCATAATGGAAGCATAATATATACCATGGAGTAAGAATGTGAAAACATGAGAAAATATTTATGAGCTTTTTATTATAACATATGTATATAGAACAAGAATAATAACAGGTAAACCATAACTTTAAGAACATATCCAAACTCAATTTGGACCACACATGGATTTGTGAATATATCAATAAGGACCCTACATAGAGTTGTGAAAAAAAATAAATGAATAATTAAATGTAATTTCATAGCCTACTAAAATCTCTCTAACATTGGTGATGAGGATCCATGGAAATATAGAAAATGAGATCCTATTTGGTGGACTCATGAGTAATAATCACCTTCTTAACGCTCAAAGAAAATATTCTTAAATTTTAATGGAAAGACCTACATAAAATACCGAACCAAGAAACTCCATGTGAAGAGGCTTGATGACTTCGTATACTAGTAGGAGATTTAAATTCAGCCCAAATCTTTTGGATTGATAACTAATTTCTAATATTCCTTAGATGACAATTATTTTTTGATCTTCAATATTTTTATCTCTACTTTGTTGTGATGATCAAGAGTTACTAAGATACAAAATTTATTATCGGTTAATTTTTATTATATTAATCTTGTACATGATGTAACATGGTTTTCCTCTACCACAAGTATAGTTTCTAGTATTTCATTTATTGACAAAATAAATCTTTCTCATTTAATGTAATTAAATATTTTTAATTAAATTATATAAAAAATATTTTTTTTGAAAAATTCAAAAAATAATGAATATATATAAAATTTAAATATATAATTTATTACATTAATAGTAACTTGTCCATATCATTTTAGATACTATATAAAAAACCACTTAATACCCCTGAATAATACTTTAGGGTACGATATGAAATGGTTTTAGTCCCAGGTGGTTATTTAGAAAACATTGACCTCGTAGTGATTACCACATAAGTGAACTTTTTTCATATATGATTTCATGAAAGTTTTAGTTGTTTAAGTTCATATAAGTCATTGTATAGGGAAAATAAAAGAAATTGCAACTCATTTACACAATTAGAAAAGTGAGCCTGAAAAGGAATAATCTTACTACTTGACTCCATTGATTCTATTTTCAATATAGATTCCATTATGAAATTACTTCTATTTATACCCAACAATTCTGATACTATGTTATAATGATCACATTTTAACCAAATACGAATTCCAATTTATCACTGAAATTATTATTTTGTCTAATCATGTTATCAATAACCATATAATACCAATGACTATATAAGACCAGTGGCCATGTAATCAAAAAAAATATTACATTCCTATATATAATATTGTACACTTAGTCTAAATTACTCTTCTAATTTTATATTTTCATTTTTAAGGATGTTTATCTTATTCCCTACATTATTAATTCATTCCATAATTGTTATCCACATTATGATATTTAAGGTTGATCGAGGTGAGGAATATTTCAATCTTGTTGTATTTCTATTTAACAATGTTTTTTCTCCTTTTGTAATTTTTATATTATTTTTTCTCTTAAATATCTTATAATCCATTTAAATTTTAATTTTAATTTTATAACATAATGAAATAAAACAAAATTTAATTTTTATTCTAATGTTTCATGTAAGACAAACTATCATATATTTTATTGAAATTTAGCACTATAAGCTTAGGGTGTGACAAATTCACTTAATAAAATTCTAAAAGCAACAGTTCAAAAATTGTTTTTTTCTTTGGAATTCATTTCAAAAAATTAGTCATCCTATAAATGTGTTTTTGGGTGATGTTTATAGGGAATCCACATATTCTATTACCATGGGATCTTTGGATCTACTACCAAATTTAAGGCACACTTACACATAGTGTTGTTGCCTTTATTTTATTAAAAATACAAGGAAATAAAGGATACACATGGACATAAAGTAACAATGCTGAGATACTTCGTAAAATTCCAATACCAAATGACCACACACATTATTAAAGGAACATATATTTTCTATCATCAACAATGCTCACACCTGTAAGAATTCCATGCACCTAAAACCGAACATTGGTTTGACCTCACAAATGATGCATGAGAAGGAAAACCACATACATTCTATGTTTGAGGGACACTTTATTTATAATCTCATTTCAATTTTATAAATTTTTGACATCCATATATTGCCTCTAAAAATTATTCAAAGTGTTTATTGTCACCATTGGTCATCAAATGAGACCTAATAATGCATCAAGGGGGTGATATAATTCTAATCCCCACACATTTGTTAAAAAGTAAAATGGATTAATTGTATGAAAGGAAGGTCTATGTAATATAATGCATAATGTTCCCAAAGTAGCATATTTTATGAATATGAATGAATAATTAGTATTTATACACTTATAAATAATGAGTATATAGATTTTCAAGATTTCCCTAGTTAGATGAATGGTAAATCAATCTAAGGGAAAACCCCAAAATCAGAATAATTATATATAATATTCCCAACCCATATTAGATGAATGGATATATAACCAAGTGAAAATATTCTCTAGATCAATTAAATTTTATGTCTATCTAGGTAAATAACCATTAATAAGAATAATTTATAATTTTATACTCACACTATATAAGATAAAGTATATACAATCAGTGTAATTGATTCTCTTCGTTAATTAATTTTTTCATCTCTTGGTGATTACCCTTCAATAAAAATAATGAGTTTAAGGTAATCAATGGTTTGAAAATATTTTAAGTGAATAAACCAAATAGATTTGGCCAAGGGAGTGGGACATAATTTCTAATTTTTTATTTGTGTGTATTAAAGAGAGACAATACATAGGGAATTAGATATTGAGGATTGAATATGGAATATAGACCAATGATATAGAAGTGGAATGAATACTAAAAGTATTCTATTTTAAGGATTTGTTAACATATATGAGTCTAGATGAGAGGGATTTATATCTAAGAGAAGAAGGTTTTGAAAATTTTTTTATTTAACATCCATTAGATAATTGTTGGAATTGATAATGGTCAATTGAAAAGAGTTTCAGAGGTGAAATACATTATAGAGATAATGTATAGTCCCAAATTATATAACACCCATGGACCTAATGGATTTCTTGGATCATTTTATAGTGAAAAATGAGATATTTTAAAGGATAACTTAATATAATTTAGGTATGAATTATTTAGTGGGTGTGTTTTTATGAGAGTTTCATCTGAATATATCATCGTTCTCATCCCCAAAGTTATGGAATTGAGAACTGTGAATAATTATTACCTCATTTATATTCTAACATTCCTTAAAAATTTGAGTCTAGCATCATGAAAAATAATCTTTTATAGTTTATTAGTAGATTAATCTCTTAAGAGAAACATTAATTTCTCAAAGGTAAAAGAATGAAAGGGGATATAAGATTGTCCTTAGAAATTGTGGATGAAATCAATATTTTTTTGGATTTAATATCACGGTGAAAGTGTATATGGATAATTAATATGATAGGTTGGAGTGGAATTATATTTTGAAGATCATGAAATTCCTTGGATTCTCTAAATGTATTTATGACCTTCTCTTCTTGTGTTATGCGTCATCGTGGTTACATATTTCTCTCAGGGGAAGGATGTTTATGTCTTTCAAAATATGTGTAAAGTAAAATATTGGGGGAGGGGGGGTCCATTACCTCTTATTGTGTTTATCACGGAACAAGATTCTCTCAGTAAAAATATAAATGACGATATTACCGAGGGAGAGATAGTTCTATAAAGATGTAAGAATGGATTTTATTGTGTTTTTCATATATTTTTGTTTAATGAAATGCAATTATTAATCAATGGAAATGAAATATATATTAAGTGCTTCAAAAATATCATTAAAAAGTATAAAAAATTGATTGTAAAATTCATTAACCATGAAAATTGAAATTATTTCATGTCCAAAGATTTTATGGTGAGGAAATATAAAACGATTGGAGGGAATCTAAATATGGATAAAATTATTTTTTTAAATAATAATATGAATAAAATATATCCTTGAGTATAATTTTTTAAAAACAATTTTAAGGGTTGATTAATTTTATTACTGCCCGGATTAACAATTGAAAATGTGTTTTTAACTATTTCAATTTTAGAGTAATATTAGTTAATAATGTTTTATCCTTAAGGTTATTATTTAAAATATATAAAGTATTATAAATTATTCATTTTTTTATTTTCAAGAGGAAGGGAGGTATCACTATGTGAGGTGTCAATGGATGGAAAATAAAATCAGATAGGGTGATCCTGTATGACATGAAAGGGAACATGTTTTACATAAATAAAAAAATCATGGGAAATCATAATGGGAAAACTAATTGGGTGTTATTAATTTAAACTTTATGGGTATAGGTAGTCAATAGTATTTCAAGTGATAAGAATAACCTCATACAAGTGAAACAACATTAAAGGATTTTTTTCCCATTTTTATTTCTAGTATTGATGGATTATTGGGATCTGAGAAATAATATTCTTGAGAAACAACTATTCAAGGATGTATCTATACATCCGTATCTTCTCAATTACTAAAATCACATTTTGTAAAGATACATGTTACCTAAGATTCTAAAACATGGTTCTTAATTGTGGTTAAATAGTGATATTTGAATACATGAAAATTTCATATGTGGATGTTCATTGTGTCTTTACAACTTGTAGATTAGTATTTTTCATAGATTATTCATTTTAACATTTTTTTTCATGAATAACAATAAGATAAAAAATGTGGGATATGGATTTGGATTAAAAACCCACAAAATTATATTTTATCTTTGAAATATCTACAAAAAATCCATTCCAATCTATATAGACATCTAAAAGAAAGGTATTAATATTGAATATAAATTCTCTTATTGTGATTATTTGAACAAGGAGAATCTTAACCAATTATTTCTTTAGGGTGACTATGTGATGACTATTTATCAAAATATTGGTTTCTATATGTGTATTGGGGCCTAGTGAAATTCCATAAAGATATTCACCAAAAATTGATTTAATTGGAATGTTTTCTCATAAGTGGAAATAAAAGTCTGCAACATGGTATTGGCAGTATGATGCTGGGTTATTTGTAATTCCTATAATGAGGATAAAAATTTTTCATGTTGGGGATATTCTATTTTATATGCTAGTTATAGTGAGGCCCCTCATCCCAAATGTATCACCCTGGCTTATAATCACTATCGATGTCAATGTGGCAAGTGGACTCAAGTGTTCCTTCCCATATTCCAGAGTCTATAAACTCACAAAGAGGGAAAAATCCATGTAGTGGGGAGACATTACCATTCAATTTGAGCCATATATATAGCAAAAATAAATAAGAAATATTTTTCACAAACAATAGAGTTTGCATAAATCAATAAACACATTACTATATCAACTAAAATGCATCACATAAACCCACAGTTATACAAAAATACATTGGTATCCCACTAGGATGACCCCAGATAAAAAATACACAATTAAAAAATATAGATTATGAACGTACTTCTATTATTGATCATAAACTTAGCCTTGTATCCAAATACCCTCCATCTGATCATCCTCATCCCCTACGAATCATGTGCTAACTTAAAAGAATCCATAATGTCTACTTGTGAACCGGATTTATCGTGCATGGGGTAAGAAATATATGGTAGTTGGCTCTCCCCAGGTGACCCCAATATACACCACCATATGAATGTATGCATTAGGAATGAAATAAACATGACCCACAACTGCATTTTACATCATGTTCTAACCCAACTACCATAAATCCTTGTGTGTTAAGTCACTATGTGTCAAATAGGCCACCATGACACCCAAACATACCCTCTTTAGTACCATGATGAAATCCACTATGTCACCTCATCCTTCTCATGAAATAAAATCTAATTTCTATACCATACCCAAAAACTTATGGTTGGGCATTGTCCAAACCTTGACTTGTTACACAAAAGGATAGTGTACAATCACACATACACATCTCGACTCAATAATTTATCACTCAAGGATGGGTCAATCATTCATGTATTGCATTGTCCATTGACCCAAACCCTCATAGGTGGTCTAATACCTATCCAATGATAGGATCAATCATCCACATCTTTCATCATAGTATGAACCTATCCCTTACGGGTGGTCCTCAACCCAATAAACTCACAACAAGGACCAACACATGACATATGTTCTTCAAAATCAGGTATATCACATGACGCAAGACACTCATGATGAGTTCAACCATCTAACCCAATCCTACTCACAAAATTTATCTCAACCCAAGCCTACTACAAGAAAGGTCAATCATTATGACTCAATAATTCTCACTTAAGGAAAGGTTAGGATTTAAAATCATCTCCCCCACCACATTACATTTTCTATTATAGACATGTGCATCATAAGAAAGGCCCAAAACCTATTACAAAACTCACCATATGATCCTAGAGTTTTATTTAATTGAGACCTCATCCTTTATCTAGAATCACTTCTTATATCACCTGTTTGGTAACCCATTGGGTTATCTAGACCCATCATGGTCTTTGATCATTGATACTATCTAGAATTTATCACCCATAAGTAACATCATAACCTATAGGTTCATCTCAATCTAGAACTCAAGGACCAGTCCTATCCCATCAAAATCCCTAATCACTTCTAGTACCACTACCTTGGGACTGTCCAAATATTTCTCTTACCATGCCCCAAGGAATCCCAATGTCAAGTGCCAAATAGTCTGGATGACCTACACTTTGGTCCTATCACTCATTTCTGAAGGGATATCTCGCTGTCCTACACCTAGAGGAAACCTCGATTCATCACACCCCACCCTATCTTGAGGGACTCATCCTTCATACATTGCTCACAAAGCCTCAAATAATAACCAATGGTGTTTCACTCACCAGATATTAGATGAATGACCATCTTACCCTTTCAACTATGCTTAATCCCCACTCCCACTTACTTACTATCCATAATAAACTCTCTTAGGGTATCCCACATCACTTATTTCACCATGTTACCTACCGAATCCCAACATTCCACTCAAGTTTCATCCTCTCCCCTTGTAAACATAGTCTCTAGAAAATCATAGGTCACCCGGATTACTCATGGGAACTCATTACCCACATAAGAGCTATAAATCAGACATATTGCATCTACCCAGGGCACCATCAGTCCCAAATCACTCTACCTGATGCCAAGAACATGTATACATGCACACAATCATGCATACACATGCATATCGATTTGTATTAATGGGACCGCCAAAATATGAAATGGAGTTATGATCCAATCCACGTTCTACTAATCCTCATACATGCATGTTCATGCATTTCTTGAGCTCATACTACTACTCATGATCCTACAATATGTCGTATATCAATAATAATTAATTATAAGAATTTATAGGATATTATTTAATTTAAACCAATGAGGCATTATCGATAGGGAACTCTCTTAATATCAACACAGTATCGAAACTGGGACCCACCATTAGTAGATAATTTTTGGCATACCTCCAACCCCATCCTGGATAAAATCATTAACCACTGGCACCCGACCAATCATCAAGTCCATCCAATTTCATGAAAATATTTTAGTAAAATTTGGTAGTAATTTACCCCAATAAAAATTAGGGTAGATGACATGCCTTCATACTCTAAGGATGTTATCTATAAAAACCTGTAAAAGACCCATTGATCAGAACAATTTACACTTTGATATTGGGAGATCATCAGTAAAATCTAATAAAAATTGCCCTAAATCATAGGGTTAGATATGAAAGGAATAATATAGGAAGAAACCAATGAACGTATCTCAAATATTCATAAAAAAATTATAATCCATCACTTATCAAGGGGGATCAAAGGATAATCAAGGGATGGGGATAAATTTATTATTAGACTTACTACAATTCCCCCAATCATAAGGTCTTTGCACAGTAAAATATAGAAATATACCCATACAAAAAACATTCCAAGGAATCATTCATGACATGAACAAAATGGTTCACTCAATTATTCCCTCTCACCTAGTGTATCCTTGACCTGAAAGGCCAAAGGCATAGGGGGAATCCATCAGCCATACACCATTCATGGAATGAACTATTGTTCACACCATAAAATCATTGATCTAGAGAGAGGAATCCTCCTAATTTCCTTATCCATGACATGAACTCTATGTTCAACAATTTGAATGGATACAACAACTAAAATATAGCCTCTTAGATCCCCCAAAGATCCTTCGATATCTATAAAATCGCTTGATACATTATTGGGACACAAAACCATGTCCAACATCAACATTTAAAGACATCAAAACACATAGAATTCCAATTCGAGTCCTAGTTATCAAATGAACCACTCACCAAACCAAAATATAAATTATATTAAAAATTCATAACCCATAATTTCACAGTTTAATACAAACTCGGGACTTAACACTTCTCATCATAGAGAATCCACGGTAATCCTCAAACCATTTCTACCATCATTCTTTGGTCAAAAATTCATTTACAAAAAACCAAATTCCACCTCTGAATTCTAGATACATTTTCACTATGAAACTTCAAACACAAGTTGAATAATAAATAAAAGGTGATTTTCCCACTCAATAACAACACCAATACCAAGACAACATTTTCCAGACCTATATCTCTTGAAAACCTCATTGTATTCATTAGTAAGCTTATGGTTCTCCACACCATAATAATATTCTGACAACATCTTATTCCAAACTATGTAGATCCAAAATATAAAAATAACCTAAAAAATAAAATTTTACTAATATAACAACCTAGTAATAACTTTCAGACCAATACCCCCAATGTGGTTTCCCCATTACTTAATATTATTCCATGAAGAAAAACTAGCAATTCTACCTATGATCAACTTATACGAAAATATGTCTAGCCTCACCCATCAATGCATATACACAACACCCAATCATGAAACCTTTACCCCTATGTATTTGTAG
Organism: Viscum album; assembly: GCA_963277665.1. Lineage (NCBI taxonomy): Eukaryota > Viridiplantae > Streptophyta > Magnoliopsida > Santalales > Viscaceae > Viscum > Viscum album. The sequence continues at coordinate 577,338,217 of OY728166.1, forward strand.
GATCACCTGAACACCCACACCAAAGTCTTACTCCAACTCATGGTTTAATTCAATATGACTCATGCTTAGATCACACCAACCACACCTAGAGCCCGATGTCATCACTCCTAATACACATGACATTACATCTAAACTTAAAATATAGTATTCACCAAGGAAATAGATTACATCAGATCCAATGATACACCGATATCATATTTCTTACTCAAATATCCATTAAATGGTATCAACAAACCCAAGAACCTTCCAACAAGATGGTCATTCACTCATGTTAGATTTTATGCTCCCCACCATACATGTATTATTATCATCACAACAATAAACTAAAACACTAATTACCATTGACCATATTCCATTCATTAGTGTACCTAGTGTTTGGATGTGGCCATCCCACTCACACATAAGCACCAACAAAAAAGACAAATGTTGACCCTCCCTAACCTACTAAGAATGAAATTATAAATAGATAATGGTACACATACCACCATGTTTATTACCTTAAAATAATCCAATACAACCAATCCAAATGAGTCGTGTCAACACTCCACTTTTACAACACCCTTTTCAAGAACCAAAACCTTCGACCGTCACACCCCCACATGTCTCATCACCACACTACCATTGAAACACTACTCAAGTTCATCCCTAACTTGAATAATTATCAACAGATCAAACCATGGACCATTCAATAATCTATATCTATACCAAAAATTTTATATAACAAGTAAACACCTACCCTTACACAACTAGGAATTTTTTCCAAAAAATCTTGAAATTTCTTACTCATTATCACACTCTTCTTTAGGAAGAGTTATCCACCAAGAACCCTTTTATACCTTATTTCCCACAATCCTGACCAGTCTCACCTAATTCCAATGGCTACAATGTTCCATATAAATCCATGAACATTAATTTTGTGATAACGTTTCAAACCCATGCTCCTATAATTATTGCATCATCAAAACTAGGCTCACGAGCCTAACCCATAGACCATATTACACATGCATGTCAGTCACATACAAAAAACCTAAGGAATCTCCCTCATGTTAAGGCTAACCACATGATTGACTAATAAACACGTGTCATTCCAAATCCATGGGTGTCTATCCACAATCCCACAATACTATATAAAATCGAATCATGAGAACCACATAGCCATGAATCTAACTGATCCTTCCATCTAAACACAACACCACTCATGGTATTGAGGATGAGTGTCTTCATAACTATTTGGTTCAATTAATTATAGTTTCTCTAAGAATATATGTTGGACAAAAACATATAGTAGTTTTATAAACATTAATTTATCGAATCTTCCTCCTTAAGGAAGCTATTGCACATCCAACGATCAATCATCAAGCACCCAATTCCTCTTCCAATCCACCAAGGGTCATTAAAATACCCTTTCATGAGGTATAGTGTATCTAACACTAGATATTTTCCTACCACAAGATCTATATGACATTTCATTAGAAAAGATACCATGGTGTAGCTGAGTATAATTCTACCAACAATTTACATGGGAAAATTCCAATTATTTTTTTGTTGAAAATTTAAATAACCGAAACCCCATCTGAAAATCTAATTGCACACAATAGGAATATTTCATGCGAGTCCTATGTTGTAAATATGATTTTTATAAATGGTAATCTTAATAATGGGACAAGTGATAAACCATAAATAATAACCTCCCATGATGCATAATAATTTTAAAAATCTAATCCATATTAGTGAAAACCAAGAACATCAATCCCATACCCCTGGTAACCAGGAATCTCCAACAAAAAGGATTTCATGGATAACTAATTTGAGGACCATCACATTATTTAATACATTCTTGGGAAACATATCTACCATCTTCTCAAATAAAAATAAAAAAAATATCTGATACCACTTTGTAAATCGCTATCCCAAAAAAACCATCTGAGTCAAGGTTACATGTGTCTTATAGTGTGCCTTCGTGTAATTCACAAGTTATTTACTAGTGGAAAGAACCTAATCAATACAATGGAGGGATAATTTCCTTGAATCAAAGTCATATACCTAGTGGAAATAACCAAATGATATGAATCACTAATATTAGAGTACACATAAATCAATATACATAATGATATATAAAATAAAATACAACATATAGATCCAAAGTCATACAAATATACATTGTTCAACCACTTGGATAACTCCATATACCAAATAATAAAATAAAAAAGTATACATGTTTGGAATTATTCTATCCCGAGGTCTCAACTCAACTTAGTATCCAAATACCATCAAGCTGCTCATCCCAATCAACTACACATCCTATGAAAACTTGAATGTATACAAAAGGTATACACATACAATAGAGTGATTTTGAAGGGTGTTATAAATACATTCCAATAGGGTCCAACCATGTTACCCTAGTATACACCATCATATACATTTATTCATAAGGAATAAAATAGACATGTCAAACAAGAATGTTTGATAGAAATCGTTAACTAGAACATAATGACTTTGTGTGCATCAGGTTACCATGTTCTAACAAAGACACCACAACACCAGATTATACCTTCTTCATTGTCATTATAGAATCCACCTCTTCACCTATTATTAATAATGAAATTATAACTAATTTTATGTCTATAACCTAAGAACTCAGGTAGGTCATCTTCCACACCTTAATCTCTAAATTAAGGGAAAATGTACAATAAATCATCTATATCTCAACCTATTTCCTTATCAGTAAAGTTAGGTTCTATCATACATGGATTACATTATCTGATGACCTAGACCCTCATAGGAAATACATATCCATGATCCAAGACTACTAATAAAAAATTCAATCATTAATTTCCTATATCATACCCTGACCTAGCCCCACAGAGGAGGTCATGTATCTAATCCACTCTCAATAAGGTCCAGTAGAGGACCCAAGACACTCATGTTGTGGTCTATCACATGACCCAAGCCACTCAAGGAGAGGTTTACAAAATGAGCTGAGCCAACTAAAATCAAGGTCCATGACCCAAGACCACTATACAAAATATCGATCATAATACTCCAATCCTTGTCACTTAAGTAAAGGCAAGGCCTAATGATCTTCTTACCCATATGATTCCATACACTAGAAAAAATAGACGTATCACAAGAAGGGCCCAGAACCCATCAAAAAACTCACTAACTAATACATGGGTGTAGTTTCTTATGATCTAGCCACTTATCTAGAAGTACATATCACCTCACCCATTAGATAATCCATTGGTTCCTTTAGACCCATCACAACCTAGTCCAACCACTTAGAAACCCCTCATCACATCTGGTCCTATTCTCGAGGGACCATCCCATGCTATCTCTCTCTAATACCCTTGGAATCAAATTTCCAATCCCTAAATAGAACACAAGACCCATAGTTAGGAATTGTCTTACATCTATTAAGGGAGATTTGTTAGACTATTACCCAAAGGAAACCTTCTCTTTCACACCCTGTCTTATCCTGAGCGAATCATCATTCTTACAGTTCTGACAAAGCGGTAGGACACCCTCATGGGGGGCCCACTCACTATAAATGAGAAAAATGAACATATCACCATTCCAAATTGACTTAATCCCTTATACTACCTACCCACTAGCCCTAGTAAAGTCACATATTCTCCCTGCATCGCCGCTCTCATCCCAACACCTACTGCAAGCCTCACTTCAACTCAAACGATATACTCTCCCCTTAGAGATGTAATCTCCGAGTGATCTAAATCCACCCCAAGTACTCAAGGGAATTTTTTCTATATATATTATTCCCAAAACCATCTAATTTCACCTACCTAGAGATCTATTAGTCCCTAATCACTCTACCCAGTCCCCTAAACATGATTAAAAGTATTAAATAATTCATTAACATGTATGTGGATTTGAATTTAAGTGGCCACATACCTATGAAATGGGGTTACCATACAATACATGCCTTAATGAGCCTTATCTAATCCCATAAAAGCCTCAATTGATCTCATTACACCACCCAATATCTTATTTCAAATAATAAAACATCAATAAATAATTACAAAAATTTATAATTTTTTATTCAATTTAAAAAAAAGAATTATAATCAATAGAATACTCACTGATCATTTCCAATGCACTAAAACCATGAACAACCACCCATATAATATCTATGGCACACCCATAAAACTACCCTAGAAAAAATTAATAACCCATAGAACCTAAATAATCCTCAAATTCATCCAATTTCATCAAAAAAATAAATAAATTGGGGTAGTGGATTAAATAAATTTAAATAATAACATATTTTATGCATTTCTCCACTTGTTATTCCCTCAATGAAATCCAAGTAAAATACCCATAGATTGAGATGAATTACAACCCATTAAATTTGAAATCATCATGAAAACCTAACCAAAATCAAGAAAAATAATAGGGTTGTGAATATTAGGAAGAGTGGAGGAAAAATTCGATCAACACACCTTAAATAATTGTTAGAACATGTCAAAATATATCCCCTATCAAGGGGTATTGAAGTATAAGAAATGGAGGGGGATATATGGCCAATTGGCTTATCCTCGACGCTAAAAACTCCCCAAAAACCAAAGAACCCCAATAAGGAAAAGATTAAAATTTTATTATCTAAATATTTCCACCCAAGAATCATTTACAATGAGACTAATATGGTTTACACCATGAATCCCTTTCAGTAGGTTCATTCATGGCCAATATATTCCCAAGGAAGAGGGGAAGTCAATTAGGAAAACATCATTCATGATGTGAACCATGGAAATCACCATGAAATACTTTAGGTAGAGGACCCAATCCTCTTGCTTACCACATTCACGGTGTGTCCCTTATGAGTCATGGTTAAGATGATTTTAACTATTGATATACCACCTCTAGAGTCCCATAACCCTTCTCCAATATCCACTCGAGCACTCAATACATTTTATAGGCCATAAACCATGTGTATAACCACAATTTAATGTTATCCAAACTATAATGATTACAATCTGAATCCCATTTCTAAAAATAAAACCCTCTCAAAACCAAAATTCAAATTACCATATAAATTCACTACATGTATGGATTCAGGTAATTATAGTATAGCTGGGTGAATAGATCAAATAAATAGGGATGATTTACTCCACTATAAAGATCACCCCACATCTTTCAAAGGGTTCAAAATGAGTTTCTATATTTTCATTCATAATACCAGTAAATTTCAGGTTCCAAGTAATGGATATAATCTCAACATTGCTAGATCATTCTAGAACAAAGTCATGAGAGGAAGAGGAATCATTTTTTGTAGGTGTATTTTATTGGTCTTGGCCTTTTTTACATTATATAAACATGAAATTACTATGATAGTTTAAGTAAGGGTTATATTTATCAGATTATCTTTATGAAAACTGTACAAAATTATCCTTGATTGGGTGAAAATTCAATCAACCATCATGTGTAACATTATCATGATGTTCTCATCTTCATACTGGTCTATTACATATCATATCTGAGCCTTCAAAAATGTTCTTTAACAATAAGAGAAGATTGCTCATACTTGGAGAGATGGGAATATAGTTTTAGATAGTATAGTATTTAATGGAAGATAAGGAAACTCAATTTTCATATACTCTTGTATTGGGTATTTACCCCATGACTGTTTAGTTATTATTAGATTGGATTCCATCAAAATTTATCTTTTAAAACCTCCTTGAGGTTTCTAATAGCATGACTCACTAGAATAGAAATTTATAATTTTGAGTGAATAATGAATTTCAGGGTGTTTATAATATATAGAATTATTGGATATATGGTTTTATTAAAATGTTTCCAAAGTAAATCTAATGGTATATATTTCAAGGTGAATTCCCTTAAATATAATATTAATAAATAGATATTAAAATTTTAGTATATTTACCCATATCAAGTGATGGATATGACTTGTGGTTATCGTATACTTATAAAGATTAATATTGCTATTGTTTTTATTCAATAGGATACAATTATTTGAAATGGTAGGAGATAGAAAAAATTATCTATATATATTATAAAATTGAGTGTATATGTTCCAACAAATATAGTATTCATTAAAGTTATAATATTTCCTTAAGGATAAACATCTTGGATGGTATACATTGATGAAAAAGATAAACTAATTCCAAAATTGAGTTTAATATACATAGGACCTAATAGGGGATCCACTAGCTATACCGATGTTTTCATTCCATTTAAAATTTCTCATATTGGAGATGATATATCTATAATTCCATAAATATATGACATAAATTGGGAATTTTTATTATGGGACAATATATAATTTCATGCCTCATTGGAGACTTTCAGTATTGCAAATACTTATTAATGGATTATAATGAGACTGAAATGGTGAGTCACTTGGATAGAATAAAATAAGTATATTAATTTCAATGATATCAAAATAATTTAAGTATAATAAGTTGGAAAATGAAAATTATACTTGAGTAGAAATGAAAATAAGAATCAAAAAGTGAGAGAAAAATAACTCTAAATTTGGCACGAAAATAACTTAGAAGAAGTGGATTAATGAGAGTGAATGAATAATATATAAAATAAAATAAAAAATTTAGATGATAATATAATTTATTATACAATTATAATCATATATAAGGGGAATCTTAAGGGTATTATAATAAAATAATTGTGATAGAAAGAGGATGGGAGAGGATTATAGACCCTTACCTTATTTAAGCTTCTTAGCTTAGAAGTGGACCTTATATTAACCAAAAATAATCAATATTGATGAGAGAGATATGGGAGAGATCCCCAGAGGGTGATATGGTGAGAGAATTTGTTCATGTGTTGAGGGAAAAATCGAATTTGGTGTGTCTATTTTTAGGCTTTATTAGTGGAATCTCATTAAACAAATTATTGATTATTATTTTTCAATTATCCCAGGTGATTCACTATACCCATACTTCCCTATAATCTCCACCAGTGCACATATATAGTTTTTAATGTCAATATTTTGGAAAGAGTACTAAATTTTATTAGTTTATTCATGATTACAAACATATTATTCCATATTTACTATGTTATTTTATTTCATCATTTTCTACAATATTTAAATATTTTACCAAAAATTAAAAAAAATCACTTATTACAATTTAATACATAATTGTTCAAAATATACAATATATTTTATGAAATTAATATTGTAAATATGGGAATTTTTCTAAATAAATACTTCTAAAAATAGTTTCTTAGTGAAGGAATTTACTAAAATAACTACATTATTATTCCAATGGACATGTTATTTTTCTAACGAATACCTTAACCAAATTTTATACCCATTTTATGATAATAATCTTATAATTAATTGAAATTCATTTTCAATTGAAAATGATAAATTATTTATAAACATTATTTTTGTGTAAAATTTTTTTTAACCATTTAGAATGAATTTTTAGTGTATCACAACATGCACATAAAATGATGTATTAGTTTATAAATATATAGAGACACATTAAAAAATTAAATTAACTATGAATTAATTATAACATATTTTTCTTATATTAAAATATACTATTTAACCATTAAAATAAATATTATATTTTAGAATAAGATATAAAAAGAATACTGTAAGATAATTAAATATTTATTAAAAATTATAACATTATTTTCAATGGTCATATGAAATGATTTCTCTTAAACCATTTACTTTACCATAAAAAAATTACATTCCTAAGAATACATTAGTATTAAAAAGTCTATATGAAAATCAATCTATAAATATGAGAAATGTAGTTAATGAAGAATTTAGAATTTTGATAAAAGTCATTTTATAGAACCATTTTATGAAATAATTATTATTTTAAGATATATTAATATAATTCCATTATAACATATAGGCTAATAAACTTTAACATTACTTATAACCTTACCATTGATTAAGTATTTATAAAATTTAAATAAAATAATTTGAGAAATAAAATTAACAGTGAAACCTAAAATATTTATTTCAAAATTAATTATATTTTCATTCCAATAAATGAATTCCATAATATCATGCTTTTTCTGTACAACTAATATTTCATTTATATGTATATATATATATATATATAATGGTTTCACTTAACAATTACATAATGACAATGAATATATACTCATTGTCCATGTAACAAATAGATAACCCATATAACATTATATTATAATTATTAAATTATGTTTTCATACAACATACATATTTCATGTATTGTAATATTTTTATTATGAACCATGATTATTATAGTTAATATGTATATTATAGCCTATATGTTTGGATATACTATCTATCTAATTTTACTTTTAGCATTTATCAAACAAAAATTATTTCTTGATTTGATGAATATAAATCAATTTTAATTCCATTTATTATATGTTTCTTTATAATTTTATGTAATAGAATGATATTGACACCACTTAGTCATGGAATTTTCTTTTAGTGATTTATTATTTTATTTGTAGATAAATATTATTTATCTATATTATTTATTATTATTTAAATATAATTATATTCTATAAATATGTTTATTTTATTATCTTCATTTATTTATTACTATCAATATTTTTTAGGTTTATTTCCTTAAAATGGAAAGTAAAATATAAATAATCCTAATTCAATTATATAAAGAAATAAATAAATGAATAAATGAATAACTAAAATATGGGGTCTTACACATTTGATTACAAGGCTACATGTATTTAGTTTCATAAGTGAAATTTTATCTATATTATATATTATTTAATACTTTGTATTCATTTTATAATATTTTATTTACAATATTGGTCACATAAATATGTTATAGAAATTTTATGCTATAATGATAAACTGGATATGGATTTTTTTAAAATTATTAACTATGGTGTAGATACATGTGTCTCAAAATACATATATGATATATAATTATCAAGTGATTTGGATCCATAAGGTTTGGGATATCCTCTAATGATATTCCCCCTAGGTGATCTCCATGATGAGGATATCATGGGGAAAAACCCACTAGTTGTAATTACACATGTCATGTGTCCTTATAAATTCCAATCCATGAGTAAGTGTAATTGTCTTAGATTTTATATCATTTTTAATATATATGATGAATCGTGCAATTAGATGTATGATAAAAATTATGATATATATTTTCATGTAAATTTAGCTCTCAAATTGTGAGACATAAGTCTTATGATGGTAATTAAATGACCAAGAAAATATTTTTCTCCTCCGTGTTTAGAATAAAAATATTTATGGACCTTCATTTGAGATGAAAGTTCCTAACATAAATTTTTGGCCATGATGATCTCATGATAGTTATTCCAAATAAGTATATAAAATAAATATCAATCATTAATGGATAATAATACATGTATGCATACTTATTGATGAGATATTATATATAAAATAAGGTAGTTTATACTATCAGTGTATACAAGAAGTGTTTCATTACAATAACTTGTATTTCTATCTGGGGTCCTTGATATATTGTTTGTCACACACAGTTTTTTTTGTCTTTGTATTGATCCGGTCCATTGGAAATCCTGATCCTTTTCATGGGTATTTGGTGAGGTGAATCATGATTTTTGAAGTTTCATATATGTCTTACCACCCTAATTTTGGATCCACATTGTTTGTTTAGTAGTTTTTGAAGAAAGGGTGGTTACTTCATGATTTGGGCCAACCGTGAGCCCATTCCCAGTTTTAAAAACCGAATTTTTTTCTTTTATAAGTCTTTTGTTTTTCATCATTTTTCACCCATTCAACTTCCCACTTCTCCTATTCTGATATATTAAAACTTATTTATCCTTTTGGACCCATTATAAATTCATAAGTAGGGTTAATTTGGGTTACTTATTTAGGTATTGGGCCAGCCCATGGGCCCATTTCCTATTTTAAAAAAAATAATTCGTTTCTTTTATATATTTTTCATTTTTTAATATTTTTGGGTGATTCAACCTCCCCCTAGAATCCAATATCCCTATCATAACACTCATAATCGATTTTACCTCTTTGGAGCTCATATGGGTCGCGGATTAGGGTGACAATTCTCAGGAAACCTCAAATCGTCCAGAATTGACAAGGTAAATTGTATCATTCCTAAATCAAACCATTAGTACTATTTTGGCCACCAATATTCTTTCCCTGGTTCCTCCAGACCTTAGGAGTGTCTCCAAGAAGTTTCAAGCCATTCCCTTTTCTATAGGTTTGCAGATATAATGGAAGACGAAAAGTTTTCTAGGGTGAAAGGTGAGATTCAATCTCCTTTCTCCCTCTTCCCCCTCCTTTCATTATTTCTTGGATTTATATTGTCCCCTAGTATTGATCGACATAGTGTTATGTTATACCATTTTTTTTATGGGGTTTCTGTTTGTTTAGGTATGGTATTTATATTTTTATGGTTTATAAACCCGCGGCGGATGATTTCAGGTGTGCATTTCAATTACGCCAAGGATTTGAGGTAGGATATCCCTTGAACATGCCTTTATCATTAAAGTTCATCATTTTAATATTATCCTAAAATTATATAAATTTTTATTATTTTTTAAGCCTTTTGATAATTTTCTTTTTGTGCAAAGTGGTTGTTTAATCATTGTTTTGTGAAAGGTAGTGTTGTTTTGTCATGAAAGTGCTCAACAAGTGTTTGTTTAAATGTTCCATTATCTTTTGCAAATATTTTTTGAGGTTTATAATCTAGTTTATGGTATTATTAACATGTTACAGTATCTTGAATGAAAATATGACATCCAATTGGTGTTTTATTCCTTTTCACGTACTTAAAATAAATTGTTTTGTTTAAAGAGGGCATGACATGTGTTTGGTAAATTGCCCGGTTGGCTTTTATGTGTGATGTGTGATTTAAAAGTTATTTGTTTGGATTTATAAAGGAATTGGAAGAATGATAAATGATATTTTTTGTACCTTATATGAATTTCCTATTTGGATTTGTTTTTACAAACAAGTGGGTTTTTGGTTTACAACATATTTTGGCCTGAGTTTACAAAAAATGGACTGTTTCACATCTTTATGAAAATGGTTGTGTTTTGAATATGTAACCTGAGTATTATAAGAGATTTATTAATGTGTTTTTATGATGTAAATGGTGTTTATATTCATACTTAAAGAAAATAAAATGCATACCTTCGTCAAATGTTAGTTTTGAGAAAATGTTTAAAGGCCCGTTTGGTATTTCCTAGAAATAAAGGAGTGTTTTACTTGTGTATACCAAGTTGTGCAATTGGAATTGTTTTATGGTCCATTAAATGATTTTATTAAATTTTTATAGTGCATAAAAATATTATTTGGTTTGGTTTTTATGTGTGTTTATAATTGAAAGAGTGTTTTTGAATGATTTTTATGTGCAAAGCCTCAGTACACTTCATTAAATTGTTTTACCAAAATATTTAGCGGTTTGTTGATTCGTATAAGAAACGTGAAGAAAGATTATGGGGTGTTTGTGTTTTTATGGTTTGAGAATGTAATGTTGATGTGAAATGTGTATTTGATAATATTCATAACTTGATTGAGCACTAAAGGTAACCCCAGGTATCTAGGTGGGCGGACGTGTACTAGTATGCTAGTGATTCTGTGGGGGTTGGCATCTGTTTCACGTAGCAAGTTTGTCGATGAATACACTAACTAAACTATGATGATGATGATGATTGGGGACCACTAGGTTGTGGGTATGTTCCCTAATTGTGGCTCGTTCACGAGAACAGATATTTATTATGGTTACTTTCACCGAGATACGAGGTACCTAGGGCTCACAACTAACTAGTGCCTAGGGGTGTTCCCGTGACTAGTGATCATTGGCTATTTTTTACTCACTGTTGGCATACAGTGTGTTTTGTTGGTAAATTCAGTAGTATTAGTTATTTATTTAAAAGTTAAAATTCTTTAACTCATCCCTCTTGAAAGCTATTTTCATTTTGAAGTTTCACCTCTTTGAAAAAAAAAATTTACTTTCATTTTTGTTTATTAAACATGCATGTTTTTGTCTGATAATTATTATAGCATGGAACCTCATCTTAAAACCATACTTTCATATCTTGAATTTAAAACTATAAATTTTTTTTTCTTTTATTTTAAAGTAATGTTCATTGGGAATAGAATATCGGGCTAACCAACTGAGTTTTAATACTCACGCCTATAGTCTTCTTATTTTTTTAGCCCTTGTGCAGGTTTCATCTTTAGTTCGATCACCTTAGGCGACATTTGATCATTGTGTTGGATAGTGACTAGAAGTTTCACATGGAGTTAGTTGGTCATTGGGATTGTTCAGTTGAGTTGTTGGTTTAGTTCTACTTTTAGTTTCTTGTACAAATAATATTTAGTTCAATTTTTATATAAATTCATTTTGGGCTGTCCATTTATTTCCGCTATTTGTTTGATTGTTTGTATATGGGAGAAATCATTCCCTTGTGTACTCTATTTATGCCCTTAGTTCTTGTCACCATCCCGGGAGGATCGGGAACGCCTCTCGGGACTTGTCGCGGGCTGGCCTGGGTGACCGGTTCAGGGTCGACTCGGGCTGGTTCGTGACAAAATGGTATCAGAGGAGGTCGTCTCTTAACAGACCTTTCTTTTTAGAGCGCCCTTGTTATTTTGGGGATGTCAAGTTAGATGTAGTATGATTTTTTGGTCATGAGGGGTAAGTGCAAGAAGAGCGTCGTGAACTCTTTCTTTTTCTAATCCTCGGGTTTCCATGGGAGTCCGGTTTTATTAGTGTCCTTCGTTCTGGTTGATTTTTTGGTGTTGGGATATGACAAGGGGAGTCTGACTAATGGAGTCCATGAGCTCATAGGGCCTGGAAAGCCATGTGGAGCTGGGGAATGTTCCTAATAAGTCTCTCTTTGATGGTGTTGTGTTTGGCATATGGCCGCCAACCATATGGTTAAGTCACCCACCGACACTAGTTCCCTTTTTTTGGCTCTCTTGAACCTTTCTTTAATTCTGAATTTTTGATTCTAAAATCCTTTTGTGAGAATTGTGGAAATGGGTTTTAAAGGAAGGATTAGATTTTGAAAAGTTAAAAAGGGTGTTTTCAAAAATTAAATATAAGAATGGTTTTGGAAGGTTGTGTTTTTGTAAAAAAATGGAGGGAAATGGAAATGATTTAAATGGATTGGATTATCCATAATCTAAACTTGTGGTTTGTTGAAATAAAATGTTTTGAAATTGTGAGTCATTTTAAGTTGATTCTAGATGTTTGTTTTAAATGGGGTATTTTGGGATGTTAAAAAGTTTTTGAATCGGATAAATTAGTTTTGGAAATTGGTTTTGATCGGTTGGTGTTTTACCAGAAACGGTATTGGTCTCAATGGACCTCAGATTATGAAAATATACCTTGCTGAATTTTTTTAAAAAAAATGGGAAGGGGTTGTTTGGAGTGGCATGGTTATTTAAAAAGTTTTTAAAAATGAAAAGGGGTAGGTTTTTAAGAAAATGGTTCTTAATTAATTGTGGTTTTTTTGTGAAATATGAAAAGGTTTTTTGACTTGGTGGTTGGTATTCCTTATGAAGGTAATTTTTTTTTGGAATGATGTTGTTTTGTTTTATCTTTGGTGTTTTCATGGGTTCTCAATTGCATGGTTTTATTTATATCTGGAAGGATGGCCTATATGGTATGGTGGTTGGGTTCCTGGGGTGGCATGGAAATGTGAATGTGGGTGAGAATTGATGAAACACCATTGGTGAATGTGTAAACCGACCAAGTTAGTTTGTTTTTTCTAAATTGTTTTGAGCTGAAAATTGTGGCCTTTTTTAAAACCAATGGTTATGTGGCTTGATTTTTCTATGTCTTATAAGAGTTTATTTGGTTATCTTCCATGTGATCTATAATTCATACTCTTGTTCTATCTAGAGATGAGATATTGTTGGTGGCTTGGTTTTGGAGTAATTTTCATTTGGTTTTTAAAGATGTGTTTGATGTTGTGATGTGGCCATGGATAGTTCTCCATTGGAAATCTTTCCTGCTGATCAACCTATTGATTCCTTTCAAATTTTAAATCTACCTCTTTTGATGATGCTTCAACCTGTTTTTTGGAATATAGAGTTGTTTGGGATCTATTAAAAGTTCTTCTAGGTCATGATAATTCTTTTGGATAGAGCAGTTGTGTTCGGTGATGTTGATGTGTTTCGTCATATTCCTTGTCCATTATGCCCCTTGTTTGGAGTGAGATATAATTTTGATATGTATCTATGAGTTCCTATTTAGATTAAGGTTTTTTGGTGATCAATTGAGGTTTTTTTGAGTGGTGTGATCCTTATCACCTGACTTTGGTGCAACAAATGCTTCAAGAATCAGGGCTCCAGCCATAGGCCTCGGAGTGAAGCTTTTCACGCAGTCAGAAAATTGACAGAGGTGTTAAGTGCTCAATTATGATCCTTATTCCTCTGTTTTGGTAAGTTAGTTTCTATGTCAATGTTTTGGTTCCTCATTTCGGTGAATTTCCCTTTGTCGCAGCAAGCGTGGTGGACTTAACCCCTCACACAGTGTCAATGGTCATTCCTTCATGGATGTGGGTTTTCAATCAATGTACCTGTGTGGACTGCCTGTAAAAATCAGGTGTAGTCTTTGTGTTACCTATTCATAGGTGGAGAGTTTTGGGTAGTTTCTTTGTTTCTTTTGTGGTTTTAGTGGCCAAATTATTGCGTCCCCTTCCCTCCCATCCCCATGTGGCGGGGGTCCAGAATTGTGCTGAATGTGTTGGCCAAGTTCTTATCCCCTCCGTTCAAGAGTGGGTGGTTTATATGTTCATTTTTTAACCCTATTAACTTGGTATAGTAGGTTTTTTTAGGAGGGTTTTTTTTGGGCTTGTGTGAGTGAGTCCCAATTATAGCTCATGTTGAATTCTTTTCTATTCGTTGCTAGTTGGTTACTAATAGTGGGGAGACCCACCATGGGTCTCCTGGATTTTCGTCCTAAGAACATTTCTAGTGCTAGATGATTCTTAATGGTGGGGAGTCCATTCTGGACTCCCCTGGAATATTTGGTTTTTTTGAGTTCTCTTTGGTTTGGGTGATGGTTGGGTTCATTGAGAGAAGGCCCAACAATCGGGTTCTTGGCTTGTTTGTGGAGGTGGTGGCTTCATCTTTCCGTTGATTCTCCAGACGTGGTTGTGAGTTTTGTTTTGTGTGGGAAAGAGTATTAAGTTTCATTGTTGGTGATTGATATTTACTTATCTTTAGAGGCTGGTTTATGTTGTTATGGAATCCTTAGGTGTTGTTTTTTTTTCAGCCGGAAAGTGTTATGGATTTCTGGGGGCGGAAAGCTTTAATGGTGGGGAGATTTGTCACACATGGTTTTTTTGTCTTTGTATTGTTCCAGTCCATTGAAAATCCCAATCCTTTTCATGGGTATTTGGTAAGATGAATCCTGAGTTTTGAAGTTTCATATATGTCTAACCACCCTAATTTGGGATCCCCATTGTTTGTTTAGTAGTTTTTGAAGAAAGGGTGGTTACTTCATGATTTGGGCCAACCGTGAGCCCATTCCCAGTTTTAAAAACCGAATTAGTTTCTTTTATAAATCTTTTTTTTAATCCTTTTTCACCCATTCAACTTCCCAGTTGTCCTATACTGATCTATTAAAACTTATTTATCCTATTGGACCCATTAGAAATTCATAAGAAGGGTTAATTTGGGTTACTTATTTAGGTATTGGGCCAACCCATGGGCCCATTTCCTGTTTAAAAAATAATAATTAGTTTCTTTTATATCCTTTTCATTTGTTAATATTTTTCAGTTATTCCACCTCCCCATCGAATCAAATAACCCTATCCGAACACTCATAATCGATTTTACCTCTTTGGAGCTCATATGGGTCGTAGATTAGGGCGGAAATTCTCAGGATACCTTAAATCGTCCAGAATTGACAAGGTAAATTGTATCATTCATAAATCGATCCATTAGTACATTTTTGGCCACCAATATTATTTCCCTGGTTCTTCCAGACCTTATGAGTGTCTCCAAGAAGTTTCAAGCCATTACCTTCTTTATAGGGTTGCAGATCTAATGGAAGACGAAGAGTTTTCTAGGGTGAAAGGTGAGATTCCTTCTCCTTTCTCCTTCCTCTTCCCCCTCCTTTCATTATTTCTTGGATTTATATTGTCCCCTAGTATTGATAGACCTAGGGTTTTTTTATAACATGTTTTTTTGATGGGGTTTTCTGTTTTTTTAGGTCTGGTATTTATAGTTTTAGGGTTTATAAACCCGCGGCGGGTGATTTCGGGTGTGTGTTTCAATTACACTAGGGATTTGAGGTAGGATATCCATTGAACATGCCTTTATCATCCAGGTTCATCATTTTAATATTCTACTAAACTGATATAAATGTTTATTATTGTTTTTAAGCCTTTGGATAATTTTATTGGTGTGCAAAGTGGTTGTTTAATCATTGTTTTGTGAAAGGTAGTGTTGTTTTGTCATGAAAGTGCTCAACAAGTGTTTGTTTAAATGTTCCATTATCTTTTGCCAATATTTTTTGAGGTTTATAATATGGTTTATGGTATTTTTAACATGTTAGAGTATCTTTAATAAAAATATGACATTCAATTGGTGTTTTATTCCTTTTCACGTACTTAAAATAAATTGTTTTGTTTAAAAAGGGCATGACATGTGTTCGGTAAATTGCCCGGTTGGATTTTATGTGTGATGTGTGATATAAAAGTTATTTGTTTGGATTTATAAAGGAATTGGAAGAATGATAAATGGTATTTTTTTTTCCTTATATGGATTTACAATTTGGATTTGTTTTTACAAACAAGTGGGTTTTTTCTTTAAAACATATTTTGGCCCGAGTTTCCCAAAAATGGACCGTTTCACATCTTTATGAAAATGGTTGTGTTTTGAATATGTGACCTGAGTATTACAAGAGATTTATGAGTGTGGTTTGCTTCTGTAAATGTTGTTTATACACATCCTTAAAAAAATGAATTCCTTCGTCAAACGTTAGTTTTGAGAAAATGTTTAAAGGCCCGTTTGGCATTTCCTAGAAATGAAGGAGTGTTTTACTTGTGTATACCAAGTTGTGAAATTGGGATTGTTTTATGGTCCATTAAATGATTTTATTAATTGTTTCTAGGGCTGCCAAATATTATTTGGTTTGTTTTTTATGTTTGTTTATAATTGAAAGAGTGTTTTTGAATGAGTTTTATGTGAAAAGCCTCAATACACTTCATGAAATTGTTTTATCAAAATATTTAGCAGTTTGTTGATTCATGTAAGAAATGTGAAGAAAGATTATGGGCTGTTTGTGTTTTTATAGTTTGGTAATGGAATGTTTATGTGAAATGTATATTTGATAATATGTGTAAGTTTATTGAGCACTAAAGGGAATCAATGGTATCTAGGTGGGCAGACGTGTACTAGTATGCTAGTGATTCTGTGGGGGTTGGCCTCTGTTTCACGTAGCAAGTTTGACGATGACAACACTAACTAAACTATGATGATGATGATAATTGGAGACCACTAGGTTATGGGTATGTTCCCTAATAGTGGCTTGTGCACAAGAACAAATATTTATTATGGTTACTTTCACCGAGATACGAGGTACCTGGGGCTCACAACTAACTAGTGCCTAGGGGTGTTCCCGTGACTAGTGCTCATTGGCTATTTTGTACTCACCATTGGCATACAATGTTTTTGGTTGGTAAATTTAGTAGTATGTGTTATTTATTTAAAAGTTAAAATTCTTTAATGCATCCCTCTTGAAAACTATTTTCATTTTGAAGTTTCACCTCTTTAAAAAAAAATTACTTGCATTTTTTCTTATTAAACATGCATGTTTTTGTCTGATAATTATTATAGCATGCAACCTCATCTTAAAACCATATTTTCATATCTTGAATTTAAAACTATAAATTGATGTTTCTTTTATTTTAAAGGAATGTGCATTGGGAATAGAATATCGGGCTAACCTACTGAGTTTTAATACTCACGACTATAGTCTTCTTCTTTTTTTAGCCCTTGTGCAGGTTTCATCCTTAGTTCGATCACCTTGGGAGACATTTGATCATTGTGTTGGAGAGTGAACAGAAGTGTCACATGGAGTCAGTTGGTCATCGGGATTGTTCAGTTGAGTTGTTGGTTTTTTTCTACTTTTAGTTTCTTGTACAAATAATATTTAGTTCAATTTTTATATAAATTCATTTTGGGCTGTCCATTTATTTCCTCTGTTTGTTTGATTTTTTATATATGGGATAAATCATTCCCTTGTGTACTCTATTGATGCCCTTGGTGCTTGTCACCATCCTGGGAGGATCGAGAACGCCTCTCGGGACTTGTCGCGGGCTGGCCTGGGTGACCGGTTCAGGGTCGACTCAGGCTGGTTCGTGACATTGTTAGATACCTCTTTTTACTTGGACTAACCACCATTGAGAATGTGACCTATAGGATATATTAATATGTATAATTATATGGTAATTATATTTAATCAAATTTATTTTTTAAAATATAATCGATCTTAGTATGATGATTGGTTCCAAAAAAAGTTATGTTGATCCTAGATCAATCCCAAATTATTCTTGATTAGATATTGATGAAGTCAGATTAAAATATCTCATATATATATTAAAATTTTTTTATGTTAGTAAAAAATGGAATATTTATTTATTGGGAGAGAGCTCAAACCAAATTAATGGTCAAAGTCCATAAAATTATTTCATTAGAATAATTATTACATAGAATTTAATTATTTATATCACTTAAAAAATTATGTAGTCACAATGTTATGAATTAGATAAATACTAATTTATACTAGATTTTTTTATTTATGTAATAAATAATAAATTTTATTATTTATTGATATATTATATAATTTCTAATGACATAGTGTTCATTTTTAATTAGGAAAAAGTTCTAGGACTTACTAGCAGTATTGTAATTCCAAAACATAGAAATATTATGTCATTAATTGAGTATAAGAGATGAAATAAACATGAAGAATGGATTGAAGTAAGTAATTATTTAGTGTAACGTGAATATTTATGAGGTTATAGAAGTTAACAAAGTAATAAGAGTCTAGAGGTAAATTGTTTCATTTCCAAATATCTATTCTTTTATTGTATTATTTTTTCATAATATATCTTTTCTATTATGTCTTATATTCAAAATATTTAACGTATTTATTACTATTTTAACTTTTAATTTGTGTTTATATATGTTTCCTTACATATCTATTACATTCAAATCTTTAGAAATTACATTATTTGTAATGTGGATCACCTACTATTTTTTTCCTTTTTGTTATGTTCTTTATCTCTATCAACATTTGTATTCCTATTTATCCATTTGAAAAATGATAAATTTATTTTCATCATACTTTTTTCATTATTTTTCTAGTGATATTCAAGTATTAATGGTTTCTTTGTTATTACTTTTTATGTAAAACCCTAAAAGGTTTATCTACATGACAAACTATTTGAATATGATTTATGAATTTATTGTGTTTCCCATTTCATTTTTCTGTTAATATTTCATGTTCATTCTATATATATGTTTCTTTTAAATATTGAACATATATGCATGACATATTGCGATGCTTCAGGTGGGTATAAAATTATAAAACCCCAATAAATTGGGTAATGCTTTATATCATGTGAGATTATTACATGTAGACCTGATGTGGTTATCTTTATTCATTATGTATATTTGGACATGTTGCATTTAATTTAACTGTTATATTATACTATCTTGGAAATTTTAATTGACTTATGTTTATGATTACATGTTTTATATTTTATACACATTCCTATGGTTGAAATGATTTCCATTTTCTAATAATATTATCTCTCTCATTGTAGACTTCATTGTTATTGTTTTTAACCCTTATATTTAATGATTCCATGTTTTGATTATTGACTTATGATATCACACCCCATATCTATCATGGTTTATTCCCTTACTGGGTTTGTAGTTCACCCATTCATTTTTGTTACTATGATATACCTTTCTATAATAGGAGTATTATGGAAACTATGACAACATGATTAAGGGAAAAATAATAGTTCATTTTGTTTATTTAAAATTTTTTCCTTATATATAATCTCTAAAATAAACTGTACATATTAATTTATGGCTATGTTTCATAAGGATTTTCTGAGAAATTTTTTATAATATTAGGTGAATGATATGTGCGCCATTATAATTGGTATCTTAGTGGGGTATAGTATCTTTAGAAATTATATTAATAATAATAATAGTATAAAACCCAAATATACTAATTTTTGACTCAAGGTTTCATAAATTATACTCATAGTAACATAGTTAAACCAATACTTTCATAAGTTGAATAAAATTTTAAAATGTTGAAACAATGGTGTAATTTTTTAAACTAAATATGTTATTGGTTTATATTTTTGATGATTTTTTATATTAATTGGATAGTTTACTTTTGTAACATCATGTGTTTTTGGACGAGATGATATTCTAAAAGAATTTGAATTTTTTCATTTGGTGGACATTCTATTTTTTTAAATGATATTTGTAATATAGTTATGAGATTTAGAACACATAATCGCATTTTTTTAGACATTTTTAAGTCTTGGAAGGTCCCTCAAGTGTTTGACCACTTTTTAGAAGCAATGGCACTCAAAATCCTCCATAAAGGAAAAAATAGGCAATGCACACAATTTGTATGAAACTGTGTGACCATTAGAAGAAACTATGTAGCCTAGTTTAGTGGAATAGGTGGTGCCACATGATTTTATTTAACAATGTGGGAGGAGCATCCCATCTATGTGACTTGCTACTGGTTAGGTTATAGTGGGAAAACTCACAATTTGTACATGATTTCGAAAATTGTGCACACAAATTGTGTGACCGCCCTCCATGGGTTGCATCATGAGCATGGTTTGCGTATGGATTGGCCAATCATGTGACCAAATCATAATCCTCATTAAAGGGGTTAAAATTACCCTTTTTACCCCTATTTTCTTATTTATTTTCATCCTTCATTATTCTTCCTCCTCTGCATATAGAATCCTCCTTTTTGGTTCTTTTTTCCTCTTCTAGTTATGGGGATATCTCAATCATATGGACTCTAGTTTTAGTTCTATTATGTTAGTTAAACAAACCTTATTAATTATATGAATCTTTTTTATCTTATTTTTCTTTTATATTCTCTCCCTCTACACTATTTTTGTGCGACCTAATTAACCCTATTTTTAGGGAATTTGTCTATTTCTTCATTTTATCTCAAACCAGACCGAATAAAACCACGATATTGGACATATGAGTCATACATGGTAAAAGGTAGGTGGTATATATATTTTACTGTAATGTTTCAATGATTTATGAAGTGTGATTTTGTGTTGTGTGCTGGTATTTACATGTGACGACTCCAAAATGGGACATTTAAATTGTAGTTCCTAATTCCTTCCCTATTGTAACCATGGAATGTTAAATTAAAATTACTGTTGTTCTTTTGATTTGAGTTTAATTGTACATCAAGGGTGTTCTACTTGAATTCCCAAAATTAATCAATTATTTTCTAATCAAAACCCATAGATGAGATGCACTCTCTTTTAAAACATAATGGTCTATTAATTTGGATTCTTAAATAAGATAACACCCCCCTTTGTTATCTCTTAGTGATCGAACCACGTACTTAGGAGTCGGAACACCCCTTATTAAAAGAATTGGATGAATTATATGGCATGATATCTAACATCTCATTTTGACTCTAAAAGCATGTATAGTGTTGATTCCATGGGCTATACACCATGACCTAACAAAATTACTAAATGACTAGATTTTTGTAGTAATGGAAATGATCACTTAATCAAATAGATTTTGTAAAAATGTACATGGACATATTCTTGTGACAAGATTATTATTTTGGGATGTTTAAGTACTTTGCCTCCCATGTCATATAATTAGACTGTTTATGGGGTTTTCCCTCATCCTTGTTAGATGTTTAATAGTTAAAAGTTTAAAGAGTTGTTATTCCTATAGTGATACTCAAGTTACTTTTTATGGAACATCAACGATGATTTCATGGTTTTTTGTGGCTTCATATGATGGGAGAGAGGCATGCTATATTTTGTATGAGCTCATAGTGTGTGTTACTTAACTCCATATGAGTGACACCGGTTCCCAGGAGAGAATCCATGGATGGTCTATGTGGGAATATGGTTACACCATGCCACAGGTGAGACTCATACCCCTTTGTGAGATACTAGGTACATGCTCCTAGGGGACTTGTTTTAATTTAAAAAGAGAGTGATACTCGGGATTCCTTTTTTAGATAATCATAGATGGACACTTTTGGTTTTGGATACATGTTATTCGTTGAGTGGGATACATGGGTTCTTTCATAAGGTTCACCTTGGATGGGACCAAGATTCTAGTTAATTGGATACATTATGTGCCTCTTTTAATTAAATGAAAAATGATAATTATTTAAATTAGAAGAAATGCCGAATATTCCAAATCACATTCCTGGGTTTGTTCCATCATTTCTACTTAGTTGTGATGAGTCTTCCTTTCCTTATACCTATTTTTATAGTTTTACCTATGTTAGAGATATTCTAGATTAAGAAGAAGTATGTATGGTCAGATAGGTGTCCTTAATGACCCTGATTCGACTTGTTATGATTATTTACTTTTTTATTTCCTTTAATCATATCCTTACACTATTTTAATCTGTATTAACAAGTTGTATTATTCTTTAAAAACAATTTTTGGTGGCCAAATAAATATATATCACACCTTTCTCAGGCCTTCATTACATTGGGGTACCTGATAAAACTTCATGTTTGTTGGTCCTATGTTGATTTCTTAGGTTGTGTATTGTACATGGAAGCTTAGGAGCACATGACTGAGTTGTTACTTAGGATTATCATAGGGTTCTCCTTTGGGTTTTTATTATTTTTTTTATTTTGTATTGATAGTTATACTTACCTGTTATATTTTAGCATCATTTGACAAGCATTCATTATTTTATAATGGAATTGGCCACTTTACTCGGTTATTATATTTATCTTTTATTGATTTTCAGTTATGATTACTACCTCTTATACTATCAATTGATTTTTGCCTAATAATACCATTGTTCTTCTATTTATCTCGAGGGTGTAGTCTCTCCACTACACCACAATTAGACCCTTACTTCTATTCGGCAACCTCTAGTGTTTTGAGAGGTGTTCTTGAGGCCATGTGGCAACCAGTCTGGATACTGTTACCATTTTCAGTTGATTCAGGATGTTACAAATTGTTTTCATATCTATATTTTCCTATGTCTTACTGTTTGGGGTGGATAGATAAGAGACTAGGAATGTGTCGGTGCTTGGTAAACAGTCATGCTTGAGAGTGGTCAACCTAAGAATGGGTAAAAGTCCAAGTATCCAGGGATGGGATTTTTGTTCATTCTATTAGTTATTAAAAGTTGATTATGATTTTACCTAGAGTGATGGGAGTAATTTCTACTTCTTACTGATTCATGATATTTATGGTGTTTTACCCTTGCACAGATATGATAAGGAAGTAACATTACATGAATTATTATAGACATGCATGGATTCACTTGCCATGAATAATCATGATATAATTATTTCATTTCTCAGTTTTTCAAAAATTTTTAATATGCCTTGAATGTTTTATTGGGCTGTATTTTATATGTCATGCTAGGTGTTTTTAGTAACAATATTATCTTTTACCTAATTAAGAATTTCTTTAAATTCTTATTTATAACATGTTTAAATGTTTAATTATTATTCATTCCTTGAGTGTTATACCCCAATAACATGATTTTAGTGTTATGATTAGCATGTTGTTGGTGTTTCCACGGTTTATGTAGTGGTCTTTCATGGTTCACTTTCCATGTTTCCCTATTTTCTTACCATGTTAAACCTTATGAAATTATAATGTTCAAATTTTATAGTTTTATGTTTTAAAATATATAATTTTTTATTAATGTGAAAACATAAACCTAAATGGGTTTTCCCATATAGATTTATGGTGACACCTCACTAAAAAATCATGACATGTTTGATCCTTGAATCATTTGTTAATGGTATAAATGTTTTGTTGGAAGTGATTAAAAAAATACAATTTGAAATTTCTAATGTGTATGGGTTCTTTATAAATTAGAAAATGGTAACCCATCTAATCCAACCATTTTAGATGTTCTTATTATACTTAGATATTATGGAATAAATTTTTGAACTTTAAAATTTTCTTTTATCATAAATGAATTTGTTGCAGTTAAATGGTACCCTACCTATAATTTGTAAAGTGTATAGGCGCTTTACAAATTGATAATTGTGGACATATATAACCAAACCATCTATATAGGAAGTATATACCTAAATAATATTTAATAAATATAAATATTTTTACCCTTAAATGAATTGGATTCTTTATTAAGGCTTATAACTCTATTACATATGCATAATGATTCATATGGCTAAAACTCATAAATGCATAACTGAAACCAAGTGGTCCAGTTGGGGAATATTACTTATGTAATGAACTGCTAGGGGTGTTTTTAAAAATTGAAATGATTATAATGTTCAAGTTGTTTTTAGTTGAAACTATAGTGGAATAAAGAGACCTTAGTAGGTCACCCTTCTTTTTGTATACCTCATACTAAACCACATAAGGGTATATTTTCACCATGTAGTGATGGTTATTTAAAGTATCTGAAGAAAATTATATGGATTTACAGATATGATTACAGTTGCATATTACATGAAAATTTCTTCCTTAATTAATATAATACCTTATGTTTTCCTTTGAGTTATACTTAAATGGGTCATCAATTAATTTTAAATTAAAATGGAATTCTAAAGGGTGTTTTCTTCTATCGACAGTAATTGAAATTTTCTTCAACTAAGCCAATTATGAAAGAAAATTTATAAATAAGTGAATGATGTTTAAAATGGGGGTTTTTGTAACCAATGGACTAATTATGATAGGATATAAACTAAATAAATGATAATGTATAAATGGTGGTTAATATAACTTTACTGCTTTTCATTGCAGCCTTAGCTAAATAGAGTGCTAACACAAGCTGTCTTATGATTGTTATCTTATTTTTTTAAACTTATCCTTTAAAATTTTTTTGAGTTCAAATGTAAATAAATTAGCCGTATTAATAAAACCTTAAGATATGTTTTTAGTTTTAACCCTCATGTATGGTTATTTTAAATCCTTTATGCCTTTTTTCCTTGAGTAGCTTCCCTGAAATGGGAAGATAGGAATTACCTATAGGCCTCTTTTTTTATTGATTGAACCTAAATGATAGAATATTGAGCATATTAAATTTTTGTTAGCATGACCTAATTTTGGTTCAACACTTTTAGCTCTAGTATGGGTCTTAGATCCTTAAAATCTTTACTGAGTGCTATGAGTTTTCTGATAATTGGTTCTATTTGGGTTTCATTGTCC
Source organism: Viscum album (assembly GCA_963277665.1). NCBI lineage: Eukaryota > Viridiplantae > Streptophyta > Magnoliopsida > Santalales > Viscaceae > Viscum > Viscum album. The sequence goes on from OY728166.1 coordinate 577,363,595, forward strand.
ATGTAGGAATCTTAGTTTCAAAAATGAAACCCTTATTTTGATAGGTGGTTGTGTGTTGTTTTTACCTTTTATATGAGTGTGATCATTATGGAATGATCAGTTCCAGTGGTATAGACATGCTAAGGGAACGGTCGGCTTCTTAGTTGGTTGTGTGACCTTCATTCTTATTTCTCAGGGATGGATGACTCAATACATAATCGTCTTGGGTAATAGTTGTATCAGGAAATATGAAGTCATCATAAATATATTGTGTGGTCCATTAGGTACTTGAATCCTTGAAGTGGTAAGACTATGGATAATATCAGGGATGTTTCATTTTCTCATGTAGTCTTAGGGTAGTATATGTTGTTACACATGGTACCCATCAAATTTCTTAAATGGGATAATAAACAATTTTTTTTTAGTGGTACTTGTTTAATCTTTAAGTTTTTATGCTTTTAATACGGATCATATCTGAGGTAGAGTGACCTGGTCATTAGAAAAGATTTATACTCGTACTGGTGTTTGGGGTGAAATAAAAATATTTATCAGATGTTTTGATACACTGGTCATTTTTTGGATTTTACACCTAATAATTTAGAATGTGTAGATGTAACTTTTAAGGAGTGTCATGCGTACGATAATAGAAAAATTGTTTGAACATGATTTTTAGTGGCTGGTTTTCCTTCCCCTCACTTAGAGATTGTTAAAGTGTGTTGGCCATATCTTGTAGTTTCACTCAGTGGTTGATAGAGTTTGTGTCGTGGGATGAGTTTCTATTTCTAATGAATTCAATAATGATTACCCTTCCAAGGTGGGGAGAATAGAATAAATTATAGTTAAAATTTTGCTTATAAGTATAAGAGGAACAACAGAGCCAGAACATTTGAAAATGGTAACCTTGCTTATGTTCTTAATGGATGTAATCTCTCATCTTAAGTTGTTTCTTGCGTGATATAACAATGATGCCATGGTTGGTTTTGTACACAACCATTGAAAATGTCGTTAGTTAGGGATTAACTTAGATTTAAGTATTTGAGAAATCATGGAATTCCTCACCTGGTATGGGCATGATGATATGTTAATGGAAATGTTTTAGCTGGTGAAGGCGAGATCCTCTAGAAGATGTTATCTTGAGTGGTCAACTGAAATTTTAATGTGTGGTCTCGTATGGTTGGTTTATAACCATACTGAGCACATCAATATGATGTAATTGTCTATATTCCTTTTTGGGAATCACTCAAATATTCCTAGTGTACTCTTGGGTAAATGAATATCATCCCCCCTCTCTTAATATAATCCAAGTACACTAAAAGAGAGTCGGTTATACACCAAAATAAATTTAAAATATGCTGGGATTGGTTGGTGCTATCTATCAACGTGTGCTTAGAAGAATGATTTACCTTAGAGGCCGGGTTGGTACGTATTGATGCCTGATATCTCAAGTATGAACTCCATGGTCGGACTCATGAGTACCAATGTTTTCACTTCGAATACTCTGCAAGAGGATGCCACATTGGGATCAGTAAGTGTTCTTGGTATGTTGAGGTTTGTATTGCACCAAATTATCTCATGTATGTTCAGAATGGGGTTTTCCTTGGGTGAGCTCCTTAGACCCCAATTATTAATTCGGAGTATTCCTTGAACCTCTATTAGGCTTTGATGAGTTGTTTAATGGGAAACGATCCAAGTGTGATGTATCTGTCACGCACCCATGTTCATACTGGGAATAAAAATTTAAATGGATGTTTCAGATATAGAATTCAATGAAAGCTGGTTATAGGCATAACTAAGCATTCTCAGGGAAAATATCATGTCTATTTTTTGAAATGTGTTGAACTTCTAAGATGAGTGTTTTGAGGGTTGTCGGCCTAGGACAGTTCAACTTGAAATTGATTTTCTATGACATATGTGGTTGGTGAGGAATAAATTACTAACATTTTTATCTTTTGGAATGTTCGATGAATGTTGGGAAAGACTTTTCACAAAATTTTGGCTTGACCAGGCCTCTAGAGTCGATCATGAGTTGACCAATTTTTAAGATGTGATTCATGTTATGTACACCACTGAAGATCTAAGGGAATGATTGAATCAGTAGTTCCGTCGGTAGAATATGGTGACATGGTTGTTTCCATACAAATTCTAGAACCAAGGGGTGGAGGATACAATGATTTGATCTTGTTTTGGGTAAGGAAGGCTCAAGTAGGAACCATATCAATGTCTCATTTCGGAAAAACAAATAATTGGGTTGATATTCTGTGTATTTTTTACCACATGTTAAGGTGATGTATGGAGGTAGGTTTTTTATTTGGAAACAAAATGTGGATGTTTGAATGAGACTTCCCAACCCATATTGTCCAAGTTATTTTAATTTTGTTTCCTCAATACATTTTATGGATTATATGTTTTAAGGTGGGGATATTTTGTCATACTATGTTTTTGGACATGCTGAAATTCTAAAAAAAATTAACTTTTATTGTTTAGAAGATGGTATATTTTGTAAACCAATCCTTGGAGTTGGATTAATAGAGTTAAAAAACTCCAATGCATTGTTTTTAGACTTTGTTTTAGGATTTTTGTGTCCCTTGGGTGTTATTTCATGATTTAGAAGCACTAGAGCCTGAAACCCCACTTGAAGGAAGGACCAGATAGGGCACACGATTTGTCTGAAACCATACTTCCCTTAGAGGAAACTGTGCAGCTTGGTCTAGTGGATAATGTGTTCCTGAAAATTTTTATTTAATCATGAGGGAGGATCCACATGGATTTTTAGCTTACTAAAGGTTTTGGAATTGAGTGGAAACACACGGTTTGCACATGGTTTTTTGAACTGTGCACATGAACTATGAGACCTTTATCCTTAGGCAGTATCAAGATAACAATTGACGTATTGTTTAACCAAACATGTGTACAAATTGTGAACCTCATTAAAGGGATAAAATTACACTTTAACCCCTATTTACTTATTTCGTTTTCTCCTTCTATTTCTTCCTCCTCTACACACAATAGCCTCATCCATGTTCATTTTTTTCCTCATCTAGGTATAGGAAGATCTCCCTCATACATCCTCTAATTTGACTGGTTTCAAGTGAGTTGGAGTGCCCACTATAAGTCTATGACTCACTTTTCTTTCATTCGTCATTTATCTTCTCTCCCTTTTTTCTATTTGTGTATGACCTAATTTACCATATTTTAAGGATGTTTTTCAATTTCATCAATTTCTCCCAAACCAAACCGAATTGAACATCGATATTGGACATATTATTCATCCATTGTATAAGGTATATGGTCTATATATTTCCCCACAATGTTTCATTGATTTATAATGTGTTTTTTTGCATCGTGTGTTGGTATTTCTATGTGATGCCTTCAGAATGGTATATATTTAAATTATAGATCATAATTCATTCCCTCTAGTAACTGTGGCATATTAAATTAGTATTGTTTTTGGAATTATTCTTTGAGTTTAATTCTCCATCGGGGGTGTGCCCCCTGAATTCCTTTAATTTATCATTTTTTTCTAATCAAACCCCTCGATGAGGTGTGTTGTCTTCGAAACTGTAGTGGTCTATTTTTTGGAATGTTATAGAATGACGCACTCTCCTATGTCAGCTCCTAGTGATTGAACCACCTTCATAGGAGTCATAACCTCTGTTATTAAACAAATTAGATGAGTTTTATGGAATGATCGTTAGCTTTTTCTTTTGACTCCAAATTCATGTATGGTGTTTCTTCCGTGGTTGGTACACCTGACCCTAAAACAATTATTAATTTTTTGGATTTGTGTATTAAATTAATGGACCAATTAATTAAATAGATGTATTGTATATGGACATGAATCTATTCTAGCAACTTTCTTATTATTTTGTAATGTTTATGTAATTGGAACCCCTTTCCACATAATTGGCATGTTTATCAATTTGGACCTCCTCTTTGTTATAATTTTAATTCTTAAATTATTAAAGAGTTTTTATACTTCGAATGACATTCAGATTCTATTTTATGGAATGCTGGTGATGGGCTCATGGTTTTTTGAGGCCTCATACTCCAAGAGAGAGACATGATATATCTTGGATGGTCTCACCATGCATGTTACTTACCTTCATACGACTGAAGCCGTTTCCTAGAGAAGTACCCATGAAAATAGTTGAAGGAAAGATGGTTACACCATGCCACAAGTGAGACTTAGACTCCTTTGTGAGATACGAGGGACATGCCCATAGGGGACATGTTTTATTTTAAATCGATAGTGATTCTTGGGATTACTTTTTAGGATTACAATGGATGGACTCCTTTGGTATTGGATAAACGTTACACACCTGGTGCTATAAATGGGTTCCTTTACCATTTTCACCTTGTATGGGCCTATGATTCTATTTAATTGAATACATCAGGTTCCTCTTTTTATTAAATAAAAAATGATAATTTTTTAAATTAGAATACATTTTATTCCGAAAAAATTACATGCCCAAGTTTGGTTAATCTATTTTATTAGTTTTGATGAACCGTACTTTCCATATGCGTATTTTTATAGGTTCACCTCTTTTGGGGATATTCCCTCTCAAGACGAAGTATTTTTGGCTAGGTGTCCTTAAGGAACCTAAACTGGGGTTTTTATGATTATTTATTTATCTATTTATGTCCTTTCACAATATGTACACACTTTTTTCATTTATAATCATAGACTGAATCTTGATTTAGACACAATTGGTAGTGAGAAATTGAGTATATATCACACCCTACTCAGGCCTCCATTGCAATGGGGTACACAAGAAAACCCCATGTTCATAGGTCCCTAAATGATTGATTATGTTTTCTATTTTACAAGGGAGATTAGGTGCACATGATATAGCTGGTAATCGGGATGTTCAGGGAGTTAATGTTTGGGATTTTATTCTTTTTTTGTCTCTTATTGTCTTGTATACTTCCTTTTTATTTTTTGGCATCATCTGACATGCATGAATTATTTTATATTGATGTTTTCCACTTTATTTAGTTATTATATTTATCCTCTATTACTTTTCAATTATTATTACTTCATCCGCTATTGTCTATTGATTTACGCCTGATAATACCATTATGGTACTCATATATCAAGGGTATAGTCTCCCTATTGTACCACCATTAAACCATCACTGCTAGTTGGTTGCCTCTATCATACATGGAGGCATGCTTGAGTCCATGTGGTGACTTGTTTGGCTATTGTTACCATAGTCAGTCAGGTCAGGATGTTACAAAGTGTTATTAGATCATTCATTTCCTTTGTCATAATATTTGGGTCTAGTAAACATGAGATTAGGAATGTGTCAGAACTTGGTAAATAGCCATTCCTAGGAGTGATCAACCTATGTATGTGGAAAAGTTCAAGTGTCATGAGCTATGATTTTTGTTCATGTCATTCACTATTACAAGTTGTTTATGATTTCACCATGAGTGATGGGAGTAATATTCACTTATTACTGATTTATGTTATTTGTGGTCTCGTGCCGCCCGCGGACTCCACTACCCCATAGCCTCGCACCGTCCGTGGCCTCCACCGCCCTGCGGCCTCGCGCCACCCGTGGCATCCGCCTCCCCGCAGTCTCGCGCCGCCCCCGATCTTTTCCATCTTGCGGCCTCGATGCCCCCCGGCCCTCTACGGCCCTTGCAGCCTCGCTGCCCTACAACCCTCTGCGGCCCCAGCGGCCTCGTCGCCCAGCAGCCCTCCGCGTCACCCCGCGTCCCTCCACGCCGCCCGGTGGCCTCGTCTCACCGAGACCTCACCTCCCCGCGGCCCTGCGCCACCCTCACGGCCTCTGCAGCCCCCGCGGCCCCACACCTCCCTCGTGGACTCTGTGGACCTCAAGGCCTCGTTCCACCCACGTGGCCTCCGTGAAACCTAGCACGGCCGGGCCGGGCCGGGTTGGGCCGGGTCGGAGCAGACCCGAGCCAACTTCAAACTTTACACTCTATCGACCGTAACTTTGGCACCAGGCATCCGTTTGATGAACCATTAGCAGTGCTGGAAAACATGGAGCAAGACGGTCCCTTTTAGTATACCCCAATGGTGTTTTGGATAATGTTGGAGTACATTCAATTTGGATCAAGCACGAATCCAACCAGGCCCTCGGGACTAAAAGGCTAATAACTCACAGACCGGGCGTCCGATTGACGCACTGTCTGTTGCGTTGAGACCCCTATGATGTGACAGTTCTTTGGGTTACTATTCTATGGGAATTCATGGCAGTTGGAGTATCAACTAGTGGCTTGAGGAGCGGACCCTACCGACCACTATCAAGCTTAGTGCAGGAACCCAATAGCTAGCTGTGACGTGAAGAATGAATAGCAATCCTGGGTGGGTCAACACCGAGCGATCCAGTGTGGGTTAGCACCTAGAGATCCTGTGTGGATCAGCACCAAGCGATCCAGTGTGGGTCAGCACCGAGCGATCCTATGTGGCTTAGCACCGAGCGATTCTATGTGGGTGAGCACCTAGAAATCCTTTATGGGTCTGACGACGTATTGGCGATGTACTAGGATCCTTCGTGGTTCTACCTCTTAATAGAGTAAGATGATTCATTAGTTACATCTAATCATCTCTACTACTGTACCTAAGAAATACCTGGTGTGATCTGAGTCAGTACCTTTGTGGTATTCTTCTATGTGGCGTACCTGTGTGTTACTTATCTTCATGGTATTCATTCCTTTGTGGAACAATTATATTTTGAGTTGGACTATGTGTTTCTTCATGATTAAGATTCGTATACTTGATAACTTAGGTATATGTATGGGCATATACCTAAATAGGTTTTTAACTGGTTTAAATTCTTTGTGGTTTAACCTTGGTGTATTATGCGTGACCTTGAGGGTCTCGGGGTCCCTACTAAGTATCGTTATACTCACCACTGCACGGGATATGCCCACACCTCGATGTGTTTGGTGTAGACGATGGACAACGCTAACTGAGGACGAGAGTACCAGGACTATAGGTAGCTCAGAGGTGGAACTTGGATGAGGCATACCGTAGAGAAGACCATTGGAGATTTGTACCTACTGTTTAGGTAGGATCCTTGGCGGGTGATCACGGGAGTTTTTCATGTTTACTTGTACTTTCCATTTCTATTGTACATTCCAGTTGGTCTTGTATTCTAGCTCATTTTTATTACCATGCACAATATTCTTTTGTATACAGTTTACTTGTGTTCATATCTTGTTGTGTGTTTTGTTACGTATTTTTAAAGGATATAAAGGAAATTCCTTCCCAGTTTTAGGGAATACTCCATCAGTGCTAGTCACCAGCCCCTACCCTATGTAAGGAGGGATTGGGGTAGTCATGGCATGAGCCCCAAGGGACAGGTCATGAAAAATTGGTATCAGAGGATTTAGTTCTACTGTAGAACATAGGACTCTGATCTTTCTTTTTCACGACAATAGTGTTAAGTGTGTTGAGTGTGGTTATCAGTTTAGGGAATCCAGTGTTGGTGTGGGGGCCGACATATCCATACACCAGGACCCTAACTTTTGATTTCTAACTCAGTGCACAAAAACACAGATTGCGTGTGTGTTTTGAAGAGTTTTCTTTTTGATCTCTTTGAGTCAGCTCACCAGGTATAACCTTTTGATAGTGGCGCACCTGTTTCTTTTCAGGATGCCTCCACGCAGACAACTAGCTAGGGTTCTAGATATAGTACGCACGAATAGCCCACTGAGCAATGAGTCCTCGGTGCAGGGCCCTCTTCCAATAGAGGCACCAACGGTACCATTACTCGTTGGGCCGCCGATGCCATCATCCCTAGTAGTAGAGGGTGCATGTCGCTTGAGCACATTGCACGGGTTGCAGCGCCAGAGGCCACCCAGGTTCAGGGGAGAGACGAACCCACAGGAGGATGAGGATTGGTTGGAGGCCATGTTGAGAGTTTTCCAACTAGTAGGGACACCATTTGATCTCATGGTGATCTTTTCCGCCAGCCTTCTATAGTTAGCTGCAGGATGATGCTAGAACTTGATGCTCCATGTTAATGATTGGGTGATTCTTCTCTTGTAAGACTTCGAGAGCCTGTTTTGAGTAGAGTTTGTTCCAGCGACTCTTCACGCAGAGCACATAGAAAAGCTTCTCCATCTGCATCAGGGTATCATGACTGTGGCTCAGTACTTAGTGAGGTTCACTGACCTCTCACGCTACTCCACTGATAGGGTACGAGACCCATTCTTCAGGGCCTTGACCTTCGATTAAGGACTTAGGCGAGAGATCAGGGCTTCAATGATTTCTCTTAGCATCCCGATGAAGGTGGGGGTGTTAGAGAGAGCCCTATTGGTGGAGAGTTTCCTTGCTGAGCATTCACCAGTAGCGAGACCCACCACCAGTTGTCACATAGCGGAGTCTTCTGCAGCTGACAGCAGACTGATGTCGTTGAGGTCCAGGAGGACTAGAACTACTAGTGGATGACCGCAGGATTCAAGGTTGGTTGTGCTGGTCACCCGAGGCAGAGCCAGTCATGCTAGGAGTGGGTAGTATTTTTCATGTGGTGGGTAGGGTCACATGGATTTTGACTGTCCGACCTGCCGTACGGATGATCAACAGACATTCGAAGGAATTCCTAGGCAGAGAAAGAGGTTCAATCGAGGTGGTCCACAGGGAGATAGCAGATGTGACAGAGGATAAGGTCGTGTAGCTAACGGTGGGTGACGATTTGAGATGTTACAGCCACCACTACTAGGTGGTGGTCCCCGACCACAGGGACCAGGAGGACATGGGTGATTTCAGCTCCAGGCAGCTGAGGCCTATGATCACGGCACTCTGAAGATGATACGAGGTACGATCTATGTCTACTCCACCTTAGTTGTAGTACTTATAGACACAAGTTACGATCATTATTTTATTTCCACTTCCCTCATTTGGAGCTCAAAGATTTTGACAGAGTTTTTTGCTCAATACTTATGGGTAGAGGCTCATATAGGATCAGATTCCTCGATTATGAACAGGTGCCGGTAGTGCGAGATTACTCTTGGAGGCGAGAGCTTCGGTTGGGATCTCCTAGTAGCGGCACTGAGGCCTTACAATTTCATCTTGGGTATAGACTGATTATCTACATTCTATGCTCAGATTGACTATATTAGGTGAAAAGTGTTGTCTGTCTGCACAGATGGGACCAGGTTTACCTTCACCAGCAAGAAGGGATCCTTTGCAGCACAGGATGGACTTACCCAGAAGAGAGTGCATCCGATCACTCATCAGTTGGCTAGCCTTACCCTCAGAGTAGTTGATGGGTAGAGTCTGAGTTATCCTGTAGTGGTGGACCAGTATACGGATGTCCTTCTGGATGATGTTTTGATTCCACCTCCTCGCAAAGAGGTGGACTTTTACATTGAGTTGTACCCCAGTACGGTACCCATATCTACACCAGGGTATCAGATGGATCCTACGGAGCTTCTTGAGCTGCATGTACAGCTGGAAGAATTACAGGGGAAAGGGTTCATTCGGCTCAGTGTTTCACCTTGGTCAGCGCCGATTTTGTTCGCTAAGAAGGAATATGGGAGCTTGAGACTCTGTGTTGATTATCGGTGCCTGAACCAGGTGACTATGAAGAACAAGTACCCACTCCCGAGGATTGAAGATCTCTTTGATTAGCTAAAGGGAGCACAGTGGTTCTCCAAGATAGATGTCAGATCAGGCTATCACCAGCTCAGAGTACAAGAAGAGGATATAGAAAAGATGGATTTTAGGTGTCAGTATGGCCATTACGAGTTTTTGGTCATGCCATTTGGCATGACCAACGCTCCAGCAGTGTTCATGGGACTCATGAACATGATCTTTCAGCCATACCTTGATCGCTTTGTAGTAGTCTTAATCAACGACATTCTGATCTACTCGACTACTGATTAGGAGAATGAATACCATTTGCAGGTAGTAATAGACACACTCCGAGAGCACCAGCTTTATAGTAATCTCTTGAAGTGCTAGTTATGGATCCGGGAGTTTCATTTTCTGGGTCATGTCATCTCGTAGGCTAGAGTTTCAGTGGATCCAGCGAAGATTGAGGCAATACTTTCTTGGGAGTCACCCAGGAGTGTGACGGAGGTACGGAGTTTCCTAGGTTTGGCCAGATACTACCAGAGATTTGTTCCAGATTTCTCCAGAGTTTAAGCACCCCATTCAGCAATGACGAAGAAGGGGAAACCCTTCGTGTGGTCGGAGAGATGCCAACAGAGTTTTCAGGAGCTGAGGTAGAGGCTGACTAGCTCCCCCTATATTGGGGCCACTGAAAGATGGCGTAGGGTACGTAGATTACTACGACGCATCAAGGACCAGGCTTGGATGTGTCTTGATGCAGGAGCAAATATTTATTTCATATAGTTCTCGACAGCTGAGACAACATGAGCAGAACTATACTACCCATGACCTGGAGTTAGCAGCAGTGGTCTTCCCCTTGAAGATGTGGCGACATTAATTGATGGGCGAGCATTTTATAGTCTACTCGGATTACAAGAGTCTCAGGTATAACTTATCTCAAAAGGACCTCAACCTGAGACCGTGACATTGTCTTGAGTTCCTCTAGGACTATGACTTCGAGATAGTATATATTCTTTGGAAAGGGAATGTTGTAGCAAATGAACTCAGCAGAAGGTCTAGTATACAACTACTAGGCGAGGTGACTGAGCAGCTGGCCACTTTGCAGATATCCTTTGTGGATCATGATGGAGAAGCATTCCTTCATTCTCTTACAGTTACTCCACCACTTATTTAGTGAGCAAGGAGGTGTAGTGTAGGGACCCTAACTGTGAGACTCGATGTGCTCAGATATCCACAGGACATGCACTTGAGGAATTTTCTGATGGTGGGGAGCACGTCATCCTCTTTAGAGGACGTACCATGGTACCAGTGTCACTTTGGGAGGAAGTTTTGTGGGAGTTCCACACATCCCCTCTCGCGGTACATCCAGTAGTGGCGAAGATGTACTAGGATAGCCGAAGACAGCACTGGTGGTTGGGAATGAAGAAAGCTGTAGCATAGTTTGTCTCTCGGTGCCTCACTTGTCAGAAAGTGAAGGAGGAGCATGAGGTACCAGTAGGCTTGGTTTAACCTTTAGAGGTCCCAGAGTGAAAGTGGGATGGGATATCCATGGACTTCGTGACAGGACATCCATGTACATCCAAGGGTCATGATCTTATACGGGTAATAGTCGACCGACTCACCAAGTCTACCCACTTCCTACCGATCATAGAGCAGAGTTTAGTAGAGAGCTTTTGACACCTCTATGTGCAGGAGATTGTGTGGCTACATGGAGTACCCTCGACGATTGTCTCCGATCATGATACATGTTTCACTTCCCGACTATGGAAGGGGTTTTAGGAGGCTTTCAGAATGCAGCTTCATTTGAGCATTGCCTTCCATCCTCAGATGGATGGCCAGACTGAGCGGACCATTCAGACCCTCGAGGACATGCTATGTGCTTACATCCTCGACTTCGGTCATAGCTGGGAGGATCACTTTCCTTTGGTGGAGTTTCCATAAAACAACAGCTATCTGTCCACCATTGGGATGACACCTTTTTAGGCATTGTATGAGTAAACTTGTAGATCACCTTTGTGCTGGACTGACCTTGGGGATTCAGCACTAGTGGGACCAGTGATGGTATGGGATACCATGGATAAAGTGCAAATAATCTTGGAGTGGATGAATACTGCATAGAGAAGGCAGAAGTCTTATGCCAACAGGAGACAGAGAGCTCTAGAGTTCGAGGATGGTGACCACGTCTTTCTACGGGTCTCACCCTGATGAGGTTTTTTGAGATTTGGCCGGGGTGGCAAGTTATCTCCAAGTTTCATCAGACTCTTTCAGGTCCTCAGTAGAGTTGGCAAGGTGGATTACCTCTTAGCTCTTCCACCTTAGTTGCACCGGGTACACGACGTCTTCCATGTATCCCAGCTGAGGAGATACGTGCACGAACCTTCTCACGTCATCGACCACGGCGAGATAGACATCGACAATGGGACGATGTTTTCAGAGGTTCTATTAGAGATTGTTGATCAAAAGAAGTGGGTCCTTCATGGGCGGTCGATACATCTGGTGTGCATTCACTGGTAGCATGGGAACCTCTAGGAGATCACAAGGGAGCAGGAGGCTCAGAAGCATGCTCAGTATTCCCAATTGTTCCCTTAGTTTGAGTTGTGGCTTATAAGGACGCCAAGCGTTGAGGTGGGGAGTATGTAAAGACCCAAAATTCCCTTTTATTTTTTTTAAATATATGGGAATTTTATGAGTCTGCAAAAAATGATGACACATGATTCCGAGGCCTAGTGTGCCCGAAATGAATTACTGAACTTTTTCCGAGTACATTTAGTAAATGTATGAGCGAGATTTTCTAACTTTTGAACTGATGCTCGGAATTGAAATATGAGGGCACCATTGAGCTTGCAATGACAGTATTCACTTAAACATACCTTCACCTCGACCACAGTGGGTCGAGAGTGAAAGTTAGTTTTTTTTTTCCTGAAAGAATGAAATGAATAAAAATGTTATCATTTTTATTTTATTTGTTGAAAACCCTCAGCATGGGTTATAGTTGTGGGGACCACCTGAGCCTAAAAGTCCCATGTGGATGTTTAGAGGTGGGGACCACCTTACTAACCCCCATTTTGAATTTAGGGTCGGGGACCATCCATCCCCTCTTAATGGGGGAAAAACGTCTCAACTCCCCATTAATCCATTCCTCCCATTAATTGGAGCCAATTAATTATGCCAACGTGGTACAATTAATTTTGCCAAACTTTTAATTTGATAAACTTAAATTAACAAGGAGGATATTTTCACATTTTGGGTGGAATTGGGAGAGGAGAACCTTTTGAAGGATTATTTTTCTCCAACGAAGAACGCGCTCCCCAACGAAGAATGCTCACGTCGATGAGGAACTTCTTCAACAGCAACGAACTGACGATCGAGGAAACACAAAAGTCACTAATGTCCATCTATCCCCAATGACTTCGTCTCTTTCCTCAAGACCTCTATCGACAAATATCCGAGGTAGGGTGGTTGATTGAATTTTATCCCCTTTCTCGTTCTTGATAATTCATTATAAAATCAAGAAGAGATTATAGCCGCTTTTTACCACTCTAACGTGGAGAGTGCGGGACCAAAAAATATGGTCTGACCTCTACTCAAATCTTGTATTTAATTGGTGTGTTCTTAGCGGTGGAGGAGGAAGACAACCAACCTCGGTGGGGTAGGAGAACGGCAGCCACCACCACCACTGGCCATGATGAAGGTGACAACGCAACAACGCCGCCCCGCGGCCACCACGCCACCCGCGACCTCTGCTGCCCTCGGCCTTCGCCGCCCTGTCATGTCGCGTATCCCCATGGCGCTGCGCCGACCGCAGCTATAACTGCCTCATGGCCTCGTGCTGCCCACAGACTCCACCCCCGCATTACCTTGCGGCCCTCCTCGCCTCCCCACGGCCTAGACTCCCCGTGGACCCCGCAACCTCACGCAGCCCTCGGTGGCCCCCCGCAACCTTGCACAACCCTCGTGACCCCCACAACCTTGCGCTACTGCATGACATCACCTCCCTGCGGCCTCCTCTACACTCCGCGCCGCGCGGCGGCCTCACTGCCTTGCAGACCTCTGCGGCGCCCCATGAACCCACATCCCTGTAGCCCCCGTAACCTCGCACCGCCATCACAGCCTCCACAACCCTCGCGGCTTACACGGACCCATGACCTCTACAGCCCCCGCCGCCTCGCCGCCCCGCGGCCTCACCGCCCCACGGCCCTCGTGGCCCCCACGGCCTCGTGCCGCCCCGCAGCACTGCCCAGTGGGAGCCGGGATGCCCGGCGCGGCCGGTCTGAGCCCAATGGGCCCGTTCAGACCAGACCAGGCCCTCTGTGGCCCCTGCGGACCGAGTCGGACCGGACCCGGGCCTAGCGGGCCGGACCCGATGGGTCGGGTCGGACCGAACTTAGTCCCAGCGGGTGGGGCTGGCCCTCACAACCCTCTGCGTCCCTTGAGGCCTCACAGCCCTCTGCTCCGCTCCGCGGCCTCGCTGTCGCATGACCCTCTGCACCGCCCGGATGCCCTGCCGCCTCGCGGTCCTCCGCCCCGCCCCGCAAACTCCCCTTTCTGCGGCCTCCGCAGACCCCGCAACCTCACGCCACCCTCGCATCCTCTACGGCCCTCGCAGCCTCCGCAGCCTTCGTGGCCCCCACTTCCTCACTGCCCCGCGTTCCTCTCGGCCCCTGCAGCCTCACGCCACCCTCACGTCCTCCACGTCGCCCAATGCGAGTGGGGCCGGATTCAGTGAGCTGGGTTAGACCAGACACGGGCCAACATCAAACTTTACACTATATCGGCAATAACATTGGCACCAGGCGTCCGTCTAACGAACCATTAGCGGCGCTGGAAACCTTGGAGCAAGATGTTCCCTTTGAGTATACACCACTGGAGTATTGGATAAAGTTGGAGTATGGTCGGTTTGGATCAAGAATGAATCCAACCGGGCCCTTAGGACTTATAGGCTAATTACTCACAGGCCGTGTGTTCGATTGATGCCCCGTCTATTGTGTTGAGGCCCCTATGACATGGAATTCCTTTGGGTTACTATTTCATGGGACTTCGTGGAAGTTGGAGTATCGACCAATGGATTGAGGAGCAGACCCTCCCAGAGATGAGAAATCTTAGTACGGCAACCCAGTAGTTGGATGTGACGTGAAAGAATGAATAGTGATCTTGTGTGGGTCATCACGGAGTGATCCTGTGTGGGTCAGCACCGAGTGATCCTGTGTGGGTCATCACCGAGTGATCCTCTCTGGGTTAGCACTGAGCAAACCTGTGTGGGTCAGCACTGAGCAATCCTATGTGGGTTAGCACAGAGTGATATTGTGTGGGTCACCACCGAGCCATCCTGTGTGGGTGAGCACATAGAGATCCTATGTGGGTCTAAAGACATAATGGTGATGCACTAGGATCTTTCATGGGTCTTCCTCTTAACATAGTAAGATGATTTAGTAGTTACATAAAATTATCTCTATTATTGTACCTATGAAATACCTGGTGTGATATAAGTCAGTACCTTTGTGGTATTCTTCTGTGTGACGTACCTATGTGGTACTTAACTTCATGGTGTTCCTTTCTTTGTGGAACAGTTGAGCTTTCGGATTTTGAGTTGGACTCTGTGTTTATTCATGATTGAGATGGGTGTACTTGATAACTTAGGTATATATATGGGCATATACCTAAGTAGGGTTTTCACTAGTTTAAATTATTTGTGGTTTAACCTTGGTGGATTTTTTGAGACCATGAGGGTCTCGGGGTCCCTACTGAGTATCATTATACTCACCCTTGCATGGGCTATGCCTGCACCTCGTTGTGTTTGGTGTAGACAATGGACAACACTGACTGAGGACGAGAGTACTAGGACTGGAGGTAGCTCAGAGGTGGACCTTAGACAAGGCATACCGTAGAGACGACCGTTCGAGAGCTATACCTACCCTTCAGGTAGGATCATTAGCGGGTGATCACAGGAGCTATTCTAGTTTACTTGTACATTCTAGTTCTCTTGTACTTTTTAGTTGGGCTTGTATTCTGGCCCCTTTTTCTTACCATACACACTCTTTATTCTATACAGTTTACTTGTGTTCTTATCTTGCTATGTGCTTGGTTGTGTATGTTTACAGGATATAAATGCAATTCCTTCCCAGTTTTAGGGAATACGCCTTCGGTGCTCGTCTCCAGCCCCTATCCTATGGAAGGTGAGCTTGGGGTAGTCACGGAACAAACCCTAGGGGATGGGTTGTGATAGTTTAACCCTTGGAACGATAAGGAAATTATGTATCTTTACATGAATCATTATAGGCATTTTGGGATTCACATTCCATGCATATTCCATGCCATGTATATTGAATTGCTATGTTGTTTGAAATTTTTTGTCATGCCTTGCATGTTTGATTAGTGTGTCTTCAATATTCCATGCTAGGTTTTTCAGTAACATTATTTTCTATTAACAAATTAGGTATTTCATTGCATGATTTTCTAAAACCAATTTTAGTGTTTAATTGGCCTTCTTTCCTTGAGTGTTATGAAATGCTTCCATGATTTTTGTGTTTTTATTAGCATGTTGTTTGTGTTTAACTGGTTATGTTTTAGACTTTCATGGTTAAATTTTCATGTTTCTCTATTTTCTTAACATGTTAAACCATTTTAAATTGTAATGTTTAACATGTCTAGTTATAAATTTTAAAATGAACAATTGGTTATTATGGTGACAACATCAACCTGAACTTTTTTTCCTTACATAGATTTATTTTGACACCTCACTAACCAATAATGACATGTTTGATCCATGAACCATTGGTTCCATAAGGCTGAAAATTTTATTTGATACTATTAAATGAGATCTATTGTAAAATTTATAAAGTGTATGGGTGCTTTGTAAATTTAAAATTGGTAACCCATCTAATCACATCATTTTCTATGTGCTTATTATTCTCAAAGATTGTTGTATAAATGTTTTAACTATTAAAAGTATTTTATCCTAAATTAATTGGTTCTAATTAAATGGGATCACGCCTATAATTTTTAAATAGTATGGGCACTTTAAAAATAGAGAAGCGGTGACCCATATTATCAAACTATCTAAAATGGCCTTATATACATAAAGACTATTGAGTAAATATAAAATATTTTTGACTCTTAAATGAATTGGCTTCCTTATTAAGGATTATAACTCTATTACTTGACATAAGGAACCGTATCGATAAAATTCATAAATGTACAACTAGACCCAAGTAGGTCATTCGGGGGATGTTTCTTATGTAATGAACCACTAAGGGTGTTTTTAAAAACATAAATTCCTAAAATGTTTGAGTTATTTTTAGTTGAACCTATACTGGCCTAACAAGACCTTAGTAGGCCACCCTTCTTTTTCAATGCAAAATACTAAACCCCATGGGTGTAGCCATCTACAAGGTATTAATGGTTATTTAAAGTTTTTACAGCCATTTTAATGGTTTTACATATAAACATATGGTGCCATCTTACTTGAAAAATTCTTCCTTAATTCGTAAAATACCTTTTGTTTCCCATTGAGTTATACTTATATGGACCATTAGTTAATTTTAAATCCCAATTTCTATCTAAAGGGTGTTTTCCTTTGTAGATTGAAATTCACATTTTCTTTAATTATGCCAGTTGTTAATGAAACTTTATATATAAATTATCTCGTTTTAGAATGGGATTTTCTATAACTAATGGAAAAATTATGATGGGATTTCAACTAAATAAATTATATTATTTAAAAGGAAGTTAATATAACTTAATCATTTTTCCTTGTGGCGATAGCTAAACAGAGGGACAACTTATGTTGTTTTATGACCAGTATATGATGTTTTAAAACTGTTCCTTTAATGTTTTTTTATTTCAAATGTAAATAAATTAACTGGATCATTGAAACCATAAGGTGTGTTTTTAGATTTAACCCTTGTGTAAGGGTAGGTTAAATCCTTTCTGTATTTTATATTTAGTAGCTTCCTTGAAACAAGAACTTGGGAATTACCTATAGGCCTCTTTCCATCTTGTTTGATACTAAATGATAGGCTCTTAATCCTATTGAATTTTTGTAGGCTTGAACTCATTTTGGGTCAACACTTTGAGATTTATTAAAGGGATAGACCAATTAAGGTATCATCCTCAGATATTTAAATTCGTTGATGAATTCTATGAGCTTTCTGAAAAATGGTACCATTATGGTGCCATTATCTATGTAGGACTCTTAGTTTCCAAAATGAAACCCTTGTTTTAGTGGGTGATGATGTGTTTTAATGAACCTTTATATCAGGGTAAGAATTATATAATGCTCAGTTCTATCAGGTTATACTTACCCAGGGCATGGTTGGAATCTTAGTAAGTCATGTGACCCTTATTATTTTTTAGTGATGGATGACCAATATTTCTTCATTTTTTATAATAGTCACATCAGGTAATACATTGTTGGGTTAAATAACTTGTGTAGGCCATTAGGTACCAGAATCCATGGGGTGGTAATCCTATGGATAGTATCAGGGATGTTTATTTTTCTCATGTAGTCTCTGGGAAGTATGTGTTGGTACAAGAGGTACCCGTCGAGTTTCCAAAATGGGACAATGAACTATTTTTTTCAGTGATACTCATGTAAGCCATGAGTTGTTACACTTATAATGCTTATAAGATATGACTTTGTGTGGATTGTGTGTTAGAAAATAGACAGACTCATCCCAATGTTTTAGATGATGTTGAATGATGGATCATGTGTTTTGATATGCTGGTCAGTTGTTTTTGATTTTTTGAATAATGCTTTATCATACATGGACATAACATTGAAGGAGTGTCACTCTAACACCTGGAGAAAATCTATTTGATCATAATTTTAAGAGTATAGTACTCTCCCCCTTAGTTAAAACTTTTTAAATTATGTTGGTTATGTCCATTTGCAACAATCAATGGTCGATGGAGCATGTGTCATGGGATGATTTTCCATTTCAGTGAATCCGACGATAAGGAACCCGCCAATGTGGGGTGCATCACGTCATTTTTTTAAAATAAATACTTCCATGTAGAATGGGTACAACCAAGTAATACCATTAATAAATGGTCACCTTGCTTATGTTCTAATGGGTTGGAATCTCTCATCTTATGTTGGTGCTTGAGTGATAGCACAACAATGTCATGGTTGGATATTTATGAAACCTTTGAAAACACCATTACTTAGGGATAAACATAAGTGGATGTGTTTGAGGTATCAGGGAATTTATTTCATGTTATGGACATGGTGATTGGTTAATTGAAATGTGTTGACTGGTGAAGCTAATTTCCTCTAAAATAAGTGAGCCTGAGAGGTTGATTAAACTTTTAATGTGTAGTCTAGTATGGTTGGTTTGAAACCATAATGAGAAATTCATCTTATATATGATGGAAGATTATTAGGTTCTTTTTGGAAATCTCTCTAATCATATAATTTTACTCTAGGATAAATGAAGATGATCTACCCTATATCGACATTCTTTGGTTACACTGATAGAGTGTCAGTTATACACTAAGCATAATTTTAAATCTTTTGGGCTTGGTAGGTGGTCACTATCAAGGTGAAATCCAAAATCATGGTTCCCTTCAAGGAATGGTTGGTAATGAGTGATACATGGGATCCTATGTAGTAATTCCATGGTCTGAATCATGAAAACTAACTATTTCCCTTTGACAGATTTCCAAGTAGATGAATTTTTGGGATCAGTAAATGTTATTGGTATGTATATGTTCAGATTTTGCTGTCATCTCTATTATAAGTGTAGAATGTGGTTTTACATGGGTGATATCCTTTAACTCCATTGGTTGATTTTGATTCTACCCTGAAACCCAGTTGTGCTCAGATGACATGTTTGATGGGTAAAAATACAAGTGTGATGGATCTAGAATGCACCCATGTCCATGTTGGGAATGAAAATTTAAATGGAAGTTTTAGTTAGAGATGTCACAAGAATCTAGTTACGGACTTTGGTGAGCATGCATGGGTAAAATCTAAAGTCTATTTTTTGAAATGCACCGGCCATCTTACCCGAGTGTTGTGAGGGTAGTCGATCGGTGACATCTCGACTTGATATCACTTTAATTTTATGTATGTGGTTTGTAAGGAGATGCTACATGAAATTGTCTGGTTGAGGAAAGTGTGGTGAATATGGGGAAATAATTTTCATGAAAATTCAGCTTGACCAGCCCTCTAGATTTGATCGAGAGTCAACCTTTCATTTATGATGTGAATCTTTCCAAGTACCCCATAGAAGATATAAGGTAATGCTTGAATTGGTAGTTGCCTTAGTGGAATATAATGAATTTGTTTTGGATATAGAAAATATAGAACCAAGTTGTAAATAAAATGATTGTGTGGTCATTTATTTGGTAATATAGGCTTAGGTAGGCATTTTCTCAGTATTTTAGTTGAGAATAAAAATATTATATTGAGATTCTGAAGCTTACGTACCATATGTTAAGGTGATAATTGGATGTGTTTTTGGCATTTTAAAATGAAACAAAACCATTTTAATGAGACAGAAAGTCCTATTTAGGTTGAGTGATGTTACTTTATTTTCTCAAGACTTATCAGGTATGTGATGTTTTAAGTTGGGGAGATTGTGGCATCCTGTGTTTTTGGTCCAGATGAAATTGTAATGGAATTTGATTTTTTTCATTTGGTGGGTGGTACTTTTTATAAATCAATATCTTTAGTGTAACTCATAGATTTGTAAAATTTATATCCATTTTTATACTTCTTTTAAGGCTTGAGGGGTCCCTTAAGAATTCTGCCAAGTTTTGGAAGCATCAGGTCCCAAAATCAACTTAAAGTAATGATTATGTAGGGCACACAGTTTTTCTGAAACAATGATTCCCATAGAGAAAAAGGTGCTTCCTAGTCTAGTATAGTAGTACATGATGCATAATTTGATCTAGACATGTGGGAGGATTCACACGACCACATGTCTTCCTACACATTTTGGGATAGATTGGAAACACTAGGTTTATGCATTGTTTCCCCAACCGTGTGCATGAATCGTGGAACCACCCTTGTTAAGAAGTAGCATGGGCATGGTTATTGCATGGTTTGGACAACCATGAAACCAAATAATGTGCATCATTAATGGGGTAAAATTACCCTCTACCCTCTTTTATTATTTCTTTTCCTCATACTTTTTTCTTTTTCCTCCGTGCATAGCAGCCTCCTCTGTGGGTCTTTTTTTTCTCCTCTAGGTATGAGTAGATCTCCCTCATAAAACCTATGATATGAGTTACATCAGGTGTGTTTAAGGGAACTTGAAAGTTTTATGACTCATTTTTATTTCATTATTCATTTATCTTCTCTACCTTGGCACTATTTTTGTGTGACCAAATTCACCCTATTTTCTGGGAGTTTTTTCTTTTCATTGATTTATCTCGAACCTGACCAAATCAAACCTTGATATTTGATAAATGAGTCGTACATGGTATAAGGTAGATAGTCAATATCTCTTACAACATATTTTTGTTGATTTATAAAGTTTAATTTTCTACTGATCACTGGTATTTCTATGTGACGTCTCCAAAATGGGATATTTAAATTATAGAGCATAATTGGTTCCCTCCATTAGCCATAAAATATTAAAGAAATTTTATTTTTGATCTTGAGATTCATGTTTATTTATCCCCAAGTGCGTCCCCCTTGAATGTACTTAATTAATAAATTATTTTCTAATCAAAAACTCTCAAGGAGGTGCGCTATCTTTAAAACTACAATGGTCTTTTTATTTGGAATGTGGTAGAATGTGTCAATCCACTATGTTAGCTCCTTATGACCAAACCACATCCTTAGAAGTTGGAACCTCCCTTATTAAAAAATTGGTTGAATGGTGTGGCAAGATTGTTGGCATGGTATTTTGACTACAAATGGATGTATTATGTTTCTACCATGAGAGGTAAACCTAGTCCTAACACCATTATTAAATTCTAGGATATGTGTAGTTATGGAAATGACCACTTAATAAAATAGAGGGCGTGCATATGGACATGGACCAATTCTAGTGACTTTCTTATTATTTTGGAATGTTTAATTACGTTGACACCCTTGTTGTATAATAGGAATATTTTTGGGTTAGACCCTCCTCTTTATTAGAAGTACAATACTTAAATGTTTAAAGTGTTGTTATTCCTCAAGATATACATAGGTTTCTCTTTACAAAACACCTAGGACAAGATTGTGGTTTGTTGAGGCCTCATACACTAGGAGTGAGACATGATATATCCTTGATGAGCTCTCTATGTGGGTTAGTTACCTCCATATGAGTGACATTGGTTCCTGGGGAGCACCCACAGATGGTCTCAATGGAAAGATGGTTAAACCAAGACATGAGTGAAACTCATACCCCTTTGTGACATACTAGGTGTGGTATTTGAGGTAATATGATTTACTTTATACTGAGAGTGATACTTGGGATTTGTTTTTTAGATGACTCTAGATAGAATCCTTCAGTATTGGATAATAGTTATTCTCTTAGTGTGATAAATTTTTTCCTACATAAGGTTCACCTTGGACAGGCCCATGATTCCATTTTATTGAATAAATTAGGCGCCTCTTTCAATTAAATGAAAAATGATAATTAGTTAAACTAGAAGACACATCCACCAGGAAAAATCACACACCTGGGTTCAATCCATCTTTTCTACTTAGTTATGATGACCCACCCTTGGCTTATACTGATCTGTACAGGACCACCTTAGTCAATGAAATTCCGGCTTAGTCCAATGCATGTATGGTCAGTCAGTTGTCCTTGAGGAACCTAAGATGACTTATTATGATTATTTATTTATTTATTTATTTATATCCTTTCACTATATCTGCACAGTAATGTCATTTATAATCATATACTAGATTATTCTTTAGACACCATTGGTGGTGGCCTAGTGAGTGTATCTCACAACCTTCTCAGGCTGCTATTTAATTATGGTACTTGAGCAGAACTCATGGTCACAGGTCTTTTGGTGATTTCTTATGTTCTGCGTTGTACATAGTATATTAGAAGCACATGACTTAGCTGGTACTGAGGATGCTCATGGATTTAGAATTTGGGTTTTTTTATTCTTATTATTATTTTGTATTTTCTATTATACTTACCTATTATATTTTATAATCATATGAAATGGATTCATTATTGTATATTGGTGTTGGACACTTTATTTAGTTATTATATTTATTTTCTGTTTCTTTTCATTTATTATAACTTCTTTTTCTACTGTCTATTGATTTACACATGATAATACAACTGTGATACTTTTATTTCAAAGGTATAGTCTCACTACCATGCCATAATTAGATCCTCACTACTATTCAACAACATTTGGTGTATTTGGAGGAACGCTTGTGGCCATGTGGTGACCCATCTGGCAACTGTTACCATTTGAATTTGGGTTGGGACGTTACAACATTTATTTTATCAATTATTATTCACACTAACTTGCTTTGTTTTGTTAAATGGATATAAAAATAATCATGAAAATTATGCGGTGAAGGGTAAATCAGAATAAACAAATTCACAAGTATGATTATTATAATCTACTAAATAAACATACTTGTAACTAATTTCTAAGACTGTTTAAAATCTTTAAATATAAATTTTATAATTGAAATGATGAGTTTTTTGGACTTACCCAATAAACTGATGTGGATTTATTTCTATAACTTATATCTATATTTTTTCTATTTTATATTTACCCTAACTTATTTTTTACTTGTGAGAGTAGACTAAAATTTTTAGCATGTTGTTTAATTAGACTATGTAGAATGAAACATCCCCTTTTTTATATTTTTTGCCTTATTTTTGTAATAAACATTAAATATTTTCCTTCACTTTATTTTGAAATTTACATTTAGTGTATGTATATATATATACATATTATTCATGTATATTTTGAATGTATTATAACAAATAAGAGTATTTCATATAAGTATAGGAGGATAAATTTCAATTTTTATTTAAAAAAAGACATTGATTATATTACAAAACATAGAAACAAAACTATGTCCTCACGAAAGAAAATTAAAAAAATATAATAACTATTATTATTTGATAGATTAATGGAATCGTATATTTATTATTATTAATTTCATTTTTAATTGATAATTTTTATTAATGTTTTCGTATTTTTAATTTCTTATGGAATAAATATTTTAAATTTAAAATACAGATAATTTTGGAAGAAATATGGGAATAAAAAAAATGAACCTAATTATATATGATTAATTCACATGGAAACTTCCCTTTTTATAATTGACTAATATCATGTAAAATAAATTGAAATCATGCCTCATATAAGTTTTGACCTATGTTGACTGGCCAATATCTAAATAAAGTGCATGATTTTAGTGGATCGTGTTTGAATGGCGTAGTGGGAGTGGGGTTATATAATATTTAATAATTCATGGGAACCAATCTATGACATCTATTTTTGAAATTTAATTGAGTATTTACTTTATATAAACCCACAATCATAGTTAGTTTCATATTATTAACTTCATAATGAACTCGAGAAAGAGTAATTTGATAGAACCATGCACTATGAACACTTGCGTTGTTCGATGAGGGTTTTCATAATTGAGATTGTTATACCATTATCATTGATGATACACTAAAAGAAATAAGATTATGATAAATAATGAAAAACTTAAGAGTCATGAGAGATATACTTTTGGTGTGAGAATGTATTTTGCGATAGATAAGTTAGTTGTGCCATGGTTAGTTGATGGGTATACCATAGTGTTGTTCATTGGAGATGGTAGTAGTGTGGTGTGTTTTCTTAAACTATGATCATTGATAATTATAAGAGGGATATGTCATGGGGATATATAATTATACTGTAAACAACCCTCCTCCACTATAGACTATATAACTATTTCATATATAAGAACCAATTATCTCAATTTTTTGTGTAATATTGGAGATATATTTTGGAGGTTATAAAAATGGATATCTTATTGAATTTTATAGGTATTTTAAAAGTATTTGGAGTTGGAGATAAAGTAGAATCAAATATATTGAAGATATTGAATGATTAACGGATGGTGGAATTGTTTTCTATAATGAAATTTAAATTATTCATAATGAATCTAATTTTTTAGGAGGTTCATAGTTGGGGATTTGCTAGAGGATTGATGGTTGATGATCTTTTTAGTTTATAGAGGGTTTCGTGTCGAAACACTACCTTTAATTTCCATGTATTTCTATTCATTTATCTATTTAATTATTTTCCTCTGAGTTTCCAGTTTATTTCTCTTGAATTTTAAAATTTTTGGTGTTGTAGTGTTAGGGACACAGTTAGAACACAATTAGTATTAACATCATATATAACCTGGCATGACCTAAAATTCCTTAATAATGATGATTTTAATGGTGGAAACATAGTTTACCTTGCCAATGATCCAAACAATGTGAAAAACCTAGTGTGTATAGTGAGGGGTGCATGGTTAGCACACAATTTGTTAAATCATGTCTCCAAACCAAGAGAAATTATTAGGTTTTAAAAATAATAAAATTAATGTTCTACCTCTCCCTTGATTTAATCCACTTTGGTCTCTCCTTATACCCCCTCACTATACTTATCCAAGGATATACCGAGTCCCAAAAATCCTTCTCTTTATCCTTGTATTCTTAGACATTGTTCATTGATTCTAAGAGGCTTCTTCATGGTTAGTTCCCATTATTCCTCCCCAATCATTCCATTATCTTGTTTATTTTTTTCTTTTCCTATGGGGCCATAGTAGATAAACTATAGAGTGTGCAGTTTTATTTTTCTACAGGTTCTTGTTGTTTATGTTTTTTGATGATCCTCTTGAGACATTTTCTATATTGATTCATTGATGGGGGCACATTTCCTTTCATTTAAGGTAGGTTTCTCTAGATATTTTTTATTTAAACATAAAAACCTAGATTTATTTATTAATTTCTTCTAATACATGGTTTTAATTTCTTATGGGTAATAAAATATACATTTATTAATTTTAATCTAGATGATTTTCAATTATTTTAGATAGTAACTTCAATGAACTTTGTTTGGATAGAGATGAATATGGTTTTTAAGAACTTATAAGTATTTGATAAAATGAATTTATGATTTTATTATGAAAAAATTGATTCCAAAAATATACTTATGATATTTCATATCTTTAAAAGGATTTATAAAAATAATAAGACTTAGATTTAAATTTATTTTCAAATCAAATGATCTTTTTTATTGAGGATTTGATTATTATTGAGAATTTTTATTCCTTGGTTGTTGTTTTATATTTCTTGTTATTTGGTTTGAATTTTATTTTTTATAGTTATTTTTTGTGGATTTATGTATTTTTTAATAATTATTTTTTAATTATTTAGTATTTAAATTGATTCACATTTTTGGTTAAGGATTTTTATTTCACCAATTAAATCAAACATGGTTTTAAAAAGTGTAACTCTTTGTTTTAAACATCGGCTTAAAGATGAAAGGCCCATTTGGATCCTTGTGGAATAATTGGTTCTAAGGTTTACTATTTTATATGAGCATGTTTTTGGATATATTGAAAACCATCTCTTAATTCATCCGATGATTGGGTATTGGTTGTGTTGTGGAAGAGGCGAGGGGTATTATTTTTTGATGTTATTGAGGTATTTGTGTTGGATTTTAAAAAGTCAATGAATTCAGCTAAATTTTACTGAACATGGGAAACTAGGGTCATGGGTTAGGATAACTAAGACTAAAATACTAGTAAAAATGAACCATACTTTGGTTTGGTCTACATTATAGGAATAAATATAAATTATTTTGATAGGGGTAGAGAGATAATTTCTTTGATGTCCTCTTTCACTAGGGATTGATATTACTCTACCTAGTGATTTCATGAAGTTGGATACAGATGGGTTAAATCACTAAGATAGAAGAGGGTCCAAGGTTTCCTTGACCTTAGTTCCATAAGGACACTCCCATGATTATTCTAAAAATATTTTCATTCAGTTACATGCTTATATTTTCATGATATTTTTTACCTTATGTTATCTCCATTTAGTTCTATATATGTTTATAATTTTTTTGTTTTTTCCCTTTACATACTAATATTATTCTATCTATTTTTACTTTTGAGTTACTCACTTCACATTTGGTGATGTTGTTATTGTTCATTCTATGAATTTTATTCCCATTTTTTATATGGATTCTATTATAGGTTATTTTCAATTTATATATTTCATTAAAAGGGGTCATCTGAAAATAAGTTAATTTTCCATTTAGTTATTAGATGTTGTAATACCCCAAAATTTTATAGTACATTATCTCTTCAAATTAATTCAATAACTTGCGCTACAAGTTACACCGAGTTTGAGCACACCATGACTTAATAAACTATACGTTAAAAAAGTAGTTATGAATAGTATTAACAAAATTTTGAATTATATATACTCCATATAATTTTAGAATTCATATTAGGTGTTTCTTAGAGATAATATTAGAACAAATTCATTTTTTTCAGATAAAAGAATTATTTTTCAAAAAATAAAATTTTACCGCCTTTTAATGGAGAACCCTTATTAAAACCAATATTTGAAACTTTATATATTAAATTAAATTAAATTAAATTCTTCTTTAGAAGTGGTAAATAAAAATTAATTTTGGAAAAAATTTTGGTACTTTTCTGATAACGTTAATATTTTTATGAATAGTGAAAAATACTAAATTTTACTTGAAAACCCATTTTTTAATCAAAAGAATTTATAGTGTTAAATTATGAATTTGAATGGTTTGGAAATATAATTATATAATATTTTTATTATCTAATATAATGTAGGTCATTAAAAGTAATTTCACATTTAAATTTGACATAAACACATGTTAATCTTTTGATAGTTTTTACTTTTTAAAAACCCGCTTTTGGGTTTTGACAATGGGAATTAATTTTAAATTAATTAATGCAACTTTTATGTTTTGAATTTGGTAAAATAGACTTCATTTTTTAATTAGGAATATCAAAATTATCTTAGAGTGAGTTTTTGGTATTTTTCTAAAAACTTTCAATTTTTGGTGAATAGTGAAAACACAACGTTATTATTTAAAACTGAATTTTTATATAAATAATTATTTATTTTATTTAAACTTATTTATGTAGAAATAGATACATAACACCTATATAAGTCCAATTTAATTAATTGGAGTTATTTTATAAAAATATTATATATATAAAATTTTATTGAATTTTTTACTGTCTTTGTAAAGACCCGGAATTTCATGTAATTTTTTTAATTAAATGGGAATTTTTCGAGTTTAAGAAAATTGACAGCACATGATTGAGAGGCCCAGAGTGTTCGGAATGAATTTCATAACTTTATTTCTGGTACGTTCATTAAACGTGCGAGTGGGTTTTTCTAACTTTTGAACCGGTGCTCGGAATTGAAATCTGAGGGCACCGTTGAACTTGGAGCGCCGGTATTCGCTTAACGAGACCTTCACCTCGACCATAGTTGGTCGAGGGTAAAAGTTAATTTTTGGTTTTTTTCGTGAAAAGAATAAAATAAAATAAAGTGTGTAAAGTTTTATTTTATTCTATTTTGAAACTCCCATGTGGAATTATTTACAGGTGGGGACCACCTGAATTAACCTCCCATGAGAGGTTATGGTGGTGGGGACCACCCGAGCCTAACCTCCCATGAGAGTTTATGGTGGTGGGGACCACCCTAGGCTTAAATCTCTTGAACTCTCCTCTTATTGAGGGAGAAACCTCCCAACTCCCTCTTTAATGTGGAGGAGCATCTTGAGCTTCCTTCACATTAATTATGCCAACGAACTACATTAATTTTTTCCAGCTTGTGTAAGTGTGCCAACATAATTTCTTCCTAAGTTAATTATATTGTCACCTCTTTCATTTTTAGGTGGAATTGTGAGAGTAGAACCGTTGGAGGATTACACTTCTTCCACGAAGAACGCTCCTCCAACGAAGAATGCCGAATTCGACTTCTTCCCTCGGACACCCTACAACGAGGAACGTCTTCGACTATAACGAAACAATGCACGAGCCCGGGATTGGAGGTGTGTGGCAGATGAGACGAATGTCAAAAAATTCAAATTCTTCTTGGGCCAATGTTGACGAACAATCCAAGGTAGGGGTTTTTTTCCCATGTTATCCCCTTCTAAGTTTCTTTTTTGGTAATGGGATTAGTGATTAATGAAGGTTGTGGGGATTGGTGTTCTTAAACATCTTCCATACATGTTCATGTTCTCGTTGAGCCTCTTGCTACTACTCTAACATGGAGGGTGTGGGCCAAAAAAACATGGACCAAACCCTCTGCCATTCTTCTTGAATGGTGTATCCTTCACGATAGAAGAAGGTGACTTTGGTGATGACGACCAGTGCCGATGGTCGGCACCAATGGAACTCGAGAACCACCGACGAAGGCACGACGCCCCACCGCCCCATGGCCTCTGCCACTCCGTGCCGTCTGCAGTTGAACTGACCCGTGTTGCAGCCACCGTCCGAGCTGCTACTGCCGTCTGGGCCGAGTCGCCACCATTGTCCTAGTCGTCACCGCCGTCCGAGCCGCCGCCACAGTCCGGGCTGCCACCGTCGTCCGAGCCGAGCCACCGCCTCTGTTCGGGCCGAGCCTCCACCACCGTCCTATCCGAGCCACCACCTCCATTTTTGTTGAGCCTCTTCCCAAGCCGCTGCCACGAGGCTGAGTCGCTACCGCCAGGCCAAGCCGCCGTCGGAGCCGCCATTTCCGTCCAGGTCGAGTCGCCGCCCGAGCCTCCGCCACCCCTCTGGCCGAACCGCCCTGGCCGAGACACCCCACGGCCTCGCGCTCTCACATAAACCCCCGGCTGAGATGCCCCTCGGTCTCACACTCTCATGGCTCCCTTTTCGGCCTCACAGCCACCCGTGTGCCTCCGCGGCACCCTCCACAGCCTCACTGCCACCTACCGCCCTCTGCGGTCCCTCGCGGCCTGCCGGGCCAAGACGAACCCAACATGCCAGGCCGCCGACCAGGCTAAGCCAGACCCAGTGGGTCAGGCCAGGTCGACCCAGACTAGGTCAGCCCATTCCAGGTCGGGCCGATCAGTCCGACCGGGTCGGACCGTACCCAGACCCACTACGACCCATTTACATTCTTTTGGCCATAACTTTGGCACCAGACGTCCGTTTGACGAACCGTCAGCGACATTGGAAATATTGGAGTGAGACAGTCCCTTTGGTATACCACAGTGGATTTTTGGATAGATTTAGGGAATGTTTGGGTTGGATCGAGCATGAAACCATCCGGGCCCTCAGGACTAGAAGGCTAAAAACCCACAGACCAGGCGTCCGATTGACACACCGTCTGTTGCGTTGAGACCCATATGACATGGAAAAACATCGAGATACTTCTTCTTGGGACATAATGGAAGTTGGAGAATCGACCAATGGATTGGGGAGCGGACTCTCTTGGAGACGAGCAAGCATAGTGAAAAAACGTAGTAGCTGGCTGTGATGAGAAGAGTGACCCTAGTGAACCAGTGCAGGCCAGCTCCTAGAAATTCTATGTGGGTTTTCTTCAGTGATCCTATATGGGTCTGATTCCAGCGATCCTGCAGGGGTCAGCTCTGAGCGATCATGTGTGGTTCAGCTCGAGCGATCTTGTTTGGGTCATCTCCTAGCGATTCTGTGTGGGTTAGCTCCAGCAATCAAGTGTTGGTCAGCTCCTAGAGATCCGGTGTGGTGTAGCTCCAGTGATATTGTGTGGGTCAGCTCTGAGTGATCCTGTGTGGGTCATCTCCAGCGATCCTGTGTGGGTCAGCTCCAAGCGATCCTCTATGGGTCAGCTCCCAGTGATCATGTGTGGGTCAGCTCCTAGTGATTCTGTACAAGTTAGCAGCAGAGCCTCTTTATGGAGTAAGATGATTTAATAGTTGCATCTAATCATCTCTACTACTACACCTAATGATATACCTGGTGTGAGTCGAGTCAGAACCTCTGTGTTCCTTCATGATTGATATGGATTACTTGATAACTTAGGTATATGTATGGGTATATACCTAAGTAGGGTTATATGTTGTTTTCATACTTTGTGGTTTATCCTTGGTAGATTTTGTGAGACCCTAAGGGTATCTGGGTCCCTACTTAGTATCATTATACTCACCCCTGCACGGGATATGCCCGCACCTTATTGTGTTGGATGTCGATGACGGACAACACTGACTGAGGATGAGGGTACCAGGACTGGTGGTAGGTCGGAGGTGGACCTAGACGAGGCATACCACAGAGACGAACGATCGAGAGCTGTACCTACCTTTCAGGTAGGATCTTTGGAGAGTGATCACAGGAGCTATTCCAGTTACTTATACTTCAGCAGTCTTTTACTTTCTAGTTTTCCTTGTACTTTACTGTTGGGCTTGTATTCCGACCCCTTTTACTTTCAGCACTATTTTGGTTATACAGTTTTCTTGTGTTTGTATCTTTTTGTGTTCTTGGTTACAGGATTTTATAGGTTATAAAGGCAATTTCTTCCCAGTTTTAGGGAATACACCTTTCGGTGCTAGTCACCATTCCCTGGCCTATGGAAGGTGGGCTTGGGGTAGTCATGGCACGGGCCCCAGGGGACGGGTTGTGACAAATTGATATCAAAGGAGTCAGTTCTACCACAGAACACAAGACTATGATTTTTCTTTTTAATGGAAATAGTTTTAAGTGTAGTGAGTGTGGTTATCCATTTAGGTAATCCAGTTTTGGTGTGGCGGCCAACGTATCAATACACCAGGACCCTGAATTTTGATTTTTGACTTAGTACACTAAAACAATGATTGTGTGTTTGTTTTCAAGAGTTTTCTTAATGATATATTATTCCAGATCACCAGGTATAACTTATTGACCATGTCACACCTGTTTATTTTTAGGATGCCTCCACGAAGACAAGAAACTAGGGTTTCGAGAGTTGTACGCACTGATATCCCACCGAGTGACGAGACCTCAGTGCATGACCCTTTTTTAGTAGAGGCATTAGTGGTACCATTCCCCGTTGGGCCAGCGATGCCACCATCCTCAGAAGAAGAGAGTACATGACACTTGAGCATGTTGCACGAGTTCCAGTACTAGAGGCCACCCAAGTTCAGGGGAGAGATGAACCCACATGCGGCTGAGGATTGGCCTGAGGCCGTGGTAAGAGTTTTCCGACTGGTAGGGACACTAGATGATTTCATGATGATCCTTGTCGACCGCCTTCTACAGGAAGAAATATTCAGATGGTGGAGCTTGAGGCTCCAGGTTCATGATGAGGTGACCCTTCTCTGGGCAGACTTCAAGAACCTATTTCGAACAGAGTTTGTCCCGGCAACTCTTCGCGCAATGAGAATTTGGGATCTACTTCATCTGCAGCAGGGCAACATGACTATGGATCAGTAATCATCGATGTTCACTGACCTCTCATGCTACTCCACTGATATGGTATGGGACCCATTCTTCATGGCCCGAACCTTGGAGTAGGGACTCAGTCAAGATATTAGGGCTTCGATGATCTCACTTAGCATCAAGACACAGGCGGGGGTGTAGAGAGAGCCTTCTTGGTAGAGAGTTTCCTTGAGGAGCAGTCACCGGCAGCGAGACCCACCACTAGTTATCAAGTAGAGGAGTTTTCTACAGTTTTCAGCATATATATGTCGCAGAGGTCTAAAAGAACCATACATTTAGGTGGGAGACTGCATGATTCAGGGTCGGTTGTGCGGGGCACCCAAGACAAATCCCGTCATGCCAGGAGCGGGCAGTGTTACGCATGCGGTGGGAAGGTTCACATGACTCGTGACTGTCCAACCTTCCGTACATATGATCATCAGAAAATCGAAGGACTGACTAGGCAGAGACATAAGTTCGACCAAGGAGGTCCGTAGGGGGTAGACGAATATGGCAGAAGAGCTGGTCTTGCAGCTGGCAGTGGTCGTCTACTTGGGATGTTACCTCCACCACCACTATAAGGTCCATCCTGACTTCAGGGAGCAGGTGGACATGGGAGAGCTCAACTCCAGGCAGCTGGGGCTTATAATCAAGGCACTCTGGAGATCATACAGGGTACGATCTGTGTCTACTCCACCTTATTTTTAGTTCTTATAGACACAGGTGCTTTTCATTCTTTTATTGCCACTACCCTTGTACGGAGCTCAGAGATTCTGACAGATTTGTTAGCTCGATCCATACGGCTAGAGACTCCTATTCGAGAACATTCAACTATTAAGAACTGGTTCTAACAGTGCGAGCTAACTTTAGGAGGTGAGATATTCCGCTGGGATCTCCTAGTAGCGGCGTCGAGACTTTACGGCGTCATCTTGGGTATGGACTTGTTATCTACAATCCATGCTCAGATAGAATGTATTAGGCACAAAGTGTTGTGTATCCTTATGGATGGGACCAGGTTTAACTTCACCGGCGGGAAGGGAGCCTTTTTAGCATAGTATGGACTTACCCGGAAGATAGTACCGCCGATCACTCGTCAGTTTGCTAGCCTTACCCTTGGATCGGTTGATGTGGAGAGTCTGAGTTATCCTGTAATGGTGGACCAGTACACGGATGTTTTCCCTGATGATGTTCTAGGTCTACCGCCTCGTAGATAGGTGGACTTTTACATTGACTTGTTTCCCAGGATGACCCCAATATATACACAAGTGTATAAGATGGCTCCCACAGAGCTTTGCTAGCTACGGGTACAGCTAGAGG
Source organism: Viscum album (assembly GCA_963277665.1). NCBI lineage: Eukaryota > Viridiplantae > Streptophyta > Magnoliopsida > Santalales > Viscaceae > Viscum > Viscum album. Next base: position 577,396,789 of record OY728166.1, read on the forward strand.
ACTTGCAGGGGAAGGGATTCATCTGGCCCAGTGTTTCTTCCTAGGCAGCCCCAATATTGTTCACTAAGAATGCAGATGGGAACTTGAGGAATTGTGTTGATTATCAGTTCTTGAACCAGGTGACCATGGAGAACATGTACCCACTCTTGAGTATTGACGGCCTCTTTGATCAGCTGAAGGGAGCACATTGGTTCTCAAAGATAGACCTCAGATCAGGCTATCACCAGCTCAGAGTGAAAGATAATGATGTGTAGAAGAAGACTTTCAGATTTCGGTTTGGCCACTATGAGTTCTGAGTTATTCCATTCTGCATGACCAACACTCCAGTAGTTTTCACGGAACTCATGAACATGATCTTTCATCCATACCTTGATCTCTTTGTAGTAATCTTCATTGACGACATTATGATCTACTCGGCTACTGGGGATGAGCATGCCTATATTTTTCTAGTAGTACTGGATACACTCCAAGAGAACCAGATTTATGGTAAGCTCTCGATGTTCCAGTTCTGGATCTAAGAGGTTCAATTTCTAGGACATGTCATCTCGGAGGCTGGAGTTGCAGTGGATCCAACAAATTTTGAGGCAGTACTTTCTTGGGAGCCACCCAGGAGTGTGATGGAGGTACATAGTTTCCTGGATTTGGCTGGATACTATCAGTGGTTTGTGCTGGACTTCTACAGAGTTGCATCACCACAATCATCATTGAAGAAGAAGGGGAAACCCTTCGTTTGGTTGGAGAAATGCCATTGGAGTTGTCAGAAGCGGAGGCTGAAGCTGACTAGTGACCCCCATCTTGAGGCTTCCAGAGGAGGGCGTAGGGTACATAGTTTACTGTGACACATTAGGGACCAGATTCGGATGTGTCCCGATGTAGGTGCGATTAGTAATCACATATGGTTCTCAACAACTGAGAAAACATGAGTATAACTATGCTACACATGACCAGGAGTTAGCAGGAGTGGTCTTCGCCTTAAATATGTGGTGGCATAATCTGATGGGTGAACGTTTTTCAGTGTACTCTGATCACAAGAGTCTCAGGTATATCTTCTCTCATAAGGACCTGAACCTGAGACAACAACATTTCCTTGAGTTCCTCTAGGACTATGACTTCGAGATAGTCTATACTCTTGGGAAGGAGAACATTGTTGCATATGCACTCAGCAGGATTTATGGTATACAACTTCTAGGTGAGGCGATAGAGTACCTGGATGCTTTATAGATATCCTTTGTGGATAGAGACGGAGCATCTTTTCTTCAGTCTCTTACTATCACTCCCCCACTTCTTTAGCAAGTCAGGGAGGTGCAGTGTGGGGACACTGACTGCGAGGCGCAACGTGCTCAAATATCCACAGGATATGCACCTGATGGTTTTTATAAAGGTGGGGAGCACGTCATCCTCTTCAGAGGAAGTACCATGGTACCAGTGTCACTTTAGGAGGAAGTGTTGAGGGAGTTCCACAAATCCCCTCTAGCGGTACATCCAAGAGTGGCAAAGATGTACCAGGATCTCTGACGATAGCATTAATGGCTGAGAATGAAGAAAGAAATTGTAGAGTTTGTCCCTCAGTGCCTCACTTGTCAGCAAGTGAAGGTGGAGCATCAGGTACCAGAAGGATTGGTTTGGCCTTTGGAGGTCCCATAGTGGAAGTGGGATGAGATATCCATGGACTTCGTGATAGAACTTCCATGTACATCCAGAGATCATGACTCTATCTGAGTGATCATTGACCGACTTACCAAGTTGGACCACTTCATACCGATTCGAGAGACGGGTTCAGTAGTGAGCTTGGGATTCCTCTATGTGTAAAAGATTATGTGGCTACAAGGAGTACCCTTGACTATTGTCTCTGATCGTGATACAAATTTTAATTCCCGGCTATGGAAGGGGCTGCAGGAGGCTTTTGGGATGTGAATTCATTTGAGCACCGCCTTCCATCCTTAGATGGATGGCCAGTCTGATCGGACCATTCAAATCCTCAAGGACATGTTACCTTCTTGCTTCCTCGACTTCGATTGCAGCTGGGAGGATCTCTTTCCTTTAGTGGAGATTTCATACAACAATAGCTATCACTTCACCTTTGGGATGGCACCTTCTGAGTCATTGTACGAGGGACCTTGTAGATCACCTTTGTGTTGGACTGACTCGGGGGATTCAGCACTCATGGGACCTCAGATGGTATGAGCTACCACAGAGAAAGTGCAAATCATCCAGGAGAGGATGAAGACTGCATAGAGAATGCAGAAGTCGTATGATGACAATAGACGGAGACCTCTGGAGTTCTAGGATGGAAACCATGTCTTTCTACGGGTCTCACCCCGATGAGGTTTACAGAGATTTGGCCGAGGTATAAAGTTATCTCCGAGGTTCATCAGACCTTTTCAGGTCCTCAGAAAAGTTTTCGAGGAGGCATACCGCTTAACTATTCCACCTTAGTTGATCCGCTTGCTTGTTGTCTTCCACATATCCTTGCTGAGGAGATACGTTCATAACCCTTCTCACATCATCGACCATGGCAAGATGGACGTTGATGATGGGGAGACTTTTAAAGAGGTTCCAGTAGAGATTGAGGATCGATAGGAGTGGGTAATTCATGGACGGTCGATACCTCTGGTGCGCGTTCGTTGGCAGTATGGGAACCTCTAGGAGAGCACATGGGAGCGGGAGACACAGATGCGTGCTCAGTACCCCCACTTGTTTTCCAAGTTTTGTGATGTGGCTTACGGGGACGTTAAGACCTAAGGTGGGGAGAATGTAAAGACCTCAAATTTTCATTTAATTTTTTTTAATTAAATGGGAATTTTATGAGTCCTCAAAAATTGACGGCGTGTGATTATGAGGTCCAGAGTTCCCGGAATTAATTTCTGAACTTTTTTTTGGGTATGTTCAGTAAACGTGCAAGCGGGTTCTTTAAAATTTAAAACGGTGCTCAGAATTAAAATATGAGGGCACCATTGAACTCGTAGTGCCTATATTCTCTTAAGGAGACCTTCACCTAGACCGTAATAGGTTGAGGGTAGAAGTTAAATTCTGGGTTTTTTGTGAAAAGAATAAAATAGAATAAAGTGTGTAACATTTTATTTTATTTTTTTTTAAAACTCCCATGTGGAATTTTTCACAGGTGGGGACCACCTGAATTAATCTCCTATGAGAGGTTATACTGGTGGGGACCATCCAAGCCTAAACTCCCATGGGAGGTTATGGTGGTGGGGGCCACCCGAGGCTTAAACCTCTTGAACTCAACTCTTAATGAGGGAGAACCCTCTCAACTCCCTCTTTAATCTGGTGGAGCCTCTTGAGCCTCCTCCACATTAATTATTCCAACGCACCACATTAATTTTTTCCTGCTTGTGTGAGTGTGCCAACATAATTTCTTCTGAATTTAATTATATTGGAACCTCTTTCATTTTTTGGTGGAATTGTGAGTGGAGAACCCTTGGAGGATTACACTTCTTCCACGAAGAATGGTCCTCCAATGAATAATTCCAACTTTTAATTCTTCCTCAGGACATCGTCCAATGAGGAATGTCTTCGACTACGACGAACCGATTCATGAGCTCGGGATTGGAGGTGTGTGGTGGACGATACGAACGTCGACAACTTCTACTTCTTCTCGCGCCAACGTCAATGAACAATCCAAGGTAGGGGTTTTTTTCCCATGTTCTTCCCTTCTAAGTTTTTTTTTGCGGGAATGAGATTAGTGATTGATGAAGGTTGTGGGATTTGAAGTTCTTAAACATCTTCCATACACGTTCTTGTTCTTGTTGAGCCGCTTGTTACCGCTCTATCATAGAGGGTGTGGGCTAGACAAACATGGCCCGACCCCTCTTCCGTTCTTCATGAAAGGTGTATCCTTTGCGATAGAAGAAGGTGACTTTGGTGATGGTGACCGGTGCCGGCGGTCGGCATCGGTGGAACTCGAGAACCGATGAGGAAGGCATGACGCCCTGCTGCCCTACGGCCTCCGCGCCCCATGGCGCTCTGCCATCCGCTTCCACCGCCACCCCGTGACCGCCGCCGCTCGCCACCGTCCACAGCCGAGACAACCAGAGTCGCCGCTACCATCAGGGCCACCGCCGTCGGGGCCACCGCCGTTCGGGTCGAGTCACCGCTGTCATCCGCGTCGGTGCTGCCATCCGAGCCATCACTGTCGTCCGACGTGCTGCCTCCGTCTGAGGCACGGCCACCTTCTGAGGCACCTTCGTCGTCCGATCCACTGCCACCATCTGAGCTGTCACTGTTGTACAGGCCGAGCCGCCATCTCCGTCTATGCCGAGCCACCGCCCGAGTCGCCGCCACCGGGCTAAGCCTCCGTCTGAACCTCCACCGTCGTCCGGGTCGAGCCGCCTCCTGAGCAGTCGCCGCCCATCCAGCCAAACTACCTCGGTCGAGCCGCCCCTCAGTCTCGTGCCCTCATGGAAACCCCCAGCCGAGGCGCTCCGTGGTCTCATGCCCTCGCGACACCCTCCGCGGCCTCACGGCCACCCACGGCCCTCCACGGCCCAACAAGGCCTGATGGCCCAGACCCAGTGGGCTGGGACGCTTAGCTGGCCGCACCGAACTCAAGGAGCCGAGCTTCCTAGCGGGCCAAGACAGACCCAGCAGGTCAGGCCAGGTAGACCCATACCGGGTCGAACTAGGATGGGGTGGGCTGGGTCAGTCCAACCGGGCCAGACCGGACCCGGACCTCCTACGACCCATTTACATTCTTTTGGCCATAACATTGGCATCAGACGTCCGTTTGACGAACCGTTAGTGGTGATGGAAATATTGGAGTGATACGGGCCCTTTGTTATACCCTAATAAAGTTTTGGATAATGTTAGGTAATGGTCAGGTTGGATTGAGCACAAATCCAACCGGGCCCTTGGGACTAAAATGCTAATAACTCACAGACTGGGCGTCCGATTGACGCACCGTCTGTTGCATTGAGTCTCTTATAACATGAAAAACTTTTGAGATACTTCTTAATGGGACATAATGGCAGTTGGAGAATCTACCAATGGCTTGGGGAGAGGACTCTTCTAGAGAGGAGCAAGACTAGTGTGGAAACCCAGTAGCAGGATGTGACGCGAAGAGCGCTCCTAGCGAACCTGTACGGGTCAGCTCCTAGCGAACCTGTGTGGGTCAGCTCTTAGATATCCTATGTGGGTCAGATCTAGTGATCCTATGTGTGTCAGCTCTTAGCTATCCTGTGTGGGTAAGCTCATAGCGATCCTCTGTGGGTCACCTCCAGTGATCCTGTGTGGGTCAGCTCCAAGCGACCGTGTGTGGGTCAGCTCCAAGCGATCGTGTGTGGGTCAGCTCCAGCGATCCTCTGTGGGTCAGCTCCGGTGATCCTATATGGGTCAGCTTCAGCGATCTTGTGTGGGTCATCTCCCAACAATCCTGTGTGGGTCAGCTCCAGCGATCCTGTGTGGGTAAGCTCCTAGCGATCCTGTGTGGGTCAGCTTCCAGCGATCCGGTGTGGGTTAGCTCCTAGCGATTCTGTACAGGTTAGTAGTAGAGCCTATTAATAGAGTGAGATGATTTATTAGTTACATCTAATCATCTTTACTACTGTACCTAATGATATACCTGGTGTTGGCTGAGTGAGAAATCTGTGTTCCTTCATGATTGAGATAAATTACTTGATAACTTAGGAATATGCATGGGCATATACCTAAGTAGGGTTATCTATTCTTTTCATAATTTGTGGGTTATCCTTGGTAAATTTTGTGAGACATTGAGGGTCTCAGGGTCCCTACAGAGTATCGTTATACTCACCCCTGCACGGGCTATGCCCACACCTTGTTGTGTTGGATGCAGACGACAGACAATGCTGACTGAGGATGAGGGTACCAGGACTGGAGGTACCTCAGAGGTGGACCTGGACGAGGTGTACCGCAGAGAAGACGGATCGAGAGCTATACCTACCCTTTAGGTAGGATCCTTGGCTGGTGATCACAGGAGCTGTTCCAGTTAATTGTACTTCAATGGTCTTGTACTTTCTAGTTTTCCTTGTACTTTACTATTGAGCTTGTATTCCTACCACTTTTACATTCTGCACTGTTTCGGTTATACATTTTTCCTGTGTTAGTTTCTTGTTGTGTTCTTTGTTACTTGAGTTTACAAGTTATAAAGGCAATGCCTTCCCAGTTTTATGGAATATTTCCTTTGGTGCTAGTCGCCAGCCCCTGGCCTATGGAAGGTAGTCTTGGGGTAGTCACGGCACGGGTCCCAGGGGACGGGTCATGAAAGTCTTTTACCCATCTTTTAGGAAAATTTGCAAATTTGCATAAAACATAATTTTACCACTTCATTGACTTTAATTTCAAAAATCCATGAGACACAATTGATATCAGTAAGAAATATGTGGTTCAATAGGATGAAAATAATTTTTGGTGAATAGTAACTTCTGAATTTTATTTACCACGGTTAAAAGTAAATAGGGTAATTAGAGGTAAAAATGATATTATAATTACCCTATCACATTTCTTAATTCTATTGGATAATTTTATTTCAACCAAAATAAACCTTCGGAATGAAAAATGATCCAATTTGATCCATTTGGATTAGATTAGACATTTAATATTATTTTATTTAAAGAAGAGTTAAAAGTATTAAATTCAACTTTTAATAAATGAAACATTTTTAATATATGGTTCTACATAAGATAAATTGGACTATAAATATTAATTAAAAAGCTAAAAATATTTCCTAAAATGTGGTGTTTTATTTATAAATTTTAGACATTAAATAATGAAATTTATTTATGACACAATGATGATGTAGTGATTACCTTATTAATGAATGATTACAATAATTGATATTATAAAAATTAAAATAAATTTAAATTTAAACTTATGATGCATTACAGTAATTTTCTATTTTAATATGACATTTTAGGGTTAATTTAATGAATTTTTTCTAAGAAATAATATTGTTATGACTTTGACGAAAAGCAAATACTAAATAGAGTCAAAATTGATGTAAATGAATTTTTAAAACAAATACTATATTATTAAATGATATAATATTTCTAAAAATCTAAAGTTCAACCAAAATACTTATATAATTATATATATAACAATAATGAACCACATGGGATTTTCTTAGCTTTTTATAGTAAGTTTATTAACTATATAATATAACAATACAATGAGACATGGTAAATGTTAAACTATTTAACCAAGAGTTAAATCAAAATGATAAGGTTAATTTGGTGACATAAACTTGTCTAAAAACTATTGGTTGATAATATTTTTACCCATCCACACCATATATTTGAAATAAATATATTTTTAGCCATTATAAATTGAAAATGATTTTATAAAAAAATAATATTTCAAGGTTTTCCTAAAGTGACCCTCACAACTCTTATAAAAGTGTACTTCCCCTTCTCTTAATTTCACACCTCTTTAGTCAATTGACACATCCAAAACATGCTCCAAACTCTTCCTAACTACCCCAACTTGAACCTAGAGGCCTTAAATTGATCATAATTCATCCTAAGGATCCCTTTTGATCAAATAGAAAGAAAGAACCCGAAGAAGAGGTAATTACTTCATCACCACTTTCAAAATTATTTTCTTCTTCTACTACCTCTTTCTATGTTTCTTTCATACTAAAATTATACCTCCAGTACCTTATATATACTGAGATGTTATTATAAATATGGTACAATCATATTCATTATTCAATCCATCCTATGAATGACATGTCACCATACTTGCGTACCTACAACTCACCGTCTCCACGTCCTGGTGTAGTTTTTTATTCAAAAACATCAATATTTGAATGGGTATAATAATGAGTATAAATGATGTAAATAATAAATAATTTATTTAATTATTATTTATATATGATATAGCATCCAATTAAATATGATTTCACCATTAATATAATGATATTTTCGCTTGTGCGTACTTACGAATTACCATCTCCACGAACGTGACGAGATTCATTCCCCATTGTAATCATTCAAGAATAATTTTTATTTTATGATTAAAAATAATTTTTAAGAATTTAATATAATTCTGGATATGAATCAAATACATCTTATCCATAACAAACATTTCTTATGTAACCAATCATATAAAAGAAAACAGATAAGTTAACACCAGATACTATGATACTACCGAAATATTATTAACAAAGAAATATTAGAAGATCATATATGATATAATATTTATGTATGTGGTTATTTTAGAATTTAATAACAATGATATAACTATTATAAATGAGGTTAACATACCATCGACCAAGGAAAAGTACAAGGTAAGGGTTAATTCTATAATCTCTTCATTATCCGAGGTTGTTTATACGTGAGTATCTACTCAGACCTCTTTATCATCCACATCCATATTTCTTGACAATGTATTTCAAAACATTTTTACTATTTCCTAGACTATGTATTAAAGTCATTTATACCCTTTTTTACTTTTTAGGAGATGTTTATAAAGGAATAGTTTTGTCGTTTTCCAAATAATCTTTTACAACCTTTTTTACAAAATTAAGAAAAGAATTTTTTTAACTTATACGGTGGGTGCAACTGTTTTCTGCCGTAATAACACCTTCAAATATTATCTTACAAGATTATATGAAGATTTCCAAAATAAATGTTTTCTTTAATAATTATGATACTTTTAAATGGTTTCAAAGTAGAAACAGGTATTTCTTTCAAATTGTTTTCATTTTATCTATGTCAACATCCTTTGATGAATTTTAAACTTGTTTGAAGTTGAATTATTATGATACAAAACTTCCAAATTGTATTGAAGGTTTTATGATATGTTTGACTATGGATATGTTATTTTTATACCATTCATGGTTTATGGAAAAATTATTGACATTTCATATACTAGTTTTAATATGAATATTTATGTTATGTTTAAACCTTTTCATATGTGGAATGCATTGGAATTAGTAAGTAATGGGTAGACCTCACTGTAGCTCCTTGATGCATCAGTAGGTCTCATGAGACAAACTAGTGTCTTAGCACAAGGCTTTAGAAAAATCTTATTTGTATTCTTGGAATGAGTCCTTGACTATGTGGTTATGAAGTCTGGCATTATGCATTCCATCATTATGAATTTGCCTATTGATATTGAATGTGATTATTCAACTAGTATAATATCAATGTGAATAAGTAAATGGAATTATTTGATTTATCTTTTACATATTATGCTGAAGTTTAGGTTTAATAAGATTTTGTTTTCATCTTATACATTGCCATATATGTTTATTCTTATTTATGAATGTTTCTGCTATATTTTTATCCTTACTGAGCATCTAAGCTCACCCCTTTCTATGTTTTAGTTTCCCTAGGATGTAAAGAAGTATTTTATGGTCGACCTGAAGGGATATGATAAGGGATATAAGTGAATTAAATGGGGGGAAAATGTTGTTGATTTTTTATTTTATGATGTAATGTAAAACTTATGTATGTATCTAGTACTTCCAAGGCTACTCAATTGACCGATATTTAGGGATTGGATCCATTGTGATCATGCCGATGTATAAAAATAATACATTGTCTCCATGATTCTGGGGTCACAATGTTATAGTTAGTATCAGAGGAAGTTTATTACAATCCTTGGAAACTATATTTAGAAAAACTCTGATTATAGAACATTACCCAAAGATAAAATTTGAGGATTAATATAGAATAACTTCTAGAATTTTGGTAATGTAGAGATTTTCTGAATTTTCCAAGAAATACTTCCGTTTTTGGATACAAGCAGGTAGAGGCGGCTCTGGAAAAAATGTACCTAGGAGTGAAAACTCTAAAAAGGAGTTTTGGGATTGACCTGGGGTATCCTGGTACGCGATAATGGTCCTTGCTGCAATCTTGGTTATGAAACTCCCAAGTGATATTCTTAGGATAATTCAGATTTTCTTTACAAGCCATAATGAAGGATATAGAAGTAAATACTTCCTCAAAGAAAACATTTGTTTATGATTATAGATTATATGCATAATCTTTTCAATTCATGTTTGGTATTTTACATGTCTATAATTATTCATTGTGATTCATAAACTAACCTAGTGCATGCCATTTTTTAAAAATGGTGCCCAGTGGAAGGAATTCAAACTTCAGTAATAATCATTATCCAAAGAGTAATAAGGATCATATCTTTCATAGTATTAAGCCAAATTTTAGAAGATAAATAGTTTCCCGCATATCCGCATAATATGAAGAAATATTATAATGTGTTAATAAGATAAGTAAAGAATTATCTGAGTCCTATGGATTTGAAGGGAAGAAAGAAAAGAAGAGGATAAAGGAGAGAAAGATGGATAAAGGGAAGAAGGGAAATAAGGATTTTCCCACATGTGATAACTGTAAAAAGAATCATCTTGGTAAATTCATGAAGGGAATGAGAGCATGTTATAAATGTAGTGAAAAAGAACACCACATTTGTGACTATGAGGGTAATAAAAAAGTTTCAAATGTACAATGATTCATCTTCAAGGAGTTGGGACACTATGCGAATCAATGTCCAAATCATCAGAGTATGCCCCAAAAGATGCTATTGAATAATAATATAGTTATGATACTACCGCAGATGAAGAGGAATGAATAGTGTTCTTATGTTGTTATTAAATAATTGTTTCATTTGAGTGTTGTATCAATGATGTACTTGTTATATGAATTATGAAAATACATAAGGATTGTACTGCAGTACTATTTCTTCAAGGATTTGAGATTTTATGGTTATAAGAAAAGTGACTCAATAACATGTTAATCTTTTTCAAAAATACATGGTTGAAGGGAAGATAAACCTTAATATGGTTCTGATACTAAGGTAGTGACTTTGGAATAAGATATGACTAATTTAGATAAATTATGATGGATATTATTTACTACCTTGAAAAAAATTAATGGTTTGTATATTCAATCGTTGTTTGAATTTACAACATTTATGGATTTAAGGAGTATATCTAGTATACTGTGTTTTACAGAAGGAATAAAGAAGTACATACCTATTAAAATAAGGTTTTTCATTAATTCAGGTTTTTACCATGTTTAAAAAAAATAAATGATGAAGGTATTCACAAGTTACTACGTGGGAAAAAATATATTCATTTTGTTTACCTTCCTTATAAATTTTGGACTGTGAGTTTGGACATAAGTATTTTGGATAAGTCTAAAGGTTGGAATGGATTAATTTGTAAAATGGATTCTATTGTTTATGGTTAAAATTTTATAGGCTATTATTAAATTTTAGGGTTGATTCAATAAATTTGTTCTATGAAATAAAATTGTTATAACTTTCAGAAAAACCAAATACTAAATAGTATCAAAATTGACATAAATGAATTTTTAAAACAAATACTATATTATTAAATCATATAATATTATTAAAAATATAAGGTTCAGCCAAAAGACTTATATAATTATAGATATATCAATAATTAACCACTTGGGGTTCTCTTGGATTTTTATAGTAAGTTTATTAACCATATAATATAAAAATACAATGAGTCGTGGTAAATGTTAAACAATTTAACCAAGAGTTAAATCTTAAAAATAAAGTTAATATGGTGACCTAAACTTGTATAAAACCAATTTTCTAAGAATATTTTGACCCATAACCACCTTATCATTGAAAAAACTCATTTTTTATACATTAGAAACCGAAAATGGTTTTATAATAAAATAATATTTTATAGTTTTTCTAAAGTGACCCTCACCTCTCTTATAAAAGGGTACTTCAACTTCTCTTAATTTCACACATATATAGCCATTTGGCTCACCAAACCCCTTCTAAAATCTCCTCCCAACTACCCCCACTTCAACCTAGATGCCTTACTATGATCATAAGTCAACCTAAGGATCCCCTTTGATTAAATGAAAAGGAAGAACCTGAAGAAGTGGTGATTACTTCATCACTTTTTTCAAAGTTCTTTTCTTATTCCACTGCCTCATTCTAGGGTGTTTCCAAACTAAAATAATACCTCCAATACCTTCTACATACTGATATTTTATTTTAAATATGGTACAATCATATTTATTACTCTATCCAACCTATGAATGACATGTCACTATACGTGCGTACGTATGGCTTACCATCTCCACGTCGTAGTGTAGTTTGTTGTTCAAACACTTTATTATTTGTATGGGTATAATAATTAGTATAAATTATGTAAATAATAAATATAACATGTTAATAATTCTTTATATATGATATACCATCCAATTACATACGATTTCACCATCAATATAATGATATTGTCGCTCATGCGTATGTACAGATTACTGTCTCCACGAATGCAATGAGAGTCATTCCCCATCATAATCATTTAAGAATAATTTTAATTTTATGATAAAAAATAATATTTAAGAACATAATATCATTTTGGATATGAATCAAATACATCCTATCCATAACAAACATGGCTTATGTAACCATGCATGTAAAGGAAAACGAATCAGTTAACACTCGAAACAATAATACAACCGACATATTATTTAGAAAGCAATATTAGAAGATTATATATGATATCATATTTATATATTTGGTTCATGTATAATTTAATAAAAATTATTTAACTATTATACATGAGGTTAAAATACCCTCGACCAATGAAAATTACAAGTTCAAGGTTAATTCTACATTGTCTTCATTATCCAAGATTGTTTATACGTGAGTATCTACTGGGACATCTTTATCAACCAAAAACGTTTTTCTTAAAAATGTATTTCAAAAAAAAATTACTATTTTCTAGACTATGGTTTAAATTTATTTATAACCTTGTTTGACTTTTTTTGATATGTCTATAAAGTAATATTTCCTTCATTTTCCAAACAAGTTCTTTTATGACCTTTTCGAAAAAATTAAGGAAATAATGTTTTTTTAACTTATACGGTGGGTGTGGCTATTTTCCGCCATTATAACACCTTCAAATATTCCCTTACAAGATTATAAGAATATTTCCAAAATAAATGTTTTTGTTTATAATTATGTGACTTTTAAATAATTTTAAAATAGAAAGATTCATTTCGTTCAAATGGTTTTCATTTCGTCTATGTCAACATCCTTTGATGGCTTTTTAACTAGTTTGAAGTTGAATTATTATGATAGAAATCTTACAAATTATATTGAAGGTTTTGTTTTATGTTTGACTGTGGATATGTTATTTTTATACCATTCATGGTTTATGGATAAATTATTGACATTTCGTATGCTAGTTTTAATATGAATGTTTATGTTATGTTTAAATATTTTCATATGAAGAATAAATTGGATATAGTATGTGACGGGTGGAGCCCGCTATAGCTTTTCGATGCATCAGTAGGTCTCATGAGACAAACTAGTGTCATTAAACAAGGCCTTGAAAAAATCTTATTTTTAGTCTTGGAACGAGGCCTTGACTATGTGGTCCTGAAGTATGGAATTATGCATTCCATCATTATGAAATTGGCTATTGATATAACATATTATTATTCAACTAGTAGAATATACATGTGAATAAGTAAATGGAATTATTTGATTTATAATTTCAATATTATGATGAAGTTTAAGTTTAAAAGGAATTTGTTTTATTCTTATACATTTCCTTAATTGTTTATGCTATATTGTTATCCTTACTGGGCATCTGGGATCACCCATTTCTATGATTTATTTTTCCTAGGATGTGAAGAAGTATTTTTCAGTTGACCTGCATGGCTAGAATAAGGGACATAAGTGTTTTAAAAGGGGACAAAATCTTGTTTTTGTTTTATTTCATGGTGTAATATAAAACTTATGTATGTATCTAGTACTTCCAAGGCTACTAAAATGATCAGTATTTCAGGATTTGATCCCCTGCGATCATGCCAATGTATTGCAATAATGCATTGGCTCCTGGCTTCTGGGATCGGGGAGTTACATATTTATTCAATTTCAATTCTTATTTCAAAATGGTTTCTTTATTTAAATTTCATTTCATTTCTAAAAATTATTCTAGCTAGGATTTATTTTACAAAAATTAGAAGGAGGAATTATTTAAATTAATAAATATTAAGTTGAAATTCTATGTGAATTGTTTCAAAGAAATAGAAAATGAATCTTTAAAAATATATTTTCAAACTAGCATGATTTAATATTTATTTTAATGATTATGCATGAGGTTTGGGGAAGATACCTATTTGTTTTTATAGACATACCTATAAAAATTTTGAGAACAGTACTGGTTCATATCTATAGAACACTCTTATTATGGGATTTTTTTACTAATTCACTATTAGTGTGGTATTGAAGATGGTGTTAGAGTATGGACATGTGTCTTGGGGGATTCATTGATATGTTTTGTTTTGTATTTTATAAATGATTTTGTTTATTCATATCATGTGTTATCTTCCATTTCAAAATCCATAAATTTTGATTTTCCTTTCTGGTATATTGTATTGTTGTTATTTTGTATAAATGTGGCTTAAATGTTTGTACTAGCCATGCCTTGTTTGGTTTTCTTTCTTTTTTTTGAGTTTTTTATTTTTTTTCATGGTAATACAACTTACAATTATTCATGTAGGATTTTTGGAACACTATTTTTATATGTTTATTATTATTAGTTTAAAAATTCATCCCCAAAAGTGTATCGTTGATGCCCAGTAACTAGTATTCAGCCTATGTAGATCGAAAAACCACTTCGAGCATTCCATAGGCCGACTTGGGTATCATGTTAAAATAAATTTTATTGGTTTAGGAAAAAAACGGTATTTAATCCTCAGATCATGATAGGTTCCTATGTTGAAAAAAAAACCATTAATATTTGGGTAACTTTGGTATACTGGAGATACGAGTGTTATGGCTGGATAGGTATATTTGAGAGGAGAATAGATATCTCTTATCTATTTAGACACTTATGTTTTCATGGTACTTCAAGCTATATGACATGAATTTTTTAGGTTTATTTATTTATTTTTATCTTTATTTGATTTTGATTGATTATTTTTTAAGTATATTATTACTTGATGGATTATTTTGAGGTTCTAATTGTTTTGTGGTGAAAATGAGATAAGAAAAAAAGGTTCACATTTAGCCCTCATAGTTTGGAAAACTATGAAAAGCTTGTTAATATGGTTCTGTATAGCTCTTAATGATAGATAAGTGGTTGGTTCTTGGTCTTCCAAACCATGAAGCTAAACCAGGTACATCCACTTAGAGCCCTTTAATTTTCTATTTGACACTTTTTCATCAAATTATCTTTTAATTATTATTTTTCATTACTTATAATAAATTAATGAAAGTTTTATATGATATTTTATATTATTTTATAGGATTTATTTTATGAGATGTGTTGAGAAGTTTGGTTAAAATAAAAAATGGTTATAGTTTAATAAAATTATGATGTTTTCTAAAATAGTTTGAAATTATGTAAGTGTTTTATATTTGAAAAATGGTTTCAATAAGAGATTTTTGAAATTATAAGTTAATTTTCTAGTAGATTTTTCTTTCAATAAAATTGGTATAAGTTATTTGTAATGGAATTTACATTAAAATTAGGTAGATTTGGAGTTTTGTGTAGAAAATATTATTTTTTAATTGGTGGAATTAATTTTTTGAAATTTATAACTAAATTTTATAAAATGGATTGAGATGAATTTGATGTGGTGGGAAATTTTAATAAATTTATTGATTAAATTGAGAGTTTATAACTTTGTTTAAGGGAAATATCTAGTTTTTAAAAAGGACTTAAAATACCCATCTTGTTTTTCTTGTTTTTTAGCCTTTGATATGTGGTAATGACTTTTTCCATTAGGATTTTTGTATTTGTGTTTGGTGTTCTTATTGATTTAAAATTTTCCTCCAAAAAAGTTATGATGGATCAATAGATGTTTTTTAGATAATATCTATTATGGGTTACATGTATTCCTTTCTGTTTTCTATCATATATATGGACCCTTCTTAGTTGTGGTACCTTATTAGAGAGTCCTTAATATTGGAATTTGTTCACCTCATCTGGTTTTCTCCCTTATGCGAGGTTTTTATCTTTGGTTCATCCCTATTATGTTATACTTGGGAATCTTAATCAATTTTCATTGAAAGTATCAATGTAATATCAATTATGTATATAGATAATTCTTTTCTAAAATAATTTAATGTTGAGGTTTCTTGGCTTGGTTCTCAATGGTCGGATGCAAGATCCCATTTAGGGTAATCAGTTCCATCTTCATCATTTCTTTCTTACCTAATTGTTTCTTTATTACTTTTATCCTATATCATTTTAATTTGGGATGGTTGATGCCAATTTCTATATTATTTTATTTAATTATCATTCCATCAAGTTTTAGATGTAAATTCTATTAATTCATTCTTACTGAGCCCCGTGAGTTATAAATTCAGGTTACATTTCATTGTTCTAAATTTTTGTTGGAATTTCACTATTGATCCACTATGTTTGTGGTTCAAATAATGGTGTGAATACCCATTACAAGTATCAACCTTCCAATTTTCCATTTAAATACTTGTAATGGACTCTAAATTTTTAATAGATCAATGAGTTAGAGTTATACTTATTTCCAGTAAGACTCACACATTATGTTATTTTTATTTTTTCATTTCGTGTTTGAAATATTTGGCCTATCCTTTATCCTCTATAGACTCAATGAATTTATTGAGGAAGAAAGTGGAATTATGGAGATAATTTTAACATCTGAACATTCACTTTCCTTATTATTTTATTCATATATTTGTTTTATCCCTATCCTTGGAGTTTTAGTCTGATTTAACTTGATTTTTAAAAAATTTAAGGTTTTCTTGCAAGATGAATGGTTAGTACTTACCATGTGGATAAACATAAAAATAATTCAATTCTATAACAATAATTATTTTCAAAGTTGGTGAATGGTTTACCATACCATGTGTCTAAATTATGCAACTTCCTATGTGTTCTTTGTGAGGGGAACATGATTGGTGTGAAATTTAGTAAATTCTATGGACAAACCATTTAACCTTCCCATGTTTCAATAAAATTTAAATCCTATTATACCCATTCCTTAGTTTAAACCCCCTTTCCCCCACCTCCCCTAGTTCAACATAGCCCTGAAGGTCTCTAGGATCCCCACTCTTCATCATTCTCCATGTATTCTTGGATCCCTCAATCAATTCAAAGAGGTTTCCTCAAGGTTAGGGATCATTTTTTACTTACTATCCTTCCTTTCTCTTGTTTATTATTCTCCTTTTCTATGTGACCATACTGTCTAAATTATAGAGTCTGGGGTTTTATTTATCATGGGGTTCATGGAATTTATATATTTTAAATATCCACTTGGGAATTTTTCTAAAGGCTTCCATATACACATTTCCTTTTGTATTAGGTAGGTTTCTCAATGGATTTTTATATAAACTAAAAAACCTGATTTCGTAGTTGATTTATTCTAATCTAAATTCTAAATTTATTAAGGTTAATTAGTTATAGTATTATTAAAATGTTGTTTTTATATAGTATCATTCATTAAATGTCCTTGTATTTTAAAAAATGTTTCTAGCATGGATTTGTTTTACAAAGAGGTAAAAATGAATGATTAAATTAAGAAAATTTAACTAAGGATTCCATGTGATTTGTTTAAAAAAAATTCTTGATAAATATATTTTCAACCTAGAATGATAAGGTTTTACTTTTAAGGATTATGCTTGGGGTGTGGGGAAGATACCAACAAAGATTTGTGCTCACTCTTATAAACATTTTATATTATATTAAAATTTTTATCTTTCGGACACTCTTTATATAAGATTTTATTTACCTAGTTTCTCTTATTATGGGATTTGTAATGGTGTTGGAGCATAGAAATGGTAATGGGGAGATTCATTAATCCTTTCTGGTATATTGGAATATTTTAATTTACTTGTATCATAGTGGTAATGTAGGGTCCTTACATAGGTTCTAAGTTTATCTATGGTCTGGTTCAGTGGTCCACTATTCCATAGGAACACCTCCCTATATGCCAAAGGCTGTTGACTTGCAGTGAGGTTATGATTAATTTATAGTGGTGAGACTATACACTCTAGTGATGATAATAATAATGGTCTATATATATCTACCACAATAGAAGATGGAACATAATATCAAAATCAATAAAATAAAAATAGAAAAAGTAAATACAAAAATAATAATAATAATAATAAATCCAAAGAAATCATACAATTTTTAGAAAAATACACATGTACTAAATAGACGAGAAAATTCTCAAGTGGACGACTATATTAGTAAATATAAAATAAACAAAAAAGAAGGTTTGGATTTATGTAGAGGAACTACCTTGGCCACTTCTATCCATACCATTAAAAATTAGTACATCCCTAATCACTAAGTCCCAACTCCCAAGCCTAATCCCTTACTTGATATCAAAGCCCTAAAGTTTACATGTGTCCTGATTGGCCCATGGTGGGTGAGAGTATGAACTTAGTTGAACACCACCAACATGTACCTATCTTAAATACACAATTATAAAATGTATGAATATGAAAATAAATATAATAAAAATCATAATTATAATGAACTCCCCCACTTGTGCTCAACATCCACAAGTGATTGTTTTACCTATTCATCCAACACTAAAGTGGAATGATATATCCACATTCAGTTAAACCAGAAGAACCTCGATTTCTCTACCTCAGACAAGTCACCCCGAACCTTGTGCTATTCGAAACCTCATTTTCAACTAATTTAGTAATTATAATATCATCAAAATTCTCTTAAATACATTCTATATCCCTTGGACCTCCATTCAAAATTCAACATCAGGTCAACATCCTAACATCCCAAGGCATAGCGATATCTGTGTTCCAATAATCCCATCCCATTGACCTCAATATTATGGACAGACTAATCCCCCTACCGATGGTCACAAAAACCATCTCCCATGGATTTATATAATGATATACTCCTCCATAATTTATAGTCAAAACCATACCATATTCCACAAAAACTACAGAGGCCTCCACCCCCAATGAGTGGTCTACACTATCTCAATTGAGTTCTATCTATGTAAACATGACTCCAAAAACAATGTTAACCCACAACAGTGACTGAAAATCACCAATATTTTATAATCCATGACATCCATCAACCTCATTTTCACATGCAAACCACTTCACCCAAATACCAAAGGTTAAAACAATCCCAAGTACCTCAGTCCATTCCCTCATCATGATGACCTCATCACCTCAATTTTAACAAGCCATGTTGCCTCATCCTTATGATCAACATCCCACCATGTATCCCAGGTTATCCCAACAAATTCTCATAAAACCAATTCAACCATATCACAATATAATTAATTAAATTAATAAACCTTCCTAACCTACCTTTTTGGCCAAAATACCCATACCCATCCTAAAATTTTTTATGGAAGAAATTTTGTGCCCAT
Organism: Viscum album; assembly: GCA_963277665.1. Lineage (NCBI taxonomy): Eukaryota > Viridiplantae > Streptophyta > Magnoliopsida > Santalales > Viscaceae > Viscum > Viscum album. The sequence goes on from OY728166.1 coordinate 577,416,126, forward strand.
AAACATCTTACAAGATTTATTACAACCAAAAAATAATAATTTATTAATTAAGGGATTCACCTGGATAACACACACGTTCATATTTAATAATTCACCCTACAATACCCATATATTTAAGAAGAAATATAAGGACCACTTACCATATACTCCAAGGAACTCAATCTTTGAATATTAACCTATAATTCATGACGTATTGAAATAAAATATAATTTTACAAAAATTACATGAAAATAGGGAAAAGTTTTCCAACATGGATATAGATCTGAAGAAGGTTTGAGAGAAGAATAAAAGTGGCCAACAGACTAAAGGCCTTACCAAGAGGAATCTCTAGCCACCAACAGATCATGAATTGAATCTCGAACAAAGAAGGAAGATCAAAATACTCAACGGGGATGAAAGGATCTCTTGTGGATTGGAGGAGAAGGAATTCATATGGGAGAAGGAAAAGAGGATGGGATTCCTAAGGTATCAGTGGGAAAAATATTAATTTTTCTCTTTTTTTAAGAATTCATATTGTTTGAAAAACTGTGTGCTAATCGTGTGGTGTTCATTGTCTCAGAGAACCACACCTTACATAGTTCAATCACATGGTATGTCAAACCATGTTCCTAACCGTATAGTTTTCCCTAACCAAATTAATCATCTCAAATGGTTCACTAGGAATACTATATGGTTTTAAAAAACTATTCCCCTTTGAAAAAAAAATCCACAATGTTTTGGTCGCACGCATAAAAAAACCATGTGTCGACCGTGAACCTCCATCGGTCTTTCCCAAAACTAGGTTTCCAGAGGCTGAAACTTCTGAATCCCATTACAATTATAAAGGAATTCATCAAACCTCCAAAAAAATTAAACAGACATAAAAAACATTCAAACTCTCAATTTATGTCCCAAAGCCAAAAAATAATGTTTTCCCATCCACGCAACAAAAAAAATCTATTTTACCCGAGAAAATGACCCGTTCAAAAATTTGGGATTTTACGACCTCCCATGTTAAGATAGATCATCCCTAAGATATGTGGATTTATTAAATGATAATAACAAACCTACCCATATTATTTACATTATCCTGGAATATATTAATTATTAGTCATGTTCAATTCAACTTATCGCACTCCCCAACATAATCATTAGCTACAAAGTTGTTTTTATATGCAAAAAACCAAATATTATGATGATTCCACTACCCATACCTAGACATACAAGTACTCCCATGGAATAACATAATCGATGCACCTCATCAGGTGCTTAATTACACCCACATCATACCTGGTTCCCATCAAATCGTGCATCTCATCAGATATTCATTAGTATCCATGTTGTACATGAAACCCAAAACTCCGGTATAACATCAGATGCTTATTTCATTGTAATTTTGTACTTGACATCCATGATCCCCACGTCTCATTAAATTCCATTTCATACCTATGTGATACATGACACCCATCAATTCATACAGCTCACTGATTCTCAGGAGTCCTGTATCATAGCTAATGCCCAAAATTAATACCACATTATGTATATATGCATTACCATCATAGTCCCAATTACTACACACCTCATACAGAACATGCATCACACCAAATCCCCACATAATAACTTGAACCTTATTAGTCCAATTTCACCACGTTCACCTCATGCACCTGTATCCATCACATCTAAAAATAAAAGGTCATGCCATGATCATTTTGTACCTCTAACTTTCATCAGCTCCCCAGCCTACTCTGACCCTTCCATATCAATAACATGTACTTATCCTGAATACTAACTACCCAAGGCCTAACCTCCCTATGGATATCTATTATCTACTGAAAACTAACCCCACTAATAGGTCTCTCTCTCTTTTCAAAAACCACTATGCATAGTATAATCTTTTCTCCCATATCCAGGTACTAATCCTGGTCCTACCTTAGATCCCTAAATCTAACCCATTCCCTAGCTCCTAGATACCTGATAAGTATTCCTACAGAAACTCTCCAAGTTCCCCATTTGGCCACATGCCTAGTACTCATTCAGAGGGTGATCACAATGGGTAAACACATGAAATAACCTACCACATTGGAAGAAAACTATTGATAAAAAAATACTATGTTGCCTACATAATTCTCAGACCTTACTGTCATGTCGAGGCTCCTCATAGCTTCACATTTGGCTACCCAAAGAATCACTTCCAGATTCACCTAGCACTACCACACAACTCGAATAAGTATGGTCTATTAGATTACCTTTGGCTATTATATCTAGATTTAAAACCTATGATAATGAGGTCATAAAAAATATATTTACATGCACTATGATGGCGTACTGTAAGCCATCCCCAAAACACCTCACCATGGTGGTGTTGTCTCCTACAATACAATGTGAAAATCATGATAGGTATATGAAATTTTCTACATAATCCATAACATATGAATCTCCCAATTGTTGGTTCATGAACTCACAAGAATGACCCTACCTCAACATATCTAATAAAAAATTCTTGAATAACCTTGCCTCAAAGTACTTCCATTCCAGTCCCTCGTGTCTACTATCCCACACTTATACATCCCACTTGTGCTTTTTCAGTCCTCTAAGAATATATGTGGATTACATCACCCTCCGACCTGTGGGTATCTCATGATGGTAAAAAATAATTTGAATGGAATAAATCTAGTTTTTTATTACCTGCGGTCCACTCTCAACCTAAAAAATTAGTGGGTGTTGAAACTGGAACTCATGAGACTAATAAGACCTGGACGGATCAACCTACAGAGATCCCCTTTTAAAACCCTATATGACTCACACCAAGCTCACCCTGAGCTGATTTTTTAACCATTGTCTAAAATATGCCTTCTTCCACGATGCTCAACCTATGATAAAGCATGTACCTATGGATAATGAAATACAAACCCAAAATGGAATCATCCCAACCCTCAAGCGCCTCATCCCACACACATTCAAGCGACATAATATCTCCACCCTCCTAACGCTCCACCAGAATCCACCTAGGTGGAATCTCATAGAAGACTAAAAACTATGGTCAAAATAACCATATATATATATATATATCAGATACAGGTAATAATATTTTAGGGAACACATATCACCACACTTACACTCTCATACCACACCCATTTCACTTATCATTGCCTCATGGCCACCTCCGTACCCATAAAAAAGTCAGGAATCACATATCATCCAACCTCATGCCCCCACCTACCCATAACAGATTCATGCATCACATATCATCTGAAATCATGGCTTCTTTCTTACCTATAACAATGTCATTTATCACATATCATGTATTTAAAATACCATCAATCCAAGGTGGATGAGTAGAATTCTACAAAAAGGATATATAATAAAACACTATTTAGTTTTTATAAAATTTTAAACAACACTCCCCATTTCATTACTTTTTCCTACCCATAGTAGAGTTAGGACTATTTATTTATGTTTAGTGTTTTTGATGATAGTAGAATAAATATTAAAGCCCATTTTATTTTTGTAATTTTATGACTATTCTCAAAGGTTCAAACCATGAATTATGGGTTGAAAATTACTTAAAACAATCATAGTTTTGATGCCTAATAAATTCAAAGAGGTATCAGGTGTGTTTGGGGATCATTTAGATTTTGGAGCCCTGAAATGGAGAGAAAATACTAGGTATAACAGTTAGAATAAATGATGCTTCCCAACCGCATGGTTTTTCTAAACCTTGTGGTTATATCTAGTAGGAACCTAGGGGCCGCACGGTATGTCTACAACCATATGACTAAGGGAACACAATCGTGTGAACCATATGAATTTTTTTGACTATGGGCTTCACAAGGACTGTGCACGATTAGACAAAATATGTGCCTAAATATGTGGGGTTATATTTTAAAGTAGTGAATGATATATATTTTGCGAACGGTTTGTCCAACTGTGCATCCAAACCACATATAGTCTGTTTTTTGGGTGAATTTAAAATATCATCCCCCTTTAATGATTTTAAACCCTCTTTTATTTCTTTTCCTTCTCCTCTAGTGATTTTTCTCCTCTCCCCCTTAATGAGTGGGACTCTTCATCCCCTCTTCATAGGGTTTGAGTTATCTTCCTCCACCGGTGTCTGAATCCTTCACCGTCAGAAGTAATGAAAATAACCTAGTAAGCTCTTTCTTTCACTCCCATTTTTTTCATGGTTGATCTTCCATTCATTATGCTATTTAGGTGTATTGTATTTTTCCCTATTATTAGGGTATTTTAAAAATCATTCATTTTCTTCAGTTCCAGGTCAAATCTAGCCTTGATGACAGACAAGAGAAGTGCTACTATATCGAGGTAGGTGGTCTAGGTCTTTCTCGATCATTTCATCACATTTTAGTTGATGTGATACTGTACTTCTAACTATACTCTTTCATAGAATCCTTTAAATTTATTTAATAAATTAACTAAATTGATTTTTAATGTAATGTGTGACCCTACCATGCAGAAAATCCCAATTTTAGGGGGTTCTCCTAGACTTTGGACACCCCTTTGGGTGTTCCAATCCTAAATAGTCTATTTTCCAATGATTTAAATTGGTAACCCCCACGTATATCAGTTAGTGCACTTGAGATAAATGCAATATCTATTAAATTGAATCAAGATAAATGTTCAACCATGATATAGTCCTTGGATCTTGATACCTCACACCCTATTAATTAATTCTTATACTTGATGCTTAATGCTCATTGAATTGTTCCCCATGACCACGACTTATTTCTTTGTTTATGCTTATTTACTTGTGTGAATTCATCTAGCCTTTTAATTATACTTTATAAATATTCTATGATTTGTGCCTAATACTTGATATTATTTCTTATACCCTTCTTCTGTGTTCCATACTTCATTATTATTTCTTATACCTAGTGTCAGTACCTTATGCCTTATTTACTCATGATGTCTTGTGCTTATTGCTATGTATATTGTGCTTTCGTAGATTGGAACAAATTATATAGCTTGTATAGCTTAAAATCTTGTGATATATTAATTCAAAATATGAATATTAATTATATATATGGTATTCTATGTTGTGATATGTGCTTTTATTGTCATGGCTCACATACTATGGGTCGGAAGAGAACATGGTTCCCGATTTAAGGTTGTTATGGATGGAATTTCCGAGTTCGACTGGGATCTACATAACACGACAGGTGTGAACCATTGTCTTTTCATGTACTGAATATCTAGATGGTTTCTAAATACTCATTAGTGAAACTAGTTACCTAGGGGAGAAACTAAGGATATAATTGTTGGTAAGATTGCTACACCATTCCACGGGTGACACTCAGTCCCCTACATGGGATAATTTGTTTGGACTCAAAGTCACCATGTAAGGAGGGATACAAGGGATGCCTATATGGGTCGCACTGGATGAACTAGGTTTTATTGGTTCTATCATAGATACCTATAGAGACCTTTGGAATAATATATAGATCACCTTAGATGGGATCGAGAATCCTCAATTTGATTTGATGGTGTGTTTTCCCGCTTTCTATGTGATGATACTTATTTTTATTAAGATAATGATAGTGTGATGTCATGGATATGTGAACCCAAGCCAAAGAACAGGCTTGGGGTACACGTATTTTGTATTCTTGGATTTAAAAATCAATTGAATGCATTTTATGACTTTAATAGGTACCTCATTTCAGTCATCTAACATAGTTCAAAGTAGGTGGTATCAGTCATCTGTCCACTTGGGAACCCATCCCAAGGTGTTTATTGTTATATTTATTTATTTCATACATTCATATTCTTGGCACATTTTCATCTATTTATTTTATGAAACGGATTGGCCCAGACATAGTGGGTGTTAACCTAATGAACTTTTATATCAAACCCTGCTTGGGCTAACCTTGGAACCCAAGAATTGTTTATGATAATAGTTCTAGATAAATGGAAGAGTGAAACTATGGATGCTTTATTGATTTACATCTATAGGATAGAGCATGAGGCAGAGTACCAAGCCTATGATCGAGATGATTGTAGTATCATTTTTTAACTTTTTTCATATTTTTCCTGCATGTAGTTTATAATTTATCACCATATACCAATAATCAAATTTTATATATACATATGATATACCATCACTATGATGTTTTAATATAGTCTTGTTATTATTCTTCCACTGGTTACTTTTTTCTTCTACTTGGTTTATTTACATTATCTCCTACTGTTGTATGTTTCTAATTGTGGTTTATCTATTTATTATCTAATTTTAACCTTAGGATTGCTCTAATCTCTGATGGAATAGTCTCCCAACATATATATTCTCGGCCCTCGCAACATGTCTGAAGCATCTAGAATTCAGGGAGGCGCGCTTGAGGTCTTTTGGCCCACTGTCTCGGGGCACCGTTAAGTGGAATCCGAGGCAGGATGCCACAAAGTGGAATTAAAAGGTTTTTTTGTATTACTATTTCGGTTTGTATAGGAGACTAGGACATTGAAATATAGTAATGATCTTGTACCTAGGAGTTGCTAACCCACATACATTGGAAACCCAAATTTCCTCAGATGGGTAAATGTTGTTGTTGCTTACATTGTAACGGTTTAAGGGATTTCACCATTTGAAAGAGAAACTTTTTTTGTGCTGTTAATATTATCGATGAAGTTATTGGTAATTATGAGTTTTCCTTTCCATATCCCAATGATTTGAGGGTTTGAAAAAGGAAAAATCATAATAGGAACAATATTTTTGAAATTCCAAGAATTATGTCTTTCCATGTTTACTTTTCACCGTGAATTTCCTATTTTGTATGTGATTACTATTTGTATTTGTTCTGTTGGGGCTTGTAGTGATTTTATGTTATATATAAATATAGAAATGATTCAATTATTATTACAGGAACATGTTAAAAATTTGGATTAAGTGGACGCCCAATTTAAATTAATAAGAATATGGGACCTCATAAATATGAATAGTGATTAACCCAATTCATCATCTTAAAGGGAATTTAAATAATTAAATGAATTAAAATGGATACCACATTAAACTTAAATGGCCACTGTGCTAGGGAATTATAAAACCATGTCTTGGAAGTAACCATAGAAATGGGCAGTAGGCTATGCTTATAGTGTTCTTCGTTATCCTTTTGTGTTATCCTGTCATCTAAGCTTGTCTTTAGGAGTAAGCTATTGGTACTTTTTTTTCAAGAGGCCTTGTTCCTTCCCTTATTTATGGTTTTCCTTATCTTATTTCCTTATCTGTTATTTTTTTATCTTAGGAGTTATCTTGTAAATTTTATAGCTATTCCATTGTGACGTACTCATGTTATATGCCAAGAGAGTGGAAATGAGCATACTATAGAGGTGGTGGGTCCCAATCCTCCCATGATACTTCCTATAGTTCTACCTAGGTAACCTCTTACAAATCTTACATGACATTCTTATTCTCAATTCCATGATAGACTTCTGTGTTTCATTCATTCTATTCAGGGTGCTTTTCGACATTCCCCTACTATAACAGAGTTGACATAAGACTTTCAACAGAAGCATCCTCCAACCTTCTTGGGGTATGGTGGATCTCAAGCTACTGGTTTGTGGTTAGATTACATGGTGTATATCTAAAAATATATATATATTCCTATATAGTGTAGGTTAAAGCTCACTAACTACATTTTATGTGACTTTTCCAACTACTGGTGGGACATCATATCCCATTCAGAGAATTATCGAGGTATGGTCTAGGAAGATTTATAGATGACCTTATCCTATAAGTTATTTCCACTAACATTGATAGAAGACCATTTTAGGGAGTTCATGAACCTTTGGTAGGGAACTATGACCATGATTGAGTATTATTCTCACTTCATCGAGATTTAGCATTTTGCTCCATTTCTGACGGGTGATGAGTTGACAGCTGCGGTGAATTTCAAGGAAAGACTTAGGAAAGTTGTTCACTCAAAGGTGAATTTAATTCAGTTGAAAACTATTAATAGGATAGAAAAAAAATACATAATTAGAGAAATAAATCTCATAGAAGCTGAAAATAAGATCAAGGGTGGTTTAGTTCCAAGGTAGGGTGATAGTTCTTCTCATTGTAGAAATATCTGTTTAGAGGCTGCACGTGGGGAAGTTCCATCCATGGGCACACACTAGTGGATTTATAGTGTTTCAAAAGTGTGTCAAGATAGTCCTTAATAATCCCCACTGCAAGAGAAACTCAATTGATTGTTGATATTGTGGTATAATGGGTTATATAAAATTCTTTTACCAGACTTTTCCTCCACAAACTAGTATGGGGGGATTAATACTGACACATATATAATGTAAGGGATCTAGGACTCCTAATCAGGATATGATTTGGTGTTTTACCATTCAATTAGTATGAGGTTGTAATGGTGGTGGATGAGGCACTTAGGCCCCAGAGCTTCAGCAAGAGAAAAGTGGATCTACTGAGGCTAGCCAGATAACATCTCATGGTCATAGTTAAAGCCATACTTATACAGTGAATCATATGCCCAAGGATTAGAGTCCAGGACCATCTATGGGGAGAGGTAATATTCTAGAGGCCTATACTCTAATTTTTCTCCTTTTTATATATATTATTAAAAATCTTTTATATCTTCTACAATTGTGGAAAGTCTGGGCATTACAATTGAGTGATTTTGTGGCATCATGTCTCTCGACTCACTTTTAGGGGTCAGAACAGAGGGAATACACCAATGTAAAAAGTTCACTTTGAAATAGGTGGGTTCTAATTCTTCTGAATTTTCTTCATCCTCGACATGACCGATTTCGATTCCATTCTAAGTATGGACTAGTTTTTATGTTATCATGCCCAAGTGGAATGTTATCACCACCGAGTTTTTTTACATCACCCATGGGAAATGCATATATTCGTAAAAGTGAGTGGGAAATCTTGGGATATAGATTATGGATGAAGCTTACTGGGATAGGTAGAGTGATAGATCATCTAGAGAGTCTCTTTATGAGTGATCATGGAATGTAGTTAGAAGAGTTTCCTCCAGTAGTGAATCATTTTAGGGACACCTTCACTAACCATTTCTCTCTCTTACCTCATGAGGGAGAGGCTAAGTTCACTATATATCTAGTGTTAGTTGTGGCACCAGTGTCCATTACTCCATATAGGATGACACCTATAGAGATTCAAGAACTCAAGAATCATCTTGATTATTTTGATGCTAAGGGTTTTATTACACCCAACACATTTCCATTGGGTTGACATATCATTTTTTCAAAGAAGGAAGATGGTACCCTTAGATTTTTTCGTGGGTTGCAGATGGTTAAACCATGTTATAGTAAAAAAACATTATCCATTACCTGGTATAGATGAACTCTTAAAGAAAGATACGTGGATAAACTGTTTTCTCTAAGATCATTTTGAGGTCAAACTACCATCAGTTTCGTGTGAGTCCATCAGATATCCCACACATAATGTTATAAAGTTGGTATAAAAAGTACAAGTATCTTTTTATACTGCTAGTCTAATAAAAATGTTGAAAGACTTCATGTATATGATGAATCATGATTTACATCTGTTTCGCGCGGAATCCGGGGATGACCTCCTGGACGGGAGATTCAAACGTTCCGATCGGTTTCTAACGGGTTTGTTCGTAGAACCGGAAACATCCAATGATTCCACATCCGTTTGGACCTACTTTCCAAAGGCAGGCGCTCATTAGCTTGTGGGCTAATGAGGCTTAGGAATTTGCATTGGTCGAGAGGATGGGAGGTCGGACTCATCACACCTTTTTGAGGGGAATTATTGTCTACTCCGGGACTCTCTTTATAGATTTAAGTTAAGTTCGTGAATCCTTATTACATTACCAAGTATAAAAATGAGCTTTCCTTTAGTTTTAACAATCAATGATTAAATATGCAAGAAATTTAGAGAATCTTTTATATGTATTCGAGGTTCTTCATCAATATAGAATCATCTATATTTGTTTAGAGATTCTTGGTCAATGGTATCCTTCAAAACATTTATATAAAAGTCTCTTGGTCATTTTGATGACCAGGCTGGTTTTAAAGCCACTCAGTGGGGCACTTGAAGTTTATCGTCATTCAGAAGGACAGATATTATTTCAATGTTGGGATCGAACCCATAAATGGGATACCTACGTATCCTTTGTTTTGGAAAAGGAATCAGAACCCACGTAGTTCGAGGGATGGGATATGATGTTTTATGATTGATGGCTCAAGGATGAATTTCATAATTACTTTTACACTCTAAGCTCACGTGAGTCATGCTCGGTGTGAGAAACAAGAGGTATTGGTAAAATTCAGACAATTGTGCCATAAAAGATGAAATCATAAGAATTTGTTTTGGGGCTTATGTATAGATGACTGCCCAGATAGACGAAAGTTTAGGATTTACTTTTAGGGAGAAAATCCAAGAACAGGGTCCACAAAGTTATATGTGCTTCATGGAGATTTGAATACTCTAATCTTGGGGCTTACTCCTAAGGAGGATGCCCAAGTTAGGAGGGGACTTATGATTGGGTTTTATTCCTAAAGAGGAAACCCAAATCAAAGGTAATTTATGACTGGTTAAGAGAAATTTTAAGAGACTTGGGGCTTACTCCTGAGAAGGATGCCCAAGATTTATGACTAGGACTTATTCCTGAGAAGAAAGCCTAGGTTAGGGGACTTGGGGCTTACTCCTGAAAAGGAAGCCCAAGGTTATGACTGAGTCTTATTCCTGAAAAGGAGACCCAGGTTAGGGATTAAGGTTTGGGGCTTACTCCTGAGGAGGATGCCCAAGTTTGGGAACTTTTAAGAATCTTGGGGCTTACTCCTGAGGAGGATGCCCAAAGTTGGGGTTGAGGCTTACTCTTAAGAAAGATGCTCAAGATTTAGAGGACTTGATTGGGGCTTACTCCTGAGGAATATGCCCAAGTTAGGATTCTCTCATCTTTAAAGGATGAGGTTGAATGAATGAACTCTCAATTTTTGGTGATATAAAGATGTTTAAATCACTAGGTTTTGAGAGATATTTCACAGAATTCCTTTCAGATAAGGATGTCCAACCAAGAAATCATGCCATAAATGGCTTTGAAGAGTATCTTGAAGACTGAATCTTGAATAGGAAGGGTGAAATGGCTTAAGAGGGGTAAAAATGGGCAAGGTGGGCACCCAAAAAGATAGGGGCGCGCAAGTATTAAAAGTCGCGCAAGTCCTGCGGCGGCGCGCAAGTTGTGGTCGCGCAAGTATACTTGCGTGACATGAGAGATACTTGCGCGATTTTCAACCAGAGTTGAAATACTTGAGCGATTCTTTATTAAACCCTTTATAATCCTCTTGAGGTTCTTCCAGAGAGGGGACGCGCAAGTTATATTGAAGGAATTAAGTCGGCGCGCAAGTGTTTGTTAAGTTTCAACACTTGGCCTTCCTTCTTCCCTTTAGATCTTCCATTCTAGGTAAGAAATTACCTTAGAAGTGTTCCGGAAGCTTTGAGAAGAGACTTGGGCGTCGGGAGCTTTTATCCGAGTTTCTGGAAAGAGATCTTTTTCGAATGGGGGGCCCACAGGGTCTATTTATAGGCAAAAGAAGACCCCGGGCGGTTACTGGGCGGTTACCAGATATGTCGCGCAAGTCCCTTGCATGACCATGAGTGGTCGCGCAAGTGTTGAGTCGGCGCGCAAGTGTACTTGCGCGACCAAGAGGGAACTTGCGCGACCTATGGGCAATGTTCTCCTTTTCCATCCCTTTGTCGATTTTTGATGTTTCTTCAAAGGATTAATCACTTTGAGCTCAGATATTCCCTTTTCCGAACTTTAGATTCTGTGACGAAAGGAGCATCAACAAAAGTCCCCCCTCAGAGTTGGATCCAGAAAGAAATGAGGATTTGACTCTGAGGAAATTGAATACATTCAAAGGAAAAGGGGGCGCGCAAGTCTTCAGGGCACAGAAGGCAGCACGCAAGTGTGCTGGAACTTGAATTTTATTCAAAGTTCCTTTGTCTTTTGTGTGGGCAGTTTAAAGTCATGCACACCGGACATAAAGGGGCTAATGTTTAAGGTCGAAATAGCTTTGACCTAAAAATGGATTAAAATGGATTCAATTCCTTGATAATTTATCTGAAAACAAATTACCATACTCAAGTATGAGAGAAAATATGTAAACTATGACTTAAGAATATTTGAATCTGAGGAATGATATGAAAAAGAGCTAAAAGGGCATTAGAAAAAGTAGTTTCCAAGAATGAAGTTACTATTATTTAACAAAACCCGTTAGGGGGTTGAAATATGCAGGGCCACCTATGGGCATTGGCTGCATAGTCAAATAAAATAGCATCTTTTGGCTGACAAGTCTATTATGTGGACTGTTTATGCAAGGCCACCTATGGGCACGTGCTGCATAGTCAGGCAAAAGAACTCTCAGAAATTTACTTTCCTAGTGCTAAAAGCCAGTGAAAGTTTATGGAGATTCAAATTTTCTAAAGCATAGAGTTTGTTGTATGGAAAGAGGTACTTGAATATGGAAAGGATATTTCCGAACAAGAATATCGAAGAACTGGATGAATATCACTCCTACGAAGGTCTGACCCAAACGTAGGGAAGGAGAATAAACCATAGACTTGAATACTTTCAGATCATGAAAAAGGATATGGGACAAATATGTTAAGGATGGCTATTTTTGCGGATCCCTACATACTGTCGTTTAAGACAAATAAGGACAAAAGAGGCATTCTTCCCAAGAATGAAGTTACTATTATTTAACAAACCCGTTAGGGGATTGAAAACATGCAGGGCCACCTATGGGCATTGGCTGCATGGTTAAATAAATAGCATCTCTTGGCTGACAAGTCTGTTATGTGGACTGTTTATGCAAGGCCACCTATGGGCACGTGCTGCATAGTCAGGCAAAAGAATTCTCAGAAGTTTGACATTTTTGTGACTATAAGTCATGAAAAGGGTTATGAAGATCTGAAAATATTTAAGGTTAGGATTATAATACATAAATATGGGTATTTTCCAATGTATATAGAGATACATAGGTCAATGAAAACCATAATCATGTTGTGGCTGGGTCCTGAATTGAAACTTGGACTTCACTACGTATCTCATAAGAATGAGAATCAAGCCATACGTAGTTCTTGAAATGCAGTTTAACGTCGTGCAGGACGAAAGGATGAGTGATCTTAGTTTTTGGGGTCATAGAATTCGGACCATAATAATGAATACACAGTGTGTGTTTTCATGAAGACTTTTCAGCCAAGGGACTGAAAGTGAAATTTGGGGTTAGGCCCAAAAGACTTGGGACTGGATTCGAGGGACACTCGAATGTTCCTACGTATCCCATAAGGATGGGAATCAAGTCCACATAGTTCTAGATCTACCCTTTGTACAAATTTGGTTCGTACATGTGAAGGGTGAAAAGGGGACTTTAGTGCAATGATGGTTTTAACCTAAGATAAAAAGTTTAGGCATTACCATGTATGTACGTAGTCTTTTGAAAAAATGAAAACCATGATTGAAAAAAGAATCAATGTTAAATAATGGTTCTTTCTCAAATGAGGAAATCAAAGAATATTGTAGTTTATTGTCGTACCGGACAAAAGTGTTGTATAGTTTAACGTCATATAACAAGGACGAAAGTGAATCAATGTAAAGATATTGATTCCAGGGGTGGTTTCACAAATCATCATCTATGAGATGGTGGTGAACCAATGTGAAGAGATTGTTTTTGGGCTTGAACCTTTGGGAGGTTGCCTACATACCCAGCCTGGAGGGCAAGGATCAAAGTCCGTGTAGTTCAATTAAAGAATGAATCAATGATCAAGTTGTTCTTGTGGACAAAGATCTTAATAAAAAATGTTGTTGGGACTTACACATGGTTAGTGGCCCAAAGGGAGTGTTATGGTTGATGTTCGCTCTAAGCTCACGTGAGTCATACTCGGTGTGAGAAACAAGAGGTAATAACAACCTTAACGATGCACAGTTTAATGTCATGTAGGACATATCAAGGACTTTCTGTACAGTTTAGCGTCATGTAGTTAGGACGATGGGGACAATACAGTTTAACGTCATATTGGACGAAAGGGGGATTGTGCAGTTTTAATGTCATGCTGGACTTTTGATGATTATATAGTTTAACGTCTTTCCGGACGTGAGAGACTTTTATACAGTTTAGCGTCATGTAGTTAGGACGTCACAATTTAACGTCTTGCTGGACATATTTGCAAATAGTTTATGGTCGTATACATGGACCAGGAATGATGCAGTTTTAAGGTCATGCTGGACTGTTTATGGAACTTTTTCACAGTTTAATGTCGTGTGGGACGAAGTTGCAGTTTAAAGTCATACTGGACCATTGCTGTATAGTTTTAGCGTCATATAGCAAGGACGAACTGATGCTGTACAGTTTAAAGTCATGTAGCTAAGACTAAGGTGAATCAATATGAGGATATCAGTTCTGATCTTTTTACAGTTTATCGTCATGCTGGACATTGGAAGTGCCACACAGTTTAATGTCATGTTGCTAGGACACAATATAGTTTAATGTCATCTCGGACAGAATACAGTTTAGTGTCATGTAGGACAATAAGGGACTTAACACAGTTTAACGTCATGCTGGACGATGAAAGTGCCACACAGTTTAATGTCATGTTGCTAGGACACAATATAGTTTAATGTCATCTCGGACAAAATATAGGAACTTCTATACAGTTTACTGTCATGTAGGACAAAATCAGGGACTATGCAGTTTAAAGTCTTGCAGTTAGGACTATTGGTGCTGCACAGTTTAATGTCATGTTGCAGGGACAAAATTTAGTTTAATGTCATCTCGGACATTGAAGGTGACACGGTTTAACGTCATGTTGGACGAAGTTGTAGTTTAAGGTCATACTGGACCATGGTGTAGTTTAAGGTCATACCGGACCTTTGTGTAGTTTAAGGTCATACCGGACCTTTGTGTAGTTTAAGGTCATACCGGACCATGGTGTATGAACCAATTGTAAGTCTTGGTTCTAGGAACAATATTTTGTGTTTATACAAAATACTTCTTCAGAAATCTGGCATTAGTTGGAGTCGTGATGTGTTCTCCATCCATTGAAATCAGAGAATACGCTCCATTGGAGTAGACCTTATGTACTGAATAAGGCCCTTCCCATTTTGGTTCAAGCTTGGGAGGTTTCTTTCCTGGTATCATTGGTGTTCTGAGAACCAATACCAATTCTCCCTGAATGAATGAACGAAGATGAACTTTTTTGTTAAAAGCTCGTGCTATTCGATTCTGATAGATTTCCAAGTGGTGAAAAGTGCACAATCTTTTCTCATCTAACTGTTCCAATTCATTCAAACGCTTTTGGGATTGCTCATCTGTTGATAACTGATCACAAATGGCTATTCTGAGTGAGGGCAATTGAACTTCAATTGGCAAGACTGCTTCTGTTCCATATACCAATGAATATGGAGTAGACCGCGTTGCATTGCGAGTGGTAGTCCGATAAGCCCATAAAGCATGATAGAGTTTATCAGGCCATGACCTCTTATCTTTATCCACCATCTTTTGCAGTATATTTGAAAGAGTCTTGTTGAAGGCCTCTATCTGGCCATTAGCCGCTGCATGATATCGAGATGAATGGTTGGACTTAATGTTGTATTCTTGATACAATCTCTTTACCTCAGAAGAACAGAAGTTGGTGCTGTTGTCTGTCAATATGGTATGAGGGACACCAAATCTAGTAATGATGTTAGACTTGATGAAGCTAACAATGCATTTAGAACTGACTTCTTTGAGAGGTACTGCCTCTGCCCATTTGGAAAAGAAATCAGTAGCAGTAAGAATGTACTTAAACTGCTTGGCCGTAGCTGAAGGGTAAGGTCCCACCACATCCATTCCCCATGTGGAAAATGGCCATGAGTATTTAGCTGTATGAAGCAACTCTGGAGGTTGATGAATGAAATTGGCATATACTTGGCATGAATGACACTTCTTTGTGAAATTAACACAATCTTGTATCATTGAAGGCCAGAAGTATCCAAGCCTTCGAATTTGATCAGACAATCTATGTCCAGACTGGTGGGCACCACAGACTCCTGCATGCACTTCTTTTATGACAGCCATTGTCTCTTCACCATCAATACATCTGAAGAGAACTCCATCAAAACCACGTTTGTAGAGAATTTTCTCGAGGTGGTTTGGACCATCATAAAGAGTAAAATTGACCACACGTCGCCGAATTTGTTCTCTCTCGGCTCTATCAGGTGGAAGTGTTCCATTTTGAAGGTATTCCCTGATAGGTGACATCCATCCTGTAGTATGACCATATGGTTCAGGAATGGGACTAATTTCATTAATTTCCTCTGTTCTGACTTGAACATAAGGTGAAATTGCACGACGGTGGGCAATACAGATGGTTGTCTCGTCCCGATTTGGATCTGCTAAAGCTGTGGCTATATTAGCCAGTGCATCAGCTTGAGCATTTTGTGATCTTGGGACATAAGAAAATGTCGGTTCTGAAGGGAATTCCGACATTAACTCTCTGACGTAATCATACAAAGGGATTAATTCTTCTTTTCTGATGGCATAATCCCCATTGACTTGTTTGATTACCAGGTCTGAATCACCTTTTACCTTTAAGTGATTCACTTGTGCTTGAAGCGCTAACTCCAAGCCTGCAATGAGAGCTTGGTATTCAGCTTCATTATTGGTACCACCTTCCCACAACAAAAAGGAATAAGGTAACACTGCCTTATCTGGAGAAATGAGCACAATTCCTAAACCAACTTTGTTGAATTTAGGATTTTCCATTTTCTTCCCTGTTGGACTTCTAGAAGCACCATCAAAATACATTTCTCATGTTTGAGGATTCTCTTGAATAGAAAAAACTTCCTCATCAGGGAGTTCGATATCTGAATACGTGTCTTCCACTGAAGGGTGTTCAGCCAGGAAATCAGCCAGAGCTTGGCCCTTAATTGCCTTTTGAGACACATACTGGATGTCGAACTGCTGTAAAATAACCGCCCACCTTGCCAGACGTCCTGTAAGAATTGGACGACTAAGGATGAATTTGAGTGGATTATTACGAGATACCAATTGGACCTCGTGATGTTGCAGGTAGTGTCTCAGTTTCTGAACTGCAAAGATTAATGCTAGGCAGCATTTTTCAATACTCGAATACCGGGTTTCTGCTTCAAGCATAGTTCTACTGAGATAGTAGAGACTATTTTCATTCCCAGCATCATTCTTTTGAGCGAGAAAGGCACCCAATGATCGCTCTAAAGCTGTCACATAGAGGATAAGAGGTCTACCCTCAACAGGTGGCATGAGTACTGGTGGACTTAAGAGGTATTTCTTGAGAACATCAAATGCTTCTTGACATTCTTTAGTCCACTGGTAAGTGACTCCTTTCTTCAATAATTTGGTAAAAGGTAAACTTTTGCCTGCCAAATTGGCGATGAAACGCCGAATATAGGCTAAGTGTCCTTAAAGTCCTCTTAATTCTTTCAAATTCTGAGGAGGTGACATACCAAGGATTGATTTGGTCTTCTCAGGATCGACTTCAATACCACGATGGCGTACAACAAAGCCGGGGAATTTTCCTGAGGTTACCCCAAAAGCACATTTTAAGGGGTTCATCTTCAAATTATGTTGTCGAAGCTTGTGGAATATGATTTCCAAATCAGCCAAGTGATCAAAACGTTGTTTGGATTTAACCACCAAATCATCTACATAGCATTCAACAAATTTCCCTAGAAAAGGTTTGAAGATACGATGCATGGTGCGTTGATATGTTGCACCTGCATTCTTTAAACCAAAGGGCATCACCCGGTAACAAAACACACCTTGAGGAGCTCTGAAGGCTGTATATTCCTCATCTTCTGGGGCCATTCGGATCTGATTATATCCAGAATATCCATCCATGAAAGAAAGTACTTCATAGCCAGCCGTCGCATCAATTAAGAGTTCTGTAATCGGAACTGGAAAATCATCTTTGGGACAATACCGATTAAGATCTCTGAAATCGATGCAAACCCTAATTTGTCCGTTCTTTTTCTTTACTGGGACAATATTAGCCAACCACTTGGGATATTGAACTTCTCTGACGAAGTTAGCTTTGATAAGCTTATCCACTTCAGCCTCGATTTTTGAAGCATAGGTTGGGTGTGTTCTTCTCGCGGCTTGCTTGAATCCTCGATGTTCTTTTGGCAAACCCAAATGATGGGTGGAAACATCAGGATCAAGGCCAGGCATCTCTGTATAATTCCAAGCAAAGATATCTTTATTTTGCTTTAGAAAAGAAATATACATCTCTTGTTCTTCAAGGGTCATGGCCGCACTAATTAAAGTGGGGCGTGGATCTTTCTCTGTACCCAGATTTACTTCTCTGAGTTCATCCACAGTGGTAGAGATACCCTCTTCAAATGCTGGAGGAGCATCTCTAAGATCTTCCTCTTCCTCTTCATCATGTGTTATATCTTCCGTTTCTACTTGCAAAGTAGATGAAAAAACGAAATTCTCATGATCATAAGAGATGTCAAAATTTTCACATTTTGAAGAAGAAGCTTCCATTTCCGACCCTATTGATGAAAAAGGGTCTTCTTTGGGAAATAAAGAGGAGATGATGGATTGAGAATCGACATCAACATTCACCTCTGGTGTTGCTATAACTTCTTCTGGCCTGATTAGCGAAGTATAGACTTGTTGGATTTCAGCAGACGAAATGAAAACGTCACCACTTATGCTTTCATCACTGCTTGGTAAGTTACCAATTTCTCCCATGTTGTCTGGCTCGATTGTCGTAATTGACATTATGGATCTTTCCATAAGAGTATTTTGATTTGGGCCTATTTTGTCAATTTGACTGATAGGTAACACATAATCTGTACTCACATGTGAAAATGGATTTATTGGAATTTTTTCCAAACCATATGGAGCATTAACTTTGGTAATTTCCTTCATTGTAGATTTTTCTCTTCCCTTCATGTGATAAAATTCCGCCTCAATGTATTGAGACTCACATGTTTTGAACGGGGCCTTATCACCATACAATGTTCCAACTTGACTATCGAAACAGTATTTGAGACATTGATGGTATGATGACGGAATAGTTGTATGCTGATGTAACCAGGGTCTTCCAAGCAAGATATTGAAAGCTGAGTCTTGATCAACAATCATGAAATCTGAATTGGAAACAAGATCTCCAAACTGAGTTCTGAGCGTAACTTCTCCCAGTGGTTCTTGTTCATTTTTATCATATCCTTGCAACATCATGGTAGAAGGAGATAAATCAGATTCCGTGAGGCCCAATCGACGAAGTGTGCGAATGGGCATGAGGTTGACTCCTGAACCATTGTCAATAAAAGCTCTTCGAACATCTATACCATTGACTTTGCCAGATAGGTACAAAGGATTTATGTTCCCATGCACAACATCATATTCATCTTTATCAGTAAAAGATATCACTGCATGGCATTCTGCAGGATTATTCTCTATGTGATAAATTTCAGCTGCAGCAATTTCAGCTTCAAACTCCTGAGGACTTGACAAAGCTTCGATGAGTGCTTCCCGGAGATCTTTTGATAGATTCAAAGCATCCAAAATTGATAATTTGGCTGGTACTTGGGCCAAGTGTTTCAATATATCATACTTTTGATCTAGAGGCCTGCGTTTCCCAATAGGAATATGCGGTTTAGCAGGTACCTTGGAAGCAGATGCTTTGGAAGCTGATGCCTCTTGTATTGAAGTTGGCAACATCTTTGGTTTTGGAAAATTAGACTGATTAGATCCATTTACTTGCTGAGATAAATAAGATGGAACATTTAATCGGTCTTCCAAAATAACTGTGCCGAAGCTGAGTTGGCCATTGGCAGAAGAACTTTCTTGTTCATTTTGAGCTCGCTGAAGGGCTCTACCACGAGTTTCTGCTGCATATACAGTGCTAGCAGGGGTAGAATTAGAGTAGTGGCTTCGGAAAGATCCAAGTCTTCCCCTATATCCTGAACCTCTAGAACTTCCTCGGGTTCCTTTATTTGATACAGGGAATTCAGGCTCATCAAGACTGGAATATGAATCTGTTAATTGAATCATATTAACAGAACCAAAGATCAATTCTTCGTCTGATAAAGACTCTGCCAAGTTAGCCTGTTTAGGCTGTGCCGTTTGGTGGGACGGTGCCCGTGGCTTTGAAGTAGATGGCATGAAATCTGCCAGAGTCAAAGACAATTTAGGCTTTGATACATACTCATCTTCTCCTGATTCCTCTTTCTTCTTTGAATTGTGCTTCCCTTTTGAGGATTTGTCCTTTGATGGAGGCTTTACTGCAGCTTTTGTAGGAGACACAATTGGCTTCTTCAATTGTGTTCGCAAAATGGAATGGGTCCGATTGATTGTCTTTCTGACCATCCAATCATCATATTTTTTCGCAGTTTTGCTTTTGACTTCCTGCCACTCGCCTCCTTCCTCTGGATCTGTAGCGGTAATACATGCTACATGAGCTAAAGAACCCTTCAATTTGACTTGTCCCAAGTCAACCATCTTTTGTAGGAGGTCTTTAAAGACAAAACACTCCTGGATGGGATGTCCCAACATTTGATGAAAGGGACAATAATTGGGACGGTCTTCATCTCCTTCCTTGTTTGGTCTCTTCGGCACTGGTAATTGGACCAAATTATTTTCCAGAGCTGAAATGAAGTAGCCAGGAACTTGCTCACTTCGGAAAGAGTATGTTTTACTCTTCATATCCTCAAATTGTTTTCGTC
The DNA here is from genome assembly GCA_963277665.1 of Viscum album. NCBI lineage: Eukaryota > Viridiplantae > Streptophyta > Magnoliopsida > Santalales > Viscaceae > Viscum > Viscum album. The sequence continues at coordinate 577,436,804 of OY728166.1, forward strand.
GTTGATCTTTTTGATCATTTGGACAAAACAGCCTTTGTTGTTGGCGTTCAGGAGGTGGAGCCCTTCGAGAAGATGAAGGTTTTGAAGTAGAAATAGGTATAGGTGCATGTTTAAGCATAACTGTAGCAGTTTCTGCTTTACCCATTCTTCTTCCTGGAGCTGATGGAATTACACGAGATTTAACCTTAGCCTGCATAAGGGAATCTTCAATCTGTTGAGCGATTGAAGTAAGGTCTCGAAACCCTCCTGTGTATTTCACAGGGATCAATGGCGTGCGTAATTCGTCACGCAAATTTGCCACACAGATTGGCAACAATTCCTCCTGAGGGAGTGCTAAACTCAAGGAATACGTTAATCCCTTCCAACGAGCAATGAAATCAGAGACTCTTTCATTCTCCCTTTGCTTGCAGTTTGTAAGATCGAAAACTGTCGTTTTTGGCAAAGTTGAGCTGAACTGAAGAAGGAATTTTTGACGAAGATCCTCCCATCCGATGACTGATCGGGATTTCAAGCTTGTATACCAGACAAAAGCTGGTCCTTGCAAGGTTCGCACGAAGCATCTGAGTTTCACTGCTTCTTGTTGTTCTGGAGTTCCCATCATAGGATCACAACAAGACACGTAATGCGTCAAATGTTGTTCAGGGTCGCCTGATCCATTGAAAGTAGGGAAAATAGGGTTTCCAAAACTGGATGGAGGAGAAATTGAATCTACCCATTCAGGGTAAACTTTCTTTTCAGGTTGAACTTGCACCCGTTTCCCTTCCATAGATTCTAACCGAGCTGTTAATGACTCAATAGTAGTTATTAACTTTTGAGAAACGTCAGGTTGAACTTGGTTTTGGGTAGGTGCAATGAATGGAGCTTGGACAGCCGTGGAGGTTGGTGCTGCAACTAATGGTAGTGCTGCCAACCGTTGTTGCGTTTGACCCGTAGGATTAGACCTCTGTGGGTGTACTGATAAAGGAGGATATTCCTGATCCATCTCAGTAGTTACAACAAATTCCTTCGGCTGTCGGACTTCAGCATTCTTAAGAAGAAGACTACTCTGAAGTAGTTCTGCATTCAACCTTCTTAATTCTTTCATTTCTTCCTCCTGTTGTGCAAGCCTTTGCTCTAATGAGAGCGATTGACCTCTTTCAGAGGAAGGGTGAGAAGTAACCTGATTCTTTCCTTTCCCCTTATTGGATCCTTTTCGGAGAGGGGGAAGTGGGTTACTTGAAGGAATACCCATATTTTGGGTAAGCCTTTGATTACGTGTGCGCACACCTTCTTCATTTAGGTCTGTGTGCGCAACTTCTTGAGCAGGAACCTCTTCGTCTGATCCCTCTGATTGAGCCTCATCTGGTGAATCAGTAGCAACGGCAGTGATGACATTAATGGATGCATATTTCATGGAATCCTTTCTATCAGCATTTCTGTGATATTGTCTCCTTTTATGTCCATGATAAGACATGGCATTCCGTTGACTTGATCCCTCAGGAATTTCTTGGAGAACCGTCACTTGGAGAGAATCTCCTGACATCTTGGCTCTTCGTTCCTCTTGAGGCTTATTCCCTAATCGAGAGAATACTGACTTTCTCTGAGGGAGGGATTGAAGATTTGAAAAAGTCCCCAGTCCGGTGGACTGGGGGTGTTCCTGTTGCTTCCGCTCAACTCCTCGAATACCATTCGTTGATTCTGAGGGTTGGATTAGAGAAGTCCCCATTCTGGCAAGCTGGGGTGTCTCTTGACATGCTATGTCTGAGATCTTTTTAAAATCTCTCTTGATCTTGCGAATCTTAGTTCGGAAATTAGCTGGATGCATTAACCTGTATCCACTTTTATCACCTGGTTCAACAGACCGTTGGATGATTTCCGAAACTTCTGTCATTTGATGACGTGTTTGCTCCAGACGAGAGGCTTGTGCAATATTCTCGCCTGCTTGGTGTAGGAGCAATTCAACAACCTGTTCTCTATATACTTGATTTTGAGAGGAACTAGTTGAAGCTTGATCTCGAGCAAGATTTTGATTATGAACAAAGCCCATTGACTGTGGCCGGCCATGGGCAATAACATTGCATGAGACCATTTTCGGCGGGCTTTGCTGACCGGAAAGCACTGTGAAATGTAGTGCTCCGTGAATACCTCATCCTCTGATATGAACATTAGATGGAGCATTGGAAATTAACTGACGCAATCTTCTTAGTGCGCCAAGGCATGAACGTTGAAGGGTTCTCTGTTGCTTTTCAGCCTTCGGATACCGAGAAACTGATAGAGATGCCAAATCAATCTGGCGTTGTAACCCTTCTATTATCTTAAGATGATTTTCATATTCATCGTAAGATAATACCTTCTTCTTTAATTGACAAAGAGTTTTCCATATGTTGAGACGAATATCATGGATTCCATTATCCGTCAACATCTTTGGAATGTCATACTGTGAGTCAGCCAAAGGCCAAAACATGACTGGTACTTCACCTTTTGCCAGTTTTTTCCTCATGTTCAGCATTTCCTCTTTATCATTAAATGAAGATTCTTCTACCTGTTTGGACCAGAGTTGGTGTTTCCTTGTTGCTTCATCGGATTCAACAAGATTGGTAGAGGAATCACTATTCATGCTGGAAGATGAATGACCCAGGGAAGGTTCGGAGAATAACCTGAACCCCAAGCTATCTTCTGATGGAGAAAGAGTTTCACCTGCCGATAGTAAAACTTCAGACATGACTGGTTTTACGTTTGCAAGTGCCTCGAGATAGGAGGGCTTTCTCGTCACTACATTGCCTTCTGAATAATTTTCGAGACAATGTGAATCACTACTGCGGAGAGGACTTTCGCAGCGAAGTTCATCACCATGAGGAGGACCTTCATGATGGGTTACAGCAAAAGATGAGATCTCTTGCTCCTTGGTCTTCTGACCACACAGAGGGTTCCTGTGGTTCTCATCTGAAGAAGAAACTTCAAGATTGACCGAATTTTCATGAAGCAAGTCTTCATGAGGAAGTGTCTGTTGAAGACCTTCGGGATTAATGTTCCTATTATTGGGAACTGAGGGAGTAGAATCTTGAATTCCGACAGATAAATGTCTGAGGGCTTCAAGAACTCCAGCATCGAGCAAGGCCTTGTTGCAGATTGGCCTTTGATCTCCTGACTGTGCTGGGCGGATCTTTTTCTTAGATGCCTTCTTACTCGCTTTAGAAATCACTTGATGACGAAAGTGATTGCTTTGAGCAGGTGTATGTGCCTGATCAGGAAAGATGGTCAGGTTAGGCTGACGATCATCGCTCAAATCAGGTGTATGTGCCTGACTTGGTTGTCCATATGATATGGGGGAGTAGGCCCCACAACCCTCTTGGACTGGAACAGATGTGTATGTCTGTTCTGGAGTGAATTGTTGATGTGTCACTCCACTGTTAGGGATAGATTTATGTGTCTGTCCCTGAGATGATGCTGAAGCTGTTATGATATCCTGGCAAGCATCCAGAATATGAGCAGGAATTTGCTTCTGCTCTTTCACCATTGACAAAATATGTTTGGTGACTTCAGCCGCCGGAACAGGGATATACGTCCATTCCGGGCTTGGAGTAGGTGTATGTGCCTGCTCCTGTCCTCCTTTTCCTGTCAGTGAATCCTGACAGTACTCAAGTGTGGAGGTAGAGAGTTTAGTCTGCCTCCTGTTTGTCGTCGGGGCTTTCCGACTGACTTCTCCGTGCGCTACCAAACGAGACTGTTGGTAGGCTTGATTAGTACTAGCAGGTGTATGTGCCTGCTGATTACACTTCGCCAAACGCTGTTGACGAGATCCATCATATGTAGTCAGACGAGCCTGCTGACTAACTGCTTATGTATAAGCAGGTGTATGTTCCTGCCTATGGTACTCCGCCGGAATTGCCTGGCGGGATCGGCTTGATGCTGCCAGACGAGTCTGCTGGACAGCGGGATTAAAACGAACAGGTGTGTATGCCTGCTCGTTATTTTCCACCAAGTTAGGTTGGTGGACTTCTCCGGAGATGACAGGGATGACAACCTGCCTATTGTTAACCGGGTTCCGTCTCTGGCGATTCATCTTGCCTGCTCGGGTTCGAGGAACCTGAGCTGAACGCCTGGAGTCGGTACCCTCATCATGTTGAGGGCGCACTACCGCACGAGTCTGGCGGCGATTGTTGATGGGAGCCCTTGAGAAGGACTCCTGTCTTTTTGAATTAAGGTCCTGCGGGACCTGCTCATTCACTTCCTCGGAGTAAGGGAGTGAATGGAAATTGCATTCCGGGGATAACGACCCGAAACGGTTGGAGACGGTAGTCAGCACCGTCTGCTTCTTGATTGCTGGTCGCCGTTGTCCGGACGACCAGGTAGAATTGTTAACTTGGAGGGCTTGACGAGCGGCCTCCAGAGTTGGGATAGTACCGTTGCGACGGTACTCCTTAACCAGTGCATTAGAAACACAGCGTTGAAGACGCTGAGTTGGTGATGTCATCCTCAGAGCGGATGACGTTCCAGCAGGAGTAGCAGTATTGGTTTTCACGGCAGCAGACCTCACAGTAGAGGTGTTCCCAGCAGCAGTATTCACAGGGGTGAATTTAAGGAAAGCCATTTTTTGTAAAAGATCTTGAAAAAAGAGTGCCTGTTCCATGTAACAGACATAATCAAGATGAATCCGGCTACTGCATCTTTTGGATGATCATATGTCAATGATTGCCTTGTTGGCCCAAAGGGCCTAACAGATAAGAAGAACATCACTTTAACTTGGTTAAGGATTCACGTCGGGTTCACCATTTTTGTTTCGCGCGGAATCCGGGGATGACCTCCTGGACGGGAGATTCAAACGTTCCGATCGGTTTCTAACGGGTTTGTTCGTAGAACCGGAAACATCCAATGATTCCACATCCGTTTAGACCTACTTTCCAAAGGCAGGCGCTCATTAGCTTGTGGGCTAATGAGGCTTAGGAATTTGCATTGGTCGAGAGGATGGGAGGTCGGACTCATCACACCTTTTTGAGGGGAATTATTGTCTACTCCGGGACTCTCTTTATAGATTTAAGTTAAGTTCGTGAATCCTTATTACATTACCAAGTATAAAAATGAGCTTTCCTTTAGTTTTAACAATCAATGATTAAATATGCAAGAAATTTAGAGAATCTTTTATATGTATTCGAGGTTCTTCATCAATATAGAATCATCTATATTTGTTTAGAGATTCTTGGTCAATGGTATCCTTCAAAACATTTATATAAAAGTCTCTTGGTCATTTTGATGACCAGGCTGGTTTTAAAGCCACTCAGTGGGGCACTTGAAGTTTATCGTCATTCAGAAGGACAGAGATTATTTCAATGTTGGGATCGAACCCATAAATGGGCTACCTACGTATCCTTTGTTTTGGAAAAGGAATCAGAACCCACGTAGTTCGAGGGATGGGATATGATGTTTTATGATTGATGGCTCAAGGATGAATGTCATAATTACTTTTACACTCTAAGCTCACGTGAGTCATGCTCGGTGTGAGAAACAAGAGGTATTGGTAAAATTCAGACAATTGTGCCATAAAAGATGCAATCATAAGAATTTGTTTTGGGGCTTATGTATAGATGACTGCCCAGATAGACGAAAGTTTAGGATTTACTTTTAGGGAGAAAATCCAAGAACAGGGTCCACAAAGTTATATGTGCTTCATGGAGATTTGAATACTCTAATCTTGGGGCTTACTCCTAAGGAGGATGCCCAAGTTAGGAGGGGACTTATGATTGGGTTTTATTCCTAAAGAGGAAACCCAAATCAAAGGTAATTTATGACTGGTTAAGAGAAATTTTAAGAGACTTGGGGCTTACTCCTGAGAAGGATGCCCAAGATTTATGACTAGGACTTATTCCTGAGAAGAAAGCCTAGGTTAGGGGACTTGGGGCTTACTCCTGAAAAGGAAGCCCAAGGTTATGACTGAGTCTTATTCCTGAAAAGGAGACCCAGGTTAGGGATTAAGGTTTGGGGCTTACTCCTGAGGAGGATGCCCAAGTTTGGGAACTTTTAAGAATCTTGGGGCTTACTCCTGAGGAGGATGCCCAAAGTTGGGGTTGAGGCTTACTCTTAAGAAAGATGCTCAAGATTTAGAGGACTTGATTGGGGCTTACTCCTGAGGAAGATGCCCAAGTTAGGATTCTCTCATCTTTAAAGGATGAGGTTGAATGAATGAACTCTCAATTTTTGGTGATATAAAGATGTTTAAATCACTAGGTTTTGAGAGATATTTCACAGAATTCCTTTCAGATAAGGATGTCCAACCAAGAAATCATGCCATAAATGGCTTTGAAGAGTATCTTGAAGACTGAATCTTGAATAGGAAGGGTGAAATGGCTTAAGAGGGGTAAAAATGGGCAAGGTGGGCACCCAAAAAGATAGGGGCGCGCAAGTATTAAAAGTCGCGCAAGTCCTGCGGCGGCGCGCAAGTTGTGGTCGCGCAAGTATACTTGCGCGACATGAGGGATACTTGCGCGATTTTCAACAAGAGTTGAAATACTTGAGTGATTCTTTATTAAACCCTTTATAATCCTCTTGAGGTTCTTCCAGAGAGGGGACGCGCAAGTTATATTGAAGGAATTAAGTCGGCGCGCAAGTGTTTGTTAAGTTTCAACACTTGGCCTTCCTTCTTCCCTTTAGATCTTCCATTCTAGGTAAGAAATTACCTTAGAAGTGTTCCGGAAGCTTTGAGAAGATACTTGGGCGTCGGGAGCTTTTATCCGAGTTTCTGGAAAGAGATCTTTTTCGAATGGGGGGCCCACAGGGTCTATTTATAGGCAAAAGAAGACCCCGGGCGGTTACTGGGCGGTTACCAGATATGTCGCGCAAGTCCCTTGCACGACCATGAGTGGTCGCGCAAGTGTTGAGTCGGCGCGCAAGTGTACTTGCGCGACCAAGAGGGAACTTGCGCGACCTATGGGCAATGTTCTCCTTTTCCATCCCTTTGTCGATTTTTGATGTTTCTTCAAAGGATTAATCACTTTGAGCTCAGATATTCCCTTTTCCGAACTTTAGATTCTGTGACGAAAGGAGCGTCAACAACATCGTCATCTGGATTCATTCATGGATGTTTTAATAGACGATATCTTAGTGTAATCACACACTAGACACAACCATGTTAATCATATTGTGATTGTGTGGAGTACACTAAGAGATCACCATCTATTTTCAAATCCTAGTAATCCCACTTTTGGATCAACAAGGTTCACTTCATAGGTCATATCATATCTGATGTAGGGTTATCAATTGACCCATAGAAGGTGAGATTCATGGTTTTATAGTAGAATCCCAATAATTCGTTTGATATACACATATTCTTGGGGATATCTGGATATTATAGGTGTTTCATTTAGGACTTCTCCATATTGGTAGCACATATTAAATACCTGACTAAGAAGGGTGTGCATTTGTTATGGTCTAAAGCTTATAAAAAAAATTTCAGGAGTATAAGGGAAGTATCACCTTCTTGTTAATCCAAATTCTACCAGATACAAGAAGAAGTTATATAGTTCATTGTGATTATTTAGGAATCAATCTTGGAGCGGTTCAAATAGAGGTTGATCGAGTCATGGCATTTGGGTCTTGCTAGCTGAGAAATCATGAGAAGAATTAACCGATAAAGGACCTTGAGCTAGAATACTAATCGAGTCATGGCATTTGGGTCTTGCTAGCTGAGAAATCATGAGAAGAATTAACTGATAAAGGACCTTGATCTAGAATACATGGTTCATGCTCTAAACTATTGGATTAAATAACTATTGTGTAAGTAGTTATTTGTTTACATAAACCTTAAAATTCTTAAATATATATACCCACATGAAGAATTAAATATGAGGTAACAAAGGTGGGTGGAATACCTACATTCTTTACACTATGAGCGTTCTTATACACCCAGTATAGGTAATGTTGTAGTTGATGACTTTTTCCATAATTCTCAGATGAAATTTTTCCAATCTACTAGAAATGAGTGGAAGAGGATGGATTTGTTTTCTGATTATCATATTGAGGTTAAAGAACAACACAGATAACCAATCTTAGTAGCTATGGAAGTGATTTTTTCACTTATGGAGAGGATTCAGATGAGGCAGTTGTCAAACTCGGAGGTCCTCATCTTTATATAGATCATCGCAGAAGATAACCCACCTTGAGGATGGGTCTTTAATGGAAGTGTAACCCTACTCATTTGTGGTCGTGTATGGGTGTACGTGGATATACAAGAAGAACCGAGGAGGGAATTACAAGCCTATTTTTAGAAATTTCATCCTCAGATTTACAAGGTGTACAAGGATATCTGTTGTAATTATTTTTTTATAGGTATGAATAGGAATATAGTAGGCTTCATAACTCTGTGCTCCACCTAATAGAATGTGAAGGCATAACACTAGGAACCTTCTGGATTTCTGTAGCCTCTCCAAATTTCTGAGTGGAAATGGAATGATATCACTATAGACTTCAGGAAAGGCTTTCCCAGACCCCTTAGAGGCGGTGATGCAGTACGGGTGATTGTAGAAAAGCTGAAAAAAATTCACACTTTCTAATGATTTGTTAAACCTTATATGTTGATGATATAAGAAGGATTTACATCTGGGATATAGTGTGACATCTTGGTGTTCTGTTTTCTATCATTTAATATAGAAATGGTCAGTTTTCTTCACAATTCTATTATGATTTGAAAACGGAACAGGGTTTAAAGGCGATCTTGAGTACAATATATCACCCTCAGACTGATGGAGAATATGAGTGGATGGTATGGGTGTTATAGGTAATGTTACATGCCTATATAATTGATTTTAGAGGTTTTTGTGAAAAATAATATTCCACTTATTGATTATTCCTACAATAATAGATTTCTAGAAATGATATATGTGGATCTATACGAGACCCTCTATGATAGACCGTACTGTTCACCCATGTACTGGTTTGAGGTAGGTGTGGAAGCTCTACCGGGTACTTGTATTGTTCAAGAGACTTCATAGAAAGTATAGAATATTCCAAAGTGTATGGCTTTAACTCGGTACAAGAATAATCCTTATACTGATTGTCGTAGTTGATCTCTAGAGTTTGAGGTGGGACATCTGGCCTTTATACGTGTTTCACCTGGATTAGGTCATAGATGAATCAGGTGATAAGGCATCTTATCACCTCATTATGTCGAGCCCTATGAGATAGTAGAGATAGTTAGGCTGATAACCTGTGGGTTTCTATTAACACAAAGGTACTGTTCCATGTATGACATCTTCCACATATCTGATCTACGATAGTCCCATATTGAATTGTCTCATTATTTTGAGGCTAAGGATATTGAGATGAATATAGATGAATCCTTCGAGGATCATTTGATTTTTATTATCAATTGGATCATGAAGGATCTCATAGGCAGGATAGTTTCTATGGTGTGGGTGACATGGTAGGATAGACACATACATGATGATACCTGGGAGTGGGAGAACAATGTACATGCTCAATGGATGAAACTCTTATTAGATGACATTCTACCACCCATGTAAGGAATAATTGGGGATGATTTATCTTAAGGAGAGCATTCCTGAAATGGGAAGAAAATACTTGTATGAATAGTAATGAGAAATCATGGAGCCCAACCCGCAAAATTTACCTAAACCATGCTACTGTAGAACATGGGCACCTGGGGCCTGCACGGTTTTTCTGCAACTGTGTGACCCAGGTTGCATGGATGTTTGAACCACATATAACTTTTGGATAGGGGGTTTCACACAATATATTCACATTTAGACAAACTGTGCACCTAATTGTGCATTGTTCTCTCTTAAGGCAGTGAATGGTGAGTTATTGGAGCATAGTTTGGCCAACTATGCTGAAAAATCATGTGTTGTGGGTGAATTTTCCATTTATACCTACTTTAATGATTTTAAACCCAGTTTTATTTCTTTTAATCTTCCTCCAGTGATTTTATCCTCACCCACATGGTGCGTAGAGATCCTTTTCCACTCTTCATAGGATTTGATCTATCTTCCTCCACTATTTTCTGAATCCTTTACCATCAAAAGAAATGAAAATACCTTGGTAATATTTCCTTTCTCTTCTTCTATTTCTAGGTCCCTCTTCCATCTTCTTCACTATTTAGGTGCTACAAGATTTTCCCTATTTTTGTGTCATTTGACAAATTCCTAGATTTATTCCATTATATTTCAAATTTGGCCTCAATAATAAATGGGTGTAGCATTAATATCTTGAGTTAGGTTGTATAGGTATTTATCACTCATTTATTTTTATTTTAGTTGATGTGATTTTGTGCCACTCCCCATACTATTCCAGTGAAGCCATTAATTTTTTAATAAATTAATTAAATTGGTTTTATTTGTAGTGTGTGACCCTAATGTAACTCTCCAAACCTAGAAGCCCTTATTTGGTGCATTTTTATTACATTTTCGTGATTAAAAGTAATCACATCTAGAAGGACCAATCAATTTAGCAGTTTTAGAAAGTAAAATTTTATACATGATACCCATAATACATTGAGAGAATAAAATAAAACATGATACATTATAAAATGAATTAAACTGAATCCTTGAAAGCTTATTCAAATTTTTCTTCTTAATTACATGAGGAAAATAAATATAATAAGGATGAGATCAATTTCTCCATAAGGGTAAGTAAGGTGTAACCAACAATTAATTGATGATAATCGAAAACATAGAATCATAAATAACTAATAACACATTCTATTCAAATAACTATATAAGGAAGTATCATTATGAAAAGGTAAAAAACTGACAATACGTGTCATTTAATCAATGAACTTAATATAAAACACATCCATAGATTTGTCGATGTAAAATATCATCGGTAAATAATAACTCAAGCAAAAAGAGAGAAATTATTAATTATTAGATGCCATGTTTTTTATGTACATGGAACCAATACCGTAAAGACCTTTCACAAGACTGTTTAGCATATTGGGTCAAAACTCATCTAATGTGGCTAACTAATTCATCTCATAAGACTACCATAGCATCGTTGGGTTATCTATAACCAGTACAAACCTATGCCATACCTATCCAAAAAATTCATCATATCTAAAATGATCTACTTAACTATGTACAATGCACCTTATCAAATATTCAGATTGAATAAAATATTAAAATTTATCAATAACTCCACAGTTAATCAAATAACTTTCTAAGTGAACACCATATGCAAAATGATATATGGTTTAGGAAATAATAATATACATTACATGAGAATATGGATATTTGAGACAAATGTAATTTACCATAAAAATGATCATAAATAAATTGATTTTTTTAAGATAATGTTAACAATCACAAAAATAGGTGATATTGAAAATGTAATCATTAAACAAATTTTTGAAGGATATTATATTTAAATATTCTAAAGTGACCCATAATACTTTGAAAAATTTGAATCATAATCCACATAAGGGAGTAACATTAAATGAAATTTATAATATAACGAGAATAATGAGATTCATGATATAACATATCAAATATAAGTATATACACCATATAAATGTGAATAGGTGCATAATAACAAATAAGTCTCAATGGAATGTAAACTGAGATGAAATACCTTACCTGGCATTGTATTTTGTGTGAACATAATTTAACCTCATATATAATGGTTTTAAGAGTTTTAATAACTTATTATAGAACCCTATTAAAGTTTATAATATCATATATTATCTTTTTATAATATCTTATTGCATGTTTTATGACAATCTTTCAATATTTTTACTATTCTGGGTGATAATTGCATAGTTTGTCGAGTATGTTTTCACTTGTTTCTTATTTTTCTTACTAATTAGATCATGGTTTAATCATCACAAGAATGTAAAAAATGATATAATTATCATATATATTCTTTATATAAGAATTTATAATATTCCATAAAATATTCACATAAGAAATGAAATACATCATTCATGGAGACGGTAGGTCACACGTATACATGAACGTTATTTTCATTTCATGGTCATGTTAAAAGGATGAAAGGAAAATTATATATATGTATATTATAATTCCAGTATTATATTTATTTCATATATGTCACATAGTTTTAATAAAACCATCATTTATATGTTCTATATATATTGTGAACAAATCACATCGCTTTGAGGGGGTGATAATCCACACTTCCACAAATGATGTTATCGTATTTACAAAAATTGGAAAGCAGAAGGGTATGTGTTGTATAAAAATTAGAGAAGAATAAATATGTAATAAAATTTATATGTATTGTATATAAATATAATTTTCCATCATAATTCCCTCCGTGAGGCAGTAAAAGAAAAACTAACAATCATCATTTTGTGAGGCTGTAGTTTTACATACACATAAACAGTAAGTTTGTTACCCATTAGAAGGAAGTGTGTGTAATTTTAGGTAAAATAATTAACATAAAAATTTCTTAGTATACTAAGTATAGTTTTGTTTTTATATAATCATGGAATAATGAGAATTAATGTAGTATAAAAATAAATAAAACTAACGAGATTGAGGAAGGATGTTAACTCATATTCGGGTAACCCCTTTTGGTTTGAACCAAAGGGATTCATTGGATTCATTTTTGAACAATATTAATCTTCTAGATTTATGGGAGGAATTATGAATAGATATTTGGGTAGATATAGGTCGAGACAAAGTGTCTTGAGAGGTGTGAAGATGTGGGAGGGTTGAGTACATTTTTATAGTGGAGGAGGAGTGACACTCTTGTAAATTTTTGGAAATGGAATTCCAACCATGTTTTTACAATGAAAAGTGGATCCAATAATCTTATAAAGTAGTTATAATTGGGTATAGGGTCAAAATAGGTCTATAAAATGTTTTTTGGAAAAGTTTATAGGTCATTTTGGCTCTTAAGATTATGGTTTAGTCCCTTGTTATTATAATTTTTCTCTTAATCATTGTATTTAATTTTGACTACTATCACTAATATTTTTGACCAAAAATTTAGTTTCCATTATTTTAAATTAAAAATTATTATGATTCCAAATATGGAATATATTTTTTGATATTACAATCCTATAAGTGGAAAAAATTAATTTACATTTAATCCTATAGAAGTGACGACCGTGCGGTTTTTAAAGTAAAAGCGTTCAAAAGTTTTCTTAACGGATGAAGATGCATGAAGCCATGCATGGGGCTCCGATGAATAACCACATATGGTTGTTCTGGAAGAGAGGGGTTTCAGTGGACCTGTGCCAGGTAGGGGATCAATTTATCATGTCGAAGGTGGCATGTAATGGGTCTGAGTGGTTTCTGTCGATTGTTTATGGGAGCTACGATGCTCATCAGAGGGAGGTGCTCTGGTCGGAGCTTGCTGGGTTCGACCTGGGGGATTTGCCTTGGTTGGTGGGAGGGGACTTCAACATGGTTGTGGGGCCTGAGGAAAAGAAGGGGAGGGGTGTGTTCCAGAGTCGGCTGAGTGTGGCGTTTGTACAGTGCATGTATGGGAAGGGATTGTTGGATGTTGGATTCTTAGGTGACCCTTTCACTTGGTGTAACAACCGTAGTGGGGAGAGTCAGAGTTGGGCTAGGCTGGACATGTGTTTTGGGAACTTGCATGCCTTCAAGGTGCTCGGGGAGGAGAAAGACCTTTATTTAGCCTGGGGGGTCTCTGATCACTCGCCGCTCCTTTTGTCCTTTGGGAGGGTCGAGCGGTATCAGGAAGGTTTCAGATTCGTCAACTCATGGACGGACAATCCGGATTTTCACAAGTTGGTTTCGCAGGTTTGGGGAGAGCCTTCTAGGGTGCATTCTTGGGTGGATTTTCATGACAAGTTGCGGCGGCTGAAGCATGCTCTCATGCTCTGGGCGATATATCTACCTGCGTGGGATCGGGAGCTGGAGTCCTTCAAACAAGATATTGAGCTGCTGGAGGCAAGTCTGGAGGCCAGGTGGGATGATGTTGTATTTGAAGGTTTCTTTCTTAGGAGCGTAGGGAAAGGGATCGGTTGAGGGTGAGATGGCTCAGAGAAGGGGACATGAACTCGGCTTATTTCCATGCATGCTTCAGGGAGAGGCATCGGGTGGTGAAGCCTAATCTGGATTTGGAGAACGGTTCCTTCTCGGACGACAGGGAGGTCGTTGGAGGTCTGGCCTTGGCTCATTTTAAGGACCTCCTGGCTGGTCCGAGTGGGAACAGCACGGGGGGGGGGGGGGGTATCCTACCAGAGAGTCTCGGATGTGGGAGGAAATCCCGGAGGTTGTCTCTATGCAGGATAATGAGTAGTTTAAAGCTATCCCAGATGAAGTGGAAGTGCAGGCGGCAGTGTGGCAGTTGAACCCGGAAAGTGCCGTGGGGCCGAATGGTTTCCTGGGGGGTTTTTACAGAGGTTGCTGGGAGGTCGTGAAAGATGATCTGGTTTTGGTCATTCAAGATTTCTTCTGTGGGTGGTCCTTCCTCGAATAGCAGTGGTGATAACCATGATGTCTCCCGTGATGGGTATTTGTGGAGCAACAAGGGTTTGTAAAGGGGAGGTCGATCCAGGGAGCGATGGCGTTGGCGCAGGAGTTGATGAGGGATCTGAACTTAAGGGCTCTTGGAGCTAATATGGAGGTGGAGCTTGATATGAGTAAAGCTTATGATATAATGGAATGGGGTTTCATGAATAGAGTTATCCTGAGGATGGGTTTCTCGGCCTAGGTATGTGACATCATCTTTAGGTGCGTTAGTTTGCCGTGGATGGTAGTTTCCTTCTTGGGGAGAACTCATGGCTTCTTCAAATCCGTTCGTGGACTATGGAAAGGGGACCCTTTATCCCCTAGTATATTCATCCTGATGCAGGATACTATAAGTAGACTACTGAACTGGGGGATAGGCAGGGGGAAATCTTGTCGTTCTTCCGGAGACATGGGGGCATCTTGGTATCTCGCCTTATGTACGCGGATGATACAATCATGTTTATGAATACAGGGGTGAGATCTGTGAGGGAGGTCGACAATATCCTTAAGGAGTACTGTAAATGGAGTGGATAGTTGGAGAACCGGGAGAAGAGCTGTTTCTATATTGTGACTTCATGCGGAGAGTATAGGGTGAATGGGGTGAGTTCTATATTGGGCATGGGGAAAGTGTATTTTTCGATAGAGTAACTGGGGGATCTGGTGACTTCTGGTCGGCTTCGGAATAGGGACTTTGACAAAGTGGTGAACAAAATGATGGCTCGTATTCTAGATTGGAAGAATCACATTCTGTCCTTTGGGGGACGAATTGCACTAGTTAACAGTGTGCTTGCATCTATCCCGGTGCATGAGATTGTGTCTACTAACATGCTGAAGGGGGTCATAAGTTCCATTGACAGGGGGCTTGCTCGTTTCATTTGGGATGCATCGCTTGAGGGGAAGAGACAGTGGGTTTCGTGGAGGAAGATGGCGCGACCGATCGATGAAGGAGGGATCAACGTCAGGAGCATGGCGGATACGGTGCATGGATTACGTGCGAAGCTTGAATGGGAAATTATTGAGGGAGAGACGTTGTGGGGATGGTGCATGATAAACAGGTATGAGGCTGTCATCACGGACCTCCCGGTGAGAGGTTTCTCCATATGGACCGAGGTGAGTAATATCATCCTGACGTTGCAGCACCGTTCTCAATGGATTATCGGGGAGGGGAGGATCTGGTTCTGGTATTACAACTGGTCAGGATGGGTGCATGCTTTCCCGGGGTGTCTGACTCCTCTTATTTCCTTTAGAGAGGCCAAGTTTCATCCCTTGTTCTTCAGAGCGGTGCTGGATGCGGATTCTCAGAGGGTCTTTGATTCGGTTGTGATCAACCAGGAGAAGGATAGGAGTGTATTCATGCCTTCAGCGTCGGGTAGGTTCAATCTGAAAGACTTTCATAGGAGTTCCAATGATCAGCAGCTTCAGGAGTCCAGAAACAGAGTGGAGTGGAGAAGAAGTGTTCCTACCAAAATGAACTTTATAATGTGGTGGATCAAGCATAAGGCCATCCCTTCGGATGATATCATCAAACGTCTGGGTATTAGCCTAGTGTCTGGTTGTCAGTGATGTAAACGGATGAGGGAGGAGAGTATGGAGCATATTTTCTTTGAGGGGGACTGGGCTCATGTGGTGTGGAGCTTTCTGGGAATGAACACAGGTTACTCTTCTGACGCCGACACATGTGACCGGTTCTTGGGGAAATGGTTTCAGGGGTGTGATGGCAATGAGAAGAAGACAGAGGCTCGGGCTGTGTTTTACAATGTGGGATGATGAGTACTATGGGAAGCGAGGAATCGCGCCAGGTACAAGGGAACTGCATCTACTGGGAGGGAAGTGGTGGCGAGAATAAGGTGTATGCTGATTGAGCTAGTGGGGCTTGCGGGAATTGGGGCATGTGTTCCGTCCATTCGGGTGTTGAAGTCCCCTGGGTTGGGGGGTAGGCAGAGGAGCTCCAGGGAGCAGGGAAGTTGGGTCCATTGGATCCCTCCAGTGGAGGGTAATAAGTTTAATGTGGATGGATCATGCACTGGGTAAACCATGTGAGGAGGGGGGGTGCGTGATGGAAGCGGTAGTGTGATGATGGCTTTCGCTACCCATTACGGGAGGGGGAGATCGGTTCAGGCAGAGGCCTTGGTTGTCCTATCAGGGGTGTCATTGTGTATTGATAGAGGGCTTGTTGTGGAGAAGATTGAAACAGACTCGAAGATTGTTCACGATGCTTTGTATGGGCTAGGTACAATGCCGTGGAAGATTTCCTACACTATCAGGCAATGCAAGGAAATTATGTGGAACAACATCAGGGTAACCCACACTTTGCGGGAAGGTAATAAAGTAGCGAACTACTTTGCATCTCTTGGGGTCCCTGGGGATACTATGGTCTGGGTGGATAAAGTGTCTCATATTAGACCTGAGGGGGTCAATTTTATTAGGATATATTCCCTTGGGTTACATTATTTTCATCCAACTTAGGGGGGATCTCGTCGGTTGTTTGTAGTTGGGTGTTTCTGGAATAAAAATCGTAAGGTTGGATGGATGGAGTATTTTTCACTACTCATTGAAAAATGAAACTTCAATGAAAACTACCAAAAATTAACCCTAAGATAATTTCTATGTTTATAATTGAAATATTAATTTTATTTTGACACTTTAAATCAATAATGGTTCCAAAAAAATTATTTAAAATAGGTTCTCCATAAAAAGGTGGTAAAATTGCCATATAAAAAATAATATTATTTACATAAAATTTTGTTTGTTTTTATCTTATGACTATAATATATATCAAAGGAACATAAAAATATTTTATTGGATTTATAATACATAAATTTACTATATAAAATATCTAAAAGTTTTACAATTTGATTGACTGTGTAAAACGTGACTAAATAGTGTTTTGTTTAAATCAAATGTTTTGTGTATTGTAAAGATATCAAAAAAATTAAATTTATTCTAAAAGGGAAATATGGTAAAGTCACAGGGTGATATATTCTTCCCTCATAAAAACAATTTTCCCTAAAATTCTTGGGCTATAAAATTAAAAAATATGTGGGTAGTTCTCCTTCATAGAATCCTATAGTTCTTATGTTGCTTCTTCCATTTTGTGATTTATCTAGAGTACCTTGACTAGAAAAATCATCTAATTCTTAAATAATTGACATCTGGTATCAAGAAATTGGATGGTTTATTCATCATAGAAAGGCTAGGTCCCAGATCTATCTCACGAGAGATGGCCACATGCATTGGGTCAGGCATGTACTTTCGTATCATAGATATATGGAACACATCATATAACTTTGAGAGAATTGGTAGCAATACCAAATGATAAGTGAGAATCCAACTCTTTCATGAATATTGAAGGTTTCAATGTACCTATTACTTTGTTTCCCTTTCTTACCAAACCTTATAACACCCATCCTTGTAGATACTTTCATGAAAACTTGATCTCTCACATGGAACTCTGAATATTTACTCGGATTATCGATATAAATCTTTTGTCTACTTTGAGATGATTTAATATGATCCAAAATATCCTTTACCTTTTTCATCAACTCTTCAATGTGTTCTAGGCCTATAAGTTTTTTTTTCACCAAATTCATTCCAAGAAGTTCGAGTATGACACCTGTTTCCATATACTACTTCATATGACACCATTTGAATACTTAATAGAAAAGATTATTATTGGAAAACTCTACCAATGGTATTTAATATTACCACATTCCTTGTAAGTCGAGTGATAATGACCTCAAATTTTCTTTCATTGTTTTAATTTTTCTTTAATACCGTCCAAAAATTTGAGGATAGTATGTAGTTCTTAAATGAAGCTCAATGTTAAGATCCTTCTGAATACTTTTCAAGAGTTTTGATGTAAAATGGGGATCAAGATTTGAAACAATTGATAATGTTATGATATAAATTCTTATAACTTCTTTAATATAGATCCTTGCAAGGCACTCAAGATGTAGGTATTCTCTTTTAGTAAAGAAAAGCTCATATTTGGTTAGGAGATCAACAATAACCCATATTGCTTTATTCATTCTTGGAGTATTTGGTAGTCCCATGACAAAGTCCATAGTAATTGCATCTCATTTTCACACAGTAATATAAATAGATCTCATAAATCCTTTAGTATACTTCCTCAAAATATTCTCTTTTTGAAAAACCAGACATTTGAACAAAATATCATCAATTCCCTATTTCATGTCATCCCACCAAAAATGATTCTTCAAGACCCTATACATATTTGTGCTGCCTGGGTGTATAGAGAAATTTTATCTATGGGGGTAATCCAACAATTCCCTTTTCAGCTCAGGTATAAATGTAATACATAGGCTCTTTTCAAATTTTAGAACACCATCTTCACAAACTAATTCAACTAATTTTCCATCATTCATAGCATTGACCTTCTTATGAAAGTCCATATCACTAGATTGTGAATTCTTTATCATCTCCATTAAAGATTATTTTTCAATCATTTGAATGATTAATGTCTCTCATTCCTTAGAAATTACCATATTCGTCTTTATGAGGCCCATGAACATCAGATTCTTTTAAATACTCATTTGGGTTAGAACTCAATGATCCTTCCTACTCGACACATCACTATATTAACTTTTTTCCCTGGGTGGTAGTGTATTGAGTAATCATAAACCTTGAGTATCTCGATCCATCACCTGTGTCTCATATTGAGATATTTCTATGAGACGATGTATTTTAGGATTTTATGATCTGTGTATATATCACATCTTTCCGCATAGAGATAATTCCTCCATATTTTCAAGTAGAATATTACAACTACTATATTAAGATCATGGGTTGGATAGTTCTGTTCATTAGTCTCTAATTTACTTGATTCATGTGCAATAACTTTATCATTTCTCATTAGGAAACAACCATGTACCTTATTAGATGAATCAATATATATGAAAAAATCATCACTTCTAGATGGTAGTGTGAAATCAGATCATTGAATAATCTTCTCTTTAGTTTATCAAAGCATTATTCACACCCCTTTTTCCAAACACCCTTACCTCCTTTACGTGTGATATTGGTTAACAGGTTAGAAAATCAGGCATAATTCTGAACAAATCATTAATAGTAACCTACCAACCCAATTAAACTACACACTTCAGATATATTTTTTGGTGTTAGCCATTCTATGAAAACCTTTATCTTTGTAGGATCAACTTATATTTCATCCTTGGAGACAATTTATCAAAGAAAAGAAATTTTTTGAAGCTATCAATCAAACTTATTAAAATTTCCATATAACTATTCCCTTATAAGACTCTTAAGAATGATCCATAAGTGATTTTCATAGTCCTCATAACTTTTGTGATACAGTAGAATATAATCAATGAATACCACCAAAAAATCATATATATATTCCTTGGATACCCTATTCATTAGGTCCATAAAAATAGAGGGTGAATTATTCAATCCAAATGGATTTAGTATAAACATGTAATGTTCATACCTCATATGGAAAGCTTTGTTCATAATATCTTCCTTCTTTACTCACAATTGGTGATATCTAGAACAGATATCAATATTTTAAAAATACTGGGCTTGATGAAGTCAATAAAATGAGTCATTAATGTGAGGATGAGGATATTTTTTCTATATTGTGATGGAATTTATTTCCCTATAATATATTCACAACTACATGGATCCATCATTCTTCTTAACAAAGAGAATATCGGATCCTCATGGTGAACCACTAGTGAAAATAAATCCCTTATTACCCAAATCCTCTAGTTGTTTTTACAATTCTACTAATTCCTTAGTGGAAATTCTATAGGGATTCATTGATATTGTCCTAGCATCAGGAATTAAATCAATGGAAAATTAAAGTTCATGCTCTGGGGGATGTTGAGGTAATTTCTGTAAAAATACATCAATGTATTAGTACACAATAGGTATATCCTAAATTAAATGATTACCTTCTCCATCACTAAATGTTATTTTCTCATATTTCTTAATAATTTCATTCACTAGATCTGCTGTTGGTAGATCTAGATAGGAATCAGGTGAGGAAGATTTTTCTCTAAAGATGATGGATTCTACATCTTCCTCACAAATCATAATTTCCTTCCTTTTATAATAAATTTTCACATAACATTATGAGATCCAATCCTTATTGAGGATTATATCAAAGAAAACATTGGTATAATAACAAGTTCATCTAGTAAGGAATTTTTATGTGTCATAATTAGGACTTCCCTACACATATTTGTTTAAATGATACTTCCCTTAAGATTTTCTATTGAAAGCTCCCTTATTAAATCAAAATGGAAATGTCTATTTTTCTTTGAAAACTGGGTAGATATAAAAGAGTTAGATGATCTAGAATCAAATAAGGCATTGGATGAATTTGAAGATAATATTAATTTACCTTCTACTACCTTATTTGGTACGTATAAATTTTTTTAGTGATTACATAAGATTGCCCATCTTCTTTTGGACTCTTTTGTCATAGATTCCCTTTATGATTAGGGAATTCATTTGAATAGTTACCCATCTCATTGTGTTTGTAACACTGAATATATGTGTTTTCCGTCTTCCCCTTGCATTCTTTAGTGTGGTGAACCCTTTATACACACATAAAGAAAACTCTCATTCTTTTTAGGCTTTTCATAGGGAGACTTTGTTAATAGTTTTCACAAGATGGAAATTGCTCAAATTTATTCATCTTCTTTGATGCATTCACTTTTTATTGGCACTTAGAAGACCTCTTCTTCTGTTGGTTTCCTTTGAATATGTATGATCTCTATAATTAATTATTCATCTTGATGGCACACATAAATATTTACTTTTATGATGATTAAGTCTATGATACCAATGGCCTTCAGATATTTGGATTAAGAAGTTCAAAGAAGCAGTCAATATTTCACTCCATGTTGCATATATAATCTGTAGCATACCTGGATAACCTTATAATGTTATCTTCATAATATACAACACTTTCTTCTTCCTTTTCATTTATTCTCTAGAACTTCCCATTCTTCTTAATTTTTTTTATCATGAGGGAATTATTTATCAAATATTGTCTCCTTAAAATTCCACCATTCCATGAGTTCTAATTTTTCTACATCTCTATAATTCTGGATCAAGGACCACAACTGATCCGCATCAACTTGAAGATAATAGACCACATGTGTAACCTTTTCCATTTCACTACATCCCAAGGATGTAAATATCTTCTCTAGAGACTTAATCCATTTCTCAGCTACGATTTTATTATTAGTTCCACTAAATGATGTGAGATTCTGTCACATAAAGAAATCCAACATATGAGATTCTCTCTATGGAATATGTTTATCCATTTGATCAAGGTTATTTGTCATAACCTGAATATGCTACCCTAGATTAGCCTTATATTTCTAAATTCCAATTCTAACTGTATTGGCATTTTTAGAATGTAAATATCTACATTTTCCATGGGTATTGACACCACTCATCCTTCTATGAACCATATCTAAAAAATAGAATACACTGGATTTGATCATAAAACCATAATATAAAATTAAAAATTTGTAATAACACATAACATTTATGCAACATAAATGTTAAAATCAAAAAAATTGGTTACTTTAGGGAAATTCTTACTTTTAGATCCTTTATAATGGATTTCAAAGAAAATTTGAATTTTCATAAGTGTATCCTCTAAGAGTGTCAAAATAGGTATGCAGTAAGGCCCATTTTTGTGTACCAGGTTACACTATGTTTGGATTGACACACCATGATAGAGTTGTTTCCCCTATGTACATCTGTGCCAAAACCATTTCTACTTGTAGTATCCAGACATGTATATATTTCTAAGAAGAGTGACATAATATATAACTTTCCAAAATTCTAAGACATTATTATATATTTAACCTTAAATTCTATATTAGGGTTATGATCCCTAATATTTGTTTTATAAATCTAGTTTCCAAGGTTCCTACTAAACTTCCTCGAATACCAACTGCAATGCATTGACCCCAAAAGCCTGAAGCTGATACATTATTATATTACATTATAATTATTACTAGGAATCAAATCCCGAAGGACTTTTTAGTTTATCTGCTTTGGAAATCCATATTACATATAAGATACCCATAATGCATTGGGAAAATAAAATAAAACATTATACATAATAAAAAGAAATAAATTTCATCTTTGATAGATTAATTAATGTTTTTTTCATCATAACCTATGGAAATGAAACATAATAAGGGTGAGATCAAATTTTTAGTAAGGGTACGGAAAGTATAAATAATGATGAATGGATGAGAATAAAAAACATGGAATGGTAAATAAACAATAACACATTCCATTCAAATAAATAGATAAGGCAATATCAAAATGGTAAGGTAAAACCTAAAAACAAATTCCATTTAAATAATGAACTGAATATGAGACGTATCCATTAATATTTTGATGTAAAATATGTTGGATAAATAATAAATAAATATAAATGTAGTAAATTCATAATTATTAGACGCCATGTTTCCAAGGTATGTTGAACTATTACTTTCAAGACCTTTTAAAATACAATTTAACATATCATGTTAATAACCATCTTATTTGGAAAACTAATTTGTCTTATGCGACTAACGATGCATCGAGGGGATATATATAATGGGGCCCCACCCATATCGCACGTGTCCAAAACATTCCTAACTAAAAATTATCTTCTTATTATTCAAAAACTTTTATGGAAAAAGTTTGAAACCATGAGTTCATGAACAAAAAGAAATGACAAAACCATTAAAGTACAGTTTAGTTTTACCAGATTCAATCTCCCTAAGAAGTTTCTAGGAGATATTATGTACCTGAGTGTCATGTTCATCTAGTAGAATATCCTAGAACCGAAATACCTAATTGTACCAAGACTGGATACACTCTTCAAGGATGATCTTCGCATTACTGAATCCACTAACCAAAATCAGGTCATTCTTATCGATCCCAATTATTACTCTTCATTTAGATTCACCTTTATTGGCCTCCCCATCATCATGGTGGCTTCTTCTTCAGTATTATTAGTGGATAACACTTGTTTAGTCACTTCGTTTTTTGAGCACATAAGAAATTACAAATAATTATCCCTCACATCACCTGGCTTCCTCTACTGGAAATAAGCCTCAGGGGATAGGTGAGTATCATTGTCAACCTTCTTGTCTTTCAACTTCTTCAATGATTGGGTCTCCATTGGTAGTGGAAAATATGAATAATCCTTTCTCTATTTATGAATTCCAACACTATTCATTCTTCTCCACGGGCTTGTAACCTTATCACCTAGACCCTCATCCTATATCTCTACCACAACATAGCTTGGATAGTAATCACTAGACTCATTCCCATTCATGGACGGCATGATTGGATCTTTCTCAAACTCTTAAACCAAATCCTCATTAGGGAATTGATCAAAGAAATTTCCATGTTCCATGGTTTCCACCTCCCTAGATTCATTAAAGACCTCAGACTGTACTCTAACTCTAAATCCACTCCCTGGAAAAAATATCTCTAATAAAGAACCAAAGGATCCCTATAACCTCCATCATCAACAACATAAGACTCCAATCCGAGTTAAGTCTACTGCCACCCTAAGGGCCCTCAGGGGGTAGAGAGACCAAAGATCAAACCTCCTTAACCACATATAAACAAGAATGAGGACCCTAAAGGTACTTCTTTATCCTTTTCAAGTTATCAAACACCAAGGGATTCCCTCCTAGAGGATCACTTTGAACTGCCTTGGCCATGGTTCCCACACCCACTGGTCCCTGACCAGAAGAGACATCCAATGTGTTGGTCGCATGAACCTTGTCGCTACCTACAGTCCCCATACCGTATTGTCTCTCCATCTCTCCATGTCTACAGGCCACCGGCTGGTGACCCATTCACTAGAAAATAAAACAAAAATTAACCCATGATTCAAAATAAATTTGCTGTCTCCAATGGAACTCCTCAACCATTATAATCCCAACGTAGTTTGGAGGCAATCCTGAGGCATCAATTTCCACACAAGTCTGGGGGTTAATAAGATGATAAATTGATTTGGTTCAACTATCAGAACACAAATAACGTCCCACTAGGTTCCCAATCATCCTAATAATTGACCGGTTTTGAAATGGTAAAGGTATATGAAGAAGAATAACCCAAATCATGATGGAAGGAGAGTCATAGTTCATAGGAATGTCAAACATCCATTTGAATAGAAAAAACTGTGACCCATTAAAGTTGTTAAAATAACTATACCAATCTTTGATCATATCCTTCTTCGAAGTATATAAAATCACGATGTTCTTGTTTTCGATGAAACCCGTGGTTTCCCTATCTTGTAGATCCCATGAATGAAAACAAACCTATCAAATGAGCCCACTGGAGGCCTTATTTGTGAAAATAGAGATATCATGGTCAAGTTGGGGAGGTCCAAAGCTTCATTGAACTCACCGATCAAAATCAAGAGATTAGGGAACCCATAATACAAATCTGGAACCTTAGGTCATAGGGGTAAAAGAGGAAATGAAGGAAGCATAATGGGGTTGGAAAATTGGGAAAAAATGACTTTGTACCCTTGCAGGACGATGAAGGTCCCTCCCCTACACTTGTCATACATATCCGGAGAATTATTCATATATATAATAATCTATTTAACAATGTAAAATGTGCCATATCAAATATTCATATTGAATAAAAGATACATATTTATCAATAATTCCCCATTTAATCAAATAATTGTCAAAGTGAACACCGTTTGTAAAATGGTATATGATTTATGAAATAATAATATCCATTTCATGAGAATATGGATATTTAATAAAAAATAATTTTACCATAAAAATAATCATAAATAAAATGATTGTTTTAAAATAAATTTAACAATCACAAAAGAAGGTGAGATTTTAAAGGTAATCATTAAATTGTTTTTTGTGGAAAATAATATTTAGACATTCAAAAGTGTCTGATACCAATTTCAAACATTTGATCGTAATACCCATGAAGTAATAACATTAAATGAAATTTATAGTATCATGATAATAAGTAAATTCATGATATAACATGCCAAAGGTATGTATATAGACCATATAAAAGTGAATTGGTGCATAACATCAAGTAAGTCTCAATGGAATGTAAATTGAGGTGAAATACATTAACTTGCATTTACTTTTGTGTGGAAGGCATTTAACCTAATGTATAATGGTTTTAAGAGAGTTAACAAATTACTAAAAACCATATTAATTTTTATAATTTCATATATTATCTTATTATAATATCTTATTACCCATTTGATAACAAGGTTTCATTATTTTCACTATTTCGGGTGTTAATTTCCTAGTTCGTTTAGTTTGTTTTAACTTTTTACTTTTGTTATTATTAATTATATCATTTTTTAATTATATATATAATTTAAAACATTATTTAAATACGATATATATTTATTATATATGTAATTATAATGATCCATAAAATTTGGAGATAATAAATGAAATGCACTGTTCATAGAGATAGTAGGTCGTACGTACATATGAACGCTACTTTCAACTATTTTTCATTTTAAAATAATGAAAAGTAAATTATATATGTGTGTATTATAATTATTGTATTATATTTATTTCATTTATGTCTCATATTTTTAATAAATCCATCCTTTATAAATTCTATGTATAGTGTAAATGAGTCACATAACTTTGTGGGGGTGGTAGTCCACACTTCCACAAACAATGTTATCATATTTACAAAAATTGGAAAGCATAAAAGTATGTGTTATAAAAAAATTAAAGAATCATAAAGAAATTATAAATATCATAAATATAATATATAAATACAATTTCTATCATAATTACCACTATGAAAGGTGGTAAAGGAAAAACGAATAATCATCATTTCGTGAAGCGGTAGTTCGTAGTACACATAAACGGTAAGTTCATTACCCATTAGATGGAAGTGTGGGTAAGTGTAGGATAAATCATTAACGTAAAAAAATATTAGTATATTTAGGATATTGGTGTTTTTATATAAGTATTGAATAAAGATAATCGAAGTGGATTAGAAGTAAATTAAACTGAAGACTTTGAGGAATGATGTTACCTATCATTTGGGTAACTCATTTTGGTTTGTACCGAAGAGATTCCTTGGATAGATTTATGACCAAGATGAGGCTCTTAGGTTTGGGTGGGTAATTTTTAGGATATATGTTTGAATATATTATTCTATCCAACTTTTCCTGATAGGTGTCAGGAATTGGGAGGGGTGAGTTCCTTTTTATAGTGGAGGAGTGGCACTCATGTAAATTTTTTAATGGGAATTCTACCCAATAGTTTTCTATGAAACATGGATCCAATAATGGTAAAAATTATATAAAAGGGATTATAGTATCTAAAGTTTGATATATAATGGATTTTTTAAAATGTTCTAGGTTATTTTGGATCTTTAGTTCAACATTTAGTCCCTTATTAAGCTAATTTTTATCTTATTTGTTATAATTAATTTTAATTGCTTTCATTAATATTTTTGGTCAGAAACAATGTTTACCTTATTATAAATTATAAATTATACTTATTAAAAATATGGAATATATTTTTTCCAAATTTCTATAACAAATGTGGCATAAATTAATTTAAATTTATTCCTACAGACGTGATGACAATGCTGGTTTTTAATGTAAAAATGTTCAAAAGTTTCCTAAGTTTTTATATCTAATTTGAAAGGGAAAATAATTACAATGACCTAAATTGGATTAATTAATACAAATTTGACCTAATTATAATTTAAAACAAATTTAAAATATAACTTAACCTTAATAATTAATTTTATGAAAAATAATTTTTGAATTAACATTCAGTATTTTTTACTATTCTATAAAAAATGAAACGTCACAGAATAATACCAAAAAATTACCCTACGAAAAATTTAATGTTCCAATTTAAAATATTAATTTTATTTTGACATATTAAACTAGTAAATGTTTCAAATATAGTATTTAAAATAGGTTCTTCATCAAAAGACCGTAAAACTGTCTTTATAAAATATAGTATTTTATGGGTAAAATTAGGTTTGTGTTTATCTTATTATTGTCAAATATATTGAATGAATGTAAAAATAAATGATTGGAAATATAATATACAAATTTACTATATAAACTATCCAAAAGTTATATAATGATACTGACTATGCAAAACATGACTAAATAGTGTTTTGTTTAAATCAGTTGTTGTGTGTATTTCAAAGATATCAACAAAATTAAATTTATTCTAAAAGGAAAATATTGTAATGTCTTGGGGAACTACACTACCATGTGGAGAAACCCATTTTTTGGGCGTTATCCTAGCCTTTGGACCCCACTTTGGGTGTTCCCATACTAAATGGTCTATTTTCCCATGCTTTAAATTGGTTACCACCGTGTGTGTGAGTGTGTGTACTGGAGATTAATTCCATAACTAGTAAATAGAATCAAGATAAATGTTAAGATGTGATATAGGACTTGGATATAGATGGCTCATACATTATAAATGAATTATTATTCTTGATGCTTCACACTCATTTATTTATGCCCCATGCTCATATTATATGACATTGTTTGTGCTTATTTCGATGTGTGAATGATTAAATCATCTTGCATATGATTTATACATATGAAATGATGTGTGAATAATGCTAGATCTTATTGCTTAGCCCCTCGTGACTTGTATCATATTTTATTCTAATTTCTTAATCCTAGTGTCAGCACCTTATCCCTTATTTACTAAGGATGTCTTGTGCTTATTTCCATGTATCTTGTTCCATAGTGAATTGGAATGAATTCAATAGCTTGGAAAGCATGAAATATTGTGATATTGGAATACCATTGATGAATTGTGATTATATAAACTCTATTCTAGGTTGTGATATGTGATTTTCTTCTGATGGATTGCCTGTTACAGGTTGGGAGATAACATCTTCCTTGATTTAAGGATGCCATGGATGGAATCACCATGTTCTGTTGGGATATACATAATGCATTGGGAGAGATACATTGGATTTCCATGTACAAGATCTCTGGACGGTTTCTACATACTCATGAGTGATACTAGTTCCCTAGGGGAGAAACTAAGGATGAACCTGTTGGCATAATGGATACGCCATTCCGTGGGTGATACCTGGTCCCCTATGTGAGATACTTGGTACGAACTTAGAGTCACCATGCCATGAGTGATACAAGGGATTTCTATATGGGTTTCCTTGGATGGACTAGGTGCCATTGGTTCTATCATAGAAACCTTTAGTGACCCTTGGGATTATATATATATCACATTAGATTGGCTCATGACTTTGCCACTGTATTTGATAGCTTGTTTACCTGATTTCTTAGCATTGATACTTAATTGTATTATGAGCATTCAAGTGTGATTTATTGGAAATGTTACCCCAAGAAAAAGTAAAATCTTGGGGTATTCCTATTTTGGATGCTTTAATTTAAATATCCCTTGAATTCATTATATGACTTGCATAGGTCCTCATTTTAGAAATTTGTCTTAGGCCTAAGTAGGTGGTATCTGTCAAGTGTCCAGTTGGGTACCCAAACCAAGGTATTTATTATTTTATGTATTTATTTTCTACATTTATATTCTTAGAAAAATTTCATTTATTTATTGCATAAATGAATTTTCCTAGTCACCATGGGTGAAGACCTACTGAGATTGTATCACATAGATTTCTTGGTCCACCCTTGGCACCCAAGAAAATTTTATGATCAAATGTATGGATAAAGGAAAACATGTGGCTTCCTATACTTAATTGAGTTATAATTGTAGGATGTAGCACTGGTCAGATGACCAAGCCTTTACTCGAGATTCTTATAGTTGTAGTTTTTTCTTTTTTTCATATTTTTCTAACATGTAGTATATGCTTGTATCTCCAGCTCTCCATACTCACATTTTTTTATAGACATATGACTTACCATTAAAATAATTTTTAATATAGTTTTATTATTCTGCTTTCTCCAATTATCTATTTCTTCTTCTTGCTTTATTTACATTATCTTCTACTATTGTTTATTTCTAATTATGTCACCACTATTTATTATCCATTGTTTACCACAGT
Organism: Viscum album; assembly: GCA_963277665.1. Taxonomy (NCBI): domain Eukaryota; kingdom Viridiplantae; phylum Streptophyta; class Magnoliopsida; order Santalales; family Viscaceae; genus Viscum; species Viscum album. The sequence continues at coordinate 577,466,284 of OY728166.1, forward strand.
GCTTGCTCTCATCTATGAGTGAATTTTCTCCCCACATACACACCCTATGACCTCGCTTATAGTTATCATCCTCTAGAATTTGGGGATGTGCACTTGTGTTCATGCAGACCATCATATCTCGGAACCATTTAGTGGAATCCCGAGTGGGTCACTATAATTTTTAATGTCAGTTTTGTTGGTTTTTTTAATTCAGTAATTTTTAAAAATATTTTAATATTTTTTTTAATCATGAACATTATTTATTAATTTAAGGAATTCATTTTAATTCAGAAACCATTTGATCTAACTCATGAAAGACCATTTGTAAGTTGGATTAATTTTTTTAAACATTTATTTGGATAACTTTATTTCTAAATAAACAGAAGTATGCGACCATAAGAAAATGAGAATTTTGTAAATAGAGAGAAAATATATGCTTAATTATTTACCTATATCTAATTCTAAAAATGATGTAGAAAAGATTCTACCTTTTTATACTTTTAATTTTTCTTGAACATGTATATATAGAATATTTGTGATATTTTTAATCATGTTTCTTACAAAGTAGTTTTAGATTTATTTTAAATATTTATAATAATTAATCATAACTATTTAATTTGGGTTTTCATGTTAAGAATCTCTACCTATTTGGGCTTAACCTTCAACTTGAGAAATATTATACCATTTTATTTTTAGTTAAAAGTATGGGCATTAAAAATTATAAACTTGATACCTCGTTGTATTTAATGATTCCCAACAAGCAATAATTTTTTTGGAACTTTTATCAGGGACTTTAAAATTAGTAGAAAGAGTTTGATTTATTAACATAATGTATTTTCTCATCCATATATATTTTTATATTTTAGAGTCGTTTTTTATTTTTTTTTTCCTTTATGTTCTTGGGTATTTGTAGATATGATGGTTGGTTATAAATTAATCATGATTGAACACATTATATTTTCCATACATGTTTTGAATATTCCACATCAAATTGATCAACTAAAGGAGAGAATAAAATGGTAACAATGTGGTCCATAACCATACTAAAGAGATAAACATGGATAACATTTTTATGTGGTATATAAGGATTCAGAGATAGTAAAAAAGTGTCAAATGAATCAAAATTACCCAAGGAGGATTAAAATTTAAAATAAAAACATGAGGTTAAATATGATAGTAAAACAATGTTTTTGGTTAAACCGGAGGTGATTTCTAAGGTTGATGATGTATATGAGATCAAACTGAAATGGAAAACACCATTACACTATATGAACCTGATAATAATGAAAAAGGAGAAACCTTAATAGAATAAGAGAATAGGGAAAAGTATGGAATGGTTTGAAAAACCTAAAACTATATTGAAGAATTTGAAGTTGAGTATCAAGAATAAGTGGTCAAAGATGAGTTTTACCTGGTTTGTTAAATATTTTAGATATTTTGATACTTGGTTTCATCCTCAATAATTTTTCAAGATACATTCCAAATAAATGAAATAGATCATATCTCTAGATGAGAAGAATTTTAAATATTGTTAGCATATGGATTAGATAAATTACTTAAATTTTCAATTTAGGTAACAAAAAATAGTGACATCATGTATAGATCAGAGGCATAAAATAATCAGCTTAAAAGATGCAACCAATTTTTTTATTTATTTCTTACCAATTAGTTTTAGGAATAAGTTTTGCAAAATATAATGAATCGCCCTTATAATTTTATAATTATTGTATTATATATTTGGCTTTCATTGGTTTATTTTTATTTTTTAGGTCCATTAGAATGATGAATTCACAAGATGGGAAAATGGGAAAGAAACAAACAAAAGAGAACATGTGGATAAGAGAGTCTTGTTTTAAATTATTTATAATTTTTATCTTTCCCTGTATTTTTATTTGTGTTTTATGTTACGGAATTTACTTTCCAAACATAGATGTATTTCTATATTTTTGATCAATGATAAAAAAATTGTAGGGAAATACCATCATTTTTATCACACCTCGACCTAATTAATATTTTTATTTTATATTTTCTGTGGTTTTAAAATTTATTTGTCGTGGTTTGGGTTGGATCCTGAAAAAGATTTTTGAGTATTGTCAAAAAATGCACATTTTAAAGTTGACATCACTGAGCACTCGGGCAGAGTGCGTTTTGGAAACCCCGTGCGGCATGGCCCATGTAACGACATTGTTCGCCTATGTTCAGAAAATTAAAATGGGAAAATAAATGTTAATTGCGTTATTCAAATAAAATTATTATTAATAAAATGAAATTATTGTTATTAGTTATTACGAGTTTTGTTATTGAAATTATTAATGACACTTTTTATATAAAAACTAAAATTTTTAAATTTATTATTATTATCATTATGATTACTAGTATTATTAATTATTATTATTATTAATAAATAAATTTTATTAGTATAATAATTGTGTTATCAAAATTATATTTTTATTAAAATTAAAATTAAAATTATTATTATTAAAATTATTATTATTATTATTAGAATTCTTATATTTATTATTTTATTAAGGTTTCTTTTTATTTTATTTTATTTTATCTTATCTTTTTCTATATTTTTTTTCTCTTTTTTTTCATTCTTTCTCTTTTCCTTTTCCTCTCTTCCACGTGGTTGTCCCCTCTCCTTATCCCTCGTAGCCGCCTCCTCTGCCTGCCCTATTCTCCCACAGGACTTCTCCCTCGGCCATCCTGCCTTCTCCCAGTACAGTGGCCGCCTCCCCTGGTGTCTTCCTAGACCACACACCTAGCCACCCTCAGCTCGCCTTCCCTCCCGCCTCCGCACCCGCACCGTCTATCCGCGCGCCCAGCACCACCTGCACACCACCGCTCCTCCCTGCTCGCACGTCCGTGGCACCAGGCACCCCTCTCCTCTTCTCCATATCCGCGCCTCCTGCCGACCTCCCTTCTTCTCCCTTGCAGATGACCGACCCCCTCCTTCCTCGCGCGACTCCTACAGCGGCACTGCCTGGCCACCACTGCTCTACCTTCACCTAGCACCAGCCTCCAGTGCCCCTGTCTCCCTCCTGCTTTCCCCGACCGCTCCCTCCGCACACCCAAAATTCCTGCTCGCCCCTGCTCAACGCGCCGCCTATAACCTTGTGGCCGCCTGACCTGTGACACCCCCTTATTCCCCCATGATCAGTGTGCATCCAGCGCATAACCCCACTACCCGGTCATGACCCCGACCCCCTCCATTAGGAGCAGTATGTACGTAGGAACTACCACTCACTCCTCCAGCCGGCTTCATCTCGGCATGCCTCGACTTCAACCCCTGACCCTTCTCGACCAGACCACCCTCCTTTTCCCACCTCACAACGAATGTCCATCCGACCTCCTCTACCGGTGCACCAACCCATCGGCAGCAGCCTCCCCTCCATCCGCCACACGCCTGCCGACTCGCCTTGTCGTCGCCTCCGCTTCTTGTCGGCGACCCCCGACTGTGCACCCCTAGTCGACCAACTTTCGCCTCTCACGTTGCCCGCATGTTCTCCTTTCCTCCTGTCACATGCATCTCTGGCTCAATGTGCCTTTTGTTCGACGGTCGCACAACCTCCCAACTGGACCACAGCCAATTCCGACATGCTCACCGCCCCCCCACTGATCGATCGCGTCTCTGCTCCAAAGTGAGATTTGCGCTATTTTTTTGAGTAGCAAAAAATTAATTTTAGTGCGTGTTGTGTTTTTTTATATTGGTGTGAATTTAATTTTAAAATAATTGAGTTTTGTTTGTGTAAAGCAATGATTTACTTTTTGAATATTGTTTCATAAATCTTAAGTTGGTTTAGTAATAATGCAGAGGATGCGAATTATGTTTTCCAAACATGTCGGGTTAGTTATTTTACGTTGTTTGTTTGTTTGGACAATTTTAAGTCCGTTTTTATGTATTTTAGTTATCTTTTCGGTTGCAACACGTTGGAAATATTTTTTTGTGATATTGGGGTCATCAGTTGGTTGCGCGTACTTGTGCACAAGTGTGAGTTGTGTTGCGTCATCGTAACCGACCTGCAATTCGAGGTAGGTCGCCCACTGCACTCATCTTTAAATTTAGAATTTATTAATTGCTTAATATTTTATTAATTTTAATAAATGGTAAATAATATAAGATAATTATTTTTTAAATGATTATTTGGCGTAAAAAGATATGTTTATTTTATACATGACACTTGAATTTTGTTTGATGAACAGACACCCAGTAGTGAAAGAATTCTCGTTTGGACTTTAATCATAATTCACAGAATTTCAAATGTAGTTATGGTTTATTGATAAATGATTTATTTTTAAGCATGAACAAGTGTTTTAGTTCTCTTGAGAAATGAGGATTTTCTTTCAAATTGGTGAAGGCCCATTTGGAACTTTAATAATATAAATTATTTTGGAAAAATCTCTTTGGGGTGACTCAGGGGTGATATTTGGTGTACGTTGACTGCATGAGTTGTGTGTGATGTTTGTGCTACTTGATTGACTTTGTTTACTCCCTTTTCGTTTTATTATATGTGTTGTCATGGGAACCTTTCATAGTTGGTGGATCTTCTGAGAATGATTTCTGCACTAGTTTAAATTACGCACTGGCTAATGGCCCATAGCAGAGAGGTACTCTATTATTAGTGCTATGGGATTGGCCCCCTCAGTTTGGCCACCTAGAGAAACACCGGGAATTTGGGCGTTATGATGTCATTAAGTAGGTCATGCCTTCAGGATGAGTCAGATGTATAGTATGTTCTAGATTGTTCACGAGCTCCTAGGTTCAAATCATGTTTCCTTTAGTGTTTATTTGTTTGTGGTAGAGGATTGAGAGGTCTAGTTTGGTTGCTGACCCCTGTGTGCCACTTGTTCCATTTCCCTTAGTGAGTGTTGAGTTTTATGTGTGGTTTTCCTTTTGCCTAATAACTAAAATTTGGATTTCTAAATTGTTCGCAAAAACGTTTTAAATTCAATGCACCTGTTCCTTTCAAACATTAAACATGATTTTAAATTAAAAAGAGTAATAGACTGTTACTTGTTTCAGAAGTGAATGTGTGTGTGGAAACTAATATTTTATATACTTTAGTCCAATCCTGGAATTAGTAAATTTCTTTATTTAAATGTTGTGGATTGGGAATAGTTTTTTGGGCATGCCTACTAAATTTTAATATTCACACCTATAGTTTTTTCCTATTTTTAGTTTTGTTGTAGGTTTCACTCGATCTTGCTCGCGTGGATGAGAGTTGGTTGTTGATTGGTGAGTGACTCTCATAGTCGTCAGTAGTTTTGGTCGTGGGAAGGTTAGTTTGTTGTTTTTGGTCGTTCAATCTTTTTCGTGTTGTTTATTTGCATTGCGTTCTTCCAATTTTTCCGCTGATTTATTTATTTTTACTGGGAAAAATCATTTCCAATTGTCCTCTATTCATTCCTTGGTGCTTGTTTCCAGCCCTGGAGGATCGGGAATGCCATTAGGGCCATGTCGCGGACTGGCTCGGGTGACTAGCTCAGGGTCAACTTGGGTTGTTTCGTGACAAAATGCTATCATAGGAGGTTGGATTATGAGAAGACCTTGTTTTTTAGAGTGCCCATTGTTATTTGGGGTTGTCATGGTAGAAGGAGTAGAATTTTTGGGACATGAGGCATACAGACGAGAAGGAAATCATAAATCTATACTCATTCTGTACATCACGTTACCATGGGATGTTTGGGGTGTCGATGTATTTTGATTCTTATGCTTTGTCTGGTATTGGGAAATAAAATGAGTCAGTCAAGTGACCTCCATGAGCTCGCATGATCTGGAAAGCCATGTGGAGCCGAAGACTTTACCCTAGAATGCCCCCAGTGACAGTGGTGTGATTGGTATATGGCCGCCAACCATACGATCGAGTCACCCATCATCTCTAGTTTCCCTCTTGTAAATCTTTTGGGTTTTCATTATTTATGAAAATTGTTGTGGAAAGTGTTATTTTTGTTTTTAAAATGGTAATGTCCATGTTTGAACAATTGTAACGCCCCGACCCCAGCTACCCAGAGTCGGTGCATTACTTCGTAACATTGGCATGATCACAAATGATCAAGTCTCGAAAGACCGATTAGTTTAGTAGCCTTGGAAACACTAGATACATTCATAAATGTTACATTAAATCACAAAGTGAAAAACTATAATAACATAGTCTCCATAGTCCACACTTCTATCCTCTTCTGACAATCCCTGCAGGTCATTCATAAAATACTTCTTCACATCCTGGAAAATATTAAAACATTGAAAGGGGTGAGCTCAGATGCTCAGTAAGGATAACAATATTGCGGAAGCTTTCATAAATAAACATAAACATTTAAGGCAATGTATAACTAAAACAAAAGCCTTTTAAACTTGAACTTCAACATAATATGGCAAAAGTAAAATGAGATAATGCCATTTACTTCTTCACATGGATATTCTACTGGTCGAATAATCACATGCAATATCAATAACCACTTTCATAATGATGGAATGCATAATGCTAGACTATCATAACCACGTAGTCAAGGCCTCGTGCCAAGACCACAAATAAGATTTTGTCAAGGCCTCGTGCCAAGACACTAGTTTGTCTCATGAGACCTGCCGATGAATTTTTTTTAGAAGATACTTATGTTTAAAATTGCTCAAATATACTCCAGTGTTTTTATGAAAACATTATGCAAGCTTCTGAAAACAAAATAACTAATTCTGAGACTTCTCGACTAATTACAGGCCATGATGGGTCCACGCCCAATCCCTTCCTGACTACCACACTCGAGAGTCAGGTTTTCTGAAAACATTTTTAAGCTTGCGTTAAATACGTATACATTTGCACTGGATTTTCATATATTAGAGAGAAATATCTCTTTTTTTAAATCATTTAAAAATCACATAATTATAAAAAAAAACCTTTTGAATAAATGTAAAAGTCAAAGGGGTTTATACACCGTATAAAAGAAAGTTGTGTATAAAACAAAATATGCCTCAATGAATGGAGATTGAGAAGAAATCTCTTAAAAAGATGATTTTTAAATATAATATAGATCTATTATGTGTATTCACTATAGGTACACATAAAGAAAGTAAAAATACAAAATAATACATAATAATATCATGACCTAATTGGAAATTAGGAGATTAACCCAAAGAATGGAAGTTGGGTTATGAAATTCCCTTACCTTGTGTCCGACTTGACTCAACCGTTCTTTAACCTCCTGAATAATAAACTAGAGTTAATATCTACCTTATTAAGAACCATTTTAAATTTCATTATCCTTTTTATATCACTTATTACAATGTTATGAACATTATGTAATTATTTAAGTTAATAACGGTCGTTTTGTCGATCTTTGGTAACTTGAGTCAACAATAAACTTCTTATAATTACAAGTTGTTCATGTGGTAGAATATCCATTATATCCAGAATTATATTCATGATTTAGATGTCATATATATCTTATATATCCAGTATATACATTCATTTATAATATTACGTAACATTTAGGGGTAAGAAATGAAATGCACCATTCATGGAGACGGTAAGCCGTACGTACGCATGAACGCTACTTTCATTTCAATTTCATATTTAATGGAACAAAATCATAATGATATAAATGTATAATATAATTCCAGTATAATATAGTGTATAATACCATTTACTCCATCCTTTATTCATCCCACATATGGCATTAACGATTCAAATCACTTTGAGGGGGCGGTAGTCCGCACTTCCTAAAATGAAATTATCGCGTTTTACCCATAATGGAAATCATAAAGTATGCCATAAATGAGAAATACAGAAGCATAAGTAAAACATAAACATATTATATATCATATATAAAAATATTGACATCTTAATGTCCACCTTTGAAGGTGTTTTATGAGTGTTGAACAATCATCGTTTCGTGAGGCAGAAATTCGCCATCCACAGAAACCGTATGTTCTTTAACCATTAGATGTAGGTGTGTGTAAGTGTAGCTCGAATCCTTCTTATAAAAACATCCTAGTATATTGAGGATACTGGTGTTGTTACAAAAGAAATTAATGAAAATAGTTTAGGGGGTTGGAGAAGAAAAATAAAACAAAACAACATTAGAGAAGACATTACCTCAAAATCGGGTAACTCTTTTTGATTTGAGCCAAAGGCTTCCTTGAGAAGAGTTCTGCCCAAAGTGAGGCTTCTAGGAGTAAGAGAGGGAAGTTGGGAGAGTATTTGGGCAGAGGTTGGCCGAGCCAAATGGCTTGAAAGTGTAAATGAGGTGGGAGAGGTGGGGGCCTTTTATAAGTGGAGAGGAGGGGCACATTTGGAAAGATTGAAATGTTACATTATTTCACAATGCTTTTCGGATTCTAAAGGTCCCAAACTTATATAATTCTAGGCTAAGGTGATAAGGTTTCGAAATCTCCTCATCCAATAGGCTTTGGTCAAGTGTAAGCCTTGGATTTTGTATTATCTTCTCATTTTATTTAAATCGTTAAATAATGAGGTCATCGCTGCATCATAATGATGTCATAAATAATTTAATTTATTTAATGTCTAAAAATTATAAAAAAAATACTATGATGTAGGAAATATTTTTATCTTTCTAATGAATATTTATAGTCAAAATTTAGACTTGTGTAACCCCACTTAAAAACTGTTTTAGTAAAATAACTCATGTTTGTGTCAATTTAATTTTAACATTAAATAAATATATATTAATGTCATTTTCCAACTAAAGTGGCTCCATGGGGTCCCCAAGTTGACCCATGGGTTGTCTTGGTCGGCCATGACTCATCCAATAGGAGTAGGACAAGTGTCATGCTCATCTCATATTATTAAAACATTATTTGTACCTTAAACTACACTAATTACCTCTAATCGCGATTAAGAACTTAAAAGTTACTATTCACCAAAAAATTATTTTGATCTCATTGAACCACATTTTACTTCTTAATGACAACCATGTATGTCGGATTTTTGAAAATCAAATCACAGAAGTGGTAATATTTCATTTAAACGAAAAATCAGTTATTTAACTACCACTTAGTGGTTTCACTATTCATCAAAAATTGAAGTTTTTCAGAACAAGGCCAAAATTTCACCCTAAGCTATAATTGATATTCCGAATTCAAAAATGATATCTATTTTAAAAAATTCCAAACATATAAGTTTCATTAATTAATTTTATAATTAATTCCCGCTGTTACGACAAATAGCGTGTTTTTAAGAAACAATTTATATCAAAAGATTGGCAATTGTTTATGTCCAATTTCAATGTTAAATTAATTCTAATGACCACCATTGGATAAAATGGTAAAAATATATTCTAATTATACTTTAAAACCACTAAATAGTATAATTTATCACTATAGATTATTTTTATTAAAAAAGTTGTTTTTAAGTATTTTTCACTATTCAAAAAAAATTTGAAGTTCTTAGAAAAATACCAAAAATTCAACATAGGCTAATTTCGATATTACGAATACAAAAATGAAGTCCATTTTGAAATATAAAATTTCTATAATTTTTAAAAGTAGTTATTACTATTCATAACGGCTACTTTGATTAGTCGCGGTGTTTTAGAACTCGAACTTGCGTACAATGCAAGCTATTGCATTATTGAAAGAGAGCCGTATCGTGGAAGCTCGGGGTGTTACATTCTCCCCTCCTTCAATAAATTGCGTCCTCACAATTTGAAATTTTTCTTTGAAAATAAAAGGTTGAAAAGAGAAAATACCTTTGAGGAAAACCCACATCGGAAATAAGGTTAATAAATATATAACATTAAAAGAAAGCAAGATAAGTACAAAGGTCACCCGATATAGCCCATTATAGGATTCTATGAAAATATGGATATGGAGGAGAAACAAACCATCAAGGTCTGATGGGGAGTTATAGAAAACAGGATTAGGAGAAAGTTTAACCATAAGAAAATCACAAACTTGTGATTGGTTAAACGGTCATTGAATCCCCAGTTGGAAAAGTTAACCGACAACATTTTTGTTTTAAGTTACCTTTTATAATGTTGAGGAATTTATTTAGGAGATTTACTAAGAACGTAAGGGAATATACATACTTGTTATGTATACTTTCATTCGTTAATAAATTTTTACCACAAACCCAACTTTTACTCCAAATGGTAACAGAACTCAAAAATATTCTATTTATCCCAATTGTATAAGGTTCCAAATGTTAACACATACCATTTAGATTAGTAAAACTATTTTGTAATAACCAGGGACTTCCTGTAGGCTAGTGGTAGGAAATAAAGGCTTGTCGCACTATGGTTGTGGGTTTGATTTCTGCAGCTTTGTCAGACGTGACGGGTTATTCCCCACCCTGCAGGTTGTCCTTTTCCTAAAACTATAGTATTATAATATTCCAAAAATAATCTTCAGAAATTCTTTAACCTTAAATAATACTATCCATGGTTCAACTTAATCCATTCCAACCTTAATAGTTATCCAAAATACCTCCGTCCAGACTTTCTCTAAAAGGTCTCTAAATTCCAAAATCAATTGTAACATCAGATTCCCCAAACAAAGAAAAGTTTCTCTTATTGTCACATACTAAAAATATGATTACCTTAATCATATTAAAACCTTACTGAAATCAAAAAGTACTGCAGTACAATCCATATATATATATCACATTATTCTTATAACCAGAATATAATCCTTGAGTCCAAAAGCACCAATACATTAATTATTCTGCTTCAACTGTAGTCACAGCATAAGATTGGACTTGATCCCTTGGCCTTTTCTGAGGTAAGTTTCCTTGACGCTTAGGACATTCATTTGCATAATGCCCCATTTCCCTACAATTGTAGCATTCAACTTTGACAACCTCTTTCTTTCCCTTGCAATCACGAGCCTGGTGACCCTTTTCTCCACATTTATAACAAACTCCCATTCCTTTTAGACAAGTACCAGGGTGATTCTTCCCACAATTATCACATAATGGAAAATCCTTCTTTCCCTTTTTCCCTTTATCTGTCTCTTGTTCCACCTTTCTCTTCTTCTCTTGCTTTACTTTGTTGTCATAAGACTTAGAGAATTCCTTTTCTGTCTTGATAGCACACGAGACAATATCTTCATATGATGAGAAGGATTGTGATACTAAAGCTCGACGGAGAAATGGTTTTAACCCATCAAAGAAACGATCAATCTTACTCCTTGGGTTACGTATATAATCGGAAGCATGCCTCGCTAACCTTGTAAAGTTAGCCTCATACTTTGCGACATTCTCATCCTCCTTCTGCCTCAGACTCAGAAATTGCCTTTCCATATCTGCTCGATGGTCACGAGGAAAATATTTTTCTAAAAACAGATCTTTGAACTCCCTCCATTCCATATTCGATATGTCATCATCTTCCTTTGTGCTTTGAATCAGCGACCACCACTGATCGACATCTCCAGTGAGGCGGTAAACTGCCATGACAACCTTCTCCCTTTCACTACTCCCCAAGGCATGGAATATTTTCTCTAAGGAATTTATCCATTGCTCAGCTACTATAGGATTTGTACTCCCATTGAAGGTTGGTGGTTGTTGCCTCATGAAGCGGTCTAACATTGATCCTCCACGTTGCGGATCAGGGTGCTCCATACGAGTAAGGTTATTATTCATAACCTGAGTGAGTTGTCCCAGTATGGTAATAAGTTGATCAGCACCAGTTGTATCTCCGGATCCACAATAATTATCTTGAGCAGGAGGGCAATCCCTACACGGAGTTCGTGCATTGATACGGTTTCCATTCCTTCCACTAGGCGCTATTTCTAAATAATGGCATAAACTAGATTAGTTTATGAATCAAAATACATAATTCCATGGATATAATCCATAATCATAAAAAGAAATGTTTTCTTTGAGGAAGTATATACTCATAACCCTTCATAGTGGTTTGTAAATAAAATTAGAATTATCCTAAGCATATCCCCCGGGAGTGTCGTAACCAAGAGTGCAGCAAGGCCCGTTGTCGTGCACCAGTTCCCGTTCGAGTCTAGCTCAAAGCGGTGTTTTCGGGTTTTACCCCTAGGTACATCTGTGCCAGAGCCGCCTCTACTTGCTCGTATCCAGACAGAGATGTATTGCTCGGAAAACTCATAACATCTCTATAATCCCAACATTCTAGGAAGTTCTTCTATACTAATCCTCAAAGTCTATCTTCGGGCTATGTGCTCTAATCAGAGTTTATCTAAATCTAGCTTCCAAGTTTAGTACTAAACTGTCTCTGATACCAACTGTAACGCCCCGACCCCAGCTACCCAGAGTCGGTGCATTACTTCGTAACATTGGCATGATCACAAATGATCAAGTCTCGAAAGACCGATTAGTTTAGTAGCCTTGGAAACACTAGATACATTCATAAATGTTACATTAAATCACAAAGTGAAAAACTATAATAACATAGTCTCCATAGTCCACACTTCTATCCTCTTCTGACAATCCCTGCAGGTCATTCATAAAATACTTCTTCACATCCTGGAAAATATTAAAACATTGAAAGGGGTGAGCTCAGATGATCAGTAAGGATAACAATATTGCGGAAGCTTTCATAAATAAACATAAACATTTAAGGCAATTTATAACTAAAACAAAAGCCTTTTAAACTTGAACTTCAACATAATATGGCAAAAGTAAAATGAGATAATGCCATTTACTTCTTCACATGGATATTCTACTGGTCGAATAATCACATGCAATATCAATAACCACTTTCATAATGATGGAATGCATAATGCCAGACTATCATAACCACGTAGTCAAGGCCTCGTGCCAAGACCACAAATAAGATTTTGTCAAGGCCTCGTGCCAAGACACTAGTTTGTCTCATGAGACCTGCCGATGAAATTTTTTTAGAAGATACTTATGTTTAAAATTGCTCAAATATACTCCAGTTTTTTTATGAAAACATTATGCAAGCTTCTGAAAACAAAATAACTAATTCTGAGACTTCTTGACTAATTACAGGCCATGATGGGTCCACGCCCAATCCCTTCCTGACTACCACACTCGAGAGTCAGGTTTTCTGAAAACATTTTTAAGCTTGCGTTAAATACGTATAAATTTGCACTGGATTTTCATATATTAGAGAGAAATATCTCTTTTTTTAAATCATTTAAAAATCACATAATTATAAAAGAAAACCTTTTGAATAAACGTAAAAGTCAAAGGGGTTTATACACCGTATAAAAGAAAGTTGTGTACAAAACAAAATATGCCTCAATGAATGGAGATTGAGAAGAAATCTCTTAAAAAGATGATTTTTAAATATAATATAGATCTATTATGTGTATTCACTATAGGTACACATAAAGAAAGTAAAAATACAAAATAATACATAATAATATCATGACCTAATTGGAAATTAGGAGATTAACCCAAAGAATGGAAGTTGGGTTATGAAATTCCCTTACCTTGTGTCCGACTTGACTCAACCGTTCTTTAACCTCCTGAATAATAAAATAGAGTTAATATCTACCTTATTAAGAACCATTTTAAATTTCATTATCCTTTTTATATCACTTATTACAATGTTATGAACATTATGTAATTATTTAAGTTAATAACGGTCGTTTTGTCGATCTTTGGTAACTTGAGTCAACAATAAACTTCTTATAATTACAAGTTGTTCATGTGGTAGAATATCCATTATATCCAGAATTATATTCATGATTTAGATGTCATATATATCTTATATATCCAGTATATATATTCATTTATAATATTACGTAACATTTAGGGGTAAGAAATGAAATGCACCATTCATGGAGACGGTAAGCCGTACGTACGCATGAACGCTACTTTCATTTCAATTTCATATTTAATGGAACAAAATAATAATGATATAAATGTATAATATAATTCCAGTATAATATAGTGTATAATACCATTTACTCCTTCCTTTATACATCCCACATATGGCATTAACGATTCAAATCACTTTGAGGGGGCGGTAGTCCGCACTTCCTAAAATGAAATTATCGCGTTTTACCCATAATGGAAATCATAAAGTATGCCATAAATGAGAAATACAGAAGCATAAGTAAAACATAAACATATTATATATCATATATAAAAATATTGACATCTTAATGGCCACCTTTGAAGGTGTTTTATGAGTGTTGAACAATCATCGTTTCGTGAGGCAGAAATTCGCCATCCACAGAAACCGTATGTTCTTTAACCATTAGATGTAGGTGTGTGTAAGTGTAGCTCGAATCCTTATTATAACAACATCATAGTATATTGAGGATACTGGTGTTGTTACAAAAGAAATGAATGAAAATTGTTTAGGGGGTTGTAGAAGAAAAATAAAACAAAACAACATTAGAGAAGACATTACCTCAAAATCGGGTAACTCTTTTTGATTTGAGCCAAAGGCTTCCTTGAGAAGAGTTCTGCCCAAAGTGAGGCTTCTAGGAGTAAGAGATGGAAGTTGGGAGAGTATTTGGGCAGAGGTTGGCCGAGCCAAATGGCTTGAAAGTGTAAATGAGGTGGGAGAGGTGGGGGCCTTTTATAAGTGGAGAGGAGGGGCACTTTTGGAAAGATTGAAATGTTACATTATTTAACAATGCTTTTCGGATTCTAAAGGTCCCACACTTATATAATTCTAAGCTAAGGTGATAAGGTTTCGAAATATCCTCATCCAATAGGCTTTGGACAAGTGTAAGCCTTGGATTTTGTATTATCTTCTCATTTTATTTAAATCGTTAAATAATGAGGTCATCGCTGCATCATAATGATGTCATAAATAATTTAATTTATTTATTGTCTAAAAATTATAAAAAAAATACTATGATGTATGAAATATTTTTAGCTTTCTAATGAATATTTATAGTCAAAATTTGGACTTTTGTAACCCCACTTAAAAACTGTTTTAGTAAAATAACTCATGTTTGTGTCAATTTAATTTTAACATTAAATAAATATATATTAATGTCATTTTCCAACTAAAGTGGCTCCATGGGGTCCCCAAGTTTACCCATGGGTTGTCTTGGTCGACCATGACTCATCCAATAGGAGTAGGACAAGTGTCATGCTCATCTCATATTATTAAAACATTATTTGTACCTTAAACTACACTAATTACCTCTAATCGCGATTAAGAACTTAAAAATTACTATTCACCAAAAAATTATTTTGATCTCATTGAACCACATTTTACTTATTAATGACAACCATGTATGTCGGATTTTTGAAAATCAAATCACAGAAGTGGTAATATTTCATTTAAACGAAAAATCAGTTATTTAACTACCACTTAGTGGTTTCACTATTCATCAAAAATTGAAGTTTTTCAGAACAAGGCCAAAATTTCACCCTAAGCTATAATTGATATTCCGAATTCAAAAATGATGTCTATTTTACAAAATTCCAAACATATAAGTTGCATTAATCAATTTTATAATTAATTCCCGCTGTTACGACAAATAGCGTGTTTTTAAGAAACAATTTATATCAAAAGATTGGCAATTGTTTATGTCCAATTTCAATGTTAAATTAATTCTAATGACCACCATTGGATAAAATGGTAAAAATATATTCTAATTATACTTTAAAACCACTAAATAGTATAATTTATCACTATATATTATTTTGATTAAAAAAGTTGTTTTTAAGTATTTTTCACTATTCATAAAAAATTAGAAGTTCTTAGAAAAATACCAAAAATTCAACATAGGCTAATTTCGATATTATGAATACAAAAATGAAGTCCATTTTGAAATATAAAATTTCTATAATTTTTAAAAGTAGTTATTACTATTCATAACGGCTACTTTGATTAGTCGCGGTGTTTTAGAACTCGAACTTGCGTACAATGCAAGCTATTGCATTATTGAAAGAGAGTCGTATCGTGGAAGCTCGGGGTGTTACAACAATCTTCTTATTTTCTTGTTCCTTAGTGTTTGCCCCTTCGAAGGTTCAATGGATTCCCAAGGTGCAGCTTCGGGTGGGGCATCCTTAGTAAATCCTTCAGTTGATCAGTCCATGGATTACGTACATGAGTTTCGGATGTGGAACCCTCCCCTCCTTTACGGGAAAGTAGATCCTATTGAGGTAGAGGAGTGGCAGTGGACAACTGAGAGGAACTTCTGTTCTCTCACGCTACCTGATTCCTTGAAGTTGAAGTTGGATACCTTCATGCTTGAAGGTCCAACCTGGAAGTGGTGGAAGTCCATGTCTAGAAGCAAGCCTCGAGAAGATCTCACTTTGGAGTTCTTCAAGTTGTCCTTCATCCAGTAATATTTCTCTGAGTTGACGAAGTTGAGGAAGAGGATGGGGTTGTGCAGTCTCTAGCAAGGTGTTTGATTAGTGTTGGAATTCTTTCATCATTTTATAGACATGGATTCGTATGAACTGGGGTATGTGGGAAATGATCCCGTGAAAGCTCAGTATTTTGAGCTCGAATTACGTCCTGAGCTGCAGTAGAAGGTGGAAGAGTTCAACGTAATCACCTTTCCCTGACGCGGTGAGACAGGCTTTCCTCGCCGAAGCTGAGTTACCATGTGGACTTGAGGTGGTGAATCCTCCCCTGGATTTGGAAGCAGTGCAGAAGATAGCGATAATAAGAATGGGAACTGGCCTGATGCTGGTGGTACTAGAAGAGGAATCAAGAGGCCTTCAGACCTTCAGTCATATTCCTTACAGTGCAATGCCTTGATCTGTCACTAGTGAAGTAATAGGGGGCACAAGAGGTTGATGTGCCCAAATACTCCAAAACCATGCCACACCTATGGGAGCTTGGGTCATGTGCAACGATTCTGTCGAGGGGTTTCCATGAAATGCGCTGAAGAAAGACCTGGATCGTCGAGGGTCACCTCAGCCCATCAGCAGGAGTAGGGTGATGTTTGTGGATCAGTTTGAGGTTTTCTCTTTGTAGTATTCCTTGGATGTAGTGGTCATCTCTTGTAGCATTATGTGGTGTTTCTTTTCCTTCAGTTTTAAGAATGGTTCTTATCAAACCTCTTTGAAACCATTATTCTAATGGATGTGTGTTTGGTAAAATTCTAGTTCCTGTTTCATGTTTGGGAATTTCCGAAGCCTGACTACGAGACAAGAGATGCTTCAATCATCAGTACTCCAGCCATAAGTCCTAGAGTGAATCTGGAGCATAGTCAGGTGAACCCCAGCGGTGTAAAAGACATTGGTATAATATCTGTTCTTAGTGTAGCATGGTTTGTTTTCTTCCAAGGATGTGACGTCGTTAAGGTAGTAGTGAAGATACTTTTGATGCTCATTTGGTTATACCCTTCCCTCCCCTACCGTTATGATGAGGTTTTTGGACCGTGTGGGATTCTTTCAAACTTGGTTAATCTCCTCAGTCCTTATGGTGGGGAGACCCATCGTGGGTCTCGTTGATTTCAGTTTGGTTTTTTTCCGATGGTGGGGAGTCTGTTCGGTTATCCCCATTTCAGTATCATAATTTTGTTTTGGTGGTGGTTAAAGTGTTCGTGTTTTGAGGATAAGTTTCATGTCATGGGAGTTCAGTGTTTTTTTGGATCGACCAACAAGATGTGCTTAAACATTTGGGGGTGATTGACACTTAATGAGTTTCTTTTTTGGGTCTCGGTCTTGTTGTGGCTTCCCAGGGATGAGAAGCATTATGGTGGGGAGAATTTTCACACCCTGACCTAATTAATATTTTTATTTTATTATATTCTTTGGTTTTAATTTTTTTGCAAGGTTCAGGTTGGATCCCGAACAATATTTTTTATTTGGTCAAAAAACGCGCGTTTTATAATTGACATCGCCGATCGCTCGGGCAGAGCACATTTTGGAAACCCCACACGGCTTCACCCATGCAACGACACTGTCCTTTGGTCTTCTGAAAATTAAAATGGAAAAATAAATGTTAATTTTGTTATTCAAATAAAATTATTGTTAATAAAATGAAATTATAGTTATTAGTTTTTACCGATTTTGTTATTAAAATTACTAATGAAACTTTTTATATAAAAACTAAAATTTTTAAATTCATTGTTATTTTAACACCCCAAGCTTCTACGGTATGCTTCTCTTTGAATAATGTGACAGCGTGTGTTGTACGCAACATCGAGTTCTAACACACCACAACCGATCAAACTAGCCGTTATGAATAGTAATACCTAATTTTTGAAATTATATATATTTTATATTTCAAAATGGACTTCATTTTTAGATCGGAGTATCGAATTTAGCCTAAGGTGAAATTTTGGTACTTTTCAGATAACTTTAATATTTTGATGAATAGTGAAAATTACTAAATTTTAATTAAAACATCTTTTTTAATCAAAATAATTAATAGTGATAAATTATGAATTTGAGTGGTTTTAAATTATATTTAGAATATATTCTTACCATTTAATACAATGTTGGTCATTGGACATAATTTCACAATTAAACCGAACATAAACAAGTATCAATCTTTTGATAGTTATTATATCTTAAAAACACGCTTTTTGTTTTTACAGTGGGAATTAATTTTAAATTAATTTCTGCCACTTCTATGTTTTGAATTTGGAAAAATAGATTCCATATTTGGAATCAGGATGTTCATATTGTGTGAATAGGTAACTTTTATTTTTAGACATTTTGAATAATTAATGCGGTAAATATTTTATTTACCATGGTTAAGGGTAAATCCGGTAAATAAGGGTTAAACAATAATATTATAATAATACTAAATTACCCTAAAACGTGTCCTAACCTTATTGGTGGATACATGTCCGACCATGGGCATATTCGGGTCGATTTTGGGACCCCTTTGAGCCACTTGTAGGTGATAGGGACACTTTATTTTAATTAAGTTAAAATAAGTACAAAAATGACATAAGCATATATCTTTTAGAAAAGCAATTTTTACATAGGGTTATATATGTTGGATGTTAGACTATAAATATTAATTAGAAAGCTAAAAACATTTCCTGCATAATTATATTTTATTTATAATTTTTAGATATTAAATAATTTAATTTATTTATGACACAATGATGATGGAATAATTACCATAATAATGAAAAATTAAAATAATTGATATTGTAAATACCTAAATAAATATAATTTGAGACTTTTAATGAATTAAACTAATTTTCTAGGATAATATGACATATTATTATTGATTTAATTGACTTTTTTCGAACTAATCATTCTGTTATGATTTTCACAAAAATAAATTTTCCAAATAGTGTCAAAATTGACATAAAAGAGTTTTTAAAACAAATATTATATTATTAATTGATATTAAATTCCTAAAAATCTAAGGTTTGGCCAAGAGACTTATATCATGATAGGTGTATCATTAATGGACCACTTGGGGGTCTCTTGGAGGTATATAGTAAGTTTATTAACCATATAATATAAAAATACAAAGAGACATTGTAAAAGTGAAACTAATTAACTAAGAGTTAATACTTAAAGATAAGGTTAATATAATGACCCAAACCTGTTTAAATTCTATTGGTTGAGTCTTTTTCGACCTATCCCCACCTTAAAATTTAAATAATATACTTTGGAGCCATTAGAAACCGAATATGAATTTATTATAAAATAATATTTCTATCTTTTCCAAAGGTGCCCCTCACCCCTCTTATAAAAGGGAACTCTCCCTTCTCTTTAACTCACACCTTAAAAGCCTTTTGGTTCATCCAACCTCAGCCAAAATACTCTCTCAACTTCTCTAACTTCATCCTAGAAGCCTTACTTTAGTCATAAATCCAACCTAAGAGCCCTTTTGATCAAATCAAAAGGA
This sequence comes from Viscum album, assembly GCA_963277665.1. NCBI lineage: Eukaryota > Viridiplantae > Streptophyta > Magnoliopsida > Santalales > Viscaceae > Viscum > Viscum album. Next base: position 577,485,955 of record OY728166.1, read on the forward strand.
AGAACCTGAAGAAGAGGTAATGATTTCACCACCCTTTTTCAAATTCATTTCTTCTTCCACTTATTTCTTCTTTGTTATTAACATTCTAAAAAAATAACCCCAGTATCATATATATATTGTGATGTTATTATAAATATGGTACAACCATATTCATTATTCTATCCAGCCTTTGAATAACATGTCACCATACGTGCGTACGTACGACTTACCGTCTCCACGTCGTGGTGTAATTGTTATTCAATAAATTATTATTTGGATGAGTATAATAATGATGTGCACCTCATTTAAATAATAAATATAACATGATAATGATTCTGTATATATGATATAACATCCAATTATATATTATTTTAATATCAAAAGAATGATATTGTCGCTCGTGCGTACGTACGGACTACCGTCTCCACGAACGCGATGAGATTCATTCTCCATCGTATCCATTCAAGTATAATTCTCATTTTATGATTAATAATAGTATCTAAGGACTTTATATCATTCTTGATATGATTATGATACAACCTATCCATGACAAACATAGCTTAAGTAACAAAACATATAAAATAAAACGAGTAAGTTAACACCCGAAACAATGATAATACTAAGATATTATTAACAAATCAATGTTAAAAGATCATATATGATATCATATTAATATATATTATTCTTTTATAATTTAATAACAATTATTTCACCATTATACATGAGGTTAACCTACCCCCAACCAAGTAAAAGTACAAGGTAAGGGGTTTTCATCTCACTCCTTATTCCCGTGAGATTCATGCCATATTACAACTATTACCTTCTGTGTGGTGTATATACTGAACATAATTGTATTCATTGTGTAATAAACTTTAATTTATGTGTATTTACATATTCATTTTATGATACCTCTTTCATGGGTTGTATGTTTTGTAAGTTACCAAATTGGTAAGGGATTATTTCGCAATCTCTTCATTATCCGAGGTTGTTTATACGTAATAATCTACTGGAATTTCTTTATCATCCACATCCATGTTTCATAAAAATGTATTTCAAAACATTTTTAATATTTACAATAATATGGGTTAAAGTCATTTTTACCCTTGTTTGACTTTTTATAAGAGTTTTATAAAGTAATCTTTCCGTCGTTTTCCAAACAAGGTGCTTTTTAACCTTTTCAGCAGAATTAAGGTAAGAATGTGTTTTTAACTTATACAGCGGGTGCGGCTATTTTCCGCCATTATAAAATTGTCGAAGCTTCACTTACAAGCTTATAAGAATATTTTAAAATAAAATGTTTTATTTTATGAATATATGACTCTTAAATGATTTCAAAATAGAAAGAGATATTTCTCTAAAAAGAGTTTTGATTTCATCTATGTCAACATCCTTTGATAGATTTTAAGCTTATTTGAAGTTGATTTATTATGATACAAAACTTCTGTATTGTATTGAAAGTTTTGTGATATGTTTGACTGTGGATGTGTTATTTTTATACCATTCGTAGTTTATGGATGAAGTATTTACATTTCATATGCTAGTTTTAATAAGAATGTTTATGTTATGTTTAAACCTATTCATATGGGAATGCATTGGACATAATATGTGACGGGTGGAGCCCGCTATAGCTCCTCGATGCATCAGTAGGTCTCATGAGACAAACTAGTGTCTTGGCACAAGGCCTTGGCAAAATATTATTTGTAGTCTTGGCACGCGGCCTTGGCTATGTGGTTATGATAGTCTGGCATTATGAATTCCATCATTATGAAAGTGGTTATTGATATTGCATGTGATTATTCGATTAGTAGAATATCCATGTGAATAAGTAAATGGAATTATTTCATTTTATTTTTGCAATACTATGTTGAAGTTCAAGTTTAAAAGGCTTTTGTTTTAGTTATACATTGCCTTAAATGTTTATTCTTATTTATGAAAGTTTCCGCTATATTGTTATCCTTACTGGGCATTTGAGCTCACCCCTTTTCTATGTATTATTTTTCCCAGGATATGAAGAAGTAAATTATGAATGACCTGCAGGGATATTATGAGGGGATAATAGTGTGGACTATGGAGACAATATGTTGTTGTAGTAGTTTTTCACTTTATGATGTAATGTAAAACATTATGAATATATCTAGTGTTTCCCAGGCTACTAAATCAATTGGTCTTTCGAGATTTGATCTTTCTTGTGATCATGCCAATATTATGTAATAATGCACCGACTCCAGGTAACTGGAGTCGGGGCATTACAGTTATGATTATTATGATTACTAGTATTGTTAATTATTATTATTATTAGAGAAACTTTATTATTAAAATAATAGTTTTATCAATATTATATTTTTATTAAAATTATTAAAATTATTATTATTATTATTAGTGTTATTTATATCTTTATTATTTTATTTAGGTTTCTTTATATTATATTATATTTTATCTTATCTTATTCTCTCTCTTTTTTCTATTCTTTATTTATTTATTCATTTCTCTTTTCTTTTTCCTCTCTTCCACATGGTTGTCCCCTCTCCTTCTCCCTTGCAACCGCCTCCTCTACCTGCCCTTTTCTCCTGCAGCACTTCTCCCTCAGCCTTCCTGCCTTCTCCCAGTAAAGCGACTGCCGCCCCTGGTGTCCCCCTGGCCCGCACACCCAGCCACCCTCGGCTCACCTTACCACTAGCCTCCACACCCGCCCCGACTATCCGTGCGCCCAACAACACCCGCACACTGCCGCTCCTCCCAGCCTGCACGACCGAGGCACCAGGCGCCCCTATACTCTTCTCCCAATTTGCGCCTCCTACCGACCTCCCTTCATCTCAATCGCAGACTTCCGGACCCACTCCTTCCTCGCGCCACTACTGCTGCGGCGCCGCCTAGCCACCCCTGCTCTGCCTCTGCCCAACACTGGCCTCCAGTGCCCCTGTCTCCCTCCTCCTTGCCCTGACCCCACCCTCTGCACTCCCAACCTTCACACTCTCTCCTGATCAACATGCCTCCACCCACCTTGTGGATACTAGACCTGTGACACCCCCTATTCTCCCATGCTCAGTGCGCAGCCAGCGCATAACCCCGATGCCCAGTCGTGACCTCAACCCCCTTCGTCGTGAGAAAGACTTATGCATGAGTCACCTCTCTCTCCCTCCAGCCGGCTTCATCCCGGCGTGCCTCAGCTTCAAACCACGACCCTTCTCGACCATACCGCCCTCCTTTTCCCCCCTCAGAGCCACTGTTTGGCTGGCCTCCTCTGCCGGCCCACCAACCCATCAGCGTCAGTCTCCCTTCCAGTTGCCGCACGCCTGCTAACTCACCTCATCGTTGCCTCCACTTCTTGCTGGTGTCCAATGACTATGTACCCCTAGTCGACCGCCTTTCGCCTCTTACATTGGTCGCACACCATCCTTTTCGACCGTCGAACGTATCTCTGGCTCGATACGCCTCTTGCCCGCCTTTCACGTGACCTTCCAATTGGACCACACCCACTTCTTGCTTGCTCGACGCCCCTTTCCAACGGCCGCGTCACCCCGCTGGTCCAGCATGTCTCCATGCCAAAGTGAGGTTTGCTCTATTTTTGATTGATTAGTAAATAATTAATTTTCACGTGTGTTGTGTGTAAAGCAATGAGTTACTTTTTGAATATTGTTTCATAAATCATAAGGTGGTTTAGTAATAATGGAGATGATGCGAATAATGTTTTCAAAACATGTTGAGCTAGTTATTTTGTGTTGTTTGTTCATTTGGAGCGTTTTACGTATGTGTTTTTGTATTTTAGTTATCTTTTCGATTTTAGCGTGTTGGCAATATTTTTACGAGATATTGTGGTCGTTAACAGGTTGTGAGTACTTGTGCGTGAGGGTGAAACGTTCCGCATCGTCGTAACCGGCCTGTAAGTCGAGGTAGGTCCCCCACCGCACCCACCTTTAAATTGAGAATTTATTAATTTCTCAATATTTTATTAATTTTAATAAATGGAAAATAATATAAGATAATTAAATTTGTAATGATTATTTGGTGTAAAAAGAGATGTTTATTTTATACATGACACTTGCAATATTTTTTTAATTAACTGACACCCAGTAGTGAAAGAATAACCATTTGGATTTTAAACATAATTCTCGGAATTTCAAATGTAGTTCTGGTTTATTGATAAATGATTTATTTTGAAGCGTGAAGAAGTGTTTTGGTTCTATTGATAAATGATGATTTTCTTTAAAATTGGTGAAGGCCAGTTTGGCACATTAATAAAATAAATTATTTTGGAAAACTCTCTTTGGGGTGAATCAGGGGTGATCTTTGGTGTATGTTGACTGCATGAGTAGTTTGTTATGTTTTTGCAACTTGAATGACTTTGTTGACTCACCCCTTTCCTTTTTATTATACGTTTTGACAAGGGAACCTAGGATAGTAAGAGGATCTTCTAAGAACGATTGTTTCACTTTTTTATATTATGCACTGGCTAGTACCCAGAGCAGAGAGGTAATCTGTTATTAGTGCTATGGGATGGGGCCCCTCGGTTAGGCCATGTAGAGAAAAATCGGGTGTTTGGTCGTTATGTTATCTTTGAGTAGGGCATGCCTTCAGGATGAGTCAGATGTATAGTATGTTTTGGATTGTTCACGAGCTCCTAGGTTCGACCCATGTTTCCTTTAGTGTTTCTTTTTATGTGGCAGAATATTGGGAGGTCTAGTTCGGTTGCTGACCCCTGTGTTCCACTTGTTCCATTGCCCTTAGTGTGTGTTGAGTGTTATGTGTGGTTTTTATTTGGGCTAATAACTAAAATTTGGATTTCTAAATTGTTCGAAAAAACGTTTTAAGTGAAATGCACCTATTCCTTTCAAACATTAAACATGATTTTAAATTAAAAAGGGTAATGGAATGTTACTTGTTTTAGAAATGAAAGTGTGTGTAGAAACTAATATTTTATATACTTTAGTTCAAACATGGAATTAGTAATTTTTTTATTTAAAGGTAGTGCATTGGGAATAGTTTTTTGGGCACGCTTACTGAGTTTTAATACTCACACCTATAGTGTTTTCTTGTTTTTAGTTTTGTTGCAGGTTTTCCTTGAGCTTTCTCACCTTTGGTGAGAGTTTGTTGTGTATTGGTGAGTGATTCTCGGAGTCGCGAGGAGTGTTGGTCGTGGTCATGTTAGTTTGTTCTTGTTGGTTGTTCTTTCTTTTTCATGTTGTTTATTTTATTTGCATTCTTCCGCTTTTTCCACTGCTTTATTTATTTTTACTGGGAAAAATCATTCCCAATTGTCCACTATTGATGCCCTAGCGCATGTTTCCAGCCTGGGAGGATCGAGAACGCCTCTCAATACATGTCACAGACCGGCTCGGGTGACCAGTTCAGGGTCTATTCGTGTTGGTTCGTGATAATTTTATATTTTAAATTTCATTTGTACAGTATTTAATGGGTATGATAGGGGGAATGAGTAAAGATAAAATGAGAATACTGGTTTACTGAATCATATTTTTTATAATATTGGTTAAATTTTGTGGATGAAGTTCCTATAAATTTTTATGGTTTGATTTTTTGGAGGTCTTATGGATTGATTTTTTGTTATTATTCAAACCATAAGTTATTCTCAAATATTTCGTTTCCCATTCCCAAGAGGTAACTAAACCATTTTTTTATATTCTTCACAATATCCTATTTATTGTGAGATACATGGGGCATGTAGACTACTATAACTTATATTTCTATTAATTTGAAGCTATAAAATAATAAATTCACATTAATATGATTACAAAATTTTTTATTTTATAACTTTATACATTTGATACATACATTTTCATTTGATATTCTTTTGAACTATATAAACCATGAATGGATTTAATAGGGACTCCACACAACCTGTTTATTTATCCTTCCTATGCTACACAGAATATTTTTGAATGATTTTAAATAGAATAAGTGCAAGGGGAATGGTTGTTTCATAATGTCGAAGGGGATGATTTGAATTGGAAAAGTGAAGATATTAGTTTTTATCATTATTTTTGGGGAAAAGGTTCTTAAATTTTTATTCATTATACATTCTTGGACACCCACTATGAAAGTGAAAAAAAACAGAAAGAAAAATAAAAGAATATTTTTTATTGAGAAGAGGGTGAATATTTTATTGTTCTTATTTCCAAGATATGTGTGATAATGAGATGTAGATGAATGAGTTATTGGGGAATATCATTTGGAATTTATATGATGAAGACTGATAATTTTATTGAGATTATTATTTTACATCATATATTATACTTTGGAGTTAAAACTACTGTTTGAGCTTTCGGATTTTTCACATTAATTACTGAAAAACTAGTAGCCCTAGAGTTAATTGAACCCTTTTGGAAGATCTTTCTGATTAATATTTAATTTTTATTTTTATTCTGTAGGTTTAGATGATTTGTGAGCCTATGGTTAGGAAGAATACACTCAAGTTGAGAAAATTATTTTCAATTCAAGAGGAAAATTAAATTACATTTGTTGATTTATTTTCATGAAAATAGAGTCATTGGAAATATATTTCTTATGTTATATTTAAAATATATTCTTTGTTGAAAATTGTTTGGTTTTATGGATCATATTGCTTAAACCAAGGTTATGATGGGTTTCCTTTAAAATGACTTGATATTTTATGCTCGATGATAGGCTTGTGTTTATGTGTGAGGGTATTTGACTTCAAAATTTCATGCATATTTTTATATTATTATTAATTTCATCAATTATTATTTTTATATTCTAATTTTTAGTTTTTTATGTTTTATAGAAATAATATCTTATATATGGAACATGGGGAGTTTTATAAGAAAAAGGGATAAAAAAATAAAAATAAACCTAACAATGTATGATTAATTTACATGGTAACCACACTACATAATAGTAACTCAAATCTCATAGATGAAAAGGAAACAATGGCTTGCTTAAGTGTAGATTTGTGCAGGTAGGATATATTAGAATAATGTGCATGATTTCAGAGGATCCAACATCAAGAATATGAAAGGAATGTGGTTATATTAGAATAATTTTTCTACATGAACTAATATCAGATAGTGGTATGTGAGATTAAATATAGGTGTTTCATGAGATTAACTCAGATTCACTATCAGTTACATAAGTTTAACTTCATAAAGAAACTATCGAAGAGTAACATAAATGGAGACTTACTTAGTTTCTATCAGAGTTCTTTCTTGAGAGTTTTGAGGGTTGAGATAGTTGTTCTGTAATCATATAAATTATACCACATTAAAGAAGAAGATGATAAACAATGAGAAATTTAGGAATCATGAGGTATGGAGTTGCGTCACAAGTGTATTTCTTGCACTATGATATGTTTGAGGTGTTGTGGTTTCTTGATGAAGACACATTGTTCTATCAGTTGGAGATGGCCTCAATGTGGAGTGTTTGGTTTTGGCATGAGCATGTGAAAATTAAGAGATTGAAATAAGAGGGTTTTATTTTTTTCAATGTGAAAAGTGTCAATGTGTCATGGATTGTATATTTACAGTAGATATAATAACAACTTCTCTTCTATTTTATGTGAAATATTGAAGATATATATTCAAAAGAGTTTAATTTGGAGATAAAATAGAATTGATAGATAGAAGATATGAGGAGAATCTAGGATGATGGTTTTATTTCTGTACAAAAGTTGATGCTTCCCATTGAAATAAAGTTTTTCAACAGGTTCACTTCTAGGGATTAGTTGTAGGGTTTAAGGAAAATGATCTATTTTATCTAGATCGGGTTTTATTCTACCTCACATGATTAACATGATAGTGTAATTTCTTTTTCCTATATTTTTTGATCAAATAGGATTGAATATTGAATCATATTTTATTTTTAATGTTTTTTTGGGTTTTTTCATTCAATATTTTTTAAATATATTTTCTTATTTCTTGTAAAAATGACTATTATTTATTAATTATGGGAATTTAATACATACGAAAATCTCTCTAATTCAATCATAATCATTGGTGATTAATGGTGATTATGTTGAAACATGGTTTTGGATCACTTGATTTCTAAATAAATCGAAGTACTTGATCAAAAGAAAAGGAGAGTTTAGTAATTAGTGGAAGAATTCATTATCATGGGTTTTCATAGGTCCAATTCTGGTAATGAAAAGAAAATCCATTATACCTTATTATGCTTTAATATTTCAAGATCCTCGACTTATAACATCGTGGTGCATTTTCTATTCATAGTTCATTCAAAGTAGTTTTAGATTTATTTCCAATCATTAGAATAATTAGTCTTGACTATTAAATTAGTGTTTCTGTGATAAGGATCATTGCCTATGTTTTTTTAACCTAAAATTTGAGTTATAATTCACACTTTTAGTTTTATTTTTGAGGAAGGGTATTGCAAATTCTAATCATGGTATGATGTTAGAATTAATGATGCCGAACAGATGCACGCACGCATGCACATGCGCACACAGAGTCATACAAACAAACAAACAAATAAGTGTTCTTGGTGTGGAGGTTGTAAGATCATGTCTTTTTTCAAGTTTTTCTTTTTTTTAGTTTTTCATTTGAACCTTGGTGGTTCTGTCTTTTTCGAAAATATAGATCCTTTGTTGGAGAAAATGAATTAAATTTTGGGGACGTATTTTTGTTTTAATTAATGGAGTTTGGGTATAAATGGACAAAGTGTTACCAAGTGTTCTTGATAAGTTGATAATCCCTAAAGGGGATTCAGGTTTTTATGAGGAAACTGGGCTGAAAATCTATCTACAGAATAGCAACACATCATGTAATTGTAATACATGCAATGTAAATATCTTCCAAACACATGTGGTTGATTTTTATTTCCAACTAGTATGAATCTTCTTCCTCTTGACCTAGGGTGACCTTCCTGGTGATTTTGGAAGCCTTTCCTCCCTTACAGATGTTCCGATCATGAAGACGATCCTTGGTAAGTGGCTTTGCTTCAATTTTCCCCTTATCTTCCATCATTACCCGATTGTTGTGGTGTAATCTCTTGGTCATGTGTGTTGTTGTTTTTTAATTCAATTGGTTTTGATTTAGGAACCTTCTTGAAATTTTTTGTACATTCTTCCTCATTAGACTTTCCGTTAGAAGCATTGGTTGATCTTCAGTTAAATGTAGGGGGTCTAAACCTTAAACCTAGAGTTTGATAATTGTTGAGTATATGCAATATTGAAATTGTTCTAATATTTCATGCACCGAAAAAATTAAAATAATGAATTTTATTATTCATTGGATTCTATTGGGATCCAATTTCTTATTGACCTAGCTTGTGGCTATCGTTTAGGTGAGAAGAACCTTGATTTTATAATTGAATTGTTTAATGGATTAAAGTGTGTTTAGCATGACAAGGATTTTGGGTGATTTATTGATATAGTTTTACCTTGTATTGGCCTATTTATTGAGATAATTGTTATGTTATTAGTTATGAACAATTGATATATGAAAAGTGTAATTTAAAGATAAATGGAAATATTTATAATTAACCACTGAGCCCGATGGTGTGATATTGTGTTTTTTTTCTAGGACATGTGATGTGATTTCTTATGTTGTAATGCCTATATGGGGAATTTTCTTGATTTATTGATGCATAAAAGCTTATATATCTGGATATGCCTAGTGACACATGCTGAAATTATTATATATTGGGCTCATCACTAAAAAACTCTAAAATGATTATATATCGGGCTCGATTCTGATTTATTATTGTAATGCTTATATAGTAGGTTCTGACCCAGAATGTGTAATTTATTCCATGGTTATAAGGTTATGGTTGGTATGGTTGTGATACATTCTACGATACATTACAACATAGCATTGAGGTAGGTGATGTTATTCCTGGTTACATGGTTATGGTTTTCATGGTCATGAGACTTTCTTAGAGACATTCTAGAATGGTTTCGAAATAGGTTGATGTGGTATTAATTTAATTTCTTAATTAATTAATATAATTTTTTATTTCATTATTTCATTCACTTACTATCAAACTGGTTATGTTTAGACTTACTGGTGTTGACATATTGAGTTATACTCACCCCCTATTCGGGCTGCTGTTTAGTACCCAAGAAGATTATATGAATGTAGGTTTTTAAAAGGGAAATGGACATTGCTGTTTAGTGTTCACTTGCTATATGGGTTAGAGTTTAGAGATGGGACCAACATGGGGTTTGAGACCAGATACATGGATTCTTTTTTTTGATATTTCTAGTCATTTATTTTGTATTAATTTTGGCATGACATTTAGCTACATTCCATCTCATCATTACATTATTCATTTATTATTTATTGGATTATTCATTTGGATTTTACTATTGGTTTTCCACTGTATTGAATTGTTTCTTTTTATTCCACACTTTGATATTTATTTATTATTATTATTATTATTATTATATAGTGTGGTAAGTTTGTAAGTAGGGGGTATAATCTCCCCAATATGCTTATCACACCCGACTGATAGTTGGCAGCCTATGGTGTATGAGGAGGCATGCTTAAGGTCTCATAACCAGCCCTTTATAGTAATGTGATAGAGTTCCAGATTCGGGGATATTGTAGATAACATGTTTCATTTTAAAATATTGTATTGTGGAAAAAATGGACACTTAGTGGAAGTGTCCACTTTATAATGTGTGGACATATTATATAAGACTTATGTCCTAATTATCTAAAATTATAAACTGTAAAATTTCATTATAAATGTAATAAAATGAATTATTGATTTAAAAATAAATATTATATAATGTTTAAAAGATGGATCCTTATAACCAGGATCTTTGATGATAGTTTTGGAGGGTAGAAATGAGGCAGAGTGTTTTTGAGTTTGTTTCCTAATACCTCACCTATCAACAGTTGAAGTCAAAGCATTAGGTTCCATTGGGTTTGACTCAACCTCTTGAGACCCCAAAGTGGAGTTGAGAGGGCGTATTGATGGATTTTGTAATGGGATAATATTACATGCATTTATTTCCTCTTATGTTAGTTTAGTTTTACCTATCTCATATGGTTGTGATATACTTGGAGGTGAGTGAGTGTGTGCGTGTACAAGTTCATTAGGCTAAGGCCTCCCATTTTTATGATATACCTATTCAGTGCTAGTTGTTGGACCATGGCCTATTAGAGACGGTCTTAGGGTGTCATACTTGGCATGCCTCCAGACATACAGACATACATACATACATACACACAGACAGACAAACATACATACACACAGACAGACACACAGACAGACACACAGACAGACATACAGACATACATACATACATACATACATACATACATACATACATACATACATACATACATACATACATACATACATACATACATACATACATACATACATACATACATACATACATACATACATACATACATGCATACATACATACATACATACATACATACATACATACATACATACATACATACATACATACATACACACACACACACATATATACACACATACATACATACATACATACATACATACATACATACATACATACATACATACATACATACATACATACATACATACATACATACATACATACATACATACATACATACATACATACATACACACATACAAACACACACACACACACACATACAGACATACATACATACATACATACATACATACATACATACATACATACATACATACATACATACATACATACATACATACATACATACATACATACATACATACATACATACATACATACATACATACATACATACATACATACATACATACATACATACATACATACATACATACATACATACATACATACATACATACATACATACATACATACATACATACATACATACATACATACATACATACATACATACATACATACATACATACATACATACATACATACAGACATACATACATACATACATACATACATACACACACACACACACACACACACACACACACATACATACATACATACATACATACATACATACATACATACATACATACATACATACATACATACATACATACATACATACATACATACATACATACATACATACATACATACATACATACATACATACATACATACATATATTGTAACACCACGACCCCAGAATTATGGATTTGGTCAAGTAATTTATTACACTGGAATGATTACTAGGAATCAAACTGAGAATGAAATGTATCCATAGATATATCGATGTAAAATATAATATTTGAATAATAACTAAAACTAAGGAAAAATTCATCCATAGATATTTAGATAAAAAATATCATGGATTAATAATAACATAATCTAAATTTGGGAAATGTTTAATTATTGGACACCATGTTTCCTAGGTACATGGAACCTTTACTGTGAAGAAATTTCACAAAATGGTTTACAACATGTAGTGTAAAAACTCATCTGATTGGCCAAATATTTCAACTCATGAGACTACTGATAAAACAAGGGGCTATCTATAACCGGGAACTCCACATTTCGTACCATTACAAAGAATTTTTTATATTCATGAACAATGTTTCTTATCAAAATGTATCTATATTGTATAGAATATGTAGATTTATTAATAATTTTCTTGTTAATCAAATGACTATCAAGTGAATACCATTTGTAAAATGATAAATAGTTTATGTAATAATAATATCCATTATATTAGAATATGGATATTAAAGTTAATTTAAAATGAAAAATTATTATAATAATGTGATTTGTTCAAATATAAATTTAACAATCACAAAAGGAAGTGAGACTTCAAATATAATCATTAAGAATATGTTTTAGGAAATTAATCATTAAACATCCCAAAGTGTCCCATACAACTTGAAAAATTTAATTCATAATAAAAATAAAGGAAACTTTTTCATACCATGAAGAAAAAAAATTCATGATATAATTTTAAAAAGGGCAGTATATACACTATACAAAAGAACTGTTTGGTGTATATTGTGTATACCTTACGAAAAAAGTAAGACAAGAACCCCTTATCTTAACCTTGATTTTATTGTGTCATATTTATCCTCTTCTATACTGGTTTAAAATATGTTAATGAATTCTAAAAGAACCATATTCAGGTTTATAATAACATATATTAACTTCTTACAAAATTTTATTACCCATTTGTTAACACTCTACATTAATCTCACTATTTCTCGTGTTAGTTTACTTGTTTTATCGAGTGTGTTTTAACTTGTTACTTATTGTTATAATTATTTAGATCATGGTATCATCATATCCAGAATGTAAACCATGAATTAATTATAATATATAATCATTATATATGTATTTATAATAATCTATTATTTTTGGATATTAGAAATGAAGTGCACCATTCTTGGAAATGGTAGGTCCTTCATACGCATGACCGTTACTTTTATTTCATGGTTTTATTAAAATAATGAAAAATAAATGATTAATATAAATATTATAATTAAAATATCATATCTTTTTTTTATATGTGAGATAGGTTTGTTATGAACATCCTTTATATGTTCCTTGTATGGCATGAACGAGTCATATCACTTTGAGGGGACAGTAGTCCACACTTCCTCAAACGAAATTATCCTATTTACTTAAGATGGAAAGAATAATGGTATGTTCAAAATAAAAATTACATAAGAATAATGACATTATAAATATAATATATAAATATAGTGTCCATCACAATGGATAGAATGATAGGTGGTAAGGAAAAAATGAACAATCATCATTTCATGAGGCAGTAGTTGGTCGTACACATAAACAATAGGTTCATTACCAATTAAATAGAGTTGTGTGTAAGTGTTGAAAAAAAAAGATACATAAAAAATCCTATTATATTTAGGATAAGGGTTTTGTTATATAAACATGGAATAAGGATATCGGAGGGGGTGGATAATGGAAATGAAACAAGAGATCTTGAGAGAAGACGTCACCTATTAATGGGGTAACTCCTTTTGGTTTTTACCAAAGGGATTCATTAGAATTATTTCTGTAGGGACTCGGGTTTTTGGTCCTGTCATACTTTAGAATATTTCTGCGAATAATTCCAGAGCTAGGCGCGAAGACGGCGTGCGATTCCGAGGCCCGATGTGCCCAAAATTAATTTTATAAGAATATTAAGTATTTTTATACTATGCACGTGGTGGGGGTGTGATATCTCCTAAACGGTAGCTCAGAACGGGAATATGATGGCACAGTTGCGTCCGGAATGTGCCGTTCACCCTAGGCGAGGTGTAAACATTGCGGGCGCGGGCCTGCGGTGAGAAATGCCACCATGGGCGTTTCCGTAAATAAGTAGCGAAGTTAGTGTGCGAGCGTCGGCTCGAATAACTTCTGAACAGAGTCTCGGATGGAAAATCTGAGTCCGCCGTTGCGTTCAGAATGGCACTTTTACCATAGGAGTAACATTACTTTTGTTCGCATCGGTCGTTGGGTCCGAGGCGGGTTTGGCGTCGGCGGGCGGCTGATATAAATATCAGCGCCCCCCTTATCGTTCCTCTCGACGTTCTTCGTCGTTCTTCGCCGCCGCTCTGCCGAATCGAGCAAACGATGCGCCCACGAGCTCGGAATTCTACGGCGGACGTTCCAGGAGTGTGCAGCGGAAGCTCTGGAGCGCGGATCTAAGGCAGAACGTCGGCGTTTCGCCCGCGAGGTAGGCGGTTTGAGTTTTACAATCATGGATCCCATTTTTGTTTTGTTTTCCTTCAAATTTTTGTAAGGGTTGTATAGTTCGGGTCCCAAGCTTTCCAAAACATGTTTCGGATCTGAATTTGGAGCACCGGGGTGCTCCGGGTGGCTCCCGGAAGTTTTCCGGCGAAAACCCGGTTTTCCGGCGACGACAGGTGGTGGCCATGGCGGAATCCGGCGACGGATCGGCGGCGCGGCAATGGTTTCCGGTGGCGGCGGCAGCGGCAAGGTGGAATCCGGCGGCGGCACGGTGGTTTCCGGCGAGGCGGGCGGTGGTCCGGCCAGGATTTTCCGGGGGTTCTTTAAACCCCCGTAACTCGCAAACCGTAACTCCAATTTGCGAGCCGTTTGCGGCGACACGCTCCTTGCGTCGAGGCGGACCTTTTGAACTCACTTTGAGGGTTTAAGGGTTCGGGATCATGGCCCGGGAGTTAGAAACGTCGTATAAAATAATATTATTTTATTATTTTACGACTTCGGGCCGTTGTAACTTCTACCTGGAGCATCCGATTGACGTGCCGTCAGTGGCGTTGAGACCCTGATGGTACGAAGGACTTTTTGAGATGGTTTCCGGGTGTTGGGACTGTGAACGAGGTGCGGGCCCCATGAGGCCGGGTTTTGGCGTTTGCGGAGAAACACAGCGTTTGCACCAGGAGTCCGATTTTGGCGGATGAATAGTCGATCCTGTGTGTTTTTCTGAGGGGATCGCAATGGTGTGATCCGTTCGATGAGTTTCGGAATCCAGGCATGGGCCTCACCCGAGCTGGCCTTCGGTGAATAAGACCTTTTTTACCGGGTGTCCGTTTTGGACGAGCGAGTAGTCGATTCCGCTTGTTTTTCCGAGGGGATTGTCGTGGTATGGTCCGCTCGATGAGTTTCAGGATCGTTGTGTGGGCCCCGCACGGGCTAGCTATGGTGAATAGTGCCTTTTTCACCGGTGCTCCGTTTCGGGCGAGTAAACAGCCTATCCTGCGTGTTCTTCCGCATGGAACGCGATGGTGGCCTCGATTTTGGCATAGGAGGTGTGTAGTGTGGCGTTGTGGCGGGTCGCTCGGGTTAGCGACATTTGGACCAGCAGTGGTTGAGGGTTCTCCCTTGGTTTTTTCCTACGAGGGTTCGTGTGGCATCACAACCTTCGTATGGGTTTTTGATCCTCTCGATGGGATGTTTTAACTGTTAGAGTTGTGGCATCCCTCTGGTGGGCCCGGAGTGGATCCTCTAGCATCTTTACCTTGGATCGGGTTCTTGGTATCGATGTGACCGCTTATTCACGGGCGGTGATCCTCTATCTAGCAGGTTAACCCCGTAGGGTTTGTGGCATCATCGGGAATATGATCCCTATGCGGTGGGTCTTGCCCAGTAGGGTTGTGGCATCATCGGATATACGATCCCCTACTCAGGATGAAGTTTATAGTAGGGTTGCAGTATCGTTGGTTATACGATCCCATACTCAGCGCTTGGTGTCGGTAGGGTTGTGGTATCGTTGGTTATGCGATCCCCTACTCAGCGCGTGGTTTCGGTAGGGTTGCGGCATCTCCGATTCGATCCCCTACATCGCGAGTTGTACCAGATAGGGTTCCGGTATCATCGTGACCATCTTTATATGGACGATGATCCTCTATCTGAGTGTGGAGATTCTGTCGAGCGCCAGATTGGGTTGTGGTATCCCCCAGTGGATCCTGGGTGTGATCCCCTATCTGTGAGAACTACGTATGCCAGATCGGGTCGTGGTATCCCCCAGCTGACCCTGGGAGTGATCCCCTATCTGTGAGCTACGTATACTGGAGTGGGTCTTGGTATCCCCTAGCGGACCCTAGCGGCGATCCCCTATCCGAGGAGTTTGGTGGTTATGTTGTTTCAGCGATGTTTCCTCAGTGATGTTATCCGACGAGTGTGGTCTCTTGGGTGAGCGTCTGAGATGTTTGTTTGGGACCCGATGAGTGTATCTCTCGGATGAGTGTCATCTGGTATGACAGTGTTCGTGTGGTGTACTATCCTGGTTGGGACAGTTGTTGGTGATGAGGTCGGTACCTCTTGTGTCTTGTGGCCTGAGCTGAGTATATCTGGATTGTTCAAGGTGTATGTATGGGTATACACCTGAGTTGAGCTGAGCTGACTAGTTGTGTTTAGCCGAGAATGGTCACGAGATGGAGTTTCTCTCTCGTCTGGGTTCCCTCTGGCTGGGTTGAGCGGACTGTTGCCTTTCAGTTGCTCCCTTAGGTTTTGGGTTTTTGGGGTGCCTACTAAGTATGTTTATACTCACCCCTGCACGGGCTTTGCCCGCACATGTTTGTGTCTTGTGTAGACCACAGGCCTTTTGACGGAGTCCCAGGAGGACCCGGAGCAGGCGGAGCTTAGTGAGTGAGTTGACCGGGGTGTCTACCGGAGCTGTGCCGAGGGATCTTTCCGGCGGGTGTTTGTGGCAGTGTTCCCCTTCTTCAGAGCAGGTTGGACGTGCTTTGTAGTTTTCTTTGGTGGGCCCTATTTTGCCCTTTGTACTTTTGCTGTTGCACTCTGGTTTGGCATAGATTGTATGCATGCATTTACTTTTCAGTTTCTATATCTCTGCACTGTTGCATGGAGGTGTTTTTGGGTGCGTGTGTACAAGTACCTTAGGCTAATGCCTCCCATGTGTGTGATAGCCTACTCGGCACTGGTCGCCAGCCCCTGGCCTATTGGAGGCGGGCTTGGGGAGTCACAGCTCGAGCCCCGTTGGGTCGGGTTGTGACAGAGTGGTATCAGAGGAGGTTCCACCTTTGGGATCTCAGAGCGTAGCTGGTCTAGCTATGAGTTTGGTTTGGGTTGTATAGCGGGAGTGTTAGGATGTTTCGAGTTCATCTTTCAGGCCATAGACTCTAGTGTTGGTGCAGCGGCCGACGTATCCATACACCAGGACTCTGATAACCTGCCTTTCGACTCGGGACATTTGTACACTGGTCGCAGGGACATAACGGTACATGCATCATATAGGACTGGGTTTTTTGGGTATTTCCTTGTACTTCTTGAGTCAGCTCTCCAGATATAATTTTTGACTGTGGTGCGTCTTGAATGTTTTTCAGGATGCCTCCACGACGACAGCCAGTGAGGGTTCCGCAGCAGGATTGTGCTGACGACCCGCCCCATGTAGAGGTTGTGGAGCAGGGCACAAGTTCTGAGGTTGCACCTCCAGGTGGTCTGCCAGTTGAGCCGCCACCTGTCGAGCAGTTGGTTGTGCCGGAAGTGCAGGACGAGGTTGCGCACAGGCTGAGTGCGCTGCACGAGTTCTAGAGGCAGCGACCTCTGAGGTTCCGGGGTGATCCAGACCCCCAGGCAGTTGATGACTGGCTTGAGGCAGTCACCCGGGTATTCCGCCTAGTGAGGACACCTCCAGATTAGATGGTGGTCCTAGCGGTGAGCCTTCTGCATGGTTCTGTCGGGCGATGGTGGAGTTTAGTGACGCAGTCCCATGACGAGGAGACGCTAACGTGGGCAAAGTTTGAGCGGCACTTCAGGGAGGATTTCTATCCGGTGACGCTGAGGTCAGTGCGGATCCAGGAGCTTCTGCAGCTTCGACAGGAGAGCATGACTGTGTCGGAGTACTCAGCGAGGTTTACAGACCTATCGCGCTACTCCCTGGATATGGTTCGAGACCTGTTCTTTAGGGCTCGGACCTTCGAGCAGGGCTTACGCAGGGACATCCGAGCAGGTGTGGTTTCCTTGTGCCTGCCCACCTATGCTGGAGTGCTAGAGCGAGCGTTGGTGGTGGAGAGTTTTCTGGCTGAGCAGATTCCCCCTGTTAGTGCTGGGCACTCGAGGGCTGATACTTTTTCAGTCGGATCGACATCTGGTAGCCTACGACAGACTCAGGGGTCAGTACGTGGTCGACGTTTCAGGAGGCGACCCCAGGATGGAGGATCTGAGCCTCAGGGCTCACAGGGCTCGCAGGCTAGTTTTGGTCAGCCTCAGGAGAGGCGGTGTTACGCTTGCGATGGTCGGGGACATCTTGCTAGAGATTCTCCGATCCGACGTGCTAATGAGAGGGAGTCGGTCGATGGACCGCCTTGGCAGAGGCAGCATCTCGAGCAAGGAGGTCCGCAGGGCGGCGGACGTGGCGGCGGAGCTGGTGCAGCGGGAGGCGGTGGTAGGCAGTACCAGTTGCCACCACCCCCACCCCCAGGTGGTCCACGGAAAGATCAGGGAGCTGGTGGTTGAGGGCGAGGATAGCTGCATTCTCTGGAGTCAGTCGACCCAGAGGCACCGTGGATGGATAGAGGTACGCCTTGTGTCTTTTCTACTTACTGCAGTAGTTTGATAGACACTGTTTAGAGGTACTCTTTCCTTTTGTTGCTTGCTCGAGTTTTGTTCAGGGCGTTGGTAAGACCCTGTGTGGGAGTTGTTCTGCATGCTTCGAATGCGTGAGGTAGATGGATCCTTCCCCCACCGAGACGCATTTTTGTGACACGATTAAAACCATGCGGGCGAGTCAGTGCTACCCAAAGCAGATAGTATTGAGGTGTGGTGGATGAGTCCCTCTAACTTATGTGTTCGGGCATGGGTGTTAGTTGGTGAGCTCGCTGGTGTGTGAGACCCAGTTGAGAGTCCAGTCGCTTTCCTTGTACATAGGTCTTTTTGGGGACGAAAAGTTCTAAGGGGGGGGGGGAGGATGTAGCAACTCGGGTTTTTGGTCCTGTCAGACTTTGGAATATTTCTGCGAATAATTCCAGAGCTAGGCGCGAAGACGGCGTGTGATTCCGAGGCCCGGTGTGCCTGAAATTAATTTTATAAGAATATTAAGTATTTTTATACCATGCACATGGCGGGGGTGTGATATCACCTAAAAAGTAGCTCAGAATGGGAATATGAGGGCACAGTTGCGTCCGAAACATGCCGTTTACCCTAGGTGAGGTGTAAACATTGCGGTCGCGGGCCTGCGGTGAGAAACGCCACCAGGGGTGTTTCCATAAATAAGTAGCGAAGTTAGTGTGCGAGTGTCGGCTCGAATAACTTCTGAATGGAGTCTCGGATGGAAAATCTGAGTCCGCCGCTCCGCCGAATCGAGCAAACGATGCACCCACGAGCTCGGAATTCTATGGCAGACGTTCCAGGAGTGCGCAGCGGAAGCTCTAGAGCGCAGATCTAAGGCAGAACGTCGGCATTTCGCCCGTGAGGTAGGTGGTTTGAGTTTTAAAATCCCGGATCCCATTTTTGTGTTGTTTTCCTTCAACTTTTCATAAGGTTTGTATAGTTCGGGTCCCAAGCTTTCCAAAACATGTTTCGGATCTGAATTTGGAGCACCGGGGTGCTCCCGGTGGCTCCCGGAAGTTTTCCGGCGAAAACCCAGTTTTCCGGCGACGACGGGCGGCGGCCATGGCGGAATCCGACAACGGCGCAGCGGCACGGCGGTGGTTTCCGGTGGCAGCAGCGGTGGAGAGGCGGAATCCGGCGGCGGCGTGGTGGTTTCTGGTGAGGCTGGCTATAAGGCCCCGACCTTAAACCTTACTTAATATTGAATTAAATGAATAATTCACATTGAGGATCTTTTCAGGATTATAGTTTTAGAGAATTAGAACATAACCATTACATCTCAAAAGATTACAAAGTAGACACTTCTACTAAGTTTCCATAATAAAAAAAAACTCTTAAAAAGAAACATGTCTAGTTCCATGTTTTATATAGCATGACATTCCCTTGATCCCATCCTTGAACTTATTCCACATTAAGTCCTGTGAAAAACATTTCAAAAAAAACATGGGGTGAGCATAAAAAGCTCAGTAAGGGATACATAAAGAATGAAAACTGTTAGTTTTTCAAACATCAAGTAAATCATGTATACTCTATCAAAGTAATACCTTCACCTTCATGAAGTAGTAAAAAATCTTCACTGAATAAAGTATCATTACTCACCTTTTTGTAACCAAAGGATTACCATAAAACCCATATAAAGAACACATAACATATATAAAGTTAACTTGGGACATAAACATACTTAAGAGGAATAACCATACGGTCGACTTCCACACATATCACTTAATAGAATAGCCATACGGCCAATTTTCATACATACTTAATGGAATAGCCATACGACCGACTTCCATACCCAATGCATTGGAGGTTATAACGTAACCACCCATCCTGGTATTCACGGCACCACCCTTCATATGGTTTATCACGTAACCACCCGTCAAATGTCCAAGTACCAAGATAAAATCATAAAACATAAAACCAATATAAAGGAAGGATAACATTTCCACATTTCAATCACAATATATCATAATAGAATCCTTTATCAAAACCATTTTCAATACCAAAATACATAAAAGATTATATGGTATTTATTTTATTTTAAAAACATTACGGCTTGTTGAGGAAGCCAAAGACCAAATAATACTTGCGGCGGCAGAAAAGGTCATTGTCACCGAGTACATTAAAAAAACATTACTTTTTTTCATTTAGTAAAACGCTTCGTAGAAAAATATTCCTTTTGTATAAAAGTAAAAGTCAAAGGGGTTTATACACCGTATAAAAGAGAGTTGTGTATAAAACGAAATATGCCTCAATGAAAGGAGATTGAGACGAAGTCCCTTACCTCGGGTCCAACTTGACTCGATCGTTCTTTAACATCATGAATAATAAACTTGAGTTAATTTCTACTTGATTAATAACCTTTTTAAAGTTCATTATTCCTTTTATATCACTTATTTCCATGTTATAAACATTATCTAACCATTTAGGTTAATAATGTTTTTTTTGTCGATATTTGGTTCTTAGGTCGAAAGTGGACTTCTTACAATTACTTGTTGTTCATGTGGTCAAAGGTTATTTATATCCAGAATGACATTCCTGATTTGAATATCATATATATCATATATATCCAGCATATACATGTATTTATAATATTACATAATCATTTATAGGTAAGAAATGAAATGCACCGTTCATGGAGACGGTAAGCCGTACGTACACATGAACGCTACTTTCATTTTTTGTCATATTAATGGAATTAAAACTAAATGAGAGGTATGTATATTTTAATTCCAGAATTATATTCATCATTTAGATATATCATTCATTATATATATCCATTATATACATGTACTTTTAATAGTACATTACATTTGGGGATAAGAAATGAAATGCACCGTTCATGGAGACGGTAAGCCGTACGTACGCATGAACGCTAATTTAATTTCTATCTCATACTTTAATGGAAAGAAATAATAATGATATAGAGGTATATTATAATTCCAATATAACATCATATATAATAACTTTAAATCCATCCTTTACACTCCCCACATATGGCATTAACAAATCACATCACTTTGAGGGGGCGGTAGTCCGCACTTCCTTAAATGAAGATATCGTGTTTATCCAAAATGGAAACCATAAAGGTATGCCCAAAATGAAAAATACATAACTTAAGGAAAACATAAACATATTATATATCATATATAAATAGAGTGTCATCTTAATGGCCACCTTTGAAGGTGTTAAAAGAATGTTGAACAATCATCGTTTCGGGAGGCAAAAATTCGCCATCCACGGAAACAAAATGTTCTTTAACCATTAGATGTAGGTGTGTGTAAGTGTAGCTCGAATCCTTCTTATAACAACATCCTATTATATTTAGGATACTGGAGTTGTTACAAAAGAAAATAATAAAAAGAGTTTAGGGGGTTAGAGAAGCAAAATAAAACAAAAGGACTCAAAAGAAGACATTACCTTAAAATCGGGTAACTCCCCTTGGTTTGAGCTCAAAGGCTTCCTTGGGAAGACTTCTGCCCAAAGTGATGCTTCAAGGAGTAATAGAGGGATGTGTAGAGACAAAATGGTCAGGGGTTGGCCGAGCCAAAGGCTTTGGGAGTGTGGGTAAAGAGGTAGAGGTGGGGGCCTTTTATAAGAGGAGAGGAGGGGCACTCTTGGAAAGTAAAGAAAAGTCACTTTATTTTAAAATGGTATTTGAATTTAAGAGGTCCCACATTGATGTATTTCGGGGATAAGGTGATAAGGGTTCGAAATCCAATAATACAATAGGTTTTGGACATGTGCAGGTCTTAGATATTACATTATCTTTCCATTTTATTTAAATCGTTAAATAATGAGGTCATCGCTGCATCATCATGATGTCATAAATAATTTAATTTATTTAATGTCTAAAAATTATATAAAAAAATACTATGATGTAGGAAATCTTTTTATATTTCAAATGAATATTTATAGTTAAAAATATGACTTGTATAACCCCATGTAAAAATTGTTTTAGTAAAACATCTCATGTGTGTGTCATTTTTACTTTAACATTAAATAAAAAGTTATTTATGTCATTTCCCTACCAAAGTGGCTCCATGGGGTCCCCAAGTTGACCCATGGATTTTCTTGGACGGCCATGACATATCCAATAAGGTTAGGACATGTGTAAAGCTCATATCATATTATTAAAACATTATTTTTACCTTAAACTACACTAATTACCTCTAATCGCGATTAAGAACTTAAGAGTTACTATTCACCAAGAAATTATTTTAATCTCATTGAACCACATTTTACTTCTTAATGACAACCATGTATGTCAGATTTTTGAAATTCAAAACACAGAAGTGGTAAAATTTCATTTAAACGAAAAATCAGTTTTTATAAGTACCACTTAGTGGTTTCACTATTCATCAAAAATTGAAGTTTTTCAGAAAAATACCAAAAATTCACCCTAAGCTATATTTGATATTCCGAATTCAAAAATGAAGTCCATTTTAAAAATTTCACAACATATAAGTTGCATTAATTAATTTAATAATTAATTCCCGTGTCAGAGCAGATAGCGTGTTTTTATGAAACAATAAGTATCAAAAGATTGACACTAGTTTAAGTCCGATTTCAAAGTGAAATTAATTCCAACGACCACTATTGGATTTAATGGTAAAAATATTTTCTAATTTCACTTTAAAACCAATTCAAATGATAATCTAATCATATAAATAAATTAGATTAAAAAGAGTTTTTGAATTAAAATACAACATTTTACACTATTCATTAAAAAATGAACTTTATCGGAAAGATACCAAAAATTTACACAAAGTAAATTTTGATGTCCCGATTCTAAAGAAGAGTTATATTTGGTCCAATAGAATTTATAAGATTGATCAAAACTTTATTTAATGAGGGTTCCCCGTCAAAAGGTGATAAGTGAACCCTTAGTGAAAATTAGGGTATAAATGTCTAAAATTGAATTCTTTCCGTATGTTAAGCCTTTATCTTTTATTGGATAAATGTAAAAACATTTAAAAACATATATAATCATATTTTAGTTATTTATATCCATTCCCGCCAGTACAACGACTACGTGTTAACTAACATTTAAAATAATATTATTTTATTACTAGTGTGCAACATAAGTTTTCAAAGAAACTCATCGTTGCATATCGAGTACGCTATCGAACGTAGAAACCCATTTTAATTAAAATTAATATTTAATTCGTAAATATTAATAAATATGAAAATTCTTTATTCTTTATTTACCTGGGATGTTACATCCTTCCCCCCTTTTGGGAATTGCGTCCTCGCAATTTTATTCACTTATCAAAATAAGTGGGGGTATTTATCCCTCATAGCATTTTCAGATTCCCACATTGCCTCTTCAATCACATGGTTTTTCCAAAAAACCTTTACCTGATGAATCAACTTATTCCGTAACACCTGCTCCCTGTGGTCAAGAATCTGGACTGGTTGTTCTTCATAAGATAGGTTCTCTTCTAGCTGAACTACCTCTGGACTCAAAACATGAGATGGATCTGGCATATACTTCCTCAACATCGAAACATGAAAAACATTGTGTACCTGAGATAAACTCGGAGGTAAAGCCACTCGGTAAGCAACTGATCCAACTTTCTCCATAATTTCATATGGTCCAATGAACCTTGGACTCCGTTTTCCTTTCTTACCAAATCTCATCACACTTTTCCAAGGAGAAACCTTGAGAAAAACATGATCACCTACCTCGAAAGATAGATCCTTCCTCTGGTTATCCGCATAAATCTTTTGCCTGCTCTGAGCTGTTCTCATGTGCTTCTGAATCAACTGAACTTTTTATGCCATCTCTTCTACCAATTCTGGTCCCATCAGCTTCCTTTCACCCACTTGATCCCAAAATGCTGGAGTTCGACACCACTTCCCATATAATGCCTCAAATGGTGGCATCTGTATACTGGAATGAAAACTGTTATTATAAAAAAACTCAACCAAAGAAAGATGTTGGTACCAAATTCCCTGATAATCCATCGAACAAGCTCGTAGCATATCCTCCAAGGTCTGAATTGTTCGTTCTGACTGCCCATCTGATTGAGGATGAAAAGCTGTACTAAAATTTAATTCAGTACCCAATGACTTATGAAGGCCTTTCCAAAAGTTAGAAGTAAACCTGGGATCACGGTCAGATACAATGGAGAGAGGAACTCCATGTAACCTGACTATCTCTTTAAGATACAAACGGGAAAGTTGATCTAGGGAAAAAGTATCTCGTATAGCAAGGAAATGAGCAGATTTAGTCAAGCGATCAACAATAACCCAGATTGCATTATTACCTCGAGATGTCCTCAGTAATCCCACAACAAAGTCCATGGATATGTTTTCCCATTTCCACTCTGGCACTGGTAAAGGCTGAAGCATCCCTTTAGGTAACTGCCGCTCTGCTTTAACCTGCTGACAAGTCAAACACTTCACAGTAAAATCAGCAATATCTCTTTTTATTCCATCCCACCAGTAATACTCCCGCAGATCTCTGTACATCTTAGTACTGCCATGATGAACTGAAAACGGGGAACTATGAGCCTCACATAACAAATCATTCTTCAACTGTGAATCACAAGGCACACATAATCTCTTCCCAAACCTCAAAACACAATTCTAATCAATGTTGAATTCAGGCAACTTACCTTTCTGAACCAGCTCTACCTTTTTCTGCAACTCGCTGTCTTGCTTCTGTGCTTGCTTGATTCTGTCTGATAGAGAAGATTTCACTGATACCTGAAACAAAACAGAAGAACTTCCTGCACCAACAACTTCTATGCCAAATTTCATCAAATCAAAAACCAAAGGATCTCGTTCCAAATGTAGCATGGTCAATGAAGCATTACTTTTCGAACTCAAAGCATCAGCCACTTTATTGGCTTTTCCCGGATGGTAATGAATTGTACAATCATAATCCTTGATTAATTCCAGCCATCTCCTCTGTCTCATGTTCAATTCTTTCTGAGTGAATATATACTTTAAACTTTTTTGATCAGTATATATTTCACACTTTACTCCATACAAATGATGCCTCCAAATTTTTAAAGCAAAGACAACAACAGCTAATTCTAAATCATGTGTAGGGTAATTTACCTCATGCGTTTTCAAATGACGTGAAGCATAAGCAATTACCTGATCATTCTGCATAAGGACACAGCCAAGTCCCTTCAACGAAGCATCACTGTATATAACAAACTCACCATTCCTGGAAGGAAGTGCCAAAACTGGAGCATTCACCAATCTTCTTTTCAACTCCTGAAAACAATCATCACATTCTTTTGTCCAGATGAACTTAACACCCTTACGAGTTAGCTTAGTCATTGGACTAGATAACCGTGAAAAATTTTCAACAAACCTTCGGTAGTAACCTACCAAACCAAGAAAACTACGGATATCGGTTACATTTGTGGGTCTTGGCCATTCTTCAACAACTTTTGTTTTAGTAGGATCAACAGTTATGCCATCTTTTGAAACAATGTGACCCAGGAAAGAAATTTTTTGTAACCAAAACTCACACTTGCTGAATTTTCCATATAGTTTATTTTCTTTTAAGGTTTGCAAGATAACCCTTAAATGACTTTCATGCTCCTCTTTACTTTTAGAAAACACCAAAATATCATCGATGAAAACAACCACAAAATTATCCAAGAACTCATGGAAAATTCTATTCATAAGGTCCATGAATACAGTAGGTGCATTGGTTAACCCAAAAGGCATAACTAAAAATTCATAATGGCCATATCTAGTACGGAACACAGTCTTCGGAACGTCTGCTTCTTTTACTTTCAACTGATGGTACCCCAACCTCAAGTCAATCTTCGAAAAATACTGAGCTCCCTGGAGCTGATCAAACAAATCATTGATATGAGGAAAAGGATACTTGTTCTTAATAGTAATATTATTCAAGGCTCTATAATCAATGCAAAGTCTCATTGATCCATATTTCTTTTTAACAAACAAGACAGGAGCACCCCATGGTGATGTGCTAGGTCGAATGAAACCTTTATCTAATAACTCCTGCAATTGTTTCTTTAACTCTAAAAGTTCAACTTGAGCCATTAGATAAGGGGGTTTTGAAATTGGATTAGAATCAGGAACTAAGTCAACAGTAAATTCAACTTCCTGATCATGAATAATACTAGGAAACTAATCAGGAAAAACATCAAGATACTCATTCACCACTGGCACATCATTAATCTGAACAGTTCCTTTATTTTCAACAATATGTGCAAGGTAACATTCATTTCCATCTTTTACTAGTTTCTCAACTTCCTGATATGTTATCAAAATCAAGGGTTCATTCTTGTACACAAACTGAAAATCTTTCTGAAAAGAAACCATTTTAGCTCTGCAGTCAATCTTAGCATGATAAAAATAAATCCAATCCATGCCTGAAATAACATCAAACTCTACTAGAGGCAAAAAAATAAGGTTTGTTGGTAGATTCTTTCCACACACAAGGATAGGAAGTTTCTTATAATTCCTTTTTGTCTCAACGTTCCCTCCGGGTGTTTTTACTATAAGTTCAGGGTTCATATCTTGAGATGGAATTCCCAATTTACTAGAAAACTTCTCAGAAATGAAAGAGTGTGCAGACCCTGAATCAAATAACACATTGGCATAATCTGAACAAACAAACAGTGTACCTGATACCACTTCATTCGATGGCCCAACATCTGCTGAAGTTGTTGCAAAGGATTTCACCACCCCTTTCTACATGTATTCTGGCTGCTTTCCCCCAGTTGAGTTTTTCATTGGACACTCGTTTCCATAATGACCCATTTCATTACACTTAAAAAATATTACCGTTGGCTTTTCATTGCCTGCTTGATTATCTTCCTTACAGTTACGAGCAATATGACCAGACTTACCACACCGAAAGCACTTACTAAACTTGGATAAACATTCTCCAGGATGCGTTTTACCACACTTCTCACATGATGGATATTTGGTTTTCT
Organism: Viscum album; assembly: GCA_963277665.1. Lineage (NCBI taxonomy): Eukaryota > Viridiplantae > Streptophyta > Magnoliopsida > Santalales > Viscaceae > Viscum > Viscum album. The sequence goes on from OY728166.1 coordinate 577,513,810, forward strand.
TACCTCCTTGCTTCATTGATGAATTCTTCCCCTTTGCCTACCAACTATACCTCTTATTCTGTTGTTTGTCATAGAACACCTAATCATCGGCAAACTCCATTTCCACCTTCTCCGCACATCGAACAAGTTTTTCATAACTTTTTAACTCACGAGAAGATGAATCCCTTCGATACTTTGGCTTTAACCTTGAGTAAAAATGGTTTATTTTACTATCAAGATCTCGTATGAAGTGTGGAGCATACCTTGCCAATCGAGTGAACTTTGCTTCATAAGCAGCCACTGAATCATCCTCCTGCCTTAATTCTAGGAACTGATTTTCCATCCTAAGATGAACCACCTTAGGAAAATATTTCTCAAGAAACATACCTTTGAATTCTTCCCAGTGAAGATCCTCAATCTCATCACTATCCCTGATATTTTTCACCATCGAACACCAATGATCAGCTTCACCTTCAAAACGGTAAACAGCAAGACTAACCTTTTGATGTTCTGAACACCCCATGACATCGAAAATCTTCTCCAGTGATTTAATCCACCCTTCAGCTTGCATAGGGTCAGATGATCCTCTGAATGGTGGGGGATGTTGCCTCATGAAATGTTCCACCACTGACATGTTCCTCTGCGGTTGATCTGGATGATCTCGTGCATGGATACAACCACCATTTATAGCCTGAGTCAACTGTGCCATCACTGCAACAAACTGTTCAGTTCCGATTCCGACCATCTCATGTTGCTGATTTGGAAGGTTGTCTTCCTCCTGATGTCGTACCAACATAGCTGCTTTGTTTCCTCTGCGGAAAAACATTCTGAACACAGAAATATCTTAGGCGAAGAAACATGGTAATCTATAAATGCTATATCATTTCAATCATATTATAATTTAACACTTTTCTAACTCCTATGGTTGTCTAAACCGACCTTTCATACCAACTATAAGGCCCTGACCTGAAACATTACATAATATTGAATTAAATGAATAATTCACATTGAGGATCTTTTCAGGTTTAGAGTTTTAGAGAATTAGAACATAACCATTACATCTCAAAAGATTACAAAGTAGACACTTCTACTAAGTTTCCATAATAAAAAAAACTCTTAAAAAGAAACATGTCTAGTTCCATGTTTTATATAGCATGACATTCCCTTGATCCCATCATTGACCTTATTCCACATTAAGTCCTGTGAAAAACATTTCAAAAAAAAACTTGGGGTGAGCATAAAAATCTCAATAAGGGATACACACAGAATGAAAACTGTTAGTTTTTCAAACATCAAGTAAACCATGTATACTCTATCAAAGTAATACCTTCACCTTCATGAAGTAGTAAAAACTCTTCACTGAATAAAGTATCATTACTTACCTTTTTGTAACCAAAGGATCACCATAAAACCAATATAAAGAACACATAACATATATAAATGTAACTTGGGACATAAACATACTTAAGTGGAATAACCATACGGTCGACTTCCACACATATCACTTAATGGAATAGCCATACGACCAATTTCCATACATACTTAATGGAATAGCCATACGACCGACTTCCATACCCAATGCATTGGAGGTTATAACGTAACCACCCATCCTGGTATTCACGGCACCACCCGTTATATGGTTTATCACATAACCACCCGTCAAATGTCCAAGTACCAAGATAAAATCATAAAACATAAAACCAATATAAAGGAAGGATAACATTTACACATTTCAATCACAATATATCATAATAGAATCCTTTATCAAAACCATTTTCAATACCAAAATACATAAAAGAGTATATGGTATTTATTTTATTTTAAAAACATTACGGCTTGTTGAGGAAGCCAAAGACCAAATAATACTCGCGGCAGTGGAAAAGGTCGTTGTCACCGCATACGTTAAAAAAACATTCCTTTTTGTTGTTTAGTAAAACGCTTCGTAGAAAAAGATTCCTTTTGTATAAAAGTAAAAGTCAAAGGGGTTTATACACCGTATAAAAGAAAGTTGTGTATAAAAGTAAATATGCCTCAATGAAAGGAGATTGAGACAAAGTCCCTTAACTCGGGTCCGGCTTGACTCGATCATTCTTTAACATCCTGAATAATAAACTTGAGTTAATTTCTACTTGATTAAGAACCTTTTTAAAGTTAATTATTCCTTTTATATCACTTATTTCCATGTAATAAACATTATGTAACCATTTAATTTAATAATGTTTGTTTTGTCGATATTTGGTTCTTAAGTCGAAAGTGGACTTCTTACAATTACATGTTGTTCGTGTGGTCAAAGGTTCTTTATATCCAGAATGACATTCCTGATTTGGATATCATATATATCATATATATCCAGCATATACATGTATTTATAATATTACATAATCATTTATAGGTAAGAAATGAAATGCACCGTTCATGGAGATGGTAAGCTGTACGTACGTATGAATGCTACTTTCATTTCTTTGTCATATTAATGGAATTAAAACTAAATGAGAGGTATGTATATTTTAATTCCAGAATTATATTCATAATTTAGATATATCATTCATTATATATATCCATTATATACATGTACTTTTAATAGTACATTACATTTGGGGATAAGAAATGAAATGCACCGTTCATGGAGACGGTAAGCCGTACGTACGCATGAACACTACTTTAATTTCTATCTCATACTTTAATGGAAAGAAATAATAATGATATAGAGGTATATTATAATTACATTATAAAATCATATATAATAACTTTAAATCCATCCTTTACACGTCCCACATATGGCATTAACGAATCACATCACTTTGAGGGGGCGGTAGTCTGCACTTCCTTAAATGAAGATATCGTGTTTACCCATAATGGAAACCATAAAGGTATGTCCAAAATGAAAAATATATAATCTTAAGGAAAACATAAACATATTATATATCATATATAAATATAGTGTCATCTTAATGGCCACCTTTGAAGGTGTTAAAAGAATGTTGAACAATCATCGTTTCGGGAGGCAGAAATTCGCCATCCACGGAAACAGTATGTTCTTTAACCATTAGATGTAGGTGTGTGTAAGTGTAGCTCGAATCCTTCTTATAACAAAATCCTAGTATATTTAGGATACTGGATTTGTTACAAAAGAAAAGAATAAAAATATTTTAGGGGGTTGGAGAAGAAAAATAAAACAAAAGGACTCAAAATAAGACATTACCTTAAAATCGGGTAACTCCCCTTGGTTTGAGCTCAAAGGCTTCCTTGGGAAGACTTCTGCCCAAAGTGAGGCTTCAAGGAGTAAGAGAGGGATGTGGAGAGCCAAAATGGGCAGGGTTTGGCCGAGCCAAAGTCTTTGGGAGTGTGGGTAAGGAGGTAGAGGTGGGGGCCTTTTATAAGAGGAGAGGAGGGGCACTCTTGGAAAGTAAAGAAAAGTCACTTTATTTTAAAATGGTATTTGGATTTAAGAGGTCCCACATTGATGTATTTCGAGGATAAGGTGATAAGGGTTCGAAATCCACTCATCCAATAGGTTTTGGACATGTGTAGGTCTTAGATATTACATTATCTTTCCATTTTATTTAAATCGTTAAATAATGAGGTCATCACTGCATCATCATGATGTCATAAATAATTTAATTTATTTAATGTCTAAAAATTATATAAAAAAAATACTATGATGTAGGAAATCTATTTATATTTCTAATGAATATTTATAGTCAAGAATCTGTCTTGTATAACCCCATGTAAAAATTGTTTTAGTAAAACATCTCATGTGTGTGTCATTTTTACTTTAACATTAAATAAAAAGTTATTTATATCATTTCCCAACCAAAGTGGCTCCATGGGGTCCCCAAGTTGACCCATGGCTTGTCTTGGTTGGACATGACATATCCAATAAGGTTCGGACATGTGTCAAGCTCATATCATATTATTAAAACATTATTTTTACCTTAAACTACACTAATTACCTCTAATCGCGATTAAGAACTTAAGAGTTACTATTCATCAAAAAATTATTTTAATCTCATTGAACCACATTTTACTTCTTAATGACAACCATGTATGTCGGATTTTTGAAATTCAAAACAAAAGTAGTGGTAAAATTTCATTTAAACGAAAAATCAGTTTTTATAAGTACCACTTAGTGGTTTCACTATTGATCAAAAATTGAAGTTTTTCAGAAAAATACCAAAAATTAACCCTAAGCTATATTTGATATTCCGAATTCAAAAATGAAGTCCATTTTACAAAATTCACAACATATATGTTGCATTAATTAATTTAATAATTAATTTCTGCTGTCAGAGCAAATAGCGTGTTTTTATGAAACAATAAGTATCAAAAGATTGACACTAGTTTAAGTCCGATTTCAAAGTGAAATTAATTCCAATGGCCACTATTGGATTTAATGGTAAAAATATTTTCTAATTTCACTTTAAAACCAATTCAAATGATAATCTAATCATATAAATAAATTAGATTAAAAAGAGGTTTTGAATTAAAATACAACATTTTACACTATTCATTAAAAAATGAACTTTATCGGAAAGATACCAAAAATTTACACAAAATAAATTTTGATGTCCCGATTCTAATGAAGATTTATATTTGGTCCAATAGAATTTATAAGATTGATCAAAACTATATTTAATGACGGTTCTCCGTCAAAAGGTGATAAGTGAACCCTTAGTGAAAATTAGGGTATAAATGCCTAAAATTGAATTCTTTCCGTATTTTAAGCCTTTATCTTTTATTGGATAAATGTAAAAACATTTAAAAACATATATAATCATATTTTAGTTATTTATATCCATTCCCGCCAGTACAACGACTATGTGTTAACTAACATTTAAAATAATATTATTTTATTACTAGTGTGCAACGTAAGTTTTCAAAGAAACTCATCATTGCGTATCGAGTACGCTATCAAACGTAGAAACACCTTTTAATTAAAATTAATATTTAATTCCTAAATATTAATAAATATGAAAATTCTTTATTCTTTATTTACCTGGGATGTTACACTGGCGGTGGTCCGGCCAAGATTTTTCGGGGTTCTTTAAACCCCCGTAACTCACAAACCGTAACTCTGATTTGCGAGCCGTTTGCGGCGACGCGCTCCTTGCATCGAGGCGGACCTTTTGAACTCACTTTGAGGGTTTAAGGGTTCGGGATCGTGGCCCGGGAGTTAGAAACGTCGTATAAAATAATATTATTTTATTATTTTACGACTTCAGGCCGTTGTAACTTCTACCCGGAGCGTCCGATTGACGTGTTGTCAGTGGCTTTGAGATCCTGATGGTACGATGGACGTTTTGAGATGGTTTCCGGGTGTTGGGACTGTGAACGGGGTGCGGGCCCCACGAGGCCGGGTTTTGTGCGGAGAAACACAACGTTTGCACCAGGAGTCCGATTTTGGCGGATGAATAGTCGATCCTGTGTGTTTTTCCGAGGGGATCACAATGGTGTGATCCGTTCGATGAGTTTCGGAATCCAGGCATGGGCCCCACCTGAGCTAGCCTTCGGTGAATAGTACCTTTTTTACCGGGTGTCCGTTTTGGACGAGCGAGTAGTCGATTCCGCTTGTTTTTCCGACGGGATCGTCGTGGTATAGTACGCTCGATGAGTTTCGGGATCATTGTGTGGGCCCCGCACGAGCTAGCTACAGTGAATAGTGCCTTTTTCACCGGTGCTCCGTTTCAGGCGAGTAAACAGCCTATCCTGCGTGTTCTTCTGCGTGGAACGCGATGGTGGCCTCAGTTTTTGGCATAGGAGGTGCGCAGTGTGGCGTTGTGGCGGGTCTCTCGGGTTAGCGATATTTGGACCAGCAGTGGTTGAGGGTTCTCCCTTGGTTCGTTCCTACGAGGGTTCGTGTGACATCACAACCTTCGTATGAGTTTTTTATCCTCTCGATGGGATGTTTTAATTTTTAGAGTTGTGGCATCCCTCCGGTGGGCCTAGAGTGGATCCTCTAGCATCTTTACCCTGGATCGGGTTCTTGGTATCGCTGTGACCGCTTATTCACGGGCGGTGATCCCCTATCTAGTAGGTTAACCCCGTAGGGTTTGTGGCATCATCGGGAATATGACCCCCTATGCGGTGGGTCTTTCCCAGTAGGGTTGGGGCATCGTCGGATATACGATCCCCTATTCAGCATGAAGTTTATACTAGGGTTGCGGTATCGTTGGTTATACGATCCCCTACTCAGCGCTTGGTGTCGGTAGGGTTGCGGTATCGTTGGTTATGCGGTCCCCTACTTAGCGCGTGGTTTCGGTAGGGTTGCGGCATCGTCGGTTCGATCCCCTACATCGCGAGTTGTACCAGATAGGGTTCCGGTATCATCGTGACCATATTTATATGGACGATGATCCTCTATCTGAGTGTGGAGCTTCTGTCGAGCGCCAGATCGGGTTGTGGTATCCCCCAATGGATCCTGGGTGTGATCCCCTATCTGTGAGAACTACGTATGCCATATCGGGTCGTGGTATCCCCCAGCGGACCCTGAGAGTGATCCCCTATCTGTGAGCTAAGTATACCGGAGTGGGTCTTAGTATCCCCTAGCGGACCCTAGCGGCGATCCCCTATCCGAGGAGTTTGGTGGTTATGTTGTTTCAGCGATGTTTCCTCAGTGATGTTATCCGACGAGCGTGGTCTCTCGGGTGAGCGTCTGAGATGTTTTTTTGGGACCCAATGAGTGTATCTCTCGGATGAGTATCATCTGGTATGACAGTGTTCGTGTGGTGTACTCTCCTGGTTGGGACAGTTGTTGGTGATGAGGTCGGTACCTCTTGTGGCTTGTGGCCTGAGCTGAGTATATCTGGATTGTTCAAGGTGTATGTATGGGCATACACCTGAGCTGAGCTGAGCTGACTAGTTGTGTTTAGCCGAGGATGGTCACGAGATGGAGTTTCTCTCTCGTCTGGGTTCCCTCTGGCTGGGTTGAGCGGACTGTTGCCTTTCAGTTGCTCCCTTGGGTTTTGGGTTTTTGGGGTGCCTACTGAGTATGTTTATACTCACCCCTGCACGGGCTTTGCCCGTACATGTTTGTGTCTTGTGCAGACCACAGGCCTTTTGACGGAGTCCCAGGAGGACCCGGAGCAGGCGGATCTTAGTGAGCGAGTTGACCAGGGTTTCTACCGGAGCTGTGTCGAGGGATCTTTCCGGCGGGTGTTTGTGGCAGCGTTCCCCTTCTTCAGAGCAGGTTGGACGTGCTTTGTAGTTTTCTTTGGTGGGCCCTGTTTTTCCCTTTTTACTTTTGCTGCTGCACTCTGGTTTGGGATAGATTGTATGCATGCATTTACTTTTCAGTTTCTATATCTCTGCACTGTTGCATGGAGGTGTTTTTGGGTGCGTGTGTACAGGTACCTTAGGATAATGCCTCCCATGTGTGTGATAGCCTACTCGGCGCTGGTCGCCAGCCCCAGGCCTATTGGAGGCGGGCTTGGGGAGTCGCGGCTCGAGCCCCGTTGGGTCGGGTCGTGACAATTTTATTCAAAAGGGAGTCTTATATGAGTATGGGAGGTATTTTGGGAGACTATTTGTGTGAGTATTTTCCTAAACTAAGTGGTTTGAGAGGTGTAATTATGCGCGAGTAGTGGAGGCTTTTTATAGTGGTGAGGGAGTGACACTATTGTAAATACCAAAATGTATTAATTAATGAGAGTTATACCTTACATAAAATGAGACAAAAATGAACAATTAATGGATTAAATGAGATTCATGGTCTATAAGTATGTTATATATGCAAAAATATTTTCATTTTAATAAATTTTCTTTAACTACTATGATTCTCTAATTTTATCTTTTTGGTTTTATTAAAGTATCTAGTTTTCTATCAAAAGAAATTTAAAAATTAATACTCAAATAAAGTAAAATTTATTGGATAATATAGAGCCACTAAATTATTAACATGATATATAATTTATAAAATTTTAATCCCATTTTTTTTGAAATTAATTTTAAAACAAGTGTAAGTGACACGCTAAAATACAGCTTAAACCCAGACCATGTTAACAACGTCTTTACCATCTATAAGTCAATATGTTAATTATTAAAGATAAATTTATCCATTAAAAAAATATATATAATATATATTAACACTTAAAAAATAACCTGGAATAATTTTTTTTATTAATTTGAAATCATTTAATAAAATATTATTTATTTTAAAATAACAATAATGTCAATTCTCACATTATTTATTTAATTTAAAATTTAAAATATCAATATAATGTTTTAATTAAAATATATTAGGTTAAATTATGTGTAACATGAAATATTACTCTATAGTAATAAATTAAGACAATAATTCAATCAATTAATTTCAATTTTAATATCTATAGTATCATTTATTTTAGTTAATTATTAATTAAATAATCATTACTTTGACGTCTCTTAAGATGTTTAAGTAATTAAATCATCTCTAAAAATTATTGAAAATTTTTTATGATAAAAATATCCCATTTATCATTCAAAAGGATATTTATAACCTAAAATATGATGTTTTTTATATATATAAATGTTTTGTAAATTTTAAAGGTAAATAAGGTTCACTTTTTTCATTTTATCCTTACTTAAACTTTTATATAGGGAACTTCCATTTAATAATATCCTAATGACACATAAGACTAAATAAAAGAGTGTATATGGTCTAATTATTGGCATCCAATTTATTTTTGAAAAATTTTCAAGTTATTTTGGTTTTTAAGAATAAGGTTTAGTCTCTTATTAACCACAATTTTACCTTAGCCACTGTAATTAATTTTAATTACTTCCACTAATAATTTTTTCTCAAAAATTAAGTTTATTTTATTATAAAAAAATACCATAATGAGTAAAAAAGTTTATTTATGATTTTAAAAATTCAAATAGTAGATGTGGTAAAATAAAATTGACACTAATTCCACAGACGGGGCAAAATAACGGGTTTTTAAATTTAAAAAAAATTCCAACGCTTGCTAAGGTTTTATGTTTAATTTTAAAGTGAAATTCTTTTTAATGAAGTTAATTATATAAATAGATGTAAAATTTATCTAATGTGACTCTAAAACAAATTTAAAACATAATTTTGCACTAATATTTATTTAAATGAAAGGGTTACTTTTAACTAAATTACAATAATTTTTACTATTAATCAAAAAATGAATTTTCTCATAAAAATCCAAAAAATTTCCCCTAAGATAATTTCAAACTTTAAAATTAAAAAATAATTTTTATTTTGAAAAATAAAATATATTATAGTGTCAAAATTTTGTTTTAAAATATGTGTTCCATTAAATGGTGGAAAAACTCGGTCATCCATGTAACACAAGCTAATTCAGTGTTGTGTGTACTGTATGTTGAACTTTCTATATAAATCATGAAAACAAATGATTATATTTATTCTAAAAGAAAAATATTTTGATTTCTTGGGGTGTTATATTCTCCCAACCTTAATTAAATTGCAACCTCTCAATTTAAACATTATCTTGGAAATTAAGGGATTGTGATTTGAAAATACTAATTTTGAAAAACCCACATCATAAATAATGTTTATAACACATATTCCTGATAAGAGAGAAAGGAAATTACAATTTTCATGTAACTGGGTTCCCTAGTAAGAGAACATAAGTGGGAAATGGAATCATGGATACAAAAGAAAAATATAACAATCATGTTTTGATGGAGATTGCTAATATATTCAGTTGAAAGTTTTAGACCACAAAACCATAAAACATAGGTGTGAATAAAAAAATAGATATCATAGAAAACGATGATAATAAGAAAACTTTTTTGTTTTTAAGATAGTTTTTCTTGGATTTGAAGAATTATTTCACTCCCTAATAATATAATTAAATATACTTATAGGTAAATTTATATATGTACAATCTTACCCTTTGGTCATGCCTTGAATTATTTCTACTTCATCTCATAGAAAAATATTCATAGTTATTGATGTAATATATCTGTCTATAAAACCAGATCAAAAGTTCAACATAAACCATTTCATAAATAGTTATCTTTTCCAAAATATTTTGATCCAACACTTTGTAAGAATGGTCCCTGAATTTCCAAATTGAACTTATAATTAGCATCTAATCAACACGAAGTAGCTCAAAATTTTCACATTCCAAACATGTGAGTAAATTTATCACATATCTTCCTTAAATATAGTAATAACTCTAATCATCATTAAACCTTATTAGAAACATTCATTCTTCCTTATCCCTATTTTTGGCACATATTATTGGATATATTCCTTAAATCCAAAAGCGTAGTAAACATAATTAATGATAGAATAGAATTCTTGTTGAAAAGTCATTAATTAGTTCCAAGGTCGTCAACACTTATCCAAATCAATCATTTATTCATCATTATCTCAACATCAGAAATATATTAAGGATTGTATTTCCCTTAATCATGTGTTTTATGAAAAATTTAACTTTCTACTAAACAAATTTTCTTGCTACCATTAATCATATGACTTAAAATCCTAAAAGAAAAAGTTTTATATTTTAATCCGTACTTATTCTATAATTCTTATAACCAATACATTTCTCATAAAATATTAAAAATAAATATTTCTTGAGTAGGTATTTTAATCATGACTCTTCATCTAAAATAGTAAAATAACTTGATCAATATCTAATAGCATCATTTGGGGTATTTTCCCTTGATGCTTGGGAAATTGATTCAAATAGTGTCCCGTCTCATTGTAGTTGAATAATTGTAAATTGGAAAACTTTTTATTATCCTTTTAATCAAGAACTTGGTGTCCTTTTTCTCCACTCTTTTAAAAAAATCCCATTCCATTTATGAAAGTACAACTATGTTTCTTTCCAAAATTATCACATTTAAAAAAATCCTTCTTTCCCTCTACCTTCATTGACTCTTTCCCTTTTTCATGGTGCTCAAATGGACTCTTCTTGTGTAGGTTTCCTACGAAGAAATAGGAATTGTATAATTATTTACCCATCTAATTTTCATATGATAGTATATCCTCATATGATAAGAATTTTTTGGAGACAATTTTGCTTTGAAATATTGTCTTCAAACCATGACAAATTTTATCCTTCATACACTTTAGATCACTTGCATCAATGAAGTTCACATTCCCTCTTCTAGGAGACATTTATAAACAATGGTATATACTAGATTAGATCCTAAAATTATGAACATTGTATAAATCTAAATATGGTATAACACATAAAATAAAATTATATATTTTAAATCTTATAATCATAATCTTTGGTTTCTTCAGGGAAAAAATTTACTTTTAAATTCTTTATAATGGTAGGTAAGGAAAATGTGAACTATCCAAAGCATATCACTTTGGACTGTAAAACCAGGTCCGTAGTTAGGATTTTTGTCATGTACCGGGTTACCCCGAGTCAGGCCCGGAACATGTTGTTAGAGTTCTTACTCCTAGGTACATCTATGCCAGAACCATGTCTACTTATAGTATCTGAATAGGGATGTATTTCTAGGAATACCCACATAATATATACCTTACCAAGATTCTAGGATCTTCATTTATACTCTCTATAAACCATGACCGAACCTTGATGCAAAATGAGCATCCCTATTTGAAAAGGTAGTATGGGGTACCCCATGTATCTTTATAATCTGATGGACATATAGTCTTCCCATACCATCAACTGAGAAAGTCTCCTAGATCAAAAAGAAGTGGGATACTTTAGTCAGTCAATCCATGACTACCAAAAGCACATCACTATCTCATCGTGAATTTGGTAGGAAAACTATGAAATCATTTGAAAATTCTTACCATTTCCATTCGAGGATTGGTAAATGTTGTGAAAATACCATTGGTCATTGGTGCTCCACCATCCCCTAATTATAGGTGGGACATATATTAATATAACCTATTATACTACACTTCATCCCAAGCAACCAATACTAGAGTTATATATCTAGATACATCTTGAAGATTCGTAGATGAACTACCGAATGAAGATTGTGGAACTCTAATATCAGTTCCTATCTAATATTATTAGGAAAAGATACATTCCCATGTATATGTAGAATATATTCATATTCAACAGACCAATCTAGAGGTGGGTCCTCACCAGAAATACTCTCCTGTAGGACCAAGCATTCAGGATTTGAAAAAACCTATGATTTACCCTATCTAGGAGAGAAGACGAAACTATCAACTATGTAAGATAATACTTATCATGTATCTAATGAGACTCCCAATATAGTTCAGAAAAGTGGGCCATCAATTCACACTCATCACTAGATTGTGGTGTGGCCTTTTCCTGAGTCTTCTTTCTCAATGCATCTGCTACCGTATTTCCCTTTCCAGGAATATATGAAATTTAAAAAACAAAATACTAAAGTTATTCCACCTATCTTCATTATCTGAGATTCAATTCACACTATAAAAAGATATATTTGAGGTCATTGTGTTTTGTATACACCAAAATGTGTTCACCAATCATATTTTATCTCCAAAAATGTATGACATGGAAAACTTCTACCATATTGAGATTGTGAATTAGGTAATTTTTCTCATGAGGCCTCAACTACCAAGATCCATATGTAATAACTCAATGTTAGCGAATCATAACTAAACCCATTATGATCGCTGAAGCATAATAGAACAATGTATAGCCTCTTCCAAGCTTTAAAAGAATCTAAATCAGTCCTGAGGTAAGCCTTTATTTCAGCTCTTGAAAGGATTTCTTACATGCTTATGACGACAAGAACTTCACACCCTTATTTTTAAGACTTGTACACGATGAATCAAGGTATGAAAATTCTTGTAGGAAATAATATAATAACCATAAATCTCCAAGAAACTCTATATATCAAACATGTTCTTGGGATACCCCCAATAAACCACAACACTCACCCTCTCTAGGTAAATGGATACTTCAGATTCCAAGAAAATATGACCAAATAATATAGATTTTTTGATCCATAATTTGCACTTAGTAAGATTATTATGCAACTAGGTCTCTTTCAGTTTATTTTAATTTATCTCAAGGTGTTTTGGATGGTCAATTCAAGTATAAAAATAAACCATGATTTCGTCCATGAAGACCATGAAAAAGGAATCCTGATAGGGGTGGAAAACCATATTCATCAAATCCATGAAAATGGAATGCTTGTTTTTAAGGATGAATGACATAATGAGGTACTCATATAATCTTTACCAACTAAAGAAATTCATATGTTGTATATGTGAATACCGGACTCAGTCCTGATGATATCTAGATCTCAGTTCAATATTTTAGAATACTGTAGATCCTCAGAGCTGGTCATAGAGATAATCTATTTGAGGAAGTGGATAAAGGTTCTTAACCATAATATTTTTCAATCACAGATAATGCACACATAGACAAAGGTTATGATCCACCTTCTCAATAAAAACCTTGGGTAAACCCCATGTAAAAGTACTGGGTCCTATAAAACATATAGAATACATATCCTACAACTAATATATTCCATCATATATTGAATATTTGACACTGGTGATACTCTTGGAACATGATCGATCATAAACTCTTTGTCTCTATTAAGAGTTAAGTAAGAAATATCATCAGGAAATACATTTATGAAACTATCTAATATGGGAGGGAAATCTATCAAATTTATTCCCTACTCCACTATAAAGAGACTAGAAATCTGGGCAGTCACACCACTTATCCCATGATTCCTTGTTCCATCTTTACCTCTAATAAACTCTAGTCATAATTGTGAAGATAATTGCTTCCATATAGTGATGTAAAAGGCACTTTGAAATGATAATAGTCCACATAGTAATGAAATATAACCAACCAATCCATCATGATAATGAAATAAAATCCCATTATCTTAAGAAAGAAAATTTCTATAATAATTTATAACTACCTACCTCAAGAGAAAGTCCCTTCATTGGAATATTCCCTCATACCACACTCCCAACAGTGTGTCTATGGTCATCAAAAACTACCAAAAAAGTGGGTAAGGGAAGATCTTATGATTTATCAGTGCTAATAAAAAGCGCTGATAAAAGGAGGACTTTTATCAGTGCTTGAAAAAAGCACTGATAAATATACCCTTTATCAGTACCGATAAATTTTTTTAATAGAGAATACTATTAATTTATATAAAAATATTTTAATTATATTCATATATAAATTTTATATGTATACATTAAATAAAAAATGAATGTTTATTATGTTTATTATGTTTATGTTTTATTTAGGTTTATTATGATTATTACTTTTATTATATCTCTATTAGATATTTATTAGCCTATATGTTTATAATATCATATAAAAATACTTTTTAATATATATATATATATATATATAAATTATTGTTATATATATATATATTTAAATAAATTTATATTTCCAAATGAATGTTTCAATTGATGCATACGTTATTTTCATGAATATATGTTCATTGTTTACCCTAATATTAGACATATATACTATAATACTATATATACTTGGTGTATTTATTCATTTCCTATATATATGATGCTTTATCTTCTCATAAATACTTAAAATCATGATAAATAAACAATAAATGTATTTATTATATTTATGAATATAAATATTTAGATATATATAATTATTATCTTTTTAAATATATTACATATAATTATAATTTTATATAACTAATTAAATATAAATATGTTAAATAATTATAAAATTACAAAATATTTTTTTAAATAATAAATATATATTTATGAATTCTTTTTGAATATATTTATTTATAAATATATGTCTTTAATGAATATATACACAGAAACAGACATATATATATATATATATATATATTTATATTTATATACATATGAAAATAAAAATAAAAATAAAATATCAATTTATATTTATATTTATATAATTATAATTTATAGACAAACACCATAAATATAAATATATATATATAATTATAAATGTGATAAATATATTGGTTATAATTTTCTAATTATGAATAAATGGTATTCTTTATTAGTGCTAATTAAAAATCATTGATAAAACATCCATTTATTAACACTTTTTTAGTGCTACTAAAGATCGGCCTTTATCAGCCCTAAAAAAGCACTGATAAAGTAATATTTTATCAGCACTATCAATTTTAATGCTGATAAAACATACTTTTATCATCGCTTTCAATTTTATCGATGATAATACACACTTAAATCAATGTATATTATCTAGCACTGATAAAAGTGTTGCCAGGTTTTAGAAATTAACCCTAACTTTCTCCTCCTTCCTCACACCCTCATCTCTCGTGGAAACTGATCCCTACCACCACCGATGCGGCCACTGCCGTTGCTGTCTCCGCAGCCACCGCAGACGCCACAACCACCGCAACTGTTGAGTCAATAAGGTTTTCCTTATGACTTTTCCATTCCATCTTGTTTTGAAAATCACAAACACCTTATCTTTAAGGAAAATTGCTTTTATAAGGAAAATTGCTTTCTTAAGGAAAATTGCTTTTATAAGGAAAATTGCTTTCTTAAGGAAAATCGCTTTTATAAGAAAAATTATCCTTATCATATTTTCATTCATATTTTTCTTAAGTATGAGATTCGGATTCATTTTCTCGGAATCATTAAAACTTAGATATAAAGCATTCTGTTTAGTATTCGGATTCTGGACAAGAAATATAAATAAATTCCATTCCGAATTCTCATTACGAATTCTGAAGAAGAATTATCATTACGAATTCTAATGAAGAAATCTCATTCCGAATTCCCATTACGAATTCTGTTGACGAATTCTCATTACGAATTCTGATGATGAATTCTCATTACGAATTCTGATGACAAATTCTCATTCCGAATTCCTACTCCGAATTCTCATTCCGAATTCACCTATTAAACAGAATCTGAATATCATTGTTTTATACACTCTGAAATTTATTCACTCCGAACTTTCACTCCGAAATTTCTATTCCGAACCTTTATGTTAGAATTTAAAATGATGTCGTGCATTCTGTTACACTTACTTTGTTATAAAACGATGTCGTCCATTTTGTTATAAACTAACCGTTGTCTAAGTGACACGTGTACAGGTCCCTCCGAACTTTAAGGGAAATATGACTGTTGGAGGAGGAGCCGACCTTACCTATAAATAGGAGCTTATTTGAAAGAGCTCGGTGCTGATTGCTAACGGATGGATGAACAATTTGGATTTTGTGCATACATGCTGTTGAAGTGATTTCTAGAGAGAGAGTCTCTTATTAACTCTCAAAGCTTCATGCGACTCCGAATGTTGGTGATTACATTCGAGGGCTTCCGGGGATAGGAAGACAGAGGTGCCGACTACCTTAAAGATCGAGGGCTTTCTTGCTGAGGAAGACAGAGGTGCCGACTACCTTAAAGATCGAGGGCTTTCTTGCTGAGAAAGACAGAGGTTACCAACTACCTTGAAGTTGAGGGCTTGCGGGGATAGCAAGACAGAGACTCCGATCTTCGTATCGAGGGCTTACCCTGGTGTGGGTAAGACAGACTTGCTTGAAAGTATAAATCAAGGGACCTTTATCCAAGGTTGTTGGATACCCTTTTCTTTGGGTTAAAAGACTATTATCTTGTTACTTGTAGTTTAACTACTTGTTCTTTTATTCCGCTGCATTTTGTATCTTAAGGAAAGTATAACTTTCTTATACTTCCTTACTTACTCTGATTCATTTAGATTCTATACGCTTTAAGGTAGAATCTCATATTGTAACTTTTGTTAAGTTTCAATTTCCGGAATCATATTTCTGGAACCTACTTTTGGAATCACTTTCCAAGTTCAGTTCGGTGTTAGAGGTGTTGTGAATTTACTTAGTTTAACTTTGTTAAACTTACTCCTTTTCTTTTCTTAAGGAAATTTTAGTTATTCATAACTAACTTTAAAGGTTCCAAAGGAATTTTTAAAGTATACAATTCACCCCCCTCTTGTATATTGAGAATCTCATCTTATATTTCGATCCTACAGCAACCACCACCGCCGCTCCCACCTCCACTGCCACCGCCTCCTCCTCTTCTCTCTCATCCTCCTTCTTAGAAACCACCACTGTGCCTCTATCTCCACTGCCACCATTGCCTCCAGCTTTTCTCCTCCCTCCTCTCCTCCTTCCACTCCTGCCTCCTCACCCTCCTCGGCAGCTGACTCCTCCACCACCACAAACTGAATTCGTATTTTGGTATGGATTTTGTTGTGATTTGTACCTCATAATTCATATTTTTACAATGAACTTTATGAATTTTTATTCTTCATGATGTAAATAATTTATTTCACAACCACATGAATTCTAAATGATTTTTTATTGTTAGGATATTTCAAATAGTATTTTTAATGGAGATTCATCCCTTCCAAGTGATTTTGTGGAGGACCTAATATCATTTCCTATAATATTATTAGATCCAAAATTTATTCCCTTAGTATCCATCATAAAACTATCCCTTAAAGATAACTTTGAGTAGACAAGTTTTCATCAGTCATGATTAAACCTCCTCCATTGTTCTTCTTGATCCCTTATAATTTTAAGCATCTTGAGACTTCATCATAGATTATGTATTATGGTGTGGGTGTAGATTATGAATGAACAATTGAATGAAGAGGTTATGTTGGGAATGTGGGATAATCTTAAATGAACACAAGGTTATTTTAGAGTGGATATTCGGCATGGATTTGATCAAGGGATGGGAAATAAACTATGAGGGGGTATGACTAGGAAGAGTATATTAGTGGGAAAGACCCTCAAGGTTATTGGATATAAATAATGTGAACTATGATGTGATTTTCAGAAATACAAGGGGTAAACGGCTTGAACCATGAATGAATATAGGAATATGGGTGAAGAACATGACTCCACAATGTGAAATTCAAAGGAAAACATTCTATGTACCTCCTTATATGTGGTGATAGTTTTTTAGGAAATTATAATTATCCCACAACATATGGTATGGATTCACACACCATGTAGTATATATAAAATTAACTTCCATGTGCTTGAGATTATGTTGGTAAGATGAGTACATAATTAGCCACATGAAGTGTAGTTTGAGTACATTACATGTATACCTACATGACATGACTTAGGTTGTAGTACACACCAAAGGTGATATCCATTGAATAAACAACATGTTTCCATAAAGACACATTATGTAGTCAGGGAATACATGTCTTAAATATCTAATAGTACACACTAAGTACTCACGTGGGAATCACACACTATGTATCACCTCAAAAATTCCATGTACACCGAGGTGACATAGATCTATGTATTAGGGATACATTTCAAGTACCTATTGGTCTCATAATTTCTACACATCATAGTGAATGCTATGTAAAGAGACTTCACATGCCATGTGAAGAGGAAATGCATGACAATACTATTTCTGATGGGATATAAACTATGTACCCTTACAATACATTCCATTTTCTTTTATTAACCTTCAGGTGTTTTTGTATCACCTAGTTCATGACCAATATTTAGGTGCATGAATACATATTATTCATTTTCTATATAGAATAAAGTGGTGAGATTATATTTAATATCATAGGTGGGATGTGAGGTGACTCATTCAATTTAATCATCTTAGTTCTGTAGGAATGAAGATGGGTATTGTGTATGTTGATAAAATCATTCATGGATTTGGGTTTTCCCATGGTTATGTGCTGATGGAAGTGTGTAGGTCCCCCATATTCTTTATGAATTTTGGAACTCCCCCCACACATAGAGCACAATTCTCCCAAATCAAGCATGGGGTCGATACTCCCTCAACACTGATGAGGTATTGATCCCCCACACATAGCTAATAGAGTTTAGTACTCCCCCACATATTTATAAAGTTTGATACCCCATCTTCTAAAGAACACTCCATGATGTGGCGAGGGTCCTCTATTAGGTATTGAAACTCCCTTGACCAATGTATATACTTCACCAAGGTGTTGGTTCCATTCTATATTTTTTATAGGTGATGTGGGTTTTCTCATAAATGGGAAGTTATGATAGTAGGTTTTAATACTACCTTGATCATGATTTGTCATTAGTTAAGGCATGGGTTCCCTTATAGGTTTTAAGAAAATTGATGTGATAATGGTGGGAAACAAGGTATGGTACTCCCCTGATTTATGTGCATACATATACAAGGTGTGGGATCCCCTTAATAGATTTTGGGAGTGTTTTAGAATAAATTATGAACATATTAGTTACTTGATGACTTTTGACTCATCAAGTACCCCTTAGTTTCCTTAGAGATGTGACTTACAATAGGGATATCAACTTCATACATAATGTATTTTTAAATACATTGATAATACCTTGTTTCTCATGAAATACAACCTTCATGGATTGGTTCCAAGAAGAATAAGTCTTATTCTCATCAATGAGTCATCTAGTAGTAGAGAATGTATCAATATTTTCATGTCTTCTTACTGATCATTTTTCTACACCAGGGGTTGATCTGAGTTGTTTTTTATCTTTAAATTATGGTTTAATCGAATCATATGGAGTATTTTTATAATCAAATCTAAATAGGATTTATTCTCACAGGTGGTGTGTCCATGTAGGAAAAATAGGGTCTGAAGGTGGTCTTAGTGGACATGGAGATAGTATAACTTGTTCAGAGCTAAAGGCTGAGGGTATTCAATAGATCTTGTTGGTCCATGGTTCTAGTGATTAATATTATATTTGTAAGATAATCTAGGTTTCCTTATAGTATAGAGGATTTATCACTCGTTCCATGTTCATTGGGTTCTATAACCTTAAAAGATGTGTTGTACTTATGGTGTTTTCCCTATGTGGTGATGTACTCACTATGTGATGTCTCATGGTTGCGTTGTATTTATAAATTTTTTATTATATATATATTCATAGATTATGTTTCTGATAATTTTATTTATTGGAGACATGTTTTTTTATAGGTTGATATTGGATATGGTCTCCCTTATAGTGTGATATGCCTACTCGGTGAAATCCACTAGCCCCTGGCCTATTTGAGGTGGGACTGGGGTGGAACACTCAAATTAATGATGGCCTGGATGGGGCTGGAGTGGGTTGGTTAATTTTAGATAAATATCATAAATATTTATTACTAGGGGTTGATTTTAGAGTTTTTAATCATGATAATAGTTGTTTGAGAATTTAGGGAAATAATGTTTAGGAGTTTTTGAGTTTGGTTATTAGACCAACTAGACCAACATAGGTGTGGTAGCCAAAATATAATTTATCTAGGACTATGGTACTCTATTACATTTACCAAATATCTAATTCATTTATTTCAAGGTAAAATATAGTTGGTAAATGCGTCATATAATGATTAGTTATGATCTTCCCTATCCTTCCTATTTCTTCTTATATAGATATACTCTAATCCTCATGACTTTATCCTATCAAATAAAGTGTGATACATACTAATAGATATATTATGTGAAAATATAGATCCAAGATGAGCCTACTATTATATTTGGACCTCTTACTACAAATTAGTGAGTGATGGGGGGTTTTTGAGACTCGGTTAAGAAATCATTTTGACCAAAAATATGAATTACTTCCTATCCCCCCATTATTAGTATATAATTTCTTATAGAGTAGATGGTATATCCTATTGATTTGGATAATACTAACCATATGCTAGATATATTTTATGAGTTCTTCCAATAGAGGTATCATGGGTTTTTAAGGAAATATTGATCCTTAAGAAAAAGAGGTTTGGTTAGAGTCTATGACTTTTTCTTTCATCTATTTTAGACTCCCACTCACCATCTGTCACTTTTTATTTAATCTATTTTAGACTCTCACTCACCGGCTATGGGAAAAAGATCTTACTCCACTCTTTGATCAACCTGGTGAAGAACCAACTGTCATATATTCATTCGAAGGACCTAAATATATGACAATTGGTTCTTCATTAGGCTGGCTAAAGCTATGTTGTAGTAGGAGGATGTTATTCTGTGTCAACCGTACAAGGATCAAAGATGTCTCAAAAAAATAAAGGTATGAGGAAACCCCTTTTGGATACTCGTTATCTTTTGTGGTCTATAAAAAACACACATACCCTATAAATGAGGACCACCAATTTCTTTTAAAAAACCAATCAACATGCAAATCATATTGTGAAAAAACACAACTGACATACTGAAAACTAAGGAAATAAATTATGATTGTTTTCATAGTTTAGGAAAGCAATCTATCTGTCATTTTTGAGGTTTAGGAATCAACCACACCTCAATCTGATTAATGGTGTCACCGGTATGACTCCAAATGTGTCTTGTTAGTTAAAATTGACATTAATACAAGTAAAAAATCACAACATACATACTGAAAATAGAGAAAAACCATTTCGGTTGTTTTGATACTTTAGGAAAACGATCCATGAGTGAGTTTTAATGTGCAGGAATAAATTACACCTCAATCTGACGAATGGTGTGACCAGTGCGACTAAAATTGTCCGCTATCAGTTTAAAATTTACATTTATCTCAAAACATGTCACTCACTGAAAACCAAGAAAACATTCTACTATTTTCTTCCAAATTAAGGATAGCGATTTGTAAGTCCTTTTTGATGTGTATAAAGTAGTATCATCTCAAACTGACACACGATGTGACCTGTAAGACTCAAATTTCATGTTTTCGATTTGAAATGACATTTTAGTAAAAAAACAAAATTGACATACTAAAAACTTAGGAAATTAATTCCAATTGTTTTGATACTTTAGAAAAAAGATCTATTAGTTATTTTTGGCATTTAAGAATCAACCAGACCTCAATCCAACTCATGGTGTCACCGGTATGACTCCAAATGTGTCTTGTTATTTAAAATTTACATTAATTCAAGTAGAAAAACTCAAATAAAATATTGAAAACCCAGAAAAAGTATTCGTACTGTATTTATACTTTATGAAAATGACCCATGATTAATTTTTTATGTTTAGGAATCAACCCCACATTATACTAATGAATGGTGTGACTGGTGTCACTAAAAGTGTTCGCCATCAGTTTAAAATTGACATTTTAACTCAAAACGTTTCAGTCACTGAAAACCAAGCAAACATGCTCTGATTGACTTCCAAATTAAGTACAGTTATTCATAATTACTTTGTGACATGTATAAAGAAGTATCATGTCAAATCGATGCACGATGAGATCGATATGACTCAAATTTCACATTTTAGGTTTGAAATGACATTTTAGTAAAAAAACAAAAAAAAAAACAAACTAAAAATTGAGGAAATGCAGTCTGATTGTTTTGATATTTTCGGAAAATGATCCATCAGTCATTTATAATGCATTAGAATCAACTATACCTCAATCTGATGCACAATATCATTGGTATGATTCCTAATGTAACTTTTTATTAAAAAGAGACATTAATTGAAGTAAAATAACACATCTAACATATTGAAAACTGAGAAAACTCATTCAGATTGTTTTGATACTTTAAGAAAATGATCCATGTGTCAGCTGCGATATGTAGGAATCAACACCACCTCAATCAGCCAAATGGTGTGACCGATGTAACTAAAAGTGTCTGCTATCAATTTGAAATTGACATGTTAACTCAAAATGTGTCACTAACCGAAAACAAATAAAAAAACTCCAATTGTCTTCCAAATTAAAAACATCTATTCATAAGTCCTTGGTGACATGTATGAAGTAGGCTCATGTCAAACTGATGCATGATTCAACCAATATGACTCAAATTTCATGTTTTCAGTTTGAAATGAAATTATAGTAAAAAACAAAATAAACATACTAAAAACCAAGGAAATACATTCATACCATTTTGATACTTTTGGAAAACGATCCATCAGTCATATGCGACGTGTAGGAATAAACCACTCCTCAATACGATGCATGGTATCACATGCATGAATCCAAATGTGTATTGTTATTTAAATTTGACATTAATTGAAGTAAAAAAACACAACCGACATATTGAAAACTGAGAAAATGCATCTGGATTATTTTAAAACTTTAAAAACATGATCCATGAGTCATTTGGGATGTGTAGGAATCAACCCCACCTCAATCCAACGAATATTGTGACTAGTGTGACTAAAAGTGTCCGCTATCAACTTAAAATTGACATTTTATCTCAAAATGTGATAGTCACTAAAAACCAAGAAAACACACCCTGATTTTCTTCCAATTTAAGGAAAACAATTGGTAAGGCTTTTGAGATGTATATGAAGTAGTCTCACATCAAACTGATGCACAATGCGACCAGTATGACTTAAATAGAATGTTTTCAGATTGAAATTCCATTTAAGTAAGAAAAAACAACAAATATACTAAAAACCGATGAAATGAATTCTTATTGTTTTAATAAATTATGAAAATGATTCATCAGTTATTTCTGATGTATAGGAACCAACCGCACCTCAATCCAATGCATGGTGTCACTGGTATGAATGAAAAAGTGTCTTGTTATTTAAAATCGATATTAATTCAAGTAAAATAAACAATACTGACAAACTGAAAACCAAGAAAACACATTTGAATTGTTTTGATACTTTAAGAAAATGATTCATGAATTAGTTGTGACATGTAGTAATCAAACCCACATCAATCTGATTAATAGTGTGATCGGTGTGACTAAACGTGTCCACTATCAATTTAAAATTGACATTTTAACTCAAAACACGCCACTCAAAAAAAACCAAGAAAATGTGTTGTGATTTCCTTCCAAATTAGATTCTTATGTCCTTTGTGATGTGCAGGTAGAAATATCACATCAAACCAAAACACGATGTGATTGGTTTAACTCAAATTTCATGTTTTCAGTTTGAAGTGACATTTTAGTAAAAAAACACTAATAACATAATGAAAACTGAGGAAATTAATTCCGATTGTTTTGATACTTTCAGAAAATAATATACCTGTCATTTGTGACGTGTAGAAATCAACCAAACCTCAATCCGACACACTGTGTCACCGATAAGACTCCAAATGTGTCTTGATATTTAAAATTGACATTAATTCAAGATAAAAAACACAACTGACATACTGAAAACAAATAAAACACATTCAGATTGTTTTGATACTTCAGGAAAATGATCCATGAGTCAGTTGTGACATTTAGGTATCAACCCCACAATAATCCGACGGATGGTGTGACCAGTGTGACTAAAAGTGTTGGTTATCAGTTCAAAATTTATAGTTTAACTCAAAACATGTCACTCACTAAAAACCTTGAAAACACGGTCTAACTGTCTTCCAAATTAAGGATAGTGATTCATAAGTCCTTTGTGACATGTATGAAGCAGTCTCAAATCAAATTGATGCACGATGTGACCAGTATTACTCAAATTTCATGTTTTAGGTTTGAAATGACATTTTAGTAAAAAAAAACAACATACTAAAAATAAAAACAATGTATTACAATTGTTTTGATATTTTAGTATAATGATCCATAAGTCATTTGCGACATGTATGAATCAACCGTACCTCAATCTGTTGCATGGTGTCATCAGTATGACTCCAAATGTGTCTTGTTATTTCAAAGTGACATTAATTCATATAAAAAACCCAACTGACATCTTGAAAACTGAGAAAATGAATTATGATTGTTTTGATACTTTAGTACAATGATCCATGAGTCAGTTCTGACCTGTAGGAATCATCCCCACCTCAATCTGACAAACTGTGTGACTGGTGGTACTAAAATTGTCTGCTATCAGTTTAAAATTGACAATTTAACTCAAAATGTGTTACTAAATGAAAATGAAGAAAATACGCTCTGATTATCTTCCAAATTACGAAAATATATTCTTAAGGCCTCTGTGATGTGTATGAAGTAGTCTCACGTAAAAATGATGCATGATGTGACTAGTGTGACTAAAATTGCATGTTTTCAGTTTGAAATGATGTAACACCCCAAGTTTCCATGGTACGCTTCTCTTTCAATAATGCAATAGCTTGCATTGTAAGCATGTTTGAGATTCCAACACACCGCGACCAATCAAAGTAGCCGTTTTGAATAGTAATACCCACTTTTTTAAATTTTATTATTTAAATTGGACTTCATTTTTGGATTCAGAATATCGAAATTATCCTAAGTTGAATTTTTCATTTTTTTCTGAGAACTTACAATTTTTTATGAATAGTGTAAAATACTAAACTTTAATTAAAAAAAACTTTCTTAATCAAAATAATTTATAGTGATAAATTATATTATTTAGTGGTTTAAAAGTATAATTAGAATATATTTTTACTATTTTATCCAGTGGTGGTCATTAGAAATAATTTCACTTTGAAATTGGACATAAACAATTGTCAATCTTTTGATTGATATTCTTTCTTAAAAACACACAATTTGTTTTGACAATGGGTATTAATTATAAAATTAATTAATGAAAATTATATGTTTTAAATTTGGTAAAATAGACATCATCTTTGAATTTGGAATATCTAATATAGCTGAGAGTGAATTTTTGGTATTTTTCTGAAAAACATCAATTTTTGATGAATAGTGAAACCACTAAGTGGTAGTTAAAAAACTATTTTTTTGTTTAAATGAAATTTCACCACTTCTGTGAATTTAAATTACAAAAATATGACATACATGATTATAATTAAGAAGTAAAATTTGGTTCAATGGGATGGAAATAATTTTTGGTTAATAGTAACTTTTGAGTTTTATTAACCGCGATTAGAGGTAATTAGAGTAATTTAAGGTAAAAATAATATTATAATAATATTAAATTACCTTGACACATGTACTACTCCTATTGGATGACTCATGGACGACCAAGACAATCCATGGGTCAATTTTTGGGACCCCATTGTGCCACTTGGGTAAGATAATGACATTAATACCTTTTATCTAAAGTAAAAATAAAAACGTCACAAACATGTATTGTTTTACTAAAACAATTTTTACAATGGGTTATACAAGTTATATTTTCGACTATAAATATCCATTGGAAAGATAAAAATATTTCATACATCATGGTAATTGTTTTTAAAATTTTTATTCATTAAATAAATAAATTTATTTATCACACCATGATGATGCAACAATTACCTCATTAATGAACGATTTAAATAAAATTAAAAGATAAGATAAAATATAAGACTTACACTTGTAAAAATCCTATTGGATGGGTGTATTTCGAACCCTTATCACTTTATAATCTAAAAATATCATTTTGGGACCTTTAAAATCTGAGAATCATTTCATAATAGTGTAACATTTCATGACTTTCCAAGAGTGCCCCTCCTCTCCTCTTATAAAAGGCCCCCACCTCTACCACCTTATTTACTCCTATGAAGCCATTGGATCATCCAAACTCTGCTCATTATATCTCTCTGCATCCCTCTCTTCATTATATAATCATTACCTTAGGCTGAAATCTCTTCAAGAAACCCTTTTGGTTCAAACCAAGAGGAGTTACCCGTTTTAAAGGTAATGTCTTCACTTGTGTTCTTTTGTTTTATTTTTCTTCTCCAACCCCATATACTCTTTTTATTACTATATTTTGTAACAAAAACAATATCTTCAATATACTAGGATGTTGTTATGATATGTATTTGATTTACAATTACGCACACCTCCATCTAATGGTTAAATAACATACTGTTTCTGTGGAGGGCGAATTACTGCCTCACGAAACGATGATTGTTCAATATTCTTTTAACACCTTTCATGGTGGCCATTAAGATGTCACTCTATTTATATATGATATTTATTATGTTTATGTTTTCATTATTATTCTGTATTTTTCATTTATGGAATACATTTATGGTTTCCATTATGGGTAAACACGATATCATCATTTTAGAAAGTGCGGACTACCACCCCCTCAAAGTGATTTGAATCGTTAATGCCATATTTGGGATGTATAAAGGATGGAATAATGATATTATATATGATATTATACTGGAATTATAATATACATTTATCTCATTATGATTTCATTACATTAAATATGAAATAGAAATGAAAGTAGCGTTCATGCGTACATACGACTTACCGTCTCCATGAACGGTGCATTTCATTTCTTACCTCTAAATGTTATGTAATATTATAAATGAATTTATATACTGGATATATATGATATATATTATATCTAAATCATGAATATAATTCTGGATATAATGGATATTTTACCACATGAACAACTTGTAATTATAAGAAGTTTATTTTTGACTCAAGTACTAAAGATCGACAAAACGACCGTTATTAACTTAAATAATTACATAATGTTCATAACATGGTAATAAGTGATATAAAAGGAATAATGAACTTGAAAAATGTAATTAAACAAGTATAAATTAACTCTAGTTTATTATTCAAAATATTAAAGAATGACCGAGTCAAGTTGGACACGAGGTAAGGGACTTCGTCTCAATCTCCTTTCATTGAGGCATATTTTGTTTTATACACAACTTTATTTTATATACTGTATAAACCCCCTTGACTTTTATGTTTATTAAAAAATAATATTTTTATATGAAGCGTTTTACTAAATGACAAAAGGGAATGTTTTTTTGCCGTACGTATGCGGCGACAACGACTTCTCTGCCACCGTGACCATTATTTGAGTTTCGGCTTCCTCTATGAGCCATAAATTTTTTTAAAATAAAAAATAAATACCAAGTTTTACTTTTATTTTATTTTGGTATTTAAAATGGTTTTATTATATCAATGTGTTGTGTAGATATCTTGTGATTGAAATATGGAAATGATATGTTTCCTTTATGCATGTTTTATGTGATACGATTATGTTATGGTTTATGATATGTTTAAACGTTTTCATATAAGGAATGCATTGGACTTAGTATGTGATGGGTGGAGCCCAATATAGCTCCTCGATGCATCGGTAGGTCTCATGAGACAAACTAGTGTCTTGGCACAAGGTTTTGACAAAATCTTATTTGTAGTCTTGGCACAAGGCCTTGACTATGTGGTTATGATAATCTGGAATTATGCATTCAATCATTATGAAAGTGGTTATTGAAATTGCATGTTATTATTATACTAGTAGAATATCCATGTGAGTAAGTAAATGGCATTATTTCATTTTACTTTTTTCATATCATGCTGAAGTTCAAGTTTAAAAGGCTTTTTTTAGTTATACATTGCCATAAATGTTTATGTTTATTTATGAAAGTTTCCTCTATATTGTTATCCTTACTGAGCATCTGAGCTCACCCCTTTCTATGTTTTATTTTTCCAAGGATGTGAAGAAATATTTTATGACTGACCTGGAGGGATATTCTGATGGGGATATGGGTGTGCACTATGGAGACTATGTTATTGTAGTTTTTCACTTTATGATGTAATGTAACATTTATGAATGTATCTAGTGTTTCCAAGGCTACTAAACTAATCGGTCTTTCGAGACTTGATCTTTTGTGATCATGCCAATGTTACGTAATAACGCACCGACTCTGGGTAACTGGGTTCGGGGCATTACAAATGACATTATAGTAAAAAAAACTAACAAACATACTGAAAAACAAGGAAATGCATTCCGATTGTTTTGATACTTTAAAAAAATGATCCATTTGTCATGTGATGTGTAGGAATAAACAACACCTCCATCTGACACATAGTATAACCAGTATGACTCCAAATGTGTCTTTTTATTTAAAATAGACATTAATTCAAGTAAAAAAAAACCCAAATGACATTCTGAAAACCAATAAAATGCATTCTTATTGTTTTTATACTTCAAGAAAATCATCCATGAGTTAGTTGTGATGTGTAGGAATCAACCCCACCTCAATTAGATGAACAATGTCACCAGTGTGACTAAAAGTGTCCACTATCAGTTTAAAATTTACATTTTGAATCAAAACGTTTCACTCAATGAAAACCAAGAATTTTTTTTCCTGATTGTCTTCCAAATAAAGGAAAATGATTATTAAGTGCTTTGTGATGTTTATGAAGTAGTATCATGTCAAATTGATGCACGATGCGACCAATATGACTCAAATGGCATGTTTTTGGTTTGAAATAAAATTTTAGTAAAAAAACACAACAAACATACTAAAACTGAGGAATTGCATTTTGATTGTTTTGTTAGTTTAGGAAAATGATCCATCAGTCATTTTTGACATGTACGAATCAACCAAACCTCAATCCAACGCACGGTGTCACCGGTATGACTCCAAATGTGTCATGTCTTTTAAAATTGACATTAATTCAAGTAAAAAAACAAAACTGACATACTGAAAATAAATAAAACACATTCATATTATTTTGATACTTTAGGAAAAAGATCCACGAGTCATTTGTGATGTTTTAGAATCAACCCCACCTCAATCCGACGAATGGTGTGACTGGTGTGACTATAATTTTTGCTCTCTGTTTAAAATTGATATTTCAACTCAAAATGAGTAACTCACTAAAAACCAAGAAAACACAATCCTATTGTCTTCAAAATTAAATTCAACCATTATTAAGTCTTTTGTGATGTGTATGAAGGAGTCTCACATCAAACTAACGCATGATGCAACTCATATGAATCAAATTTAATTTTTTCGGTTTGAAATGACATTTTAGTAAAAAAACACAATAAACATACTAAAAAATGAGGAAATGAATTCCGATTGTTTTGGTAATTTTTTAAAACAATACATCATTCATTTTTGATTTGTATAAATCAACCACACCACAATACGACGCATGGTGTCACCGGTATGACTCTAAATGTGTCATTTTTATTAAAAATTGACATTTTTAAATGCATTCTTGATATTGATGTTTAATTTATTTATTTATAGTATTAGTAACATAATATTATTTTTATTATATAGGTGGAACTTATTTATTTAGTTGGGATGATTTTTTCGACAACTATTACCATCGAAGGACATTTTTTAGAGGGGACCACAGATGTAAAAAGAGAAAACATTAACATTTTTAACTATTTTTTTGAATATTTGAAAATTTAATTTTATAAAATATTGTTCAAAATATATATAGAAGTTTTTTTTGGGTATATAATATGAGTGAATATTTTTTTATTCATGATGTGAGTTAAATGTATATAGCATGTTTTTCCAAACTGTTGTGTGCATTTCTATTTTTTTATCATTTTCATTGTGTATATGGTTATTTTGTATATATATACTATGAGTGGTTATTTTTTAGAAGGTTTTTTCTAGTTTGTACAGGTTATTTATGTTGGTTTGTTTATTTTGGTCAGATGATTATTTTATTTTCAGGTTTATAGGTGTACTGTTATATAAAAAGCACTCCCATGAAGGGAAGCCTTTATTTGTTCTAGTTGAAGCGCTGAAAAATGGAGACTTTATCAGCACTTCAAATAGCACAGATAATGTAGGGCCTTTATCAGTTCTTTTTTTAGAACTGATAAAGGGGGCCCTTTATTATCACTAGAAATAGCACTGATAAAGGGCAACCCCTTTAGTAGCAGATCGATTAAAAATTATTTTTTTAGCCTTGATAAAGGCCTTTTTAGCACCGATAAAAGCCTATTTTGTGGTAGTTACCCCACAGATATATTGAATTTCTAGCCCAAGAATTTTTGTGATCGATAAAGAGATAATGGAGTGAGAATCACCTATGTAGAATAAATAATAGATGATATTATAAGATACTAGAATAATACCTTGTACCTTTGATATTCATTCACTATATTCGTCAGGGATCATATATAAAACATAAAAATGTCTTGATCCATGGTCATGTGCTATAGATGGACTACCCTAGGAAGGCCCATTCTGTTGAATATGAAAATCAAATGTAAGGATACCATAACCACAACCTCTTCCTTGACCTATCCCACCAGTGCTACTCTAACTCCCCGCCTAACATGGTGTAACTGATCATGACCCTGAAGTTGGAGCTGGTGCATATCCTCTTCCACTATAAGTAGATGGAAAGGTTTGGAATAATATTTAAAGATTTCCTATTCATATATATGTACCAAAATCAATAGGGTCTCTATCAAACTAAGTATTTAGATGCCCATTTCGTCCACACTATTGGCATATAATAGAGTTATTATTGTGGATACTCTGTAAGTGACTATGCTAATGAGAATGATCAAAGTTACGCTTTATATAACCGGAAGAACTACTACCCAAATTCAGCCCTGAAACTCTGTGCTAAATTCTATTAGATCATCCTAGGTTCTACTCAATGATAAGAGCCTGGTTAACCATATCAGAAAAGGAATGTAGGAAAAAGAAATTAACCTATGAAAGGATGTCATACTTTATCACATCCTTTAAATGTATTCCCCCCAAAATATCATCATCATCTAGAAGTGGGTAAAACATTTCTACCTATTAAATCATGATAAATATTCAATTAAAGACATAACGACCTAATCCAGGTGTATGAACACCCCCGATCAGTTATCTATTAGCATCTAAGGGAAAAATTAATCATAGAAGGTAGATTGGAAGTCTTCCTAGGCCATGACCTTATAAATAACAACTTCATTAATGAATTCTGACCAGCTTTTGGAGGAATCACAAATTATTTCGGCGGATGTCTTGACCCTCCTCTCTGGTGGCATATCCAGATGATCAAAGATATAAAGAGTGTAATCCAACCAAATATCAGTAACCTGTGGACCACTATAACCTAAAAA
Source organism: Viscum album (assembly GCA_963277665.1). NCBI lineage: Eukaryota > Viridiplantae > Streptophyta > Magnoliopsida > Santalales > Viscaceae > Viscum > Viscum album. Next base: position 577,545,285 of record OY728166.1, read on the forward strand.
TATGGGAGGATGATGTTTCTGGAACTAATGAGTCAGATCAGACTTAGTAGGTGTAAGTCATAGAGCACCCTACATGGACTGCATCTAACATAGAAAACCATCAAAAATTTGAGAATCAGAGCCTAGTTTAGGTATAATTGGTGGTTCTTGAAGTGTTACTTCTAGGGGATCATGGCCCACTATCTTTAGAGTGTGATCATTTCCACCATCCTGGTGCATGACACGAGGATTTCATGGTGGCATAACTCTACAAATACGAAGCATAGACATCAGATCAAGATTTTTGAGGGTAAATAGAATCACTAGTGGAAGAAGATCACAAGGAAAAGGGATCAATACCCAAGGTAAACTACCCCAACTACCCACTTATAATTTAAGAGTATTGGTAAGCATTCAAGTTTAATCAATATGTGTTTTTGTAGGTGGAAGGTCAACTGCACATTCCCTCTTCATTTAATGCGAACGATATCACATTAATAAGTAAAGATTCATATTTCATTTTTTATACTATCATAAATACATTTATTAATGTTTAACTTAAATGGATCATCAATATAATGGGACATACACTTTATAAATAAAAGTGACACCCATTTAATTCCATTCAACCCAATCTACATTTGTTATAAAAATTTAATGGTTAATATACAACATATTGACTTGGTAAATTACACTTTCTAATTCATAAGGGCCATAAATATCATGAATTTAAACTGGAAATAACTCAATCATGACCAATAATATATCATGTAATAAGAGGTACATAACTTAAAAGGGTAGAAACTAGCTATTTAATATACCACCATCAACCTATATAGAAAAACATTTTTTACATTGATGCTGACACTTTATATAATATATTACAATATCTAATATAAAATTTTAGTATCACATTCATATTTAACAAACATGGATAACTGAATAATCACAAAAAACACAAGAAATGAAGGTAGATAAATTCACCTATATGGGATGGAATATATATGGAATGTGAATTCTAGGTTCCTATAACAACTCATGTATAAATGATCATTGTCATACGAATACAAGGTAAATAACCATAAATCATATCAAAAAACACAATCCTTGTCCATTAAACAATGGTGAAAATATATCAACTATAATAAGAAAAAAATATAGGCATGATTCATCATTTTAGTAAACATTGCATTTACCCCAAACGTGGGTTAGTAACTCCCAAGCACAGTATATAATCAAGTTCATAAGTATTTTAAATCTCATGCTTATTGTCTAAAAATATTATGGCAATAAAAGAAATCTTTGATACCAATTTGTGACATACCAACCTAGGTGTAACTCAATAAAACCCATGAGCCGTTATGCCACATGGCCCCTAGAAAACCTCCCCTTACATCAGAGACTACCGAGTAGTAGCGAGGGACTAGGGTTTGTGTATTGGGAGACTATTACCTCATGCCATAATGTTGAAAAAATGATATTTAAATAGATAAATAGTAAAAGCATGATAATAATGAATAACTTAGTGGATGAAGACATAAAAAACCATGTAACTAATAATAATACTGAAAATCTAGAATGTATCATATACAAAAGATGATGATGTAAAATAATTTCTTTATAAAACTAGAAAATAGGTATACATGGAAGTAGAAAATACAGTCTATATAAAAGAATAAAAAAGAAGCCAAAAAAGTTCCTGCATCCCAAGCACTACCCTGGTCATATTATACCAATCTCTATCCTAAAGTAAGAAATAAATTCATGTATATAAAGAGGGATGCTTCCCCTTATCAAAAAAAGTATACATATAATCTACATAAGTACCATCAATGACCTTGATAGGGTGTGAGATAAATCTTAGTAGGACATAACCAATAGCTTCTATACTATGCATTATTTGAATATAAACTAAAACATTGTTCTAGTATATATATGGAAGTTAAGACAATATAGGACAGTAAAAAACCCATCCATTATTTAGCCTCAGCTGGTGTCGGAAATTGTAATCATTTAATTAATTATGTCCCAGTTTACCATAAGTTTCATTGTACTATATATAAAATAGATAAAGTGAGAGGATCCAAGGTGTAACCAAGGCATCCTATAATGATTATAATAATGAAGGAGGATCCAAGGTAATAAAAAAATCATCTTTAACCTTAGGGGTGGATCCAACTCAGTAATAGTATGAAGTCTGGCTATAGGGGGTCTGAGTGTATTCCAAGGGGATTCACTTGAGTAATTCTATTATAAATGATTCAAACTGAGTCTAAAAATCTCATCCATGTTAAGTACGTGCTAAGCATGACTGGGTCCAATGTGGTGAATCCATGAAAAAATATGTCAAAAGACATCAAGATAGATCTAAGGAGTGTATTTGAGGCATCATAATATCCAACATATAGTGAAGGGATCCTATGATGTCATTTAGGGCATCTGATAGTAGAAAAAGACTATATTCCAAGGTGGGTATCTACCTTAGAAATTGGCTCATTGAATCGGAATGGAATACTTTGAGTTCCCAAGGTATTCCCTTGAGAATCAAATGCTGAATCAAGTATGACCATTTCTATAAAGGTAAAATGGTCTATATTCAATAGAATCCTTATAAATATATCATTATTTAATTAGGAATGTAATACTCAAGACTCTAAATAATTCATTAGGTCAATTTCATTTCATTTCATACTAGGTGACAAGGAATATTAAGGTCATGAATCTGATTACCAATTTAATTATATAATCATTTATTAAGTTCATTCCATTTTATTCCATAATCATGATAAATAAGTCTAAGAAAATGTATCCAATTACCATTCAATTAAATTTCACTAGTCTAAGTGATATATATATATAATATTTATTCCATTTAACATTTTAAATGTTTATAAATTAATTGGAACACTTACTGTACAAGGGTAAAGTAAATAAGGTATAAAATATACATATGCTAGACAAGTTCAATTCATAACTCTTTTTAATTAAAAAAGTCTTTCCATTAGTGTGGTTAAGCCATAATACACTCAAATGGTTGTGTAGAAAAATTCATTATGGTTTAAAAAAGCATAGATATGTCACACCCTACTTGGGGTGGTCGGTGTTGAGGTCATAACCTCCAATGATGTGATGAACATTTATAGAAGGGGATCTAGAACATGAGTTCAATTAGTATAAGCATGGAATATGAATTTAATAAGGAAAACCCAATTAAATTGGCCGGATCACATTAAAAACAATTTATGAAATAGAGATTCTTTGAAGGATTAGTCATAGAACACCTACCTAAATCCAATAATTGTCTTCTCATCCTGTATCAACCTTTAGTTTGTCATGGATAAAAAGAAAATGGAAGAATGGTTCAATGCTTTGAAAATATGTCATATGGGATTACATCAAAATAACACTATCGAGGTTGATCCAAAGGATGAACTAATCCTAAGGACTAAATAGATTACCCAAAGGAATCTGATGAGACCAACATATCAAAAAAATATGATCTTGGATGGTGAAATAAGATAAAAAACTACGAAGATGGTACTTGGGAGCTCCAATTGGAAAAAAGGGTGCCTCTTTCCACATGAATGATTAAATAAAGAAGGAGGTGGGTTAATTATAGACACATGGTAATTTTGGTCATTTGAACTAATGTTTAAGGGGGAATGTTTTGGCTGCATGGTTGGATAAACTGTGTTCCACAGTGTGCCAGGAACTGTCCAAAAAGGGGACCTTCACAGTTCATGCATGTAACAACGCAAGCTACCATGATATGATTCTCTTTGAATAATACAATATGTTTCGTTGTACGCAACCCCGAGTTTCAAGCACACCACGACCAATCAAACTAGCCATTTAAAAAGCAATTATGAATAGTAATACCCACTTTTGAAATTTATAAATTTTATTTTTTAAAATGGATTTTATTTTTTTATTATGAATATCAAAATTTCATTAGGGTGATTGGTATTTTTCTAATAACTTTTATATTTTGATGAATAGTAAAAAATACAAAATTTTAATTAAAAACAACTTTTTAAATCAATATAATTTATAAGGTTAAATTATTCATTTGAGTGGTTTTTGTGACGCCCCGAGTTTTATGAACTGGTCCAAATGAACAACGTTTTGCTTTTAGTAATGTATCTTGTTTTATTTGTTATGCCTTTAATGACGTGTCTTGTTTTATTTGTTGAGTTTTTTTGTGCTAATAAGGAACTTGAAACAAAATAAAACATGGAGAATATAGTAAACTGGTATATATTTAAAAGTTACATTACAACGAGACCCAACTAATTAAAAATACCATGCACAAGACCTAACACAGCCACAACAAGACTACTAAGAACCACAACGCGAGTAATCGGATAGTCCTCATCTTCAAAGTCCATCAGCGCGAAAAATATAACAGCCAGGGCCACGACAAACATACCCAACACCAATGGTATGAGGAGAGCCATCCTTTCTGGTTCAAGTGTTTTGATTTTGATAAATTCCCCTGATTTTATAGTGGCCCTTAGAAATATGACCGTTAGATATATAGCCGTTCGATTTTCAAAACAACCTTTGGGTTTACGTTAATAAAGTTTATCTTTATATTAAAACTTGTTTTTAATGCTCTTATAATTTTATAATATTATAATATGTCTAAAGTATGTTTCACAAAAGAATCATTGTTTTAAAATTTAAAGAGTATTCTCGGAAATAAATCCTATTGTTTTCACAAAATTCTGATGGGTACTTATATATTAAAAACTTAGTATTGTTTTTATAAAAGATATGTTTAAAGGGTATCAATAATAATATCTTTTGAGCTCTAAAATTATGAATTTTTGAATTAACTAGTGGTCTTTTAGAATTTCTTTAAAGATCCAAATAATTATAATGGTTTTGTATGTAAAATAAGAAAGGTATATCTTTTAAAAGATTTATATATAAATTGGTAAAGGGATTTAAATTTTAAGTTAAAAATATTTGTTGTTATAGTATATTGACGCATTTTGTGCAAATATTTATATTTTGAACTAATCATACTTAAACTAGTTATTTAGAAAGTCTAAATAAATTTTATTTTAAAAAAACATTGTATTGATATGAAATATTTTGCATAAGCTAGTAAAAGGATTTATATTTTTAGTTAAAAACTATTTGTTTTTATTGTATTAACTCTCTCTTGTATAAATATTTATACTACACTTTATTTTGAAAAAAGTATACTTATACTCGTTATTTTATAAATTAGAACAAGTTTTAAATAAAAAAAGGGGTTGGGGCCCGGCCAAGCTGAGGGAATCCCTTAAGGGACAAGCCCTCTAGGCCAAGACCAAGCCCCAAGGGACCCGAGGTGCTGACCATCGGGGTCCCCAAGCATCCAGTTGGTGTCCAAGCCATGTCCCGAGCCGTGCATAGGTGTTCTAGGTTGCGCGCAAGCCCATGTATATGGCCCGCGGTGCACGATGCGTAGGGGTGAGCCGAAGCCCGCATGGGGCCCGTGTATAAGGCCCCGGTGTGTGTGTGTTTGTGTTATCGAACCGAAGCTGGCACGCTTTGTATTATAAGATGCGCCTCAACCGCAGATCGTTTCGATGTGGGACGTGTTCCGCGTAATCAGGACCGTCCGATCGAATCACGCTTCGATCTCGACCGTCCGAACCTGTTAGCCGCTCGATCGCCCCGCGTATCACTGCGACCGCCCAATATCACCCGAGATCTAATCCCAACCATCCTTTCCCTTACCGCGTCGACCCCCGTCATCTTCTTCCTCGCAGCAGCACCCGACCAGTAGGCCTGCACAAGGACGCCTTGGCCTCCTCCCCCGCACTGCTCCTCTTGACCTCCGAACACCCCCATACTAGCTCACTATTCCTTCATCTTTCCCACGTCAATCTAACATCTTGGGTCGAGTCACCGACGAGGCACCGAGGCCTTTATAAACCCCCCTGCTTCGTTGAAGCCCCGGGCAGCTCCTTCTCCTTCGGACCTCCTTCTGAATCCTCCAACAAGGCAAACGAACTCCATGTTGATCCGAGCGTCCTCCCTAATCTATGTAAGGGTTCTTGCATGCATTCTTTCGAAGAAAAACCTTCGTTCATTTTACCCCGGTGTGTAGATATACAGTTTACAGACTTTATAAAATCAAGTGTATACCCCTCGGGTTGTATGGCCTTCATTGGTTTTGCTGCCGTGTGGTGCATGAGTAAGGACCCTTGCATGCTTGCCTTTTTTTGAATAAAATCTTCATTATATACTCCCGGTAAATAAAGTCTATATATACATATATATATACTTAATGTGAACCCCTCGGTTTTTCCTTCAAGGAGGCTGGCCTTCGTGTTTCCAGTGGGTTGTATATGTAAGGGTGCGTATATACCTTGCTTTCATTTTGAGAAACCCTTATATACTGCTTATATGTATATATAAAAATCCATCAGTTATTATATATTGTGTATATATGGTTTCATATATATGTAAACAGTATATGCAGTTTATATATGCACATTTACAAATCCCCCAGGTTGTACATTGTTTTTTTTTACAAACGGTATATACAGTTTTATTTTACGGTTTTCTAAAAATCCCAAACTTATATTTAATGTATATGGTATGTACATAGTTTCATGAACATTTTCTCATGACCTAACCTAGCCTATTTTGGGTATTTATCTTTAAATAATTTTTTAGATATATATTTGCAACTATGTTCTTTTAATTTTAAGTGAAGTTATGTTTGTAAAACAAAAAATTTTATACATATGGTTATGTTTATGAAAAACCTTATATGGATTTAGTTTTCAACCATGTAAGAAATTTATGTTTGGAAACCTTCAATTACCTAGGGGATTTAATAGACCTTGTTTTTGAATTTTGTAAAACCCCTATATACACTTTGGGTATATATGGGTACGTGTATATGTATTTATATAAATAATTTCCAAACCCCATTATATTCTTTTATAAATAACAGGACTTAATTTATTCTTTGATGCAGGTAAGATTTTATTAAGATATGATTTGTGTGATTTCTAAACCAACATATTTTTAATACACACAAATGGACACGTTTCATTAAAAAGGTTTATCTATCATTTCCCTGAAGGGTTTATGATAAAATATGTATTTTGGTTCAAGGGCATGTTTATCACTGTAACTAATTTCAAGTGTTTTCCTTAAGCATTCCTTTTTCCAGGGATTTATAATGGAAACGATTCATCATTTAGTATATCATTATTTTATATGCTTTAGTGAAAAGGATGTTTTACTAAGCTATGTATGATTTTGATTAGTTATTGACACATGTTGCAAAGTTACCTATCATACCTTGTATTAGAAAAATTTGTGGTGGTTCATTATTTATTATTGTACGTAATTCATACTTATGACATATCACTAAATGAACTAAGAAATTTGATTACCAAAAGTGGTATGGGACACCTCGGGTAAAAATGAAAATGAATAAGATATTCAAGGTGGTATGGGACATCTTGAATATACAAACCATTTAAGTAAATCATGAACGATGTGGCTCACATGATAATAAAGGAAAATTTAAGGGTACACCCTGATAGCGCTCCAATGCATTGGGTAATGATGTAACAACTAGAGATTACAATTTTAATGATACCTTGGGGTTTACCTTGGTAATTTCAAATGACACCTTGGGGATGGACCTTGGTGATATATTCATGATTGTCTAAGTTAAATGTTGATTCCACATAATTCAAGTTATGTAACAAGTTCTTTCTAAAGATAAAGTTCTTTTACGACTAATGCCTTGAATTTTTCATAAAGTTTTTATTTCCCTAGTATAAATCTTGGAGCATGACTGGTGTTATCACTTAATAGTATAGTAACCAACATGTGAAAATTTAGTTGTTTTCTTTATGCGCAACTCTGTTTATGCATTACTTTTAACTGTTTAATTTATGCTTAAGTGAGACACATGTCATACTTGTTTACAATAACCGTTGTTATTCCTTTGAGAATTAACATAATTGTTTCATGTTCTTCCTGAAAACCTTGATTGAGAATTTTTATGTTATAATTATCCTTTAATGAGTGTTAAATATCTTTTAAAAGAATGTTTTCAAATGTTACAATGTTTTAATTTCTTTTTAAAACCCCTTACTGAGTATTTCAATGCTCACCCTACATTTTGATTTAAAATTTTCAGGTATCAACTTTTAAAAGATGAATTGTTTCAGAAGTTTCCGGTTTCCCAGAACCCGAACCACACACGATCCTCTGTATGGGACATGATGTGTTGTTAAAAAAGTGTGTTTTATTTTAAGATAACACATCATGTTCAGAAGGCACCGACTCCTGGGTTTCTGGGGTCTGGGTCTCTATAGTTTTAAAGTATCATTAGATTAAATTTTTATCATTTAATATAATTTAGGTCATTGGATGTAATTTCACATTTAAATTGTACATAAACACATGTCAATCTTTTGATAGTTTTTTACTTCTTAAAAACCTGCTCATTGGTTTTGACAACAAGAATTAATTTTAAATTAACTTCTGCAACTTTTGTGTTTTGAATTTAGAAAAATAGATTCCATATTTTGATTCTGTAGGTCCAAATTGTGTATGTAGGCAAATTTTATTTTTAGACATTATGAATAGCAACTTTTGTAAATATTTTATTTACTATAGTTAAAGGGTAAATCTGGTAAATAAGGGTAAAAAATTAATATTATAATAATATTAAATTACCCTAACACATTTTCTAACCCTATTAGATGATAAATTTCCGACCGTTAGAATCATTGGGTCTATTTTGGTACCCCATGGAGCCACCTGTAATTGAAAATGACACTTAATAAAAACTAATTTAAAGTTAAGGAAAATGTTACATGAACATATATCTTTTCATAAAATTTTTATATGGGGTTATGTAAGTGATATTTTTGACTATAAATATTCATTATAAATATAAAACAATTTTATAAATTATGGAATTTTATTTATAATTTTTAGACATAAATTAAATATATTTATTTATGACACAATAATGATGAAGCATTTTCCTTATTAATGAAAGAATCGAATAAATGATATTGTAAATATTAAAATAAATATAATTTGAACGTTTTAATGCCATAGAAGAATTTTATAGGATAATTTTTAAATTTTATGGTTGATTAAATATTTTTTTTGAAGTAATCATGTTTTTATGACTTTCAAAAAAACCAAATACTAAATAGTATCAAAATTGACATAAATAAGTTTTTAAAATGAGTGCAATTTTTTAAAATTATATAATATTACCAAAAATATAATATTTGGCCAAATGAATTATATAGGGTTTGATATGTCATTAATGAACCACTTGTGGTTCATTTTACATTTTATAGTAAGTTTATTAACCATGTCATATAAAAATACAAGAAGACATGTTAAACGATAAACTATTTAACTAAGAGTAAAATATAAAATATAAGGTTAATATGGTGACATAAACTTTACTAAAATCTATTTTAGAGATTTTTTATACCTATTACCATCTTATACACAAAATAAATCTATTTGGATCTATTTGAAACTGAAAATGATTTTAGAATAAATTAATATTTCAAGATTTTCCTAAAGTGCCTCACACCTCTCTTATAAAAGGACACTTCCAATTATGTTAAATTCACACCTCCAAAGAGATTTGTATACACCAAAACCTACTCAAATGTCCTCCCAACTACCTTCAATTCATCATAGAGGTATTACGTTTATCAAAATTCCAACATAAGGAGCCCTTTTGTTCAAATCAAAAGGAAGCACCCGAAGAACATGTAATTATTTCATCATCTCTTTCAAAGTTCTTTTTTTTCTGACATTCTATTTCATTGTTTTTTCCGTACCAAAATAATAACTCTAGTACCTTCTATATACTGTGATGTTATTATAAAAATTTCACAACCATATTTATTATCCTATTCATCCTATGAATGAAACAGTCAGTATACGTGGATACGATCGGCTTACCGTCTCCACGTTGTATGGTAGTTTGTTATTCAACCCTTTATTATTTGTATGGGTATAATAATGAGTATAATATCTATAAATAATAAATCAAACATGTTAATGATTCTGTAAATATAATATACCATCCAAATTACATATGATTTCACCATCAATAGAATGATATTATCGCTCGTGCGTACGTACGACTTACCTTCTCCCCAATGAGATGAGATTTCATTCTCCATCATAACCATTAAAGAATAATTTTTATTTGATGATTAAAAATTATTTTTAATATCCTAATATCATTTTGGATATGAATCAAATGAATACTGTCCCTAACAAATGAGAAATACATAACAAAACATATAAAATAAAAATAAATCAGTTAACACCTGAAATAACGATACTTCTGAAATATTATTAATAAATAAATATTACAGGATCATATATGATATTATATTTATGTATTTGGTTCCTGTATTATTTAATAACAATGATTTAACAATTATACATGTGGTTTATGTACCATCGACTAAGGAAAAGTAAAAGGTAAGGGTGAATTTTACAATCTCTTTATTATCCGAGGTTGTTTATACGTAAGTATCTACAGGGACCTATTTATCATCCACATCCATGTTTCATAAAAATGTATTTCAAAACATTTTTACTATTTCCTCAACTACGGGTTAAATTAATTTATACGCTTGTTTTAATTTTTATAAAATTCTTTGAAAGTAATCTTTCTGTCATTTTCCAAAAAAGGTACTTTATGACCATTTTGACAAATTAAGGAAATAATATTTTTTAAATGATATGGAGGGTGAAACTATTTTATGTCATTATAAACCTTATAATCTTCCCTTAAAATCTTGTAAGAATATTTTCAAAATAAATTCCTTCTTTACTTTAAAATTATTTCAAATTAGAAGGAGATATTTGACTTAAATAGTTTTTTTGGGATTGATTTTATCTATGTCAACATCTTTTGTTGGATTTTACGCTTTTTTGAAGTTGATTTATTATGATATAGTCTTCCATATTGTATTGATGATTTTGTGATATGTTTGACTATGGATGTGATATTTTTATACCATTCCTGGTTTACATTTAAAAAATTAATATTTCGTATGATAGTTTTAGTACAAATGATGATGTTATGTTTCAACCTTTTCATATGAGGAATGCATTGGATGTAGTAAGTGATGGGCAAGGCCCTATATATCCCTTTGATGAATCAGTATGTCTCACGAGACAAAATAGTGTCTAGGCACAAGGTCTTGAAAAATATTTACACATGAACATGTGTCCAAGCCCATAAATACTGAAATGTAAAAAAACCACTAAGGAACAAAATGAATGCATACTACTAAACCGAACCAACTGAGTACGAAGAGAGTTAATGTACTGAAAGTAAACTAGGCCAGAATACAAGGCCACCAATAACAAGAGTCCAAAAACTTCAAAGTCCAACTTGTAAACACAAAGAGGTACTGGGACTAGTGCTCATAGCCGTAGGAAAACCATATCCTATTGGGAACTCAGAAAGCTCAGTCTTATCCCGGTACACCCTGGACTCTGTCAAGAGGCTGCTCATCTACACAAGACACGACACATGCAAGCAAATCCCATGCAGAGGTGAGTATAAAAATACTCAGTAGAGGACTCCAAAAACCACAAAGCAATACACAAAAGAAAGATACAATCATCTCTACACAGTATATGTATACTGAACATATAATAGGTGAACACAAACTAGATATACTCAAAACCCAAACCCGTTGTTTAGAGACAAGTCACATAACCACATTATCCCACTAGGGATTCATTGTGAAGATTCCACGGAGCATTTATCTAGGAGAACTCACTCCATGAGTCTGATAGCTCTGATGATGTCCGTCCGAGAAGTATAGTCCATTGGGAAAAGCCAGGAGAGATAGATACACTCATTCCTGGAGAACACACTTCTGAGTGGGGAAATATCTCTATACCCAGATGAGGATCACTGCCAGGATCTTGGTGGATACCACGACCCATCTAGATTCACCTACTAAGTAGAGGATAAACGCCCTGTGGGGAGGGTCACTTCGATACCGGGCTTTACCTAGGGTCAAGAATGGATAGAGGATCTCGATCCCGACCTCTCGGAGGGATACCTAACTCTATCTAGGAAATTCCTACTGAAGGGATCATACTCTTCAAAAAGTAAATGATACCTGACCTTCAGGAGAACAAGAAAAAGGGGCACTAACCCAAACTAAACATGTCCAAGATACGATGGAATAGAAGATCAAGCCATGTATTGAGAAGTAAACAGCGTGTAGAAGTGTGACATGCAATGTCTTCTAACCCCGGGTACTGCTCGTGTAAAATGACCCATGTCGTAAGGCAGGTCATGTAGAAAGTTCAGCACACGTCGCATAGTACAGATCACATGCCATGTTCGAATAACTGGGGTTGGCTCCGTGTACGCGTCTGTGTTCCCGTAAATAGATTTATACCGTGTTTTCCATCCCATGTATCCGGTACACTGGGTAACTCGTGTTGCGGGCCTGGTCTAGCTGTGTGTTGGAGTACACAACCGCGTAGTCCGTCCTTTGTCCATGTATCGCCCAAGATACACGCTGAGTCCTGCGTAATGATCAACACACCATTTTATTCAGAGAACACGCCATGTCATCACTTCGTGCATCGCGTAACCCTAGCCGCCGTTGAGCCAATCCCACCTGATGTGTTCTTCAGAATACTTGCTATAAGGCCCCAGCCTTAAACCTTACTTAATCTTGAGTTATTACAAGATTACACATTGAGGTTCTTTTCGGGTTTAGAGTTTTAGAGAATTAGATCATAAAAATTTCATTACATTCCACATATAAACAAAGTGGTTACATAAAGATAGTATTCTTCTTTCCTATTAATGGAAACATATTTAAAATAAAACATGGATTCTTTCTTGACAATTCCTTGACACTATCATCATATCATGTACCTTTCCCTTGACCTATGAAAAACATTTCAAAAAACTTGGGATGAGCATAAAAAGCTCAGTAAGGGATATAAAAATATGGAAAGGAAACATGGGTACATATATACATAAGAATGAAATAATACTTTACCCACAAAACATAACCACTTTAACAAACCTCATCAAACCATGAATAAATCATATAAATCATATGACATAAAGGTAACTTGAGGCATTCATAACATTCTTACGTAGGGAGTAACCCTCTTGGTTATGTTTGGAATACCCATCACAGTATATTCCCTAAATATCTTCGGAGAAACCTTAACGTTTCACTCATTCACGTTACCCAATGCATTGGAGATCTATATTGGGCTCACCCTCCCTTGGTTTATCACGGAACCACCCATCTTCATAACAATGCCCAAGAACCTCAACATAATCGTATCACATAAAACATGCATAAAGGAAACATAACATTTCCACCTTTAAATCACAAGATATCAATACAACACATTGATATAAAAACATTATGAAAACCATTTTCAATACCAAAATAAAATAAAAGTAATACATGGTATTTATTTTTCTTTAAAAAAAAAGGTATGTCTTGTAGAGGAAGCCGAAACTCAAATAATGGTCATGGCGGCAGAGAAGTCGTTGTCGCCGCATACGTACGACAAAAACATTCCCTTTTGTTGTTTAGTAAACACTTCGTATAATAATGATTCCTTTTAAATAAACATAAAAGTCAAAGGGGTTTATACACCATATAAAAGAAGGTTGTGTATAAAACAAAATATGCCTCAATGAAAGGAGATTGAGACGAAGTCCCATACCTCGGGTCCGACTTGACTCGATCGTTCTTTAATGTCCTGAATAATAAACTTGAGTTAATTTCTACTTGCTTAAGAACCCTTTTCAAGTTCATTATTCCTTTTATATCACTTATTTCAATGTCATGAACACTATGTAATTATTTAAGTTAATAACGCTCGTTTTAACGATCATTGGTACTTGAGTCAAAAATAAACCCTTTCTAATTACAAGTTGTTCATGTATCCATTATATCCAGAATTATAATCATGATTTATATATCATATATATCCAGTATATACATGCATTTATAATATTACATAATCATTTAGAGGTAAGAAATGAAATGCACCGTTCATGGAGACGGTAAGCCGTACGTACGCATGAACGCTACTTTCATTTCTATTTCGTATTTTATAGAATAGAATAATAATTATATAAAGGTATATTATAATTCCAGTATAATATCATATATAGTATCATAGTTCCATCCTTTATACGTCCCACATATGTTATTTAACGAATCAAATCACTTTGAGGGGGCAGTAGTTCGCACTTCCTTAAATGAAGATATCGCATTTACCCATAATGGAAACCATAAAGGTATGACCAAAATGAATAATACATAAGCTTAAGTAAAACATAAACATATTATATATCATATATAAATATAGTGACATCTTAATGGCCACCTTTTAAGGTGTTAAAAGAATGTTGAACAATCATCGTTTCGGGAGGCATAAATTCACCATCCATGGAAACAGTATGTCCTTTAACCATTAGATGTAGGTGTGTGTAAGTGTAGCTAGAATAATTATTATAACAACATCCTAGTATATTGAATATACTAGAGTTGTTACATAATAAATGAATAAAAAGAGTTTAGGGGGTTGGAGAAGCAAAATAAAACAAAAGGACTCAAGTGAAGACATTACCATAAAATCGGGTAACTCCCTTTGGTTTGAGCTCAAAGGCTTCCTTGGGAAGACTTCTGCCCAACGTGGGGCTTTAAGGAGTAAGAGAGGGAAGTGGAGAGACAAAATGGGCAGGGTTTGGCCGAGACAAAGGCTTTGGGAGTGTGTGTAAGGAGGTAGAGGTGGGGGCCTTTTATAAGAGGAGAGGAGGGGCACTCTTGGAAAGTAAAGAAATGTTACTTTATTTGAAAATGATTTTTGGATTCAAAAGGTACCACATTGATATAATTAGAGGGTAAGGTGATAAGGGTTCGAAATCAACACATCCAATAGGTTTTTGACATGTGTAGGTCATAGATTTTACATTATCATTTCATTTTATTTAAATCCTTTATTAATGAGGTAATCGCTGCATCATCATGATGTCATAAATAATTTAATTTATTTAAAGTCTAAAAATTATGAAAAAAATACTATGATGTAGGAAATCATTTTAGATTTATAATGAATATTTATAGTCCAAAAGATCATTTATGTAGACAAAATTAAAAATATTTTTCTTAGGTGATACATTCTTTGTCACATTTAACATTCTTTAAAAATAAAAAGATAAAAAGTCACTTTCTCACAAAAGTGATTCCATGGGGCCCCCAAGTTTGGCACAAGGCATCCCGTGGTCTGCCATGAGACAACTAGTAGCCTTAGGACACATGTTGTGGTCTTTTTGTATTATTATAATATCATTTTATTGTCTTTAACTACCTGATTACTCATTAATCAAGATAATTAAAGATAATTACCATCGTTACTATTCGTAATGTCCAAAAATAAGTGTCTTAATTACATAATTTGGACCTTATGATTCAAAATATGTAATCCATTTTATCAAATTCCAAACACATAAATTTCAATAATTGATTTAAAAAAAATTCCCGTTGTCAAAACAAATAGCGGGTTTTTTTGAAACAATATCTATGAAAAGTTTGGCATTAGTTTATGACCAATTCCAAAGTGAAATTAATCCTAATGATCACCATTGGATTAAATGGTAAAAATATATTTATATTACACTTTAATACCAATTAAAAATATAATATAACCATATAATTAAATTAAATGAAAAAGCAGTTTTGATGTAAAATGTAGTATTTTTTCACTATTCATTAAAAAATGAACATTGTCAGAAAAATACCAAAAATTTATCCAATGTAAATTTCAATGTCCCAATAATAATGAATATGTTTATTTTGACAAATATAGATTATAAAATTATCAAAAGTTTGATTTAAAAAGGGTTTTCCATCAAAAGGCAGTAAACCAATCTTTTAAGAATATTAGTGTATTCCATGCATAAGATTGTATTTATTTTAATTTTAAGCCTCTAAAACACTATCTTAATCATTAATAGACATAGATAAAAATATCTATTATTAATTACTTACTTGGGATGTTACATCCTTCCACCCTTTAGAAAATTGCATCCCCGCAATTTATTTACTTATCGAATAAATGGGGGTACTTATCCCTCATTGCATTTTCAGATTCCCATGTTGACTCTTCCATCATGTGGTTTTTCCACAAAACCTTTACCTGATTAATCACTTTATTTCGTAACACTTTCTCCCTATGGTCAAGAATCTGGACCGGTTGTTCCTCATAATATAGGTTCTCTTCCAGCTGAACTACCTCTGGACTCAAAACATGAGATGGATCTGGCATATACTTTCTCAACATCTAAACGTGAAAAACATTGTGTACCGGAGATAAACTCGGAGGTAAAGCCACCCGGTATGCAACTGATCCAACTCTCTCCAGAATTTCTTATGGTCCAATGAACCTTGGACTCAACTTTCCTTTCTTACCAAATCTCATCACACTTTTCCATGGCGAGACTTTGAGAAAAACATGATCACTTACCTCAAAAGTTAGATCCTTCCTCCTGTTGTCTGCATAACTCTTCTGCCTACTCTGAGCTGTTCTCATGTGTTTCTGAATCAGATGAACTTTTTCTCCCATCTCTTCTACTAATTATGGTCCCATCAACTTCCTTTCACCCACTTCATCCCAGAAAGCTGGAGTTCGACACCGCTTCCCATATAACGCCTCAAATGGTGCTATCTGTATACTGGAATGAAAACTGTTATTGTATGAAAATTCAACCAAAGAAAGATGTTGGTCCCAACTTCCCTGATAATACATTGAACAAGCTCGTAGCATATCCTCCAAGGTCTGAATTGTTTGTTCCGACTGCCCATCTGATTGAGGATGAAAAGCTGTACTAAAATTTAATTCAGTACCCAACGACTTCTAAAGGCCTTTCAAAAAGTTAGAAGTGAACCTGGGATCACGATCAGATACAATGGAGAGGGGAACTCCATGTAACCTAACTATCTCTTTAAGATACAAACGGGAAAGTTGATCTAGGGAAAAAGTATCTCGTATAGCAAGGAAATGAGCAGATTTAGTCAAGCGATCAACAATAACCCAGATTGCATTATTACCTCGAGGGGTCTTTGGCAATCCCACAACGAAGTCCATGGATATATTCTCCCATTTCCACTCTGGCACTGGTAAAGGATGAAGCATCCCTTTCGGTAACTTCCGCTCTGCTTTAACCTGTTGACATGTCAAACACTTCACAGTAAAATCAGCAATATCTCTTTTCATTCCATCCCACCAGTAATACTCCCGCAGATCTCTGTACATCTTAGTACTGCCAGGATGAACTGAAAACGGAGAACTATGAGCTTCACATAACAACTCTCTCTTCAACTGTGAATCACAAGGCACACAGAATCTCTTCCCAAATCTCAAAACACAATCATTATCAATTTTGAATTCAGGCAACTTACACTTCTGAACCATCTCTACCTTTTTCTGCAACTCACTGTCTTGCTTCTGTGCTTGCTTGATTCTATCTGATAGAGATGATCTCACTGATACCTGAAACAAAACAGAAGAACTTTCTACATCAACAACTTCTATGCCAAAGTTCATCAAATCCTTAACCAAAGGATCACGTTCCAAACAAAACATTTCTAATGAAGCATTACTTTTTTGACACAAAGCATCAACCACTTTATTTGCTTTTCCCGGATGGTAATGAATTGTACAATCATAATCCTTGATTAATTCCAGCCATCTCCTCTGTCTCATGTTTAACTCTTTCTGAGTGAATATATACTTTAGACTTTTGTGATCATTATATATTTCACACTTTACTCCATACAAATGATGCCTCCAAATTTTTAAAGCGAAAACAACAACAGCTAATTCCAAATCATGTGTAGGGTAATTTACCTCATGAGTTTTCAACTGTCGTGAAGCATAAGCAATTACCTGATCATTCTACATTAGGACGCAACCAAGTCCTTTCAATGAAGCATCACTATATATAACAAACTCACCATTCCTGGAAGGTAGTGCCAAAACTGGATCATTCACCAATCTTCTTTTCAATTCCTGAAACAATCATCACATTCTTTTGTCCAGATAAACTTAACACCCTTTCGAGTTAGCTTAGTCATTGGACTAGATAACCGTGAAAAATTTCTAACAAACCTTCAGTAATAGCCTGCCAAACCAAGGAAGCTACAAATCTCAGTTACATTTGTGGGTCTTGTACAGTCTTCCACAAATTTTGTTTTTGCAGGATCAACAGTTATCCCATCTTTAGAAACAATGTGACCAAGGAAAGAAATTTGTTGCAACCAAAACTCACACTTGATGAATTTTCCATACAGTTTCTTTTCTTTTAAGGTTTGCAAGATAACCCTTAAATGTCTTTCATGCTCCTCTTTACTTTTAGAAAACACCAAAATATCATCAATGAAAACCACCACAAACTTATCCAAGAACTCATGGAAAACTCTATTAATTAAGTCCATGAATACAGTAGGTGCATTGGTTAGCCCAAAAGGCATTACTACAAATTCATAATGGCCATATCTTGTATGAAACGCGGTCTTCGGAACATCTGCTTCCTTTACCTTCAGCTGATTGTACCCCGATCCCAAGTCAATCATTGAAAAATACTGAGCTCCCTGGAGCTGATCAAACAAATCATCGATATGAGGCAAAGGATATTTGTTCTTAACAGTGATGTTATTCAAGGCTCTATAATCAATGCAAAGTATCATTGAACCATCTTTCTTTTTAACAAATAAAACAGGAGCACCCCATGGTGATGTGCTAGGTCGAATGAAACCTTTCTCTAATAAATCTTGCAATTTCTCCTTCAACTCTAAAAGTTCAATTTGAGCCATTCGATAAGGGGGTTTTGAAATTGGCTTAGCATCAGGAACTATGTCAACAGTAAACTCAACTTCCCGATCTGGTATTATTCCAGGCAACTCATCAGAAAAAACGTCAGGATACTCATTTACCACCGACACATCATTAATCTGAATAGTTCCTTTATTTTCAACGATGTGTGCAAGGTAACATTCATTTCCATCTTTTACAAGTTTCTTGGCCTCTTGATAAGTTATCAACAGTAAGGGTTCATTATTGTACACAAACTTCAAGTCTTTTTGAAAAGAAACTTCTTTAGCTCTATAGTCAATCTTAGCATGGTAAATAGAGAGCCAATCCATACCCAGGATAACATCAAACTCTACTAGAGGTAGAAAAATAAGGTTTGCAAGTAGGTTCTTTCCACAGATAAGGATAGGAAGATTATTATAAATTCTTTTTGCCTCAACATTTCCCCCAGGTGTTTTTACCAAACGTTATGGAGTCATTTCTTGAGATGGTATTCCCATTTTACTAGAAAAGGTTTCAGAGATGAAAGAATGTGTGGACCTCAAATCAAACAACACACTGGCATAATCTGAAAAAACAAACAAAGTACCTGATTCAACTTCATTTGATGGCCCGACATCTGCTGAAGTAGTTGCAGAGGATTTCACCACCCATTTATTCTTGTAGTCTAACTGCTTCCCATCACTCAAGCTCTTTGTCGGACACTCGTTTTCATAGTGACCCATCTCATTGCACTTAAAACATTTCACTAAATGTAAATCAAATTTGGTCTTATCTTCACCTTGATCTTTTTCAGTGCAATCACGAGCCTTATGTCCCATATTACCACATTGGTAGCACTTTCTAGAATTCAGAAGACATTCCCCAGCATGCCTTTTGCCACATTTAATACAAACTAGAAACTTAGATTTCTTACCATCAGACTTTTTTGAAGAATTCTTCCCTTTCTCCTGCCACCTTGGTCTCTTCTTCTGCTAGTTTTTATAGAACATTTGATCATCAGCAAACTCCATTTCCACCTTCTCAGCACATCGAACAAGCTTTTCATAACTTTTAAACTCATGAGAAGCTAATGCCCTTCGATATTTTGGCTTTAATCCTGAGTAAAAATGATTGATTTTACTATCAAGGTCTCGGATAAAATTTGGAGCATACCTTGCCAATCGAGTGAACCTTTCTTCATAGGTAGCCACTGAGTCTTCCTCTTGCCTCAATTCCAAGAATTGTTTTTCCATCCTAAGTCGAACAGCCTTAGGAAAATAATTTTCCAGAAACATACCTTTGAATTCATCCCAGTCTAGAGCATCCATCTCATCAGCGTCCCTGATATTTTTAACCATCAACCACCACTAATCTGCTTCACCCTCCAAACGGTAAATAAAAAGACTAAACTTTTGATTGTCTGAACACCCCATGACATCAAAAATCTTCTCCAGTGCTTTAATCCACCCTTCAGCTAGCACAGGGTCAGATGATCCTCTAAATGATGGGGGATGTTGCCTCATGAAATATTCCACCACTGACATGTTCCTCTGCGGTTGATCTGGCTGATCTCATGTATGGATACCACCGCCATTTATCGCTTGAGTCAACTGCGCCAATACTGCAACAAACTATTCAGTTCCAATTCCGACCATCTCAAGATGCTGATTCGGAAGGTTATTTCCTTCTGCATGCCTTCCTAGCACTGTTTCCCTGTTTCCTCTGCGGAAAACCATTCTGAACAAAAATGTCTTAGATGAAGCAACAGGGTAATCTTCAAATGCTACATCACTTCAATTTGACCATAAAAAAATATTTTTGGATAATCATTTAATAAAATTCTAACTCCTAAAGTTATCTAAACCGACCTTTGATACCAACTATAAGGCCCCAGCCTTAAACCTTTCTTAATCTTGAGTTATTACAAGATTACACATTAAGGATCTTTTCAGGTTTAGAGTTTTAGAGAATTAGATCATAAAACTTGCATTACATACCACATATAAACAAAGTGGTTACATAAAGATAGTATTCTTCTTTCCCATCAATGGAAACATATTTAAAATAAAACATGGATTCTTTCTTGACACTTCCTTGACACTATCATCATATCATGTACCTTTCCCTTGACCTGTGAAAAACATTTCAAAAAACTTTGGATGAGCATAAAAAGCTCAGTAAGGGATATAAAAATATAGAAAGGAAACATGGGTACATATATACATAAGAATGAAACCATACTTTACCCATAAAACATAACAACTTTAACATACCTCATCAAATCATGAATAAATCATAGAAATCATAAGACATAAAGGTAACTTGAGGCATTCATAACATTCTTACGTAGGGAGTAACCCTCTTGGTTACGTTTGGAATACCCATCACAGTATATTCCCTAAATCTCTTCAGAGAAACCTTAACGTTTCACTCCTTCGTATTACCCAATGCATTGGAGAGCAATATCAGGCTCACCTGCCCTTAGTTTATCACGGAACCACCCGTCTTTATAACAATGCCCAAGAACCTCAACATAATCGTATCACATAAAACATGCATAAAGGAAACATAACATTTACACCTTTCAATCACAAGTTATCAATACAAAACATTGATATAAAAACATTATGAAAACCATTTTCAACACCAAAATAAAATAAAAGTAAAACATGGTATTTATTTTTCTTTTAAAAAAAAGCTATGGCTTGTAGAGGAAGCCGAAACTCAAATAATGGTCACGGCGGTGGAGAAGTCGTTGTCGCCGCATACGTACGACAAAAACATTCCCTTTTGTCTTTTAGTAAACGCTTCATATAAAAAAGATTCCTTTTGAATAAACATAAAAGTCAAAGGGGTTTATACACCATATAAAAGAAGGTTGTGTATAAAACAAAGTATGCCTCAATGAAAGGAGATTGAGACGAAGTCCCATACCTCGGGTCCGACTTGACTCGATCATTCTTTAATGTCCTGAATAATAAACTTGAGTTAATTTCTACTTGCTTAAGAACCCTTTTCAAGTTCATTATTCCTTTTATATCACTTATTTCCATGTCATGAAAACTATGTAATTATTTAAGTTAATAACGGTCGTTTTAACGATCATTGGTACTTGAGTAAAAAATAAACCCTTTATAATTACAAGTTGTTCAACTATCCATTATATCCAGAATTATAATCATGATGTATATATCATATATATCCAGTATATACATGCATTTATAATATTACATAATCATTTATAGGTAAGAAATGAAATGCACCGTTCATGGAGACGGTAAGCCGTACGTACGCATGAACGCTACTTTCATTTCTATTTCATATTTTACAGAATGGAATCATAATGATATAAAGGTATATTATAATATCAGTATAATATCATATATAATATCATAGTTTCATCCTTCATACGTCCCACATATGGTATTTAACGAATCAAATCACTTTGAGGGGGCGGTAGTCCGCACTTCCTTAAATGAAGATATCACGTTTACCCATAATGGAAACCATAAAGGTATGCCCAAAATGAAAAATACAGAAGCTTAAGGAAAACATAAACATATTATATATCATATATAAATATAGTGACATCTTAATGGCCACCTTTTAAGGTGTTAAAATAATGTTGAACAATCATCGTTTCGGGAGGCATAAATTCACCATCCACAGAAACTGTATGTCCTTTAACCATTAGATGTAGGTGTGTGTAAGTGTAGCTCAAATACTTATTATAAAAACATCCTAGTATATTTAAGATACTGGTGTTGGTACAAAATAAATGAATAAAAAGAGTTTAGGGGGTTGGAGAAGCAAAATAAAACAAAAGGACTCAAGTGAAGACATTACCTTAAAATCGGGTAACTCCCTTTGGTTTGAGCTCAAAGGCTTCTTTGGGAAGACTTATGCCCAAAGTGAGGCTTTAAGGAGTAAGAGAGGGAAGTGGAGAGACAAAATGGGCAGGGTGTGGCCGAGCCAAAGGCTTTGGGAGTGTGGGTAAGGAGGTAGAGGTGGGGGCCTTTTATAAGATGAGAGGAGGGGCACTCTTGGAAAGTAAAGAAATGTTACTTTATTTGAAAATGTTTTCGGATTAAAAAGGTCCCACATTGATATAATTCTAGGGTAAGGTGATAAGGGTTCTAAATCCACCCATCCAATAGGTTTTGGACATGTGTAGGTCATAGATTTTACATTATCATTTCATTTTTTTTAAATCCTTTATTAATGAGGTAATCGCTGCATCATCATGATGTCATAAATAATTTAATTTATTTAAAGTCTAAAAATTATGAAAAAATACTATGATTTAGGAAATATTTTTATCTTTCTAATGAATATTTTTATTCCAAAAGATCATTTATGTATACAAATTTAAAAATATTTTACCTAGGTGATACATTCTTTGTCACATTTAACATTCTTTAAAAATAAAAAGATAAAAAGTCACTTTTCTCACAAAAGTGATTCCATGGGCCCCCCAAGTTTGGCACAGGGAATCCCATGGTCGGACATGAGACAACCAGTAGCCTTAGGACACATGTTGTGGTCTTTTTGTATTATTTTAATATCATTTTATTATCTTTAACTACCTGATTACTCATTAATCAAGATAATTAAAGATAATTACCATCATTACTATTCATAATGTCCAAAGATAAAAGAGTATTAATTACATAATTTGAACCTTATGATTCCAAATATGTAATCCATTTTACCAAATTCCAAACACATAAATTTCAATAATTGATTTAAAAATAATTCCCGTTGTCAAAACAAACAGCGGGTTTTTTTGAAACAATATCTATGAAAAGTTTGGCATTAGTTTATGACCAATTCCAAAGTGAAATTAATCCTAATGATAACCATTGGATTAAATGGTAAAAATATATTCAGATTACACTTTAATACCAATTAAAATGATAATCTAACCATATAATTAAATTAAATGAAAAAACAGTTTTGATGTAAAATGCAGTATTTTTTCACTATTCATTAAAAAATGAACATTGTCAGAAAAATACCAAAAAATTTATCCAATGTAAATTTGAATGTCCCAATCATAATGAATATGTTTATTTTGAAAAATATAGATTATAAAATTGTCAAAAGTTTGATTTAAAAAGGGTTTGCCATCAAAAGGCAGTAAAACAATATTTTAAGAATATTAGTGTATTCCATGCATCAGATTGTATTTATTTTCATTTTAAGTCTCTAAAATACTATCTTAATCATTAATAGACATAGATAAAAATATCTATTATTCATTACTTACTTGGGATGTTACACATGCTCTGTTCTTTGGAAATCTCCATAAAATGTTGTTCTTCGTCCGACACACCGGGGGATGCTACATTCTTCGATCCGGCCACCCGATCTCCATGAAACTCAAGGGTTTTGGTCATATAGATACCACATAGCCGATTAAATTTGTTTAAGACCTCTGATTAGCTCCGAAAATGTGTATCAATCCACCCGTGCAATGAACACTTGAAGAACGGTCTATCTCGATCCAATCCGATTAGTAATCCACCAACATCATCACACCTCTAATAGGTCTTTGCGATATCAAATATTCAATTTTGGATTATTTCATTTTGAAACAGACATGCTGTGATCCATTATTCGTCACCCCACAAAGAATGCGAAGAATGCGAATAAATGAGGAAGAAAATTCAATTAACCAAATTGAGGAATGAACCTCCACCATAGTTCATTACGAAATTGATGCACTCCCATTAAAAGGATTTAACAAGGTGAATCAAATGATAAAAAACAACTATCATATCAATTTCAAAAATCAAAGCCTGAAAGAAATGGAAATTAATAAACCCCCCGCAAGGATGCACGATCCGTGGATCAACCTGTTCATGGGTTGATCTACGTTTGTTGTTTTAATCCAAGAACGGGGAAAAGAAGAATCAAAACAAGAAACCCCTACCGCATTCATCGATGAAGAGGGAGATCGGTCATCGGTTGGGATTCGTTCTCATTGCACAATGATCAATGTGTTCTCTTTCCTCAAAAAAATCCTCAATGGTTGGCTCCTCTCCAAAGCTCGAGAGGATTATAGGGGAAAACTCTAGGGTTATGAGTCTAACTTTGAGCTTCTTCTCATTTAATGAAAATAAGCATCATTGCATTATAGAAATATTTTAAAATAAAATAATTTATTGATTTATTTTATTTATTCTAAAATGATTCCTCTAAAATGAACAAAAACTAACTTTTGAAGCTGACCCAGGATGGTTGATGTTAGGCCCCTCTTAATGTAAATTCACCACTATGAACACAACGATGCCCTCAGATCTCCGATCCGGTCACACGTTTAAAAGTTATTCCACTTTTTCAGAAAAACTGCTCGTGTACGCTGTTTAATGTTGAAATTAATTCCAATATTTATTCGGAGCACTCTGGGCCTCGAAATCGCACGCTGTCAAATGATCTGTTCTTAAAATAATTCCATATAATATTTAAAAATATTACACGTAAAATCTGAGACATTATATTCTCCCCACTTTTGGGATTTATGTCCCCGAAAATCCAAAACAAGGCTACTCAAAAAGATTTGGGTACTGGGCATAGATCTAAGCCTCCTACTCCCACGTGCTCTCCTGAAGATTTCCGTGATACCACCGAATGCGCACCAAGGGAATTGATCACCTACAAAAGATCCTCTCCCGCCGTTCTTTGATCTCCACTGGGTACTCAAAAAAGGTCTCTCCATCCTCGATGTCCAGGTCGGACCAGTCGATGACATGTAATGGGTCATGCACGTACCTCCTCAACTACGACCCATGGAAGAAATCATGTACCCAGTGTAATTATGGAAGTAGAACTAAATGTTACGCCACCTCACCAACTCTGCGCAGTATTTGTAAAGTTCTGATGATCCTCAGAGATAGCTTGTTACCTTGGTCAAATCTCAATAACCCTCATCGAGGTGAGACCCAAAGAAAGATGTGGTCTCTATCCTTGAACTACAGGGGTCTCCGTCGTCTATCAGCATAAGTCATTTTCCAGCTCTATTCAATCATTATATACTCCCGGATGATCTACACCTTCTTGGTTCAAGCTCGTACCAACATTCCACCCATGAGTGCTGAATGTCCAGGGTCGGTCCAACAAAGCGGTGAACGATAGGGTCTCATATATAAAGCCTCAAACAGTGCCATACCAATGGTGGAGTGGTAGCTGTTATTGTATGCAAACACAACTAGTGTTAGGTGGTCCTCCCAAATGTGACCAAAGTCCATGATATAGGCCCACAACATATCCTCCAGAACCGAAATGGTCCTCTCAGTATGACTATCTATCTGAGGATGGAACGCTGTTCTCAAGCATAGCTGAGTTCCAAAAGCCTCCTACAATCCCTTCCACAACCATGATGTCAAGCAGGCATCACGACCTGAGACTATCATCAAAGGGATACCATGAAGAAGAAGTATCTCATGCACGTAGAGGCGTCCCATTCTCTCTACAGAACTCTGCTCTCTGATAGCTAGGAAGTGGACCAACTTGGTGAGTCAGTCAACGATCACCCAGATGGAATCATACCCCTTGGACGTCCATGGTAAGCCCGTCATGAAGTCCATCGATATTCCATTCCACTTCCACTCTAGAACTTCCAGTGGGTGAACTAATCCTACTAGAACCTGGTGCTCAGACTTAACCTACTGGCACGTAAGGCATCGAGAAACGAAGACTGCTACTGCCTTATTCATGTCTGACCACCAAAATTATCATCGGAGATCCTAGTACATCTTCACCACTCTAGGATGTACTGCCAAGGGGGGATGTATGAAACTCCCTCAGGACCTCCTCTCGTGATTCCACTTGTACAAAAATGCATCCTTTAAAAAGAACTACAATCTCCCCACCTTGTAAATATCCATGAGGAGCATAACCTATGGATAACTAAGCACATAAAGCCTCACATTCGAAATTCCCATGTTGTGCCTCCATAACTCGCTGAAAGAGTGGATGGGTGAAAACTATTAACTATAGGTAAACTACATCATCTCTGTACACGAAGGGTAACTGCAACATGTCTAACTACTCTGTAGTCACACTCAACAGCTGCGAGCTTGACCTTATGTTGAGTGAATAAACCTCCTTGTTCCCCTTCCCGAAGGTATAGAAGATATCGAAATCATTGTCATAGAGGAACTCTGGCCAATGAATCTGTCTTAGATTCTGAACCTTCTGTGAGAAGATTTACTTCTGGCTCTTGTGGTCAGAGTAGATGATAAACCGCTCTCCCATAAGGTAGTGTCACCAAATCTTCAACACGAAGACTACCACTACCAACTCAAGATCATGGGCCGCATAGTTCTTCTCATGTGGCCTAAGATAGCATGAACCATAAGCAATCAATTCCAGTCACTACATCATGACACAACCAAGACCAGTCCTCGATGCGTCACAGAAAACTATGTACTCGACACCCTCCTCTGGTAATCTCAATATCAGGGTGCTCATCAATCTCTCCCTCAACCACTTGAAAGACTTTTGGAACTTTTCTGTACAAATGAAGGGTTTCCCCTTCCTAGTCAAGGCTGTCATCAGTGCTAATATTCAGAAGAAATTAGGAATGAATCTCTGGTAATTTCCTGCCAACACTAGGAAGCTCCGCACCTTCATCACACTCTGAGGTGGCTCCCAGGAAAACACTGCCTCTAACTTGGATGGGTCCACAGATACTCCATATGATGATATGACATGTCCCAGAAAGTGGACCTCCTGAATCTTGAATAGGAACTTTGAGAGCTTTCTGTAAAAATGGTGCTCTTGGAGAATGTCTAAAACCATCCATAGGTGTCTTGCGTGCTCCTCCTCTGACACCGAGTATACCAGGATGCTTTCGATGAAGACCACTATGAACCTGTCCAAGTATGGATGGAAGATCTGGTTCACAAGTCCCATGAATAATGTGGTGGTGTTCATCATGCTGAAAGGAATCACCAAGTACTCATAGTGACCGTAGCAGCATTAAAAAACCGTCTTCGGTATATCCTTGTCTCATACTCGTAACTGGTGATAACTTGATCAAAGGTTAACCTTTGAGAACCACTATTTACCTCTCATATGAACAAAGAGGTCTTCGATCCTTGGAAGTGGATACTTATTCTTCACCATCACCTAGTACCGGTGCCGGTAATCCACACACATCCCCAATCTCCTGTATGCCTTTTCGGCAAACATAACTGGGGCCACCCAGGGTGAAACGCTTGGTCTTACAAAACCCTTACTCAACAAATCCTCCAACATCACCCTCATCTTGTGAAGCTCTGTGGGAGCCATCTGATATGCTGGTGAGGAAATCTGTGCTGTTTCGGGGAGTAAGTAAATGCAGAAGTCAATTTATCAATGGGGAGGTAGTACTTGATCATCTTCGGAAAAGACATCCTCATAATGCACCAATACTTCTAGGAACTGGATGCTCACAACATCTACCACCCAAGGGTAAGGCTACCCAACTCATGAGTAATTGGTTGTACCCTCCTATCCAGGATCCCATTCTGTGCTGTATGATTTTCCCTATCATCGACAAAAGAAAACCTCATCATATCACTGCAGACAAACCACACTCTTTGCCTAAAGTAGTCAATCTGGGCATGGAATGAGGATAACCTATCCATTCCATGAATGACATCGTAAGGCCTCCATGCTACCACCAAGAGGTTCCAATAGAAACTATCGCCTCCAATGGTAAGACCACACTATATACAATGGTGTGTGATCATCAAGTCTCCTCTCGTAGGTGTCTCCAAGTACAAGGATCGAGTCAACGACTCTATAAGAGTCTCAAGGTTTTGCACAAAACATGTGGGGAAGGAGGAATGAATGAAACTTGTGTCTATACATATTACAACTAAGGTAGAGAAGAAATAGATAGTATATCAGATCATCCCTGGTGTCCCTGGGTCGTATGCCTTGATTGCATGTAGATGTCCCCTCCCCTGTCCCCCATCTCCCTGAGCCTGGTAAGGACCTTCTGGGGGTTGTGGTGGAAGTATATTAAAGTGTCTACCACCAACTATTGCTCTCCATGCTCCTCAGCCACACCCCCCACCTGGCAGGTCTGTCTGCTCCACTCTCTGTCTCTTCCTCGGTGGTCCATCCACCATCTACCTATCAGGAGCTCGATGGGTCAAACACTCTCTAGCGAGATGTCCCCTACCATGGAATGAGTAGCATCTCCTCTCCCTAGGATGACTGGATCCATCCTGAGAGACCTGGACTGCCAAACCCCTGTCCCGAGTACTCCTGTGATATCTCCTATGTCCTGATCCCCGTGCCTGACATCGGCTCCCTACTGCCGAGGTCTCCACAGTAGATTGCCTTTTACTAACTGCCATCAGCTGTCTCTACTCTGCCAAGAAGCTCTCAATCACCAAGGCCCACTCGAGCACTCTAGAATAATTTTGAATTCAATGAGGCATGACAGTAGCTGGGATATACCATCTTAACCTCGCTCAAAGGTCCGAGCTCTAAAGTACTGATCCCTGACCATATCAATTGAGTACCTGGCGAGGTTAGTGACCCTCGATGAATAGTCATCAACTGTTAAACTGCCCTGTTGGAGTTGAAGAATCTATTGGATATGCACATCTCTTAGTGTAACTGGTGATAACTCCTCCTTAAGGAGTCGCTCAAACTTTTTCCACGAATGAGTATCCTCATCGTGAGTCCATGTGGTTATACTCCACCATCGTCCTGCCGAAACCTTAAGAAAGATCACTCCTAGGATTACCATCTGGTGTGCCGGTTTCCTCATGAGATGGAAAAATCTGGTCCCCACCTCTAGCCAGTCCTCAACTACCTAAGGGTCAGGCTCACCTCGGAATCCGAGGGGTCACTGTCTCTGGAACTCATGCAGTGCGCCCAGCTAGCTCCCCTTGTCTATTGGTACTGTAGGAACCACAAGATTCTCTAATGGTGGTGGTATTTCAGGTACACCACCTAGAGGTAACGCCTGGGGAACTGGTCCCTGTATCGAAGCCTCATCACTGAGGGGGTTATCCTCGTGATCGTGATGCTGAATCCTAGCAGGTATTCATAGAAGAGGAATCCTGTAAGGAAACAAGATTTACCATGGTCTACAAGTATATCTAGATATCAGACACAAAAGACATGGAAAACACAACCCATCGTATATAATGAATGTACCACTTTTTTACTTCCCCACAACTAGTGTTTTTATGTACCGAGTCAAAGAACAGGTAATCAGAGTCTTGGTGTATGGATACATCACCCCCCACACCAACACTAGAGTATCTGGCTTGAAATCCGAGCTCAAAAACATTTAACATTGTTGCGCCAAACAAAACTCAAATAATCTTGGTTCTAATGTTGAACCGACCACCTCTGATACCACTTTATCATGACCCGTCCCAATGGGGCCCGCACTATGACTACCCAAGCCCGCCTCTTATAGGCCAGGGACTGGTGACTAGCACCGAGTAGGCATATTACTAACATGGGAGGAATTGACTATTTACCTAGACACACACACACACAAACACATCTCCAAGACCACAAATGTTAAAATGTAAAAAAAACCACTAATGAAAAAAATTCATGCATACAACTAAACCCAACCAACAAAGTATGGCGGGAGGTAATGTACAAAAATTAAACTAGGATAGAATACAATCCCACCAAAAACAAGAGTTCGAAAATGAAAAAGTCCAACCTATAAACACAAATAGGTACTGGGACTGCTGCTCATAGACATAGGAACACCTCGACCTGTAGGGAACATATAATGATCGATCCTGTCCTGGTCTGCCCTGAACTCTATCAAAAGGATGCTCTTCTGCATAAGACACAACACGTGTAGGCAAAGCCCATGCAGAGGTGAGTATAACAATACTCAGTAGAGGACCCTGAAAACCATAAATAAATACAAAAAGGAAAGGTACAGTTAGATATACACAGTATATGTCTATTGTACATATAATAGGTGAACACAAACCAGATATACTCAAAACCTAGACCCCTAGTCTAGAGACATGTCACACAACCACATTCCCCTGCTAGGGATTCAATTTGAAGATTCCACAAAGCACTTGACTGGTAGAACTCACTCCAAAAGTCTGATAGATCTGATGTTGTTCGTCCAAGAAGTACT
Source organism: Viscum album (assembly GCA_963277665.1). Classification (NCBI taxonomy): domain Eukaryota; kingdom Viridiplantae; phylum Streptophyta; class Magnoliopsida; order Santalales; family Viscaceae; genus Viscum; species Viscum album. The sequence continues at coordinate 577,576,285 of OY728166.1, forward strand.
GCCTGTTAGGAAATGTCAAGAGAGATAGATACACTCATTCTGGGAGAACACACTTCTGAGTGGGGTAATATCTCGATACACAGATGAGGATCACTGCCAGGGCCTTGGAGAATACTGTGACTCATCCGGATTCACCTACTAAGTAGAGGATTTGTGCCCTGTGGGTATAGCCACGTCGATACCTGAATCTACCTAAGGTCAATAATAGATATAGGTTCTTGCTTCGGGCCTCTCGGAGGGACACCTGACTCTATCTCGGAAAGTCCTGCTGAAGGGATCGTCCTTCTAAAAAAGGAAATGATACCCGACCTTCAAGGGAATGAGAGAAAGGGGAACTAACCCAAACGAAACATGTCCAATATACAGTTGAAAAGAATATCATGCCTTTTACTGAGAAGTACACGACGTGTAGCAGTGTCACACACTATGTCTTGTGACACCGGGTACTGCCCATATACAACAACCCATGTCGTAAGACTGGTCGTGTAGATAGGTCAGCACAAAGCATGTAGTACAAATCACACACAGTGTCCGAGTAACTGGAGTTGGATCCATGTACGTAGTTCTATGCCCGTACATGGCTTTATCCTGTGTGTTCCATCCTGTGTAACCGGTACATGGGGTAACCCGTGAAGCCGACGTAGTCTGGCCGTGTGGTGGAGTACACGGCTGTGTACTCCATCCCATGTCTGTGTATCGCCCGATATACATGCTGACTCCCACGTAAGGACCCATACACCGTGTTCTTCGAAGAACATGCCATGTCATCACTTTGAGCATCGCGGAACCCAAGCCGCCGCTGCGCCGGTCCCACACAACATGTTTTTTAGAATACACTCCGTGTTCTTCAGAAATATCTAGAAAACATAGTTCTTCATCCGATGCTCCTAGGGATGCTTTTTTCTTTGATCCGGATACCCGATCTCCATGAAACTCAAGGGTTTTGGTTTCCCCGACACCATGTAGCCGATTCCATTGGTTTCCGACCTCTGATCGGTTGCGAAAATGAATATCAATCTACCATTATAAAGAACACTCAAACAAAGGTCTCTCCCAATCTGATCTGATTCATTGTTCTCCATCATTGTTGCACCTCGACTAGGTTGTTGAGATGTCAGATCTTCAATTTGGGATCTTTGCATTGTGAAACAGAAATGCAACGATCCATTGTTCATCTCCCCACAAAGAATGCAAAAAATGTGAATAAAAGATGAAGAAAATCCAATAAACTAAATTGAGGAATGAACCTCCTCCATCGTTCATTATGACATTGATCCATTCCCATTAAAAGGATTTAATAGGTTGAATCAAATGATAAATGAACAACTATCATATCAATTTCCCAAATCAAATCCTTAAATAAACAAAAATTAATAACCCTCCCACCAGAATGCATCATCTGCGGATCAACCTATTCATGGGTTGATTCGTGTTCGTCATTTTAATCCATGAATGGGGAAAAGAAGAATCGAAATAAGAATCCTCTACCTCTATCATCAATGAAGATGGAGATCAATCATCAATTAGGATTCGATCTCTCTGCGTAACGATCCATGTGTCATCATTTGTTGGCGTTCACCAAAAAAATCCTCCATGGCGGGCTCCTCTTCAATGCTCCAGAGGATTCTAGGGGAAAAATCCAGGGTTATGAGTCTAACCCAGGGCTCTTTATCATTTAATGAAAATAATATTCGTTGTCTTATGGCAACATTTTCAAATAAAATAAATTATTAATTTATTTTATTTCTTCTAAAATGTTTCCTCTAAAACACCCCTAAACTAACTTTTCCAACAGACTTGCGTCGCTCGATGTTAGGCCCCACCTAAGTTAAATTCATTACTTTGAATGCAATGGTGCCCTCAGATTTCTGATTCGGGCACCTGTTTAAAAGTTATTCCATTTTTTCAGGAAAATTGCTTACACACACTGTTTTAAGTTTAAATTAATTCCAACATTTATTCCAGGCACTCCGGGCCTCGGAATCATATGCCTTCAAAAGGTCTAGTCTCAAAATAAATCCATATAATATTTAAAAATAATACATGGAAAATTAGAGACATTACAGTTTTAGTTTTATACATCGCCTTAAGTGTTTATGCTTATTTACGATAGTTTCTGCCATGTTATTATATTTACTGATCATCTGAGCTCACACATTTCTTATATTTTATTTTTCCTATGATGCGAAGAAGCATATTATGATTGATCTGCATAGATAGGCTAACGGATATGAGTGTGTCCAAAGGAGACAATATTTTGTTCTTTTTATTTTATAATTTAATGTAAAACATATGTATATATCTATTAATTCCAAGGATACTAAACTGATCTGCCTTTAGGGACTTGATATCTTGTGATCATGATAATGTTATGTAATAATGCACCGAATCTAGGTAACTAGGGTCAGTTCATTACAATTGGAATTAGAGGAAGTTTAGTATAATCATTGGAAACTATATTTAGTAAGACTCTGATTAGAGAACATTACCCTAAGATAGAATTTGAGTATTAGTATAGATGAACATCCAAAAGTTTTGGTAATGTAGATATTATATGGGTTTTCCAAGAAAAAAATACCTGTTTGGATACTATATGTGGATGTGGTTCTAACACAGATGTACCTAGGAGTGAAAACTCCAACATGAAGTTTCAGGATTGACTTGGGGTATCTTGGTACTCAACAATGGGACTTATTGCAAACCTAGTTTGACACTCCCGAGGGATATTCTTAGGATAATTCCCATTTTATTTACTATATATTATTTATGATTTATGAGTAAATACTTCTTCAAAGAAAACATTTTTATGATTATGGAATATATGCATAAACTGTTCAATTTATGTTAGGTGTTTTACAAGATTGTAATTATGTATTGCAATTCATAAACTAACCTAGTGTATGCCATTTTTTAGAAATGGTCCCTAGTGGAAGGAATGGAAATTGTATAAATACACATAATCCATGTAGGGATTTTACTCATAATCAAGATAATTATAGTGGAGCTGGTGATTCAACTGGTGCTGAACAACTTATAACCATACTGGGACAACTCATTCAGGTTATGAATAATAACCCTACCCATATAGAACACCTTGATCCCAACGCGGAGGGTAAACATTTGAACGCTTCATGAGGAAGAAACCAACAACATTAAATGGGACTAAAAATCCATTTTTAGGTGAGCAATGAATATGTTCTTTAGAGAAAATATTTTATGGTTTGGGGAGTAGCAAAAGGGAAAAAGTTGTCATCGAAGTTTATCGCCTTACTAGAGATGAATATCAATAGTTTTCATTAGTTCAAAACACAAAGGAGAATGTAGATGTGTCAAATATTAAATAAAATGAGTTTAAAGATATTTTATTAGAAAAATACTTTACTCATGAACATCAAGTGGATATGGAAAGGCAATTTCTATGTCTGAGTCAAAAGAAGGATGAGAATGTCACAATGTATGAGGATAAATTTAAAAGGATATCAAGGCATGCAGAAGATTATATATGTAACCCAAGAAGTAATATTGATCGATTATTTGTTGGGTTGAAACCATTTATCCATCGAGCTTTATTCTCTCAATCTTTTTCATCGTACGAAGATATAGTCTCACGTGCTATAAAGATACAAATCGAATACTCTAAGTGTTATGACTTTAAAGAGAAGCAAGAAAGGAAGAGATCTGATGAACACTCTAAAAGAGGAAATACGAAGAAGAATGGAAAATTTGAATTTCCACCCAGTAGTAAATGTGTGAAGAAACACTCTGGTGCTTTCCTGAAGGGGATGAGAGTTTGTTAAAAGTGTGAAAAAAGGCCACCAAGCTCGTGATTGCAAGAGAAAGAAAGAGGCTTTCAATGTTGAATGCTATAATTGTAGAGAAATGGGGAATTATTCAAATGAATGTTATAAGAACCAAGGAAAATTACCATTGAAAAGGCCAAGGGCTCAAGACCAATCTTATGCGATCACAACTACAGAGATTGAAGTTATGAATGGGATAGTGGAAGGTACATTAATCATTTCCTCAAATTTTTCCAGTGCTTTATTTGATTCTAGATCATCACATTCTTTCATATCTGCCCAATTTTCCTAGAAAATTAGATATTTTCAATTTGAATTCTCAAGGGTGTTGTTAGTCAAAAATCTTAAGGGAAGTATCATTGCAACAAAGATTTTTCAATCAGTTACCATCATGGCATATAAAAGTGCTTTATCTGCTGATCTTATCATCATACCCATGATTTAATTTGATACAATCCTTAGTATGGATTAGATTTCAGACCATGATGCAAAAATTTATTTTTAGAAGAAGGATGTTACAATTTTTGATGATGGTAAGGAATACCTTATCTTTAGAGTAGAAACATCACCATATGATTCTCATCTAGATCCACGCCCAGTAGCTCTACTAAATTAAATTATTGTGGAGGAAGAGAGTGAAATAACTATGGGTGAGGAAGGGAATGTTCAAATAGAGTATACACCTATTATGTTGGAATATATTGACGTGTTTCCATAGGATTTACTTGGACAAACTCTAGACAGAGAAATTGACACTACTGGAAATACAGTCTTTCCCAATGGTTCTGAACCATTGGGAAAGACTGCAGAACCGTTGGTATATGTTATACCAACGGTTCTGCAAACCGTAGGGAAGTAAGTCGTTGGGAAAGCTTTTACCAACAGTTTACAATGAACCGTTGGGATAGGGTGGGGAAAAATTAACCTATCCCAACGGTTGTTCCAAACCGTTGGGATAGTTTTTCCCAACGATTTGGCTTGAACCATTGGGAAAGCCCAAGGACTCTCCTCTTTCCCAATGGTTTCTAAACCGTTGGGAAAAGATTTTTACCAATGGTTCATTGAACCGTTGGTAAAAAAAAGAATCAGAGATGCTATGACAACGGTTTGAAACCTTTGGCATAGCCTATGCTGTGCAAATTGCACAGTAGCCTACAATTTGCCCAGCAGCTCTGCAATTTGCACACCAGGCCTCATTTTGTGCGTTCCCTCTCATTTCCAATCCAATTATTGTATCTGCAATAAACTAACACATACATATACAATTATTGTACCTGCAATAACCAACTAACATAAACATATAGAGAAAAAATTCCTACACATTTAACATATAATGCATCCTAGAACTATACACATCCATAATTAAATTAGAATTCATAACGTAATTATAAGCATACATAATTAATTTAGAATTAAATTTAAAATTTAGATGACAATTATATGTGGAATCCAGAATTCAATTCATAATTTGATCAGTTTTTTGTATACCATATATTTTTACCTGAAATGATGTCCATTTTAAACAAAATACATACACCTAGAGTGATACCAGCCACACCATGCCTCATATTGAGGCGATGTTAATTGGTACACGTCACAAATGACCCATCGATCATTGTCCTAAAGTATCAACATATTCCAAAAGTGTTTGATCAGTTTTCCGTATTCCAGTTTATGTTTTTCACTTAAAATGATGTCCTTTTGAAACAAAAGACAGACACTTTGAGTGGTTCCTGCCACACCGCATCTCATATTGAGAAAAGGTTGATTCGTACACGTCACATATGACCCATGAATTGTTTTTCTAAAGTATCAATACAATCAGAATCCGTTTGGTCAGTTTTAGGTATGTACTTAAAATTTACTCCATTTTAAACAAAAGAGAGACACTTAGAGTGATCCCGGCGACACCATGCCTCGGATTAAGGCGGGTTTGATTTTTACATGTCACATATGACCCGTGGATCATTTTACTAAAGCATCAACACAATTCGAATGCATTTGGTCAGTTTTTCGTATGTCAGTTGTTGTTTTCACTTAAAATGATGTCCATTTTAAACAAAAGAGAGACACTATGAATAGTGTCGGCCACACCGCGTCTCGGATTGAGGCTGGGTTGACTCGTACACATCACATATGACCCATGGATCGTTGTGCTAGAGTATCGACACAATCAGAATCTGTTTGGTCGGTTTTCCGTATGCTAGTTGTTGTTTTCACTTAAAATGAAGTCAATTTTAAACAAAAGGGAGACACTTTGAGTGCTGTCGACTACACAACACCTCAGATTGAGGCGAGGATGACTCGTACACGTCACATATGACCCATGGTTCTTTCTACTAAAGTTTCAACAGAAACTGAATGCGTTTGGTTGGTTTTCCGTATGTACTTAAAATGTTGTCCATTTTAAAAAAAAGAGACACACTTAGACTGATCCCGACCACAACGCGACTCAGATTGAGCCCAGGTAGGCTCGTACATGTCACATATGACCCATGGATCGTTATGATAAATTATCAACAGATTCCGAATGCATTTGTTTGGTTTTCCATATGCTAGTTGTTCTTTTCACTTATAATCCTATACATTTTAAACAAAAGAGACACAGTTAGAGTGGTACCAGCCACACCGCGTCTCGTATTTAAACGGGGTTGACTCATACACATCTGAAATGACCCATGAATAATTTTCCTAAAGTATCAACACAATACGAATGCATTTGGTCAGTTTTTGGTATGCCAGTTGATGTTTTTCACTTAAAATGATGTCCTTTCGAAACAAAAGACAGAAACTTTGGGTGGTGCCGACCACACCGCATCTAATATTGAGGCAGGGTTGATTCTTACACATAACATATGAACAATGGATCGTTTTCCTAATGTTTCAATGGAAACCGAATGCATTTGGTCAGTTTTCCATATGTACTTAAAATGTTGTCAATTTTAAACAAAAGAGAGCCACTTAGAGTGATCCCGACCACACAGTATCTCGGATTAAGGCGGGGTTGAATTGTTAACGTCACATATGACCCATGGATCATTTTTCAAAAGCATCAACACATTTTGAATGCGTTTGGTCAGTTTTCCGTATGCCAGTTGTTCTTTTCACTTATAATCCTGTCCATTTTAAACAAAAGAGACACAGTTAGAGTGGTATCGGCCACACCACATCTTGTATTGAGGCGGGATTGACTCATACACATCACATATGACCCATGGATCATTGTGCTAAAATATCGACACAATCCGAATGCGTTTAGTTGGTTTTCCGTATGCCAGTTGATGTCTTTCACTTAAAATGATGTCCTTTTGAAACAAAAGACATACACTTTGAGTGGTGCCAGCCACACCACATCTCAAATTGAGGAAGGGTTGATTAATACACGTCACATATGACCCATGGATAATTCTTCTAAAGTTTAAATGGAAACCGAATGTGTTTGGTCGGTTTTCTGTATGTACTTAAAATGTTGTCCATTTTAAACAAAAGAGAGACACTTAGACTGATCTCGGCCACACTGCGACTCGGATAAAGCCCAGGTTGGCTCGTACATGTCACATAGGACCCATGGATCGTTGTGCTAATGTATTAACAAAATCAGAATCCGTTTGGTCAGTTTTCCGTATGTACTTAAAATGTTGTCCATTTTAAACAAAAGAGAGCCACTTAGAGTGATCTCCGCCACACCGGGCCTCGGATTGAGGCGGTGTTGACTCGTACACATCACATATGACCCATGGATCGTTGTGATAAATTATCAAAAGATTCTGAATGCGGTTGATCAGTTTTTATGTATTCTAGTTGTTCTTTTCACTTATAATCCGATCCATTTTAAACAAAAGAGACACATTTAGGGTGGTGCAGGTCACACCACATCTCGGATTTAGACGATGTTGACTCGTACACATCTAAAATGCCCCATGGATCATTGTACTAAAGTATCAACACAATATGAATGTGTTTGGTCGGTTTTCCATATGCCAGTTGATGTTTTTCACTTAATGTGATGTCCTTTTGAAACAAAAGATAGACACTTTGAGTGGTGCTGACCACACCGTGTCTCAGAATGAGGCGGGGTTTATTCGTACATTTCACATATGACCCATGGATCGTTCTACTAATGTTTCAATGGAAACCAAATGCGTTTGGATGGTTTTCCGTATGTCCTTAAAATGTTGTCCATTTTAAACAAAAGAGAGACACTTAGACTGATCCCAGCCACACCGTGACTCGGATTGAGCTTGGGTAGGCTCGTACGCATCACATATGACCCATGGATCATTGTGATAAATTATCAACAGATTCTGAATTCTTCTGGTCGGTTTTCCGTATGCCAGTTGTTCTTTTCACTTATAATCATGTCCATTTTAAACAAAAGAGACACAATTAGAGTGGTGTCGGCCACACTATGCCTCTTATTGAGGTGGGGTTGACTCTTACACATCACATATGACCCATGTATCGTTTTTCTAATGTATCAACATAATCCGAATGCGTTTGGTTGGTTTTCTATATGCCAATTGATGTTTTTCACTTAAAATGATGTCCTTTTGAAACAAAAGACAGAAACTTTGAGGGTTTCCGGCCACACTGCATCTCAAATTGAGGCGGGGTTGATTCGTACACGTCACATATGACCCACAGATCATTCTCCTAAAGTTTCAACATAAACTGAATGCGTTTGGTCAGTTTTCCATATGTACTTATAATGTTGTCCATTTTAAACAAAAGAGAGACACTTAGACCGATCCGGCCACACCGCGACTCTGATTGATCCCAGGTTGGGTCGTACACGTCACATATGACCCATGGATCGTTGTGATAAATTATCAAGTGATTACAGAAGAATTTGGTTGGTTTTTCATATGCCAGTTGTTCTTTTCACTTATAATCCAGTCCATTTTAAACAAAAGAGACACAGTTAGAGTGGTGTCGGCCACACCGCGTCTTGTATTGAGGTGGGTTTGACTTGTACACGTCACATATGACCCATGGATCATTTTTATAAAGTATCGACACAATCTGAATTCATTTGGTCGGTTTTCCGTATGCCAGTTGATGTTTTTCACTTAAAATGATGTCCTTTTGAAACAAAAGACAGACACTTTGAGTGGTGCCAGCCACACCGCATCTCAGATTGAGGTGGAGATGATTCGTACACGTCACATATGACCCATGGATAATTCTCCGAAAGTTTCAACGGAAACCGAATGCATTTGGTCAGTTTTCCGTATGTACTTAAAATGTTGTCCATTTTAAACAAAAGAGAGACACTTATACTGATCCCGACCACACCGTGACTCAGATTGAGCCTAGGTTGGATCGTACATGTCACATATGATCCATGGATCGTTGTGCTAATGTATCAACACAATCAGAATCCGTTTGTTTGGTTTTCCATACACTAGTTTATGTTTTTCACTTAAAATGATGTCCATTATAAACAAAAGAGAGCCACTTAGACTGATCCCGGCCACACCGTGACTCGGATTGATCCCGGGATGGCTTGTACATGTCACATATGACCTATGGATCATTGTGATAAATTATCAACAGATTACGAATGCGTTTGGTCAGTTTTCCGTATGCCATTTTTTCTTTTCACTTATAATCCTGTCCCTTTTAAACAAAAGAGAGACACTATGAATGGTGTCGGCCACACCACGCCTCGGATTGAGGAGGGGTTGACTCATACACGTCACATATGACCCATGGATTGTTTTCCTAAAGTATCAACACATTTCAGATGCATTTGGTTGGATTTCCGTATGTACTTAAAATGTTGTCCATTTTAAACAAAAGAGAGACAATCAGACTAATCCCGACCACATCGCGACTCAGATTGAGCCTGGATTGGCTCGTACACGACACATATGACCCATGTATCTTTGTGATAAATTATCAACATAATCCGAATGCGTTTGGTAAGTTTTCCGTATGTCAGTTATTCTTTTCACTTATAATCCTGTCCATTTTAAACAAAATAGACACAATTAGAGTGGTATGTTAGTTGTTTGTTCACATTATTCAAATACACTATTTGAATATGGGTCTTTAAATTAATTTATTTTTGAAAAATTTACATTTAAAATGATAATATCAGAAGGATGGTGGGGGTTGTCCGGGGGGCTGTTCGGGGGGCTGTCCGGGGACCGAGGAGGTTGGTGGGGGGGGGGGGGGCTGTCTGGGGTCCAAGGAGGATGGTGGGGGTTGTCCGGGGGGCTGTCCGGGGTCCTAGGAGGAGGGTGGGGCGGGGGGGGTCCTGGGGTTGTTCGGGGGGATGTACGGGGACCAAGGAGGATGGTGGGGGGCTGTCCGGGGGGCAGTCCGGGGTCCAAGGTGGATGGTGGGGGGTGGGGGGTTGTCCAGGGTCCAGGAAGGAGGGGGATTTTCCAGGGAGTTCACTAACACACAACCACTAAGAGACATCAACATCCATGAAAATAGGCAATATATAAAAATAACTCAACTATAATACTATACTATAGGTCTGGATAAAACCAACAACTAGAATAGATTAAACATCAAATCTCAGTAATATTAGTAAAAAATGTAACAGATCAACTTGTCCCACATCACCATTACCATCATCACCATCACCATCATCACCATCATCATCACCCTCATCCTCGTACCCATCATCGTCTTCTCCCTCCTCGCCCTCCTCCTCTCCCTTGCCCTCCGCCTCACCCTCACCATCCACCTCGCCCTCCTCCTCTCCCTCCTCTTCCCCATCAGACTCCTTGCCATCATCATCATCAGCCTGGACATCTTCTTGACCACCACTAGAAATTCCACCTGGTTCTTGATATATAGAATGTATCGACGACATATATTCATCAAAAGCTAGGCTGGCCCCTCGTGGAAGTGTCAGACGTAGAACTTTAATAAATTTCATAAATTCACTGTTTGCCCTAGAAGACTGTTCTGCCATCTCTGTGGCCCTTTTTTCAGCCTGTTCTTCCTATTCCCTAACTCACTGCAGCTCGGTGGCACTAAAACTCATACCTGAGGGGGACAATAGCTCGTCAGGTCTATCCTAGGTCGGCAGTGTACTTTTCCAGGATGCTCCTCTCCCAAAACCTGATGTAAGTGATCAGTTGGCCCAAAAGTTTCTGGTTCTTGGGAATCGAAGACCTCTAAATCAACCTCTTACAAATATAAATATATTATTATGTTAAAAAATAGATATTAAAATATAAAATCATCAGATTGAAACTTACAATCTGCTGCTGAGTCGCTTCATTGACGACACTTCCATCCCTTTTCCGTCTACTCGAGCAAAACAGTTTTGCTCGAGGCACATGTCCTTCAATATTTTGTATTTTCCTCTACAATTACATTGAAAACTAAAGTTATATGAAAACTTTAGCAAACTATTAAATAATTGAGGTAACAAAAGAAAGTGTAAGTCGTAAATAAAACTTATAAACAATTGTCATACCTGCTTCCTCTCATGATCAGGCATCGTAGTGCATCCCAGTGTGTGGAGGTATTTTTTTTTATCAATGTTCTTTTTATTTTTTCCAGATGATTCCTAAATAAAATTCGAAAATTCAATAGATAATATTAATGAAAAACATGAAAATTATTATTTAAATACCTCAAATGTAATTAATACCATAAACTGGGTACTCGTCCAATGAGTAATCATCTGACGATACTGCTATACAGGACAATCATCCACCATTGGTACTGCCTCTAACTCAGTGCCAACTCCAGAAACCTATCCAATATACAACTCATGCTTGTATGCTCTCCAAATCTCGCCTAAATCCTTTAGACATTCCGGTCGTGCACCCTCACCATCGATAAAATTAAATCAAAGCTGAAATCAAAATATTAATTTATATAAATACAAAAATAATTCATGGAATTAAATAGAACAGATTTTTTGACCCATATCTCTTCCCAAGCTCTATCCATGAACTCATATGGAAAATTTCTCCATGATAGCGGGATGATGGGAATGATGTCGGAGTATTTGGCAAGCATCACCAAAAAACTCCGACATTACTGCCCTGTTTTCTCAACCATTTTGTTGTCTTCATTATAATCCACCATAACTTGTGTGCGGAGGTTCCACACCGAACGCATGCATGTACGCCTCTTCCCATTCCTCCTATCAGTAGATGTATCTGTAATGAAATAAAAACAAATATTTTATCAAAACATGTTATAATGAAAATAAATATTTCTATAAAAATTTTCTAGGGTTCTATAAATATACCTACGCCGGTATGATCGCTGAGCGCCGTTGGATCCACAAAAACTGATGAAACACCCTGTTGTGGAATAGGAGTCGAAGACGATGGAATATAAAAGCTCAGAGAGACAAAAGTAAAAGGAAAAGAAGATTGGACAGCTGTCTGACCGGATTTTGACTCGGGAGTGGGAATCATCATGGGATGTGAAAATGATGGGCCAGAAGATGCAGAAGGTAGCGAAAACATGGGAGGCCTAAATATCCTGTGTGTCCCTAATGACACACCAGGATTAGAATGTGGGAAGGATGAAATGTCAGTGGGAGGGGAACAGTCTAGTCGGTTATGTGAATCTGCTCGTCCACCTCTGGTACGAACCCTCCTCGTACCACTGGCCTGAGTACTAGGACCCATACTATGCTCCTCGTCGAATAACTGTCGACATATAGGTGGATCCTACAAAAATGTTTACAAAAAAATTAATCACATGACACTATATATTCTTTAAATACATCAATTTTAAATAATGTACTCACTATAGGCACTAATGATGGAATTCCCAACTCCACCATTCGACAATTTTTCTCCATCATTTTTTTCCTTCATCTCTCTTCAATTGGCTGCATTTCCTACTTTTGAAAACAAATATGTAATTAATTAGAAAAAGGAAACTAATGTGTAACCCAAAAAACAAAATATATGAGGGAATATGGGGATTCATTGGTAATTTTTCTATCAATTTTTTTTAGAAGACCTTGAACGGATTTAATAAATCATACAAATTTTAATGTTCACCAGGATAGAAATATTATTTGACTAGGTTTGAATACAGTTCAATTCCAAATTAGAAAATGCAATTCAAATAAAACTGCAACCAATAAAAATTCAAAATTCACATAACGGTCAAGTTAGATAAAACATATTTGTGATCAATACGAAATCAATTTTAATATTAGAAACCTTAACAACCCAACTTGATGTAAAACAAAAGGATTGAGGACATGGATAAATGATTCTATATATTTTCAACCACAAATTCAGGTTCATAATCAACTTCGAAAATTGAGCTATTGGAGTCATCAAAAGAAATAAATGGATTGGTTCCAATGGCACTAAGGATAGTGTCAATTCCATCATCACCATCATCAAAAATACGTCTTGGAATTACATCAACTATGACACCAAATTCAGGTCAAAGTTGGTCTTTGACATAAAAAAACTTGTTTATCCATTGATGCCAACATATATGGTTCTTCGGTAGCAAGAGTGCGAGTCATATTAATTACTCAAAATCCAAAATCATCAATAAATGTTCCATGACATGTCATCGAATCAAACCAATGGCATTTCATCATTGTGACTTGTCCATGAGAGTAATAATCCAATATTATTCTTTTCTAAACAACTCCATAATAAACCAAATTTTCAAATCGCGGTCTACTATTTGATGTAGTGGCATAACAATCTGTTGTGGCAATAACCATAACACCATCATTTTGTGTTCTCATGTTCTTTTCTCGTTCAGTGACAATAAATTTGTACCCATTGATAACAATTGATTTACAGTCACAAACCACAGTATTAAGACCAAAAGCCAAAGCTCTTATTTCCTCAGAGACAGAGTCAGCAGACAAACTCAATACCTGCAATATAAATGACTATTAAAATTAATTAAATATTGATATAATTATTTTAAATAGTAATATTTTTACATTCAATTTTAACCAAGCAGAAAACTATTTGCTATGCAAAGTATCTCTCTTTCTCAAAGATAAAGAACAATGCTTCGTATTTATCATTGTTTTATGTTCCTTGCAGATAAAAAATATGAATAGTTTTACAAATATATATGCAAGATATACATAATAAATTTAGTTACCTGATATATTCATCGAACAAATCACAGTTGAACAAAACTATCCGATGTGCCATCTCCCGCTCTTCATGGATTAATGTATTTAATGTATATGATCCAGGAATTCCTCTTATTTGAGGAAGTGATGGAAAAATGGGTTCAATTTGCTCATACTGTTCTTCTTCATTTCTCATTGCTCTGTTCAATCTTGAAGTAAGATCAGACAAATACATCGAGCATAAATCCATACATTCTTGAGCCAAGTAACCGTTCACGATAGAACCTTCAGGATGATTTCTGTTTCGAACATAAGACATTAATTCTGACATATTTCTTTCAGTTGGATACAACCAATGAAAAGAAACAGGTCCTCCGAGAAGTATTTCAGTGGGAATATGGATAGTCAGATGCAGCATGCATGTGAAAAATGATTGAGGAAATATTTTCTCCAACTCACACAAAATTAATGGGGCATTTGTCAACATTTTTTGTAAGAAAGACTTGGACAACATCTGAGCACAAAGATCTCTAAACAAATGCGACAACCAAAAAACAACCACCCTTATATTATTGGAATAAAGATGATGGATTACTATAGGAAGAAACTCATGTAGTAGAACGTGATAATCATGAGTCTTCAAAGATTTTAGCTTCAACCCTCTTTTGTTGACCCATTTAGATATGTTGCTTGAATAGCCATTAGAAACTCTAATTGTCTCTAATACTTCCAGAAATTGTTTTTTTCCGTAGGTGTCATCACATAAGAAGCAAATGGAAGTTGCCATTTATTTTCACTGATACACACATGATGAATTTTGGTCTGATGCCCCAATCCACCAAGTCATGCCGAGATCGTAGATCATCCTTTGTATTCCCCTTGACATTTAGAAGAACCTAAAGCAACATTTCACATTTATTATTTTCAATATTAATTATGTTTAAGAAATTACATAACAAATTGGTTGACCAATAAGGCAAATCAAAAAAGATACTCCTCTTCCCCCAATTGTAACAGGTTTCAGTGGAAACATTCTTTCTCTTTCCAGATTTCATTTGACCCTTCCCAAACAAAAAACTGAAATCTTTCAATTCATTAAGCACGTTAGTTCCAGACATATGCTGAGGTGGGTCATCTGTCTCTATGGTATTATCAAATCTTTGACGATTCATTCTATATGGATGATCCTTTGGAAAGAATCGTCGATGTCCCATAAAACTGAAACTACAACGATGTTTCAGTATTCTAGATCATGTATTCTTCATACAAACTGGACATGATAGCTTTCACTTCGTGATCCATCCAGACATCATTGCATAACCTGGAAAATCATTGATCATCCATATAAGCGCCACAAACATATTAAATATTTCTTTTGAACATGCAAGGTATGTGTGCACACCCACATCCCAAAGAAGTTTCAACTATTTTATTAAAGGTTACATGTATACATCAATATCAATACTGGGATCAGAAGGACCAGATATGAGTATACTCATGAAAGTTAAAGGTTTTTTCATACACAACCATGTGGGAATATTATAATTGTGTATAAAAATTGGCCATGTGCTGTGTGAAGTAAGCATCTTCCCAAACGGATTAAAACTGTCGCATGAAAGACCCAGCCTCACATTACGCACGTCAGCTACAAAATTAGGATGTCGAGCATCAAATCTCTACCAGGAAAATCCATCTGCAGGATGAACCAACTTATCCTTAGTCTTCTTTCTCTCGGTATCATGCCATCTCATTTTTATTGATATGTCATCATACATAAAAAGATTCTAGAGTCTGGGGATCAATGGAAAGTGCCACATTACTTTCTGTGGAACATGGGATGGTGTTCCATCAGATTTTGACTTTCAGTGGGATGTGACACATTTTATTCAATCATTTCGTTCAGTGGTTTCCTCCCAAGAAAAAACTGCAATCTTTCGGGCAAGCATGAATTGTGTTTCTTGAAAATCCATGTTCCTCAACTAACATCCATGCCATATAGTGGTTTGAGGGAATACTTGCATAATCTGCAAGTAAATCCTTCAAGAGGGTAATAATGCAATAGATTGTTGTATTAGAAATCCAATACATAGTTTTCCCATGAATCAATCAGATTAAAAATTCCAGCTTTTTCATTTTATCGCATTGTCGATATACTAGAGTTGTGGAAACATCATTCAATTTTTTCACCCTATCAATATCATCATTTTCACTGGATACATCAGATTTCCTCATATAGAAGTCTTCTTGAGTCGAAATCCTTTCTTTTTTATGATGACGAATAAATAGAAACCGATCATCTAACAAATTCTCCATTCTAGTCCTTTCATTTTGATCATCACGAATTTGAGATTTTATTTTCTTCCCATTGTGATACCACACAATGTAGTTTTCTTGAAAACCATTTTTGGTTATGTGGTAGCTGACTTCTTCACAGCTCAACCAAGGTCTACCTACACAATTGGAACATAGGCAGTATATGAAACCACTATCTGAACCATTGTGAAATGAAAAATCTATAAAGCTCTCCAAATTGTTTTGAAAATAGCTTGAGATCCGATTAGTCTCATACATCCAACTTCTGTCCATTCTGTAAAAAGAATTTATATAAGTCATTTTGTAATAAACAGTTCAATAGGATTGAACTTTAATAGAAAATAAATTTAAGTAAATGATAAAAGAAGAAAATAATCAAGGTATTAACTACACATGTGAAAAAAACATACTAATGTGTTATTGAAAAAAATTTAAAACCAATAAGAACTTAATGTGTTATCACATCATAGCATGCCTCATCCCATAACCATTTTAGTAGGGTATCATGAACATGAAAAACATCAACCTTGTGACATCCTCCTACCCTACATGACATCAACCACATGCCATATCTTATTATAGCCTTATCACACCGTACCTCACCTGAAAACACTAGGGAAATCATTGTACATCTCACCTGAAGACACATGGACAATCACATCGCATATTGCCTAAAAAACACGGTCAATCACTTATGAAGGAAGGGTAGGGAAGACATGGTAGATATCCAACCATATAATCACCATCCTAGATATTAGAAAAATACCTATAACTCAAACCCTCTGATCGTTGGTAAGTTTATCCAACTCTGGTTGGGAATATGTAGAAATAACATAAAATACATGCTATATAGATAGCACAAAATACCCAACCTATGGGTTCAAATTAACTACACAATCACACACTTTACTACTACCATACAACACATAAACCAACACAAAAACATTCACCACTATATGCAACACACCACACCACCACCACACAAGACACATAGCATTTCCCACTTTCATTTATAATCCACTTCATTCACACTTACATTGTCCATTCTTTTAATGTTAAATTAATTACATCCATTTACCACACATCCATTTCTATTACATCTCATTTACATACTATCTTGTTTTTTTGTTTTAACCACATAATGTATTCCATAGATAACCAGGAAACTAATAAAACCACCATACAACAACTCACCATCTCACAATAACCATCATCGCCATGTTACATCGGCCTACCATTTCAACAAAACAACCACATATCACAACAAAAATATTGCACATCACAAACCACCACACAACCAAAACCACCTCACCACATCATAAACCACAACCTCATCACATGACACCTCCACACGGCACGACACCACCACACATCATCACTATCACACAACTTCACATGTCACATCCATGACCACTAACCATCACATTACAACACCAGATATCACAAATCCCAACTGGTCACCTCAATCACCATACAACAGCCTACAACATACAATGAAACACAACAAAAAACCTCTCATAGAAGCAACATACCCCAACTTCCACAATTTATTCAAGGACTTCTATTACATTACCCCTTTATTTAGCATGGACATTATAACACAAATGACATTCCATGGGAAAATAATTAATTAACAAAATATTCATTCATTTCCCTATTTTTCAAGGTGAAATCACATCAAAATCAAAACTTAAAACTAAAATATTAGATCAATAAAAACAAAAACAAGGTAGCATATGTGTATAAAGAATAAAATACCTGATTTGAGATGATTCATATAGATTTTCACCTATTCGGATGGGGGAGTTCGAGAGAGGAGCCGAGTGCCGAATTGATTTTAGGGTTTTGTCGCAACTGGGGTAGAGAAGCGGCCCGATTGTATTTGGGGAGAAGATTTACCAAGGGTTTTTAAAAACCGTTGGGAAAGGGTAACCTGAATACCCATTTTCCAACGGTTTTATAGAACCGTTGGAAAAGCGGTACCCTTTCGCAATGGTTCTAGTGAACCATTTGGAAAGGGTTTCCTAGCCCTTCTTTACCAATGGTTTAAGAAAACCGTTGGTAAAGAACCCTGGGTAAAAACCACATTTCTAGTAGTGTGAGCTTTTCATTGACTTAATTCCTTGTTCAAGGCCCATATCAAAGACCCCTTATAGAATGACCGCTGTGGAATTAGTGGAACTAAAGTTACAACTAGAGGAATGGAATAATAAAGGATTTATTTTCCCTAGTGTTTTTCCATGGGGATCCCCTATTGTTTTTGTTAAGAAGAAATATTTATCTATGAGGTTGTGCATTGAATACAAGGAGATCAGTTCTATAACAATAAAGAAAAAGTATCCCCTACCTCAAATTGATAATTTATTTGATCAACTTCATGGAGCTTAATATTTTTCAATGATGGACCTTTAATTTGTATATCATCAGTTCTGTGCGAAAAGGAAGACATTCCAAAGTTAGAAATTCAAACTAGGTATGGGAATTATGATTTTATAATAATTCTTTTTAACTGACTAAAACACCCTCTGTTTCCATAGATCTAATGAATAGATTTTTTAATGAATATCTCGATGACTTGGTAGTGGTATTTATTGATGATATCTTTGTATACTCTCAAAGCTACGTAGATCATGAAAATAACTTTCCCACTATTATAAATACTCTTAGAAGAAATGAATTATATGGGAAGTTTATAAAGTGTGAATAATAGCTTTTGGATATTTATTTTCTTGGCCATATTGTCTCTAAGGATGGAATATCCGTTTATCCTTCAAAGACAAGGGAAATCTAAGAATGGATAACACTGATGAGTATAACTGAGGTACATAGTTTTACTGGTTTAGTAAGTTATTATCAGCCTTTATTCTAGAATATTTCTCTATTTTCTAACCCATTAACCAAGATCACACATAAATAGGTTAAATTTGTTTGGACAAAAGAGTGTGAAGAATGTTTTTATGAATTTAATAGAATATTAGTAAATTCTTCTATCTTGACTCTACCATCGGGGAATGATGGAGTTGTTATTTATAGTGATGCTTCAAAGAATGGACTTGTTTGTGTCTTTATGTAGAATTATAGAGTTATTTCCTTTGTGTCATGACAACTAAAATTCATGAACAGAACTATCCCACTCATGATGTTTTGTTATTAGCTATAGGGTTTTCTTTTAAGATATGGAGACACTAACTCTATGGTGAAAATGTGAGATATATGCTGATCATAAGAGTTTGAAGTATACTTTCTCATAGAAATAACTCAACATGAAGCAAAGGTGATGGCTCGAACTACTCAAGGAGTATGATTTCACTATATACTACCACCCCAAGAAGACAAATAAGGTGGCATATTCCTTGAGTAGAAAGGATCATGGAGTTATAAACAAGATAAGAGTTTAAAGGGTTCCTATATTCGTGGATCCAGTAAATATAGATATGGGAATAATCATGGAAGGTGAAACATTGATACTTTTTGAAATGGTTGGAAATTAATACTTACTATAAAGGATAAAGAGTTCTCAAACCGATGATGAGGAGTTTCAAAATAAAATTAAAGATGTGAATGATGGTAGATTGATCGACTTCATATATGAAGATAGAATTTTCAAATTTGGGAAAATCATTTGTGTTCCCGATATACCTGATCTAAAAAGGAAATTGTTGGATGATTCTCGTAACTCTAATTTCTCTATACACCAAGGTAGCAGTAAGATGTATAGAGATTTTAGGGAACATTTTGGGTGGGAAAACATGAAGAGGGAGATTGCTGATTATGTTTCAATATGTATGGTTTTCAATAGGTGATAGATGGAATAAAAAATTCTAGAGGTGTCGTGAAACCTCTTCCCATACCTGAGTAGAAATGGGATTATATTATGATGTTCTTTGTCATGGGGACACCAAGGACTCATAGAAGGAATGATGCAATATTGGTCATTGTAGATCGTCTCACCTAGTCATCACATTTTCTTACAATAAGTGAAGATTTCCCACTTGAACATTTAACAAGAATATATATTAATGAAGTTGTAAGACTTCATGGTGTACCCCTATCAATTTTTTCTGATTGTGATATCCGTTTTACATCGAGATTTAGGAAAATTCTTCAGAAATCTCTAGATACTGAAATTCGTTTGAGCGCTGCCTACCACACCCAAACTGATGGACAATAAGAACATACTATTAAAACCTTATAATACATGTTGAGATATTGATGACTTGACTTTAAATGTATGTGTGATTAGTATTTACCTTTGGTATAATTTTTCTATAACAATAGCTTACATTCATGTATTCAGATGGCACTATATGAAGTGTTATATGGAAAGAAATTTCACCCACCCACTTGTTGGGATGATGTTGGTGAATGAAAACTTGTTGGAACATAACATGTTAAGGAAACAATGGAAAATGTGAATATTATCCAAAACCACATCAAATAAGCTCAAAGTAATAAAAATATCTATGCCGGTAACCAAAGGAAGGATTTAGAATTTCAAGAAGGAGATCATGTTTTCTTGAAGGTATCTCCGTGGAAGGGTGTTATACATTTCGGTAGGAAGGGTAAATTTAGTCCCAAGTACATCATAACTTTCGAAATTCTAGAATTAATTGGAGTTGTAGCTTACTGTTTGGAAATGCCTCCAAGTCTCTCCAAATATCATGATGTGTTCCATGTATCACTGTTTAGAAAATACATGATCGAACCAACGTATGTAATCACCTATGAAGAAGTAGAACTGGAACCCAATATATCTTATTGTGAAGATTATATTTGGATTCTTGATACCAGAGAACAAGTGTTGAGAAACCAGATGACGCATCTGTAAAAAGTTCTTTGGAGGAACCATAAAATGGAAGAGGCAACGTGATAACCTGAGGAACTTATGATGAAGAACCACCCAAATCTTTTTATGCATTAATATTCTATAAATTTCAAGGATGAAAATATTTGAAGGAGGGAAGAATGTAATACACCAAGCTTCTAGAGTACGCATCAAATTGAGTAATATAAAAGCTTGTGTTGTATGCAACCCTGAGTTCCAACACATCACGATAAATCAAACTAGCTATTGAAAAAGTATTTATGAATAGTAATACCCACTTTTTGAAATTTATAAATTTTATTTTTCAAAATGGACTTAATTTTTAGATTTTTAATATGAAAATTATCTTAGGGTGGATTTTTGCTATTTTCGGATAACTTTTATATCTTCATAAATGATGAAAAATACTAAATTTTAAATGATTATTCATGTAATTTAAATAATTTAGTAATAAATTATAAATTTGAGTGGTTTTAAAGTATCGTTAGGATATATTTTTATCATTTAATATAATTTAGTTCATTGGATGTAATTTCACATTAGAATTTTACATAAACACTTGTCAATCTTTTGATAGTTTTTATTTCTTAAAAACGTTCTCTTTGGTCTTGAGAACATTAATTAATTTTAAATTAATTTCTGCAACTGCAATGTTTTTAATTTGTAAAAATAGATTCAATATTTATAATCTGGAAGTCCAAAATTTGTATGTAGGTAACTTTTATTTTTAGACATTATGAATAGTAACTTTAGTAAATGTCTTATTTACCATGGTTAAAGGGTAAATATTGTAAATAAGGGTAATAAAATAATATTATAATAATATTAAATTACCCTAACACGTGTCCTAACCCTATTGGATGATATATGTCTGACAATGGACATACTTGGGTAGATTTTGGGACCCCATGGTTCCACTTGTAAGTGAAAATGACACTTTATAAAAACTAATTTAATGATATGGAAAATGTAACATAAATATATATATTTTAGTAAAATAATTTTTATATGGGGTTATATAAGTGATCATTTCAATTATAAACATTTATTCAAAATATAATACTATTTCCTAAATCATGGTATTTTATTTATAATTTTTAGACATAAAAAATATATATTTATTTATGACACAATAATAATGCAATATTTTTCTTATTAATGAATGAATCTAATAAATGATATTATAAATATTAAAATAAAAATAATTTGAACGATTTTTTTCAATAAAAAAACATTCTCGGTGAATATGAAATTTTAGGGTTTATTAAATTTATTTTTTTCAAAGTAATCAAGTTTTTAGGATTTTCAAAAAAACCAAATACTAAATAGTGTCAAAATTGACATAAATGAGTTTTTAAAACAAATACTATTTTATTAAATGATATAATATTCTTAAAAATATAATATTTGACCAAAAGACTTCGATAAAGGTGTATATTTAATTAATTAACCACTTGAGGTTCTCTTTATATTTTATATTAAGTTTAATAACCATGTAATATAAAAATACTAGAAGACATGGTAAAAGTTAAACTATTTAACGAAGAGTTGAATCTAAAAAATAAGGTTAATATGCTGATACAAACATGTCTAAAACCCATTTTTTGAGATATTTTAGACCCTTCCCCACCTTATCATTAAAATAAATCCATTTGGAGCTATGAGAAACCAAAAATGATTTTAGAATAAATTAATATTTCCAATATTTCCTAAAGTGTCCCTCACCTCTCTTATAAAAGGGTACACCCCATTCTCTTAAGTTATCACCTCCAAAGCCATTTATCTTGGAAACGACATACTCAAATCTCCTCCAAACTACCATAAATTCATCCAAGAGTCCATATTTTGTTTAGAAAGAGAACATATAGAGCCTTTATTTTCAAATCAAAAGGAAGCACTCGAAGAAGTGGTTACTATTTCATCACCTCTTTCAAAGTTCTTTTCTTCTCCCAATTTATCTTTCATTGTTGTTTCCATACCAAAATAATAACTCCAGTACCTTCTATATACATTGATTTTATTATAAATATGGTACAACCATATTTATTATTCTATTCATTCTACGAATGAAAAATTCACCATACGTGCATACGTATGACTTACCATCTCCATGTTGTGGTGTAGTTTGTTATTCAACACTTCATTATTTTTATGGGTATAATAATGAGTATAATTGGTGTAAATAATAAATATAACATCTTAATGTTTCTTTAAATATAAAATATATCCATCCAAATTACTGATGATTTCACCATCAATAGAATGATATTATCACTCGTGCGGACGTACGGATTACCGTCTCCACGACCCGATTAGATTTCATTCCCCATCGTAACCATTGATGAATAATTTTCATTTTATGATTAAAAATAATGTTTAAAAACTTAATATCATTCTGGATATTAATCAAATACATCCTATACATAACACACATGATTTACATGACAAAACATATAAAGGTAAATGAATCAGTTAACACCCGAAACAATGATACTACTGAAATATTATTAACAAAGCAATATTATAAGATCATAAATAATATCATATTTATATATGTGGTTTTTGTATAATTTTATAATCATTATTTAACCATTATATAGGAGGTTAACGTACCATCAACAAATTAAAAGTACAAGGTAACAATGGATTTTACAATAAGGCAAATCAAAAAAGATACTCCTCTTCCTCCAATTGTAACATGTTTCAGTGGAAACATTCTTTATCTTTCTTGATTTCATTTGACCCTTCCCAAACAAAAAACTAAAATATTTCAATTCATTAAGCACGTCAGTTCCAGACATACACTGAGGTGGGTCATCAGTCTCTATGGTATTATCAAATCTTCGACGATTTATTCTATATGGATGATCCTTTGGAAAGAATCGTCGATGTCCCATAAAACTGAAACTACAATGATGTTTCAGTCTTCTGGATCATGTATTCTTCATACAAACTGGACATGATAGTTTTCCCTTCGTGCTCCATCCAGACATCATTGCATAACCTGGAAAATCATTGATCGTCCATATAAGCGCCGCACTCATATGAAATATGTCTTTCAAACATGCAAGGTATGTGTGCACACCCACATCCCAAATAAGTTTCAACTCTTTTATTAAAGGTTACATGTATACATCAATATCAATGATGGGATCAGAAGGACCTGATATGAGTATACACATGAAAGTTAAAGGTTTTTTCATACACAACCATGTGGGAAGATTATAAATGTGTATAAAAACTGGCCATGTGTTGTGTGAAGTAAGAATCTGCCCAAACGGATTAAAACTGTCGCATGAAAGTCCCAGCCACACATTACGCACGTCAGCTACAAAATCAGGATGTCGAGCATCAAATATCTTCTAGGAAAATCCATCTGCAGGATGAACCAACTCATCCTTAGTCTTCTTTCTCTTGGTATCATGCCATCTAATTTTTATTGATATGTCATCATACATAAGAAGATTCTGGAGTCTGGGGATCAATGGAAAGTGCCACATTACATTTTGTGGAACATGGGATGGTGTTCCATCAGATTTTGACTTCTAGCGGGATGTGCCACATTTTATAAAATCATTTTGTTTAGTGGTTTCCTCCCAGAATAAAATGCAATCTTTCGGGAAAGCATGAATTGTGTTTCTTGAAAATCCATGTTCCTCAACTAACTTCCATGCCATATAGTGGTTTGAGGGAATATCTGCATAATCTGGAAGTAAATCCTTCAAGAGGGTAAGAATGCAATAGATTATTGTATTAGAAATCCCACACATAGTTTTCCGATGAAACAATCAGATTAAAAATTCTATCTTTTTCATTTTATCGCATTGTCGATATACTGGAGTCGTGGAAACATCATTCACTTTTTTCACCCTATCAATATCATCATTTTCACTGGATGCATTAGCTGTCCTCATATAGAAGTCTTCTTGAGTCGAAATCCTTTCTTTTTTATGATGACGAATAAATAGAAACCGATCATCTAACAAATTCTCCATTCTGGTCCTTTCATTTTGATCATCACGAATTTGAGATTTTATTTTCTTCCCATTGTGATACCACACAATGTAGTTTTCTTGAAAACCATTTTTGGTTATGTGGTATCTGACTTCTTCACAGCTCAACCAAGGTCTACCTACACAATTGGAACATAGGCAGTGTAAGCAACCACTATCTGAACCATTGTGAAATGAAAAATCTATAAAGCTCTCCAAATTGTTTTGAAAATAGCTTGAGATCCGATTGGTCTCATACATCCAACTTCTGTCCATTCTGTAAAAAGAATTTATATAAGTCATTTTGTAATAAACAATTCAATAGGATTGAACTTTAATAGAAAATAAATTTAAGTAAATGATAAAAGAAGAAAATAATCAAGGTATTAACTACACATGTGAAAAAAACATACTAATGTGTTATTGAAAAAAATTTAAAACCAATAAGAACTTAATGTGTTATCACATCATAGCATGCCTCATCCCATAACCATTTTAGTAGGGTATCATGAACATGAATAACATCAACCTTGTGCCATCCTCCTACCCTACATGACCCCAACCACATCCCATATCTTATTATAGCATTATCACATCGTACCTCACCTGAAAACACTAGGTAAATCATTGTACATATCACCTGAAGACACATGGAAAACCACATCGCATATTACCTAAAAAAACACGGTCAATCACTTATAAAGGAAGGGTAGGGAAGACATGGTAGCTATCCAACCATATAATCACCATCCTTGATATTATAAAAAATGCCTATAACTCAAGACCTCTGATCGTTGGTTAGTTTATCCAACTCTGGTTGGGAATATGTAGAAATAACATAAAATACATGCTATATAGATAGCACAAAATACCCAACTAATGGGTTCACATTAACTACATAATCACACACTTTACTACTACCATACAACACATAAACCATCACAACAAATTTCACCACTATATGAAAAACACCACACCACCACCACACAAGACACATAACATTTCCCACTTTCAATTATAAGCTACTTCATTCACACTAACATTGTCCATTCATTTAATGTTAAATTAATTACATCCATTTACCACACATCCATTTCTATTCCATCTCATTTACTTACTATCTTGTTTTTTTGTTTTAACAACATAATTTATTTCATAGATAACCAGGAAACTAATAAAACCACCATACAACAACTCACCATCTCACAATAACCATCATCGCCATTTTACATCGGCCAACCATTTCAAAAAAACAACCACATATCACAATAAAAATATTGCACATCACAAACCACCACACAACCAAAACCACCTCACCACATCATAAACCACAACCTCATCACATGACACCTACACACGACACAACACCACCACACATCATCACTATCACACAACTTCACATGTCACATCTATTCCCACTAACCATCACATTACAACACCACATATCACAAATCCCAACTGGTGACATCAATCAACATACAACAACCTACAACATACAATGAAACACAACAAAAAACCTCTCATAGAAGCAACATACCTCAACTTCCACAATTTATTCAAGTACTTCTATTACATTACCCCTTTATTTAGCATGGACATTATAACACAAATGATATTCCATGGGAAACTAATTAATGAACAAAATATTCGTTCATTTCCCTATTTTTAAGGGCAAAATCACATCAAAATAAAAACTTAAAACTAAAATATTAGATCAATAACAATAAAAACAAGGTAGCATATGTGTATAAAGAATAAAATACCTGATTTGAGATGATTCAAATAGATTTTCACCTGTTAGGATGGGGGAGTTCGAGAGAGGTACTGAGTGCTGGATTGATTTTAGGATTTTGTCACGACTGGGTTAGAGCAGCGGCCCGATTGTATTTGGGGATAAGATTTACCAAGGGTTTTTAAAAACCATTGGGAAAGGGTAACCTGAACACCCCTTTTCCAACGGTTTTATAGAACCGTTGAAAAAGGGGTACCCTTTTGCAATGGTTCTAGTGAACCGTTTGGAAAGGGTTTCCTATCCCTTCTTTACCAATGGTTTAAGAAAACCGTTGGTAAAGAACCGTGGGTAAAAACCACATTTCTAGTAGTGTGAGATTTTCATTGACTTAATTCCTGGTTCAAGTCCCATATCAAAGACCCCTTATAGAATGGCCATTGTGGAATTTGTGGAACTAAAGTTACAACTAGAGGAGTTGAATAATAAAGGATTTATTTGCCCTAGTGTTTCTCCATGGGGATCCCCTGTTGTTTTTGTTAAGAAGAAATATTTATCTATGAGGTTGTGCATTGAATACAAGGAGATCAATTCTATAACAATAAAGAAAAAGTATCCCCTAACTCACATTGATAATTTATTTGATCAACTTAATGGAGCTCAATATTTTTCAATGATTTACCTTTAATCTGGATATCATCAGTTCTGTGCGAAGAAGGAAGACATTCCAAAGTTAGAAATTCAAAATAGGTATGGGAATCACGAGTTTACAATAATTCCTTTTGACTGACTAAAACACCCTCTGTTTTCATAGATCTAATGAATAGATTTTTTAAGGAATATCTCGATGACTTGGTAGTGGTATTTATTGATGATATCTTTGTATACTCCCAAAGCTATGTAGATCATGAAAATAACATTCCCACTATTATAAATACTCTTAGAAGAAATGAATTATATGGGAAGTTTAGAAAGTGTGAATAATAGATTTTGGATATTTATTTTCTTGGCCATATTGTCTCTAAGGATGGAATATCCGTTTATCCTTAAAAGACAAGGGAAATCCAAGAATGGATAGCATTGATTAGTATAACTGAGGTACATAATTTTACTGGTTTAGTAAGTTATTATTGGCGTTTCTTCTAGAATATTTCTCTATTTTCTAACCCATTAACCAAGCTCACACGTAAAGAGGTTAAATTTGTTTGGACAAAAGAGTGTGAAGAATTTTTTGATTAATTTATGATAATATTAGTAAATTCTCCTATCTTGACTCTACCATCGGGGAATGATGGAGTTGTTATTTATAGTGATGCTTCAAAGAATAGACTTTTTTGTGTCTTTATGTAGAATTATAAAGTTATTTCCTTTGTGTCATGACAACTAAAATTCATGAACAGAACTATCCCAGTCATGATGTTGTGTTATTAGCTATAGGGTTTTCTTTTAACATATGGAGACACTAACTCTTTGGTGAAAATGTGAGATATATGCTGATCATAAGAGTTTGAAGTATATTTTCTCATAGAAATAACTCAACATGAAGCAAAGGTGATGGCTTGAACTACTCAAGGATTATGATTTCACTATACACTACCACCCCAAGAAGACAAATAAGGTAGAATATTCCTTGAGTAGAAAGGATCATGGAGTTCTAAACAAGATAAGAGTTTAAAGGGTTCCTATATTCGTGGATCCTATAAAGATGGATATGGGAATAATCATGGAAGGTGAAACATTGATACTTTTTCAAATGGTTGGAAATTAATACTTACTAGAAAGGATAAAAAGTTCTCAAACCGATGATGAGGAGTTTCAAAATAAAATTAAAGATGTGAATGATGGTAGATTGATCGACTTCATATATGAAGATAGAATTTTGAAATTTGGGAAAATCCTTTGTGTTCCCGATATACCTGATCTAAAAAGGGAATTGTTGGATGATTCTCATAACTCCAATTTCTATATACACCAAGGTAGCAATAAGATGTATAGATATTTGAGGGAACATTTTGGGTGGGACAACATGAAGAGGGAGATTGCTGATTATGTGTCAAGATGTATGGTTTTTCAATAGGTGAAAGAAGGAAGAAAACATTCTCGAGGTGTCGTGAAACCTCTTCCCATACCTGAGTGGAAATGGGATTATATTATGATGTTCTTTGTCATGGGGACACCAAGGACTCATAGAAGGAATGATGTAATATTGGTCATTGTAGATCGTCTTACCTAGTCATCAAATTTTCTTACAATAAGTGAAGATTTCCCACTTGAACATTTAACAAGAACATATATTAATGAAGTTGTAAGACTTCATGGTGTACCCCTATAAATTTTTTCTTATTGTGATCTCCGTTTTACAACGAGATTCAGGAAAAGTCTTCAGAAATCCCTAGATACTGAAATTCGTTTGAGCACTGCCTACCACACCCAAACTGATGGACAATAAGAACATACTATTAAAACCTTATAATACATGTTGAGATCTTGATGACTTGACTTTCAATTTATGTGTGATCAGTATTTACCTTTGGTATAATTTTTCTATAACAATAGCTTACATTCATGTATTCTGATGGCACCATATGAAGTATTATATGGAAAGAGATTTCGCCCACCAACTTGTTGGGATGATGTTGGTGAATGAAAACTTGTTGTCACATAACATGTTAAGGAAACAATGGAAAATTTAAAGATTATCCATAACCACATCAAATAATCTCAAAGTAATAAAAATAGCTATGCCGGTAACCGAAGGAAGGATTTAAAATTTCAAGCAGGAGATCATTTTTCTTGAAGGTATCTCCGTGGAAGGGTGTTATACGTTTCGGTAGGATGGGTAAATTAAGTCCCAAGTACATCATACCTTTTGAAATTCTAGAATTAATTGGAGTTGTAGATTACCGTTTGGAAATGCCTCCAAGTCTCTCCAAAGATCATGATGTGTTCCACATATCACTGTTTAGAAAATACATGCTCGAACAAACGCATGTAATCACCTATGAGGAAGTAGAACTGGAACCCAATCTGTCTTATTGTGAAGATTATATTTGGATTCTTGATACCAGAGAACAAGTGTTGAGAAGCCAGATGATGCATCTGAAAAATGTTCTTTGGGGGAACCATAAAATGGAAGTGGCAACATGATAACCTGAGGAACATATGATGAAGAACCACCCAAATATTTTTATGCATTAATATTCTATAAATTTCAAGGATGAAAATATTTGAAGGAGGGAAGAATGTAATACACCAAGCTTCTAGAGTACGCATCACATTGAGTAATATAAAAGCTTGTGTTGTACGGAACCCCGAGTTCCAGCACACCACAATAAATCATACTAGCTTTTGAAAAAGTAGTTATGAATAGTAATACCCACTTTTTGAAATTTATAAATTTTATTTTTCAAAATGGTCTTAATTTTTTAATTTTTAATATGAAAATAATCTTAGGGTGGATTTTTGGTATTTTTATGATAACTTTTATATTTTCATAAATGTTGAAAAATACTAAATTTTAAATGATTATTCTTGTAATTTAAATAATTTAGTGATAAATTATAAATTGGAGTGGTTTTAAAGTATTATTAGGCTATACTTTTATCATTTAATATAATTTAGTTCATTGGATGTAATTTCACATTAGAATTTTACATAAACACTTGTCAATCTTTTGATAGTTTTTATTTCTTAAAAACCTTCTCTTTGGTTTTGAGAACATTAATTAATCTGAAATTAATTTCTACAACTGCTATGTTTTGAATTGGTAAAAATAGATTCAATATTTGGAATCTGGAAGTCCAAACTTTTTAAGTATGCAACTTTTATTTTTAGACATTATGAATAGTAACTTTAGTAAATGTCTTATTTACCAAGGTTAAAGGGTAAATATTGTAAATAAGGGTAATAAAATAATATTATAATAATATTAAATTACCCTAACACGTGTCCTAACCCTATTGGATGATATATGTCTGACAATGGACATCTTTGGTTAGATTTTGGGACCCCATGGTGCCACTTGTAAGTTAAAATGACACTTTATAAAAACTAATTTAATGATATGGAAAATGTAACGTAAACATATATATTTTAGTAAAATAATTTTTATATGGGGTTATATAAGTGATCGTTTAAACTATAAACATTTATTAGAAATATGAAACTATTTCCTAAATCATGGTATTTTATTTATAATTTTTAGACAAAAAATATATATATTTATTTATGACACAATAATGATGCAATATTTTTCTTATTAATGAAAGAATATAATAAATGATATTATAAATATTAAAATAAAAACAATTTGAAAGATTTTTTTCCATAAAAAACATTCTCGGTGAATATGAAATGTTAGGGTTTATTAAATGTATTTTTTTCAAAGTAATCATGTTTTTAGGATTTTCAAAAAACCAAATACTAAATAGTGTCAAAATTGACATAAATGAGTTTTTAAAACAAATAATATTTTATTAAATTATATAATATTCTTAAATATACAATATTTGACCAAAAGACTTCGATAAAGGTGTATATTTAATTAATTAACCACCTGAGGTTCTCTTGACATTTTATATTAAGTTTAATAACCATGTAATATAAAAATACTAGAAGACATGGTAAAAGTTAAACTATTTAACGAAGAGTTGAATCTAAAAAATAAGGTTAATATGCTGATCTAAACATGTCTAAAACCCATTTTTGAGAGATTTTAGACCCTTCCCCACCTTATCATTAAAATAAATCCATTTGGAGCTATGAGAAACCAAAAATTATTTTAGAATAAATTAATATTTCTAATATTTCCTAAAGTGTCCATCACCTCTCTTATAAAAGGGTACACCCCATTCTCTTAAGTTATCACCTCCAAAGCCATTTGGCTTGGAAACAACAAACTCAAATCTCCTCCAAACTACCATAAATTTA
This sequence comes from Viscum album, assembly GCA_963277665.1. Taxonomy (NCBI): domain Eukaryota; kingdom Viridiplantae; phylum Streptophyta; class Magnoliopsida; order Santalales; family Viscaceae; genus Viscum; species Viscum album. The sequence continues at coordinate 577,607,930 of OY728166.1, forward strand.
TAAAAGAGTCCATATTTTGTTTAGAAAGCGAACATATAGAGCCTTTATTTTCAAATCAAAAGGAAGCAACCGAAGAAGTGGTAACTATTTCACCACCTCTTTCAAAGTTCTTTTCTTCTCCCACTTCATCTTTCTTTGTTGTCTCCATACCAAAATAATAACTCCATTACCTTCTATATACAGTGATTTTATTATAAATATGGTACCACCATATTTATTATTCTATTCATTCTATGAATGAAAAAGTCACCATACGTGCATACGTATGAATTACCATCTCCATGTTGTGGTGTAGTTTGTTATTCGACACTTAATTATTTTTATGGGTATAATAATGAGTATAATTGGGGTAAATAATAAATATAACATGTTAATGCTTCTTTAAATATAATATACCATCCAAATTTCTGATGATTTCACCATCAATAGAATGATATTATCACTCGTGCGGACATACGGATTACCGTCTCCACAGCCCGATTAGATTTCATTCCCCATCGTAACCATTGATGAATAATTTTCATTTTATGATTAAAAATAATTTTTAAAAATTAATATCATTCTGGATATTAATCAAATACATCCTATACATAACAAACATGATTTACATAACAAAACATATAAAGGTAAATGAATCTGTTAAAACCCGAAACAATGATACTACTGAAATATTATTTACAAAGAAATATTATAAGATCATAAATGATATCATATTTATATATGTGGGTTTTGTATAATTTTATAATCATTATTTAACCATTATATAGGAGGTTAACGTACCATCGACAAATGAAAAGTACAAGGTAACAATGGATTTTACAATCTCTTTATAATCAGAGATTGTTTATAGGTAAGTATCTACTTGGACCACTTTATCATCCACATATGTATTTATTAAAAATGTATTTCAAAACATTATTAATATTTCCTAGAATATGGTTTAAATTCATTTATACCCTTTTTGAAATTTTATAAAATTATTTTAAGGGAATATTTCCCTCATTTTCCAAACAGGGTACTTTATGACATTTTCAACAACTTAAGGAAAGAATGTTTTTAAAGTTATATAGTGGGTGAAACTATTTTTCACCTTTATAAACATTTGAAGCTTAACTTACAAGCTTATAAGAATATTTTCAAAATAAAAATTTTCTTTACTTTTAAATGATTTAAATGTAGAAAGAGATATGTCACTCAAATAGTTTCTTTGGATTGATTTCATCTGTGTCAACATCCTTTGTTGGATTTTATGTTTTTTGAAGTTGATTTATTACGATAAAAACTTCCATATTATATTGGTGGTTTTGTGATATATTTGAATATGGATGTGCTATTTTTATACCATTAATGGTTTATGGTTAAGGTATTAACAATTTGTATTCTAGTTTTAATATGAATATTTATGTTATGTTTCAACCTTTTTATATGAGGAATGCATTGGACGTAGTAAGTGACGGGTAGGGTTTGTTATATCCACTTGATGCATCAGTAGGTCTCACGAGACAAACTAGTGTCATGGAATAAGGCCTTGAAAAAATCTTTATTTGTATTCTTGGTACGAGGCCCTGATTATGTGGTTATGATGTCTGGCATTATGCATTCCATCATTTTGAATTTAGCTACGATATTACATGTGATTATTCGACTAGTAGAATATCCATATGAATAAGTAAATAGAATTATTTGATTTATCTTTTACATGTTATGGTGATGCTTAAGTTTAAAAGGATTGTGTTTTAGTCTTATACATTGCATTAAATATTTATGCTTATTTGTGAAAGTTTCTATTATGTTTTTATGCTTACTAAGAATCTGAGAACACCCCATTCTTATGTTTTATTTTTCCAAGGATGAAAAGAAGTATATTATGATTGACCTGAAGGGATAGGCTAATGGATATGAGTGTGTCCAAAGAAGTCACAATATTGTTTTTTTTCTATTCATAATTTAATGTAAAACTTATGTATGTATCTAGTGCTTATAAGGAATCTGAACTGATCAGTCTTTCAGGACTTGATCTCTTGTGATCATGACAATTTTATGTAATAATGCACCGACTCTGGGTAACTAAGGTCGGGGCGTTACAATGCAAACAATTTAAAAAACTTGTGAAAATTGTGAAACATACCAGTATTAATAATCTTAGATGACATGTATTAGAATGTGGCACATGGTGAAAAATATGGGAAAATCATTTCTTGCCACTTGGGAATACCTCCATAGTTAGGAGAAATCATTCTTAATGGATTGTATGGTTTCTTATAACCGTGCATCCCTATAGTTTCTTCTACTTTTAGGGGTTTTGTGCTCTAAACAATTCCTAGACACCCCCATTACCTTCTTATCCTCATTAGGCATCCATAATATGTTCAAAACAATGAACATAAAAAAATATAAAGGATCCATATCCCAAATGAAAACTGGGTTCTTACACCTATGGTATAAAGTAATTGGGTGTTTGATTGAAAAAAAAAATTCACAAATAAGAGTCAAGTGAAATTTAATATCCAACTTCCCTTACCCGAGTTCTATTCCTTGGTTATTAAAATAGCTCTATTTTATGATGAATATTGGGGTCATTTTTGTTATTGATAAATGATTATAAAAAATAATTTAAATTCACATCATGTCCTATGAAAAAGGAAAAAAATATTTTATACCATATTTTATTAAATTATATGGAATGTAAATGGAATTTTGAACTAAAATAAAGAATGGTATGATGAAGTATAGAATTTTTCTATAAGTTGAATCATGGATTTACGAAACTAAATAATCAATGTAGAGTTTAGAAGAGAGTAATTTGAGAATGGGTTAAATATTTTAATTCAATTCAACTAATTTTTGATTACATAACATTTAATAATCCAAGTCTCAAACATTATAGTGAGTATTTTTTGGGGAAAATTTTATTGAGAGGAATTAAATGGGGATAAGTAATAACTTATGTGTGGAGGTATGCAAAAAAGAATTTATTATCATTGATTTTTTATATATTTCTTGGTTAGTTCTATGTAATTATCTCTAAAATATATGGTTATATGTTATGAAATAATATGTTTTCAGTTTATGGGGACTAATTTTTCAACTCAAACAAAAGTGATGAATTTCATTGAATATGTTATTTTTTGTAAAATAATATTTGTGTATTAGTTTTTTATTTTTATTAATGTTAAATAATGTAGGGTAATGGATTGTATAATATTATATATGTAAAGATATACTATAATTATAATTAATATCATATGGATAAGGTAATGTTGATTGGAAAAATAATCTAACATTGAGGATTAAGTGTGTTACACCTCTCTAACATTTTCTCACATCTGCATCACGAGAAGGAACTAAGGAGCAACATAGCCTATGTTTTCACTTATGAGAACATCCTTTACCAACATATCTTAGATAAGAACCCTAAGAGTATATTCTAGAGATAAATCTATCAAGTGAAGGGCCTTACAATTATGTTCCATACAAAAGAATCTATATTAAATTCTTGAGACAACATTAGATTACCAAAAGAGTTGGGAAACCCAATTAAAAATATGATGACCCTTTAATATAATATGTTTTATAATTATTTGATTTAATGGAATTTTAAAATCAATAATGGGGTATCCTTAACAATGTTAATAAATCTTTTAGTGCATGGATAACCTCCATATACTTTACAATAAACATAAAGAATCCATCACTACCTATGACCACCAAACAAAAGTCTGTTATATCTCCAATGGTCACTATGTTAAGGGAAAGTAAAATATTTTATTTCAGTGAAATGCGTTGATAAATCCATTATCATTTATGATAAAGATGATATCATGGAAAACATAAAATCCTAAGAAACATTAATACAATACATCATACCAATTACCTAACCAAATTCTTTAAGGATTCAATAAACAATCCATATAGAGAACAATCTAATAGAGAGGTAGAAGATGATTATAGGAACTAATTCCTATTTAAAATATATAAATTTATATTTATAAAATCCACTATGAGTTTAAGTATGAACCAATCACAAACATCCAATCTAATTAATACACAATAAAATTTGAGATGCATGAGGACTCATGTTAAGATATTAGTATCAATATTTATATGAAAATTCCTCAATTTAGAATGGGGAAATACATGGATGTTGGATTAAAAAAAGAGGAAAAATGTAAATCTGTATAAAAATAATCATATAAAAATGGTTAGGTTACATTTTTGTACAAATGGATTCAACTTGCATGTCAAATATTTCTTCTATTTGTTCATAAATCCCATAAGTTAAAATATTTATATATTGAAAAATTTAATTTTATCATCCATAGATTATTTGAGAAAGATATTATTTATAATAAATTATTTGCATTAATATCATAACAGTCTTCCAAAATAATCATATTTTATATCTATATTTTTAGGTAAAGGATATAAAAAAGAAAAAACTGAAGGGGATTTAGGTTCCACAACACATTATTAATTTCTATAATTGATTCCCACTTTTCAAAGATTAAAGATATATAAACCAAACTACTATATGTGTAAATCACATTAAAGATTAAAATCTAACATGGAAGTGATCCCAATACTCAAATGTTTGCATTATGAAAAAATTGAAAAATAGGGCTAGGAAATAAGGTATTATGGCTGTTGAGCTCCATGTAAATTTCACAATTAGGTGTTTTTATTTTTTATTTTATACTCATTATCTATAAATTTCTTTTCCAATTTTAATATACATGGATATAAAACCTCCTATTTTTTTCTAAGGGAGATCACTTATAAATTTCAGTAACCCTTAAAAATATTTTCCATTAGTTTCCCTCTCTAATTTCTGACTCTAAGGATTAATAAAGTTGAATGATGGGGTAAATGATAGTTTCTCACCCTAGTTATTCACTATGATTTATATTTTTTTTACTAGAGATCATAATGAATCAATCGCTCAATTATGTTGCGTTATTAATATAATATTTGGGTGAAGATTAAACAGTATATGATAGTGGATATGCAACATGAAGTGTGATTTTATCATCCCTTTCCCAGTGCATATCTTGATAAAGGATGTTTCTAAGTGAGTTCAATGTAACAAAAAAAAATAATGGAGTGTAAGCCTAGTTTCCATGGAACAAAGGAGGTGGTGTACTATGAGAATTAGGACCTACTCTTCAAAATCATAATAGGGGAGGTGGGTGATGTTACATTGGTTCACTATAAGGGGTAAGATATTGGTTATATTTATTAAATTTTAGTGATAATATAACATTGGTCATCAAATATGAATAACCTACTCCTCTCATTAACTTCATTCATCTATAGCGTATACATTTTATTTTAACCACTCATTCATAATACCCCATATTTTCCTTAATTTCATAAAATTGAAGAAAAAAAAGTTATAAAAGAGGATATCGGTGGGATTTTCACCTCATTAATAGATGACATAGGGGTCACCCATTATGCTTCATTTTAGGAGTATTAAATATTAAATCTATATAGTGAATCCCCTATAACATGATTCATGAATTATAATAAAAAGTTATTTTATTATAAAATCATTACTATATCATCATAAGGATATTAAATAGATATTAAAAAAGTTTTAAATAAAATAAAATAAGATAGTGTATGTGAAAGAAAAATATGAAAAATAAATAATTAATTTCCAAGAAGTAATTATAATTTCTTCTTGGAATCCTTAATTGTTTAGAGGACTTATGGTTTCTTCTTAAAACTACGGAATTTAAAACATGACATCATCCAATTAGGAAGGTAATTTGGTTATATATTAAATATTACATTAAATAATTAGTGTGATTTGAAGTTAGTGTGGGTGCTTACCTTCTATAGATGCGTTTGAGTTATATTTTTACAAAGAAAATTATTTTTATGTATAGTGAATGCAATTTTTTTTGGAAAGTTAATCAAAAATGGAAAAAGAACAAATATTATTTTTAATTAAGACATCTAACCATTTAAGTAAGAATATATAGACATATTATAACTCTTGATTAATTATTTTAACAATTTACCTTATTTTATTTTCCACCATTGTAATTTCATATTCACCCCATGAAATAATTTCCTTCTAAAAAAATTTAACCACTTATCTAATTTTGATATTATAATTCCAAATATTAAAACATTTTTTTAAATTATAATTTTAAATATGATAAATTCAACTTTTAAATAGAAAATATATTACTTTTCATTTTTTTGAAACTACAAAAAATCATTTTTAATAAATGAATATAGTATTACTTCATATCATTTAATAATTATTCAAGGGATTATAGTAATTTAATATACATATTAAATAGATTATTTATAATAAATTATTCAATTATATAAAATAATTATACTGAATTATATAAATTACAATATATCAATCTGTTATAAATAAACCCAATGACTGTATATACACCCAACAACCGTATAACGGTCACATTAACCATTTTCACTTATATAAATAACCATTATAATTAGAAAACACAATTAAAATTTTTTAATTTATTTTTTATTATAATTTGTAGTAAATATGTAACACTTTTATTATTTATATTAATATAATTTCTTGTTTGATTTTCATTAGAGAGCATGAGGAAGAATACATCATGTTTCCAAATATTTTATTTTTATGTGGTTTTACTGTTTTTATATTTTTCATAATTATGTTCCATATTTGATTTTTATAATGATATTCTATTTATTTTTAAGATTATAACTAAATTAAATAAATTAATTTTGATTTATCTCTATATATTGTGTTACATAAGTTATTCTAAAAATGGATATTATTTAAGGAAATTTTACAAAAATATGGGGTATTACAGGTTAGCTAATGTAGGACCCATCACACCCCTTTTATTTCATCGGTTATATTTATATATATATATTATAAATTTATATATGTATGTGTGTGTTTACTAAAATAATTTTAAAAATAACTTTTATTCAACATAAAAAATTTGAAAATTAAATTATTTTTTTATTAACATATTTTAAAATTTTTAAGGGGTTGTATAATGGACTATACATGAATTATTTATTATTGATTATTTATTTTTAACTTTAGAATGTGGTGAGTTATATATATTTTAACTATTATTTTAGTTGTAGCAAGCTAAATAATTAAGTGCTTCAGGTGAACCTATGTATGTATTTTATTTGTTGAATTTTATTTATTACATTGTTAATTTTTAAAATAAATTTTAAATTAAATAATGACCATGTGTTAATTATTTGACAATACTTTATAATTCATGTTCCTACATGTCTTTATACATTTTGTGTAACTACTTTGACAAGAGCCCCATCACATTTATGCAAGTATCATTGTAAAATGATGAGTTCACATAAGGTTTTTGTTCAGGTAATGAGTATAAGGGAAACAAAACAAAGGAGGATCGTAGGATAATTACATATGTTTTAAATCATGTCTAAATATACTCAATTATTTATTCATCCAATGGCTTCGATTAGTTTAGCACTAATTTATAAATCAACCATAATTTTAAAAGATACTGATTATTTAAATAGTTTTATTTTTTTATGCACGATTATTTTTATGTTTGTCATCACATATATTTTCTAACATAAAAAAATTCTTATATAGAAATAGATTACTTGTAAGGTTGTTTTATTATGTCTGGATAATTTTATATATTGGTACTAACATATAAAAATTAAAAATAATCCATAGAAAATGATAGATTTTTTATATGAACATATAACCCTCAAATATAATATCATGTTAAAAACTACCTTCCAATATTTTATTTAGAATATATCGATGTATTTAATGAGTGATGTTTAGTAGAACATTCACTTATTAGAGTTTAAGTTAATGTATAGGATATTTAGGGGTAGAATTGACTCAGCTAATCAAGGATCTGTGTGTCAATATAGTTGGTATGAGTAAATAATGCCCAAATACCTTTGTGCAATGTCATGATTATATTCTATACTTTAATAAGAGAAATATGGACCCATTCCCACTAAAATTTTCCAGATACTCAATATTATGTATCCAATAGTAATTATTTTGTTTGATTTATAATAATAGAGGAAGAAATAAGTTATTTAATAAATCAATAATATATTTAAAGTATCATTGAAGTTAAATTATTAATTTTCAATTTTAGTATGTTATAGATGACTAGTAACCCTATAGAAATGATATCACTATGAAATATTTTAATCAATGAAAATTTACTTTCCACAAATAAATTTACAAGTGTTGTATGTGTGGTTATTAATATTACTACAGAAATAGAGGAAATAACATATTTCATAATCCACCTACCTACTGAGCATCCTAATGATAAAAGTTAGGTAGATAAGGAAGCCTATAAGTGGCACATGGAAAACATATTGTTTTTCTAATGAAACTGTTATCATTATTTTTAGGTGTTGTAAAAAAATATTTTAATAGAAAATAGATATATCCTATGTTATCTAATCTCTAATAACTATATTAAGAGAAAAATAGTCATGAAGTTACTCTATCTACAATGCAATTTATATATGGAAATTTGGAGAGGAAATTAATGTTGTTCATAATGTACTCATGTTTTTGGGACATATCGATTTACTTGATATATATATATATATAATATTTTTTATACTATCAAATAAACTTATAATTATATAATTATAACTTGTATTATCTAGTTATATTGTTAATTTTATCATAAATAGTATTTAAAAGTCACTCAAGGTCGTTTTAGCTATACATCTTGAAGATAATAAGGAATTGAAAAACAAAAAATAATCATTCCACTTAGTGGAAAAGGATATGGGAAGGGAAAAATCATTAAACATAGTTTAAAGAAAAAAGTGTTTTTATAATTCACTTCAAATAATTAGATATCCAGAGATATAAATATGCAATATGATTCCAACATTGAATATTCATAGAAGGGAACTATACGATGAACTAAAATATACTAAAATAAAAATAATAGGAATATTTATCTATGTTTTTCAATGAATGAAATTTTTTATTTTATATTTATTAGGTAATATATATAACTTATTTCTCAATCATCATCTTTTTAGTACAATAAAAATGTATATTTTGAAAAATAATAAGATTTATAGAGCTTATCTATGATTTTAAGGGTGTTTTTATTACTTTATTAGTTATGGGAGACACCATGAATATTTTCATGTAAGGATGGATTTAGTATTAGAGAAATATTATTACATTATTTGTGTTCTCTGGTATATAATTCTTATATAGAATTTTGATATAAATGGTTTTATTTCATGATTTGAAATAGAATTTTTTTATTTTATAATGAATACATATGTTATAATTATTAAACATATATATACTTATATATATAATAGAAAATGAAAATTATGTTTTAAAAATAAATTAAAATACTGACTAACATGAATCTTATTACAACCAGTTGTTTCATTTCTCACTTTGTTAGGTAAACATAAATATTTAACAATGAAAAATAGACAAGGAATTTTCAAATTTTTTGAGTTGAAATCCATTGATATATTTAATTCTTATTGATAATAGATAATCGCCAATGAATCTTGTAAGGTAAAAGGATAATGTGCGTTGAATATTTTTAACCATTTCACATAGAGGTATGTCTACCAAATCGTATAAATAATAGATGTTGTTTATATTGTGTCATTACTTTTACTAATTATATTATTTGATATGGATATGTATTCTTGATGTGGTATACAACAGATTAATTTTAAAAATTTAATAAATATAAAAAATAATTAGAGAATCAATATTTTTATAATATAATGAATCATTAGTGTGTTTTAGGAATGTAATATCATCACTAAGACTTATTTGATCATATAAATTTGTCTGTGATACTATATCATCTCACACTTTCTTATAAACCAATGTGAAATAGTTTTAGTGGAATGAGAAATAAAACATTATTATAAATTGTGTTATCAATGTTGAGTGACACAAATATTTTAATATCCTTTTATGTATATACATTTCATTTGATATATAGAAATAATTGTGTGCTAACTTATATTGAATATGAAATTTCCCACAAATTATGTTATAGGACAAAACAACCTTATGCCCAATTTTGGAAAAAATTAGTAACTTATTAATTATATACAAAAAAGTATAAACCTTTGAATATATAAAAAAGATGTGAGGTCCATAAAACTGAATGTGAACTCAATAATGGGAACCCAAACCATCATAGGAAAAGAAATGAGAAAACACTAACAAATGTTCTACCTAAAACCAAAAAACAATCTATAACCAATAAATTTTTTAAAAACAAGGTACATTCCATGGAAAAAAAACCAATCTAAATAGGATCTCCAATGAAAAATAAAACCACTATTTAGGAAATGAATTCTATTACCAAAATAGTATATATTAAACATCTAACAAGAAATGTAGATAGAAATCAGATGAGATAAGTAATGAAGATAATTAAAACATAGATCACCCACTTAAAATATAATCTAAATCCATGTATAGATAATAAACTACACCCACAAGATATAAATATTCCAATGAACTTGGATTTAATAATTACACAAACAATAATCCAGGAAGCCCAATAGTTATAGACTTAAATATAAGAGTATAGAAAAATAGTTTTCAATGAAAAAATGTATCCGATATCTAACCCTATAAATAAAATCCAAAAATAAACCCATCTCCCTAGGAAAACGTATAAATATAGAAATATTTAGGAAAATATTATTTCTATGAGTCTAAGTTCTATTGGGGTGATTATTTCTGTGCATAGTGATTCAAGAAAATTTCATTTTATAGGAAAAGTGAAGCAAAAAAAACATCATATTATGATGAAATATACTTTTATTTGAGAATATTTGATCATTATGATATTTCTAATGAAATTAAGAATCCATAACTATCATATTTCTATATACATGATGAGATATACCTCATGACCTCAGATGAGCGATGAAATAGTCAATGAATGTATTCCATCCATAATAATGTAACAAAATATTTAAAAATGAATTCATATTTCAAATAATACATGGCAATAAAATATTTAAAAATGAATTCATTTTTCTAATAACATATATAAAAAAAATAAGTGCTCAAAGATAATTTTCTATTTGATCAAATGGGACTGATTATTCAAATGATAAACAGTATTACCAATGGTAATAAGTCAATAACATTTATCAAGAGTTAGAGATATATTATACGGAAGTATCTATAAATTTTACCCACACATGGGAGTAATAAATAACCAATATTTGGCTAATTTTTATTTAATGTTTTAAAATATATACATAGAATAAAGATTACATTGAATGAAATCCATAAAAATCCTATACATACGATATCTGAAAATTAATTTTTTTATTTTAAAAACACTTTTGAGGAAAGTTGAGAAAAAGTAAATTCTGACACACCGACAGGAAACCCAAAAAAACCCATAAAAACCATTGAATCAGCTCCTCCCCAGTATTTACACCATGGCGATAAGATTTATCCAAGAAGAAACTTTCGGAGAGTAGTCCAGTGAAAAAATGAACGGGCATAGAACCAATGGCAAGCCATAAATTCTCATCATCCAGATCCAAAAGGAGTACTCCAATGAAGTCTTGATGCACTGATCCCCATCTGAAATAAAACATTATTCAGAAAAACAACTAGTTAACATCATGATGGAATAATGGTAAACCCCATAAAAAAAATATAAAATTTCATCTAAAATAATGAATTGAGTAGTACAAAACTTATTTCACAAAAAATTTAATACAAAACCTTTTTTAGTATTCTTTAAAATTATTTAATAAAAAATTACATAACTAAAGTAAATAGAAAATTTGATTTGGTATTACCTTTCCTCAAAACTTTCATACATTGGATAATAGGATATTTATCTCTATTAATCATCACCAAATAGTTGGTTGAGAAAAATAACTAATATCCCATCAAATAACGGTAAAATAGAATTTGTTATGTCTTGGATTTATATCTAGAAAATACTATAAAAATATAATCATAAACCATATAAAGGTTAATTTTAATATCACATTAAATGTTTCTTTATTTAACAGAATAATTCATCACTGATAATGTCATAAATAGAATATTATTTGAAATTTATAGAAAGTGGATATATCCATATGTTAAATACCTTATAATATTAGCTAAAAAATATTCCTATAATTAGATGTATAATCTAGAACAACCACTTAAAGTATCTGAATAATCATATCGACATTCAACTAATAAGGAACTAGATTATTCTAGTAAAAATTATTAATGAAATTAAAAATATTTATCCCAATAATGTACCATACCTCCTAAATTAAAATGTTAGAAAACATATTGGGTTCAAGATATGTTTCATTATGTGTAGAGAACATAAAATATTTAATTTTCATATTAGTGAAGTCACTGCATCTATTAAAACAATCATCATTGCTGATCACTATTATATCCTCAAAAATAAGTTTATTAATATACCTATTGTGTTATAATATTCATAAAATATTTTTGAAATAAAAGAAGAAAATATTAATGATATCCTTAGTGGACCCAACCCAATTCCCATTTACAACCCTAATTATCCCAATATAATTTTTATATTTTCTAGCTTTAATAAAGGCATGAAAAATTTGAAATTAATATCCACTTCATTCATTTAGGGCTATTTTTTACATATTATTTAATTAAAATTTATCATTGGAAGGAAACTTAGTTTATTTTACAATAAACATCCCTTAATGAGGAATATTATTACGTTTGTTACATCCCTTAAGAATATTAGGCTAAATATTAGATTGTTAATTCCTAATAATACATTTTTTATTTTTCTTCGGATTACCTCTATTGAATCAGGCTATAAGATACTTCTTAAAAGTATTAATAATAATAAAATATAATTTAGTGAAGGATAATAATAGTTCTTTAGCCATACCCTGTGGATTATTTTAAAAAACCCCTTATTGATTGCACCGTTTATGTCAAAAAATAAAATGTATATGATAGAAAGACACTACATAAATACTATGATTAAAGAAATCTAAAATAATTATATGACACAAGGTTTTAAAAGGAAGAGTAATAACCATGGATAACCATTTTTCTTTATCAAGTATACACAAATTTTATCTTTCACAATTTAATTTTTTGAAATAGGTGTAAAATTATCTAAAGGATGAATGATTATCAATTTTTATCATATTTTTAAATAATTTAAGATTATTTTACTCTCTATAAGTTACTATTCAACTATGTAAATGTCCATAAATATTGGAAAGGTATTTTAAATAAATAACAATATTCAATAGATAATTATTAATAATAACCAAATTATAAAAATACCCTCTAAGAATTTCTATGTGGTGCTTATAATTAATCATATAAATAAATAAAGCATAAAAAAACCTATAACCCCATTGCTCTTATAAAGAAATGGTTGTGAAGAAACACATATCTACTAAAAAGAAAAATTACAATGGTTACATTGAATAAAAAAATAACCATTTATTCCAAACTCAAATTTGTAACTGAACTTTTTAATAATATTTCGACATAAATATCATGTACACTCATTATCTTCCCTAGATAATCTGGTTTAGATCATGGTCCTTAAGTAAAAACATATTTTAAAAAATATAAATCTCCAAATTATTATAATGATTACTTAATCCGATAATGTTCAAGATAAACATAATTCATTTTGTATTCATGGGGTATGAAAACCAAAATTTACCTAGAATTATAGTATTATTCTTTGATTTAACTGATTTAACTGATTTATTTTTTATCTTCTTTTATGAATCAAAGTGCACTCGGTTGAAATTTGTGTCCTCATTCTCATATTTTATTGATGGAGATAAATTCCATATTACATAAGTTTTTATTAGAGAATTATTCCTCCCTAAATAGATAATCATAGAAATATGGGTTGAAGAGTGAAGTCCAACAATACATATTTTATTTTAGTACTCTCGCAATAGATATTATAAGTTAAAAACCTATTTAATATTTTTATCCTTTTCAATTCATATAGGTGAAGGAGATACCCCTAACCGTAATCCAAAGACTAACTTGTTTAACTTCTTTACTATCAACATGTAAATGAGACACAATATATTACTTTGGAATGAAATTATGATGATATATAATCATTAATTACTACTTAATATACTACTTAATAGTTTTTAATTATAAAGATCTACTGTAGAGGGTAATGTTGGTATGAACCATATCAGGCGAGGGAGTGTTTGAAAACCATTTAATTTGTAACAACCTCTGAAACCCGTTCATATTAAATGATTTAGTGAAAGGAAACCTTTCTTCAGACTCTAAGGATAAGATTTCTTATAAAGTTTTACTCAAGAGGGATGAAAGTACATACCCTAGAATAATCAATATGTGATCTTTATTTTTTGAAAATCTCAGTATTATTTTACTCATGGTACAAGAAATATTTCAAAGAGATGCTTCATTCCAAAGATTAAGTCTAAGATAATAAATTTTCAACAACACAAGAATAGATTTCAGATTATGACACTAAAATTCCACATGAAGAGGATATATATTAAAAATAGTGGTTTATTATTAATGGAATCTAAAAAAACTTCATTATTTCAAATACCACATGATTTTTAGTTAACATAAATTAGAAAACAACATGATTGATTAAATATACATGAATGATGTAATTTATCCCTCAATGTGTCTGAAAAATGTTCTTACAATTAGAACAGGCAACCTAATTCCAAATATTAAATTTAATAACATATTTTCTTATAAGACTAATCAGTTATTTAACTATACATCATAAAACAAAAAATTAATGTTAGCTAGTTTTTTTGAGAATGGAAAACAATGAAAACCCATTGTGAATTTTTCTATTAATCTTATTAATATAAATCCTTAAAAGATCTCCCCCAATATCCATCCACATGAACCATGAAATAAGGAAACAATATAAAATCAACAAAAAAATATTTCATTGAGCGATGGATTAGGTTTGAATACCAATCTTTGATACTGTCTTTGAAAAGATAGAGCATCACATTATAATACACATAGGTTAGAAACCAAAATATCATGTAAAATGTTTTGTGTAAATATGAGGTATTTATTATGGATGATATTATAAATAAACTTATACCACAATTTATAAAGTTAATATTTGTAAAATATCATATAAAAATGATATTACTATTACAGTAAATCAGATTGAAACATTTTAGTTGAAATAAGATTAATATTACTTGAGATAGATAAAAATTTCACAAGAGATAGTGGGATCAAGGATGAAATTAAGGGGGTCAAGATAGTCAATCTGAATAGTTTAAAACTCATAAAATCTATCAACATGGACACATGGATAGAAATATTATAATGAAATCAGTGTTTCTTAGGATAATAATGAAGATTATATTATAGAAGTTTTTTTGTTTTCTTATCATTAGGAAAGGTGAAATATTAATTATAGAGGATAAAGAACCATTTTACTATAAGGGATATGTAGGTATATTACGAATATATAAATATAAATAATTATTCAATTTAAAATTTAATTCCATTTAAAAAAATCAAAATTATACTTTTTTAGAATTTCACAGTAGAGAAAATCCCAACAATTGAAAACGGGATTAAAAATGAAACTGGGCTTTGATAATAAATGGAAAACTTATAATATGTTATTCGTTAAGAAATGTCTTAGGAAACATCCCGTAATAAGCTATGAAATTTTTTTCTTAAATTTTTAAGTATAAATAAGTTAAAACATAATTTTATATATAATCTTACCATGATTTTGAAATTTTACTTATAGATGTAAATGCTCAATGGGATAATTCACAAAACATTTATATGACAAAACTAGAAGTATTTTTTCCATACGAGGAATACAATAAAGCATTAAAAATATATAGAACCATTTATAGATTAAATTAGGAATCAAGATCATTAAATTTTATTTTAGATTAATTTATAAATGAATTTGGATTTGTTATGAATGAATGTAATCAATGTTAATGTTAGAAAGTTAATTAGAGTGACATCATTATATATATATATGATGATAAATTATTAATGGGAAATGATATTCCCATGTCATATTTAGTTAAAAAATATTTATCTATTAAGAATATTGGTGATAAAACCTATTTTCAAAGATTAAGATAAACAGATTTAGATCCTATTGTTAACTTTGTCAAATGGCACAAACCTATCTAAGAAGAGAAAAAAAATTTCACAATCAAAGAGATAACTATATCAAATGGTATAAACTCCTCTAGGCAGATGCATTTTTGAAAGTTGGATATGAAAGACAAAATTAGTAGAATACAATATACTTTAATGTTTGGATCTAAAATATATTTCTTTCTATATCCAATGAATGATTCTTATTCCTTGATCATAATAGTTAGAAATCAATTAGATCAAGGAAAATTAAATTCTATTTAAGTTAAAAATTTATTAAAGTATTGGAGATATATAGAGGATATGTTCTAATTTCGTGGATATGGGTCACTAATATTGAATGGATACACACATGATAGCGTAAAAATAGATCAAGATGATCTTAAGTCCTTGAAAAAATATGATTTTTACCTATAAAATATCTATTTTAGATGAATAAGATCAAGGAAACCTGTGGATACTGATTATTAAGAAGAATCATGGTATATTATGAATTACGATGAAATTATAGAAGGTATTTGGAAATATACCTTTTACTTACATATTAGTGTGGGACCTATTAGTGTGTATCCTATCATATTATACTATAAAAACAATATAATAGTAGTTTTACTAAAAAGCTAAATCAAACCAATGGACAAAGCATATACATTGAAAATACCATATCTATAGTGATTTTACTAAGTGATTTTAAGCCATAATTATCTTAGCATCCATAGAGTTGAATGTAGGTAGCCCATTGATTAAATTTATTCATCTATTGGATAATGAGTATAATGTTAGATCTAACCTGTTTAGGATAGTTAGATGTTGGCATTAGAGTATGTTGATTCTTCTTAGAGTTTTTCCCTTGATATAAAGTTTATTTTGAACTATTTATTACTAAAAAAAATGTATTTAGTTTTATATATGCATTAATTATTTTTATTATATATTTTTTCTTATATATATCCATCAGGGAATAATTTCCATTGAATATTTACCACACATATAAGTTATAACAGTTACTTTTTATTATAGAAGAGCCTCAACCCGGTTGGTGAGGACTCAAAAACTGCATCCAAGAGACCCAAGATAAAATCTAGGCCAAGACATATTTCTGAGGTACTATATCATTACTATAACTGTAACTGTAGAAGTCATTGTAATAGTCACAATAGAAGGTACTTTTCGGTCTAGTAGTTGCCAAAACTATTCATCCATTTGGGATTTTAGGCCACCAGTTTGGTTCTTGAGTCCTTACATGCCTTCGATCCACCCAAGACCTTCAGTCCAGTTATCCTTTTGGGCCACCTCAATTCATTCAGGACACCTCAAGGCCTTCAGACCACCTCAAGGCCTTTGGGCCACTTTTAATTATACTTAAATGGACTAGGCAGACTCTATAAGGAGAAAGCTACAGATGAGGATTCAGAGTAGGCACATTCACTAGAGCATAACAATCAAATTTGGAAGAATGAGAGGGTATTGAGATTTCCATCAGGACTAACCTATGCATGCATTAGAAGCCTATCCGAATATCCATGTGAAGTTGGAGAGAAGATATCATGATGTAGTCATTGGGATGGGGTAGTTCCATGTAGTTATAGTCTGGATGAATTACTATAAGTCCTACGAGTCATGTAACGTCATGAATCCTACGAGCTATGTAAGGGTACCCCTTTAACCCTTAAAATGGGGATTATAAAAAAGGAATAAAAATAGAATGCCTTCAGGCCATTCATGGATAATAGTTTCTTTCTCTAATGAGAAAATAACTATGTGATGCTAATATTTTCAAACTATGTTATATGTTATACATACTTCTATTTGAAATTATATAGATGATTTATGATTTTGATGTTATTGGGGACTATGATAATTGAGACTTATTCTCATGATGTTCATAATTTATGATCTTTAAAATTATGAGATCATGAGGATATACATTGGAGTAGAAATTCCATATACTATGTATCATTGGAATTTCTTAACCATGAGTGTGTGTAAAAATTGTTATTATTGAGATAATTATTCATGTATATGAAGAATCACACATTTAGTTGAATGATGATTACCATGATGTATGTTATCTTAGTAAGGTATCTTATGTTTGTGGTGCTGCATGCAGTGTGATATTAATAGAATAATCAAGAAAGGATTTTTCCATTCTGAGTTATTAAAAAAGATATATCTTTACATTTTATTGTGATAAATTTTCATAATAAATTCCATTTCTAGAGTGATCACATTAAATTTAATCCTAATAATTTAAAGAATTAAAGATCATTGATTCATTGATAACTACACATGTATTATAACACCCTGATATATTTTTGAATTATTTTTTTCAAATTAATTTAATCCTTTTGATATTTTTCAATTCACATAGCACTACTATGTTTGGATTGCGTTATATGAAACACAAAGAAAATAAAGCACTAAATTCAACCTAAAGTTTATATTTCCCAACACGGACCAACGAGGTTATCCTCTATTACACAAAACAATGATGTTCCTTGATGTCTTGGGTAAGACGCATGACCATGGTTTACCGAACAATAATATATTATTAAAATATTTTTATTTAATATAATAAGATATAACCTAGTTGTTAAATTATCAGAAATGAATAGTATAAACTAATTTAGAAAAATATATGGTCAACACAAATATAATATGAATTCATAGGTTACCAATTAATTATAAATGAATATGAAAACTGATTGAATATAAAGGGATGCGTTATTATTTATATGGCCATAAAGATGTTTTACCCAAAAACATTAAATTAATTAGTGAGTGATATTAATGTAATATATATTTTATATATTCTATCAAATTTTATTTATATTCATTCATCATATTTGGTAGGCATGAGATAATAATAACCCCAATTTTATACATAAAAAACTATATTTTTTATAAAGGCAGTTTTACTAACTTTTAATAAAGAACCCATTTTAAATCCAATTTTTGAAGTTTTATTGATTTAATATGTTAAAAAAGATTTATCATTATAATAGAAAAAAATATTTTTTTTTGTTATGATACTTTTTTGGTATTTTTCTGTAAGGTTTCATTTTTAATGAATAGTTAAAAATACCAGATTTACTTCAAAACGTTTTTTTTCATCAAATTTATTTATAAGGTTAAATAATATTTCAAATGATTAATTAAATAATAATTTTAACAATTAATCAAATTTAAGTCATTTTAATCAATTTCACGTAGAAATTTGATATAAAACATAGGCAACTTTTGATCATTTTTACTTTAAAACCCCACAGTGTTATCCCATTAGTGGGATTAATTTTCAATTAATTTCTAATTTTTCGAGGAGTTGAATTTAGAAAACTGAATTCCATATTTATAATAACAATAATTTATAATTTATATTAATGAAAACATATTTTTGGACAAAAATATTAGTGAAAGTGATTAAAATTAATTACAATGATAGAGATTAAATCATGCTTAATAAGGGACAAAACGATAACATGTTGACCCAACAAGACCTATAAACTTATAAAAAAACCATTTTATAGACATTATTAAGAAATTAAACTTCCATTATTGAGTTTTTTTGGTTTGGTATGACATTTGTTAAGTAAAAATATGGGTACATCAAACTTCTTTTCAAAAATACCATGTGAGTCCTTTCCCTTCCCTATAAAATCCACCACCTATCCCTCTTATTAAATCCTTTAAAACCATATAGGATTGGCCAAGATCTACTCAATACACAACTAAAATCCCTCAATTACTCCTTTAAGACTTCATTTGTTTAGTAAGAAATCCAAGGAAGCCTTTTAGCACAAACCAAAAGAAGTTACCCGATTAAGAGGTAACATCTTCTCTCAAGATCTTTATTTTTATTTTATTTCACCACCCCTATGCTATATTTATTACATTGTTGTATAAAAACACCATTATAATATATATAAATAAATATTTTTATTATAATTTTTATCCCTACACATATACACACCCCTATCTAATGGGTAACAAACATACTATTTATATGTATGATGAACTACTGCCTCACTAAACGATGATTATTCATTTTTCCATTACCACCTCTCATGGAGGAAATTATGATGGAAAATATTTTTATAAATTTCATATATTATATTTATTTTTTAACTTAACCTTTTTTATTCCTTTAAAAATTCATATCATTTTTTAGTTTCCATTTGGTGTAAATACGATAACTTCATTTTAGGAAGTGTGGAATATTGCCCCCTCAAAGCGATGTGATTCATTCACACACTACATGGAATGTATTAAAGATTAATATAGTGAGTGTATATTATATAACAAATCTTCTATAATAATTATATATATATAAATAGATATACATATTTTTATTTTCCTTTATTTCTTTCAATATGACAATAATAACAAAAACAACGTTCATGCTAATATATGACTTATCCTCTCCATGAACTGTGTATTCCATTTCGTAATTATATATTTTATAGATTATTAAAATACAACTATAATGAATATAAATGATATTTATATCATATTTTGAATTCTATAATCATGATATAATAATAAAGACCAATTATATATCAAATTAAGACACATGAAAAGAACAAAGCATATATTACTTGTGGAGAGACTTTAGCATTAGATTGTAAAGAAGAGGTTAGTATAAGATCATAATAAAACAATATAATGTATTAGATATAATAATATGGTTCTATAGAATATTAATAGTAAATTTATATTTTTTATATATGTGGTTTTAATGAGTACATTGAGATTCAAGACACAATGTTATGGAAATTTCATCTCACTTTTATTTCCATGATATACAAGCCTTATTCACCACTCAATTATTTTGTGTGGTATATGTACAGAACATGAATGTAATATATGTATCAAAAACTTAAATTTATGGGTCTTTACACATTCATTTTATGAACTCTCATTCATGGGGTTTATATTTTAAAAGTTACCCAATCGGTAAGATAGTTTATTCCCAACTTTTCTTCTTTGAGACTTATGTTTTGTTATGCAACAAATTTTTTTCAAGGTATGTATAATTCCAATTGATATGTTATATGAGGAATATACTATTTTTCATGATATTTTATGCTTCATTTAATCTCATTTTCTTACATTGAGATTATGATCCCATGTTAATAAGTAGTAAGAGTTTGCTGAAACAATATCATAATTTTTCGAGATTGTTAATTATTTTTCTTCCTTTGATGAAATATTTTGATCTATCTCTCAAGAACACTCATGATTTTTCTTATCCCCTATTATTTCATGATACATTCACGTATTGGAACAACTATTCCAAAACTTGGTGTATATTATAGCTAATAGTGGTTTTTTAGAAATCCCAACTTTACCCTCTCTTAATTCAGAAATCCATATTCCCTCAAAACCATGTTTTTGTAAAAGGGTATTGAAGAAAATTATACTATTATCCAATAATAATTAAAGGAAATTTACACTTTTTTTCTTATACTAATTTTTAAAAAGAAATATTATAGTCTCTTTCTCAACCAGGCATTTTCTACCCTTTTTCAATTGAAAAGGAATATTCTTTTTATCTCGTACGACATGTACTTATTTACCGATTTTCATTTTTCTGATGATTCCAGAGCATGTTTAAAAGTTTAATTTTTAAGAATTTATTTTTAAAAGTATTTTAAAAGAAATGGTTTAAAAAAACAAATATTATTTTATATGTTTTCAAGTAAATAGTTGTTTAAAATGTTTTATATATTTATTTATATGTTTTCAAAACGTTTTCAAAGAAAATATTTTTTAACTTTTTTAATATTATTTTGTATGTTTTAAAAGAAAATTGTTTTAAGAATGTTTTCAATCATATTTCATAAGTTTTGAATAAAATAATTTTTAAAAATAACTAAAAGTATTCTTTATAAAATTTTAATATATTTTTTAAGAAAATTATTTTCAAAAGGGTTTTTGTATTAAGAATCATTTTTCCAAGAAGAAGGTATATTTTACTCAAGAAATTTTTTTGAAAGATATTTCATAATTATTTTTCATTTAAGATTACATCTGTTGATGTTAATCATGCCTTTCTAGGAAATGATATAAATATTCCATTCATATTATTTCAATGAATGGATTATACTTAATATCACTGTCTTTATGAAATCCATTACCCTTTCAAGGGTTATATATTAATTAAATCTGTCTCTCTTTCAGGGGTTATACTTATGAAGAAATGATTATGAAACCTCTATTTGTCTCTAAAGGTTATTATATGTTTACATGTTAATAATACCCATTTCATTTT
Organism: Viscum album; assembly: GCA_963277665.1. Taxonomy (NCBI): domain Eukaryota; kingdom Viridiplantae; phylum Streptophyta; class Magnoliopsida; order Santalales; family Viscaceae; genus Viscum; species Viscum album. Next base: position 577,630,369 of record OY728166.1, read on the forward strand.
ATGTGTTAAGATATGATTGTTTATGATTTTGTGGCACATGTATGTATGATATAATTGTGAGATGGGTGGTACCTATATCTCCCTCCAATTAACTATTTTATGATTTATATCACATGAGATAAACTAAGATGGTATTGGTAATGAACCATGACAACTAAGAGGGCCATGGGTGTGAACCATAACATCTTAGATAATATGAGGAGTGAACTCATGCTAGTAAGATGGATATAGGAGTTGACAATGACTACCAAGATGGTATGGGGAGTGAACCCATACTACCAAAATGGCCTTGGAAGAGATGCCTTGGATACCATGGAAATATTATTATATGCCTATGTGTCTACCATAATATTATTTTTTATTCCTATGTTATGATTTCATGGATTAATTTCTTTATTTACTTTTGATTCATGTATTATAAACTGCGATGAATGATTCCATGATTTATGTTTATGATCTCATGATATTTAGGGAATAATATTCCAATGTTATGATGGCATTCCCATACCCTTATGTGCATGATTATGATTAGATTCCTCCCTTATTTACCCTTACTGAGCATTTGAGATCACCCCTTTTTATGTTTTTCCCCAGTTTATGAAGATATGTATTAAGTATGATGTTTACAATAAGATATCAAGTCATGAAGAACATATTGGGAGATATTATAGCTCACATACATAGTAGTGTGTTTGTTTCCATGTTTCCAAAGTCACTAGACTAATACAGTGTTTGGATATCTATTTGTATAATGTTTTAAGTATTCTACAAAATTTAGGTAATGTTATTGTGTGAAAATAGTGGTCTTATATATGTATTCATCCTATTTTATGAGATATTATATGATAAGGGGATTATATCACATAGTTAGTTTTTATAGGTTGGTTATCAATTCTATGAAAATTCATTTTCTCTATTTGTTCTATGATGAGTTTCTAGATACTGATGTTTTTCTATATGTTAGACTCACAACCACTAAGAAAGATACCTAGAGGCTCTCATAGTAAGTGTATATTGAACCTCCTTAGATTATATCAAATTTGGTTTTTTAGAATATAACATGTTTCAGTTTAAAGATTGATTTATATTTAAGTTATTCCATTCATAATTGGAAATAATCCATTATTTATTGGGAAATAAGTATATTGGATTTTAATTTTTAATATATATATATTCATATCTTCATATATTCTTTGAGTTAATTAATATGAGAATATTTATTTATTTAGAGAGTTATCAACTTCATCTCAACTCATACTCTTGGAAAATTCAACACTTTATTTATGTTTTAATATTTTTGAATCCATTAGTCTCAAAGATAAGCTTTAATTTATTTTGGGAACATCATTGTTCAATATTTTTCAACCTCAGACATATTAATATCCATCTGGTGAAAGAAATTTTCTTCTGATGAAATCACAAAACATAATCTAGTGAACTCAAATAAATTTAATTATTTTAACAAAACTTTATTCAAAATCACTCAGATATATTTCCATGAAACTTCTCAATTTATTTTGACTATCCTCTTTCCGATTAGGAATTTATTTCCCATATTCATGTAAACTCTTACAACCTTCATGTTTTGTTTTAGATACTTCAAAAATCATGAATTGTGTTTTTGAATAGAATTTACATCATTTTTCCAGTGGAACAAATCAATTCATGTTCCTAAAAGCACAATCCATACTTAAAGAAATTATTCTAGTTCAAGTTGATATCAATTCATGCAATATATATTTCACATTTCTTTTAGTGAACATTTCTTTTACCTCTTATACACTCTAATAATCTATCTATATTTCATCTGACTATTTTTACCTTATCATCTAGTTTCTTTATAGAATATTTTGAGTGGGTAGGGAAAAAATCAGGTTTCATCCTTTTGATATTCGAAAATTAACTTCTACAAATAAATATGGCATTTATAGATCACCTATTCTTTCGAGACATTGTTCTCAAATTCTGACATGACCTTAAAATCTTAAAAAATAACTTACCCTTTCTCAATATTCAAGTATAAGGACCCGACCTTATTACATACATAATATTGAATTTATTTAAGAAAACACTTCCTTTTACATTGAGGATCTTTTCATGTTTATATCTTTAGAGAATTAAGACAAACCATTCATAACATTACACATTGTTACACAGTGGATACCATAAAATCAGTTTCCATTTTTCTCAGAATATAAAACATTAAAACATAAAACAAGAATACTTGACAATTATTCAACATTTAACATGTCTTCCTTCCTTTTATTACTAATCCATTAACCTATGAAAAATCATTTAAAAACTTGGGATGAGCACAAAAGCTCAGAAAGGTATGAAGAAGAAGGAAAAATCACATTAGTCCATGAATACTCATAACGAATGAAAACATGTTCGAAAGACATGCTTTTCACCCATAAATACTTACTTCGTGTAACTTTAGATTTACAAAATATCCACACAATCATGAGAACATAAACATAATCATATAGGTATCTTGGGGCATTACCTATGTAATCTTGTAACCATCTTGGCTACCTTAAAATTTGTAATCCTCATGGCTACCTTACTTTGTGTTACCATCGCAGTTACACTTGGAGTAACCATACGGCCGACCTACAACTTACTCATAACCAATGTATTGGAGGGAAATATAGGTCCCACCCTTGATCAAAAACAATTCTGAATAACCAAAACATAATCATACAACATAAATAATAGCATAAAAACATTGCTTTTGAATATTGTAAAACAGAATTTTAAAAGAGGATTTTAGAAGAAAAGTACCTTATAAACATAATATACATGAAGTGAGACTTAATAGAGTGGATGGAATATGTATATACTCTGTAAATACACATAATGAAACATAATATAAATATAACCCATCACACAAACAATTTAAATAACACACAAATAATAAAGTATAAGGTTAACCCAAAGAATGGAAATCGGGTTAAGAATTCCCTTAACTTAAGCTTGTCTTACTTAAAACTTGTTAACAACTATTTTATAATGGTTAAAAGAGTGTTTTTAGTATTTTATAGAAACATGTTCATGTTTATAAAATATTATATGGTCATTTCATAACCTCATTTCACCCCTTAATTGTTAGTATTTTGTTCCTTGCATTATTTTGGGTGAGTTCTTTTGTGATTTTCACGATCGGTTCTTGATGAATCGTTCTTGTTGATTGGAAGTGAAACTAAAGAATTGGAATGGAGTAGTATTTACATATTTATAGTACCATAATTTATACCATTTATCACTTTTATGCTTTTTATGAGAATGACTTACTAGTTAAAAAATTAATGATGTTTGTTTAGATTATTTTAGTGGTTCTTTGAAAATAACAATGTCATTTTGTCTTTTAAATTCGAACCATGTGTAAAAAAGAATTACAGAACCATATATGAGTCATAAAACATATATTATAACCTGGTTCAACCATATAAATGGTTTTATGACAAGACTTTAAAGAATTAATGGAAATTGAAAATACATCGTCCATGTTGTTGGTAATTCGACACAAATGGACAATGTTTTTTGATTCTTTAAATAAGTGGAATAGGAGAAGAATAATGATGAGGAATTTTCCATAATCATCAGAACATAATGAATATACATGATTCTGTAGATTTCATGCCTCTTGGATAAGAGGGAGTGAGTAAAGAAGAAAAACGAATTATGAAATAAAATAAAATATTGAGAAATTTCTCACGAAAATTCGGCAGCCTAACGACGTCTCTTAAAATTTCATAAAAACAATATTGATGAGAGGAATGGAATATCTCACCATTCATACAAATTTTGTACAGTATGGGGGAATATATAATGAAATATCCCAACAAAAGAAAAAAGGAATGGAAGAGAATAACATAAAATGATATAAACGAGAGAAAATAAAAGAGGTTGTTTACCTCTTGATCTCTTCTCCTTGAGATCCTTCTTAAGGGCTTTGATTTTGGTCTTTTGGTTAGACCAACATCTCTAGGACGTGGGGAATAATATTGGGGAATTAATTTGGCAGAAATTAGACAATGATCAAAGCTTGAGAGGTGTGGGAGGAAGAGGGGTGTGAGTGTGGTATTTATAGTGGAGGAGGGGAGGTATTTTAGATTATTTTAATCATTACTGTAATATTTTTATCAAGACTATGAATAATCTCAAATAAAGTGGCCCTAAATACTGATAATATCATGTGAGTTTGAAGAAAGTGGCCCTGCATCACTTATGATGTCATAAATAGTGCGATTTTACTGATGAATTGATTATACGGTATTTTATCGTATTTCACTATTCACCAAAAATTCAAGAGTTTCAGAAAAATACCAAAAATTTACCCCAACCATTTTTCGACGTATATAATTCAAAAATGAACTCCATTTTTCAAAATAATTTTCAAAATATTATTAATTTAATTTCTAAATAAGGTCCCAGTTAATTTGAAAAATAACAATATTGAAGTGCAATTAGTTTTATGTGACATTGGAAAATTAATGAAGATCCCACTATCTTATTTCCTTGGGAAAATAAAATAATAATATTATTTACTATTCATGAGGTTATATTACTATTCATATTACTTTTCATAAGGGTATGTAACTATTCACCCAAAAAACAAGTTTTTTCATCAGACTCTAAATAACATACTGAACACAATTGTAGATGATAGTTTCTTAAAATTCAGAATATAGAAGTAGAAAAGTTATGTTTTAAAGGATATTTAAAAATATCCTTTTAAAACAAAGTTCCATGCATTTATATTTATCTTAGAAAAACTTGGGGTGTTACATTATCCCCACCTTCTTGAAATTGCATCCTCGTAATTTTATTTACTTTTTAAACAACTGAGGTTATTTTTCCCTCATAAAATTTTCAGACTCCCATGTTGCTTCTTCAACCATGTGGTTTCTCCACAAAACCTTTACCTGGTGGATTACCTTGTTCCACAATACCTATTCCCTTTGATCAAGAATCTGAACTGGTTTCTCTTCATAAGAAAGGTTCTCTTCTAGCTGAACTGGTTCTGGGTTCAAGACATGTGATGAAACTGGCACATACTTTCTCAACATTGAAACATGAAAAACATTGTGTACCTAAAACAAGCTTAGAGGCAAAGCTACGCGGTATGCAACTGTTCCAACATTCTCCATGATTTCAAAAGGACTGATGAACTATGGACTTAGCTTTCCTTTTTTACTGAAACGCATCACAATTTTCCAAGGAGAGACTTTAAGGAAAACATGGTCACCTACCTCGAAAGAGAATACTTTCCTTCTGTTATCTGCATAAATTTTCTGCTGCTCTGAGCTGTCCTCATGTGTTGCTGGATCATCCTAACTTTCTCAGCCACTTCTTCAACTAATTCGGGCCCCATCAACTTTCTTTCACTGACTTCATCCCAAAACGCAGAAGCCCGACACTGCTTCCCATACAAGGCTTCAAAAGGTGCCATCTGAATACTAGAATGAAAACTATTATTATAAGAAAACTCAACTATAGAAAGATGATGATCCCAACTTCCTTGATAGTCCATTGAACAAGCTTGAAGCATATCCTCCAAAGTCTGAATCGTTCGTTCTGACTACCCATCTGATTGAGGATGAAAAGCTGTGCTGAAATTCAACTCTATGCCCAACGACTTCTGATGTCCCTCCCAAAAGTTAAAAGTGAACCTGGGATCTCAGTCAGACACAATAGAAAGAGGAACTCCATGTAACCTGATAATCTCCTTGAGGTACAATCGAGAAAGCTGATCCATATTCATTGTATCTCGAATTGAAAGAAAATTTGAAGACTTTGTTAGCCGATCAACAATAACCCAAATAACATTGTTACCTCGAGAAGTATTTGGTAGTCCCACCACAAAATCCATGGATATATTCTCCCATTTCCACTCTGGAACTGGCAAAGGTTGAAGCATCCCCTTCGGTAACTGCCACTCTGCTTTAACCTTCTGACATTTCAAACATTTCATTGTAAAATCAGCAATATCTCTTTTCATCCCATTCCACCAATAAAACTCTCTAAGGTCACTATACATCTTAGTAATTCCAGGATAAACATAAAATAGAGAACTATGAGCTTCACACAACAATTCTTTCTTCAACTGGGAATCAAAAGGCACACACAACCTTTTTCCAAATCTTAAAACACAATCTTTATCAAGATTAAATTCTGGAAACTTACCCATTTTAACCAATTCTACCTTTTTTCTGTATCTCACTGTCTTCCCTCTGCACTTTCATAATTCTGTCTCAAAACGAAGATTGCACTGAAACCTGAAACAAAACAGATATATTCCCTGCACCAATAACTTCTAAGACAAAATTCATCAAATCATTAATCAAGGGATCATGTTCCAAATGTAGAATGGTTAATAATGCATGATTTTTCTGACTTAAGGCATCTGCTACTTTGTTTTATTTTCCAGGATGGTAATTGATCATGCAGTCATAATACTTTATCAGTTCTAGCCATCTTCTCTGCCTAATGTTTAATTCCTTCTGAGTGAATATGTACTTAAGACTTTTATGGTCAGTATATGTTTGGAATTTGGTTCCATATAGATGATGCCTCCATATTTTCAAAGCAAAAACCATAGCTGCCAATTCCAAATCATGTGTGGGATAATTTATCTCATGAGATTTAAGTTGTCTTGAAGAATAGGCAATTACTTGATTATTCTTCATCAAAACACAACCATGTCCCTTCAAAGAAGCATCACTGTAGATGACAAACTCACCATTCTGGGAAGGTAAGTCCAAAACTAGAGCATTCACCAATCTCTTCGTTAGTTCCTGGAAACAAACATCACATTCCTCTGTCCAAACAAATTCAACCCCTTTCCGTGTTAACTTAGTTATCGGGCTAGATAACCGTGCAAAGTTCTTAACAAACCGTCAGAAATAACTTGCTAAGCCCCTGAAACTACGAATCTCTGTAACATTTGTGGGTCTTGGCCATTCATCAACTACTTTTGTTTTGGAAGGATCAACTATTATTCCATCCTTATTTACAATGTGCCCAAGAAAATAAATCCCTTGCAACCAAAAATCACATTTTCTGAATTTTCCATATAGTTTCTTTTCTTTTTAAAGTTTGTAAAACAACCCTTAGATGCTTTTCATGCTCCTCATCAGTATCCCTGTTCCTTCTGCGGACAACCATTCTGAACAATAATTTTTTAGATGAAGCAACATGGTAATCTTTAAAAGCTATAACTAATTAAACATAGAGTTAAGATCATTTATGGTATTCTATTAACATCACCCTAACCCCTAAAGTTATCTAAACCATCCACTGATACCAACTATAAGGACCCGAACTAATTACATTCATAATCTTGAATTTATTCAAGAAAACACTTCCTTTTACATTGAGGATATTTTCATGTTTATAGATTTTGAGAATTAAGAAAAAACATTCATAACATTACACATTGTTACATAGTGGATACCATAAAATCAGTTTCCATTTTTCTCATAATATAAAACATTAAAACATAAAACAAGACTCCATGAAAATTATTCAACATTTAACATGTCTTCCTTCCTTGTATTACTCATCCATTAACCTGTGAAAAATCATTTAAAAACTTGGGATGATCACAAAAGCTCAGTATGGTATGAAAAATAAGGAAAAATCACATTAGTCCATGAATACTCACAATGTATGAAAACATTTTCGAAAGACATGATTTTCACGCATAAATACTTACTTCGTGTAACTTGAGATTTACACAAGATCCACAAAATCATGAGAACATAAACATAATCATAGAGGTATCTTGGGGAATTACCTACGCAATCTTGTAACCATCTTGGCTACCATAAAATTTGTTACCCTCACGGCTACCTTACTTTGTGTAACCATCACAGTTACGCTTGGAGTAACCATACGGCCGACCTACAACTTACTCATACCCAATGCATTGGAGGGAAATATAAATCCCAGCCTTCATCATAAAAAATTCCCAATAACCAAAACATAATCATAAAACATAAATAATAGCATAAAAACATTGCTTTTGAATATTTTAAAACAGAATTTTAAAAGAGGATTTTAGAAGAAAAGTCACTTATAAACATAATATACTTGAAGTGAGACTTAATAGAGTGGATGGAATATGTATATAATCTGTAAATAAACATAATGAAACATAATATAAATAGAACCCATCACACAAACAATTTAAATAGCACACAAATAATAAAGTAGAAGGTTAACTCAAAGAATGAAAACCGGGTTAAGAATTCCCTTACCTTAAGCTTGTCTTACTTCAAACTTGTTAAAAACTCCTGTATAATGGTTAAAAGAGTGTTATTAGTATTTTAAAAAAACATTTTCATGTTTATAACATCTTATATGGCCATTTCATAACCTCATTTCACCCCTTAATTGTTAGTATTTTGTTCCTTGCATTATTTTGGGTGAGTTCTTTTGTGATTTTCACGATCGGTTCATGATGAATCGTTCTTGTTGATTGGAAGTGAAACTACAGAATTGAAATGGAGTAGTATTTAAATATTTCAAGTACCATATTTTATACCATTTATTACTTTTATGCTTTATATGAGAATGTCTTACAAGTTAAAACATTAATGATGTTTGTTTAGATTATTTTAGTGTTTCTTTGATAATAACAACGTCATTTAGTCTTTTAAATTCGAACCATGAGTAGAAAAGAATTCTAGAACTATATATGAGTCATAAAACATATATTATAACCTGTTTCAACAATATAAATTGTTTCATGACCAGACTTTATAGAATTAATGGAAATTGAAAATACATCGTCCACGATGTCGGTAATTCGACACAAATGGACAATGTTTTTTGATTCTTTAAATAAGTGGAAGAGGAGAAGAATAATGATGAGGAATTTTCCATAATCATGAGAACATAATTAATATGCATGATTCTAGAGATTTCATTCCTCTTGGATAAGAGGGAGTGAGGAATAAAGAAAAACGAATTATGAAATAAAAGAAAATCTTGAGAAATTTCTCACGAAAATTCGGCAGCCTAACGACATCTCTTAAAATTTCATAAAAACAAGATTGATGAGAGGAATGGAATATATCATAATTCATAAAAAATATGGACATTTAGGGGGAATATTATTTAAATATCCCAAAAAAATACAAAGGGAATGGAAGAGAATAACATAAAATGAAAGAAAAGAGAGAAAATAAAAGAGGTTGTTTACCTCTTGATCTCTTCTCCTTGAGATCCTTCTTAAGGGCTTTGATTTTGGTCTTTTGGTGAGACCAGTAGCTCTAGGAAGTGGGGAAGATGATTGGGGAGGGAATTTGGCATAAATTAGACCATGATCAAGGCTTGAGAGGTGTGGGAGGAAGAGGGGAGTGAGGGTGATATTTATAGTGGAGGATGAGAGGTATTTTAGATTATTTTAATCATTATTATAATATTTTTATCAAGACTATGAATAATCTCAAATCAAGTGGCCCTAAATAGTGATAATATCACGTGAGTTCTATGAAAGTGGCTTTGCATCCCTTATGATTCATAAATAGTGCATTTTTACTGATAAATTGATTATACGATATTTTATCGTATTTCACTATTCATCGAAAATTCAAGAGTTTCAGAAAAATACCAAAAATTTACCCCAACCATTTTTTTGACGTGTAGAATTCAAAAATGAACTCCATTTGTCAAAAATAATTTTCTTAAATATTATTAATTTAATTTCTAAATATGGTCACAGTTAATTTGAAAAATAACAATATTGAAGTGCAATTAGTTTTATGTGACATTGGAAAATTAATTAAGATCCTATTATCTTATTGCCTTGGGAAAATAAAATAATAATATTATTTACTATTCATGAGGTAATATTACTATTTATATTACTATTCATATTACTATTCATAAGGGTATGTTACTATTCACCAAAAAATAATTTTTTTCATCAGACTTTAAATAACATACTGAACACAATTGTAGATGACACTTTCTTGAAATTCAGAATATAGAAGTATAAAAGTTATGTTTTAAAGGCTATTTAAAAATATCTTTTTAAAAAAAAGTTCCAAGAGTTTCTATTTATCTTAGAAAAACTTGGGGTGTTACATCAAATGTATAATTATATTACAACTCCCATGATATGTTCTATAGTTTAATACATTGTAAAACTCCTCAACAACTCTTTCATGTTCTCATATGGATCCTTTGCTTCTCATGAACATGCTATCTGGAAGATCATGCATGAATTTTCACCATCAGTGATAAAAATAATTTTTATATTACATTCAAGAAACATATTTTGGTCATGAGACCACCCTAAACAAAATTACATGTGTAATTATAGGTTTTAAGAACATATTCTAAACACAGATCATCTAGGGGAATGGAATGAGAATCTCATTATTAATACAATCTATGAAACTATATTGAACTCGTCTTCTAAATTATCATTCCTATACATCATATTTTTCTCTATATGTATTTACTGGACATATGAAGAGTTCTTAATTATGGATAAATATTCTTCCTAAGCACTTTGTTTTATGAATTTTTTCTTTTGATAATGTTAATGTATGATAAATTCATCATGTGTATTGACTCATCTTTCCACTATTACATATTCTTTCTCAAACATGAGTCATATTCTTTAGGAGCTTCTTCATTATGATATATTAAATTTATTAAATCCAAATTAACATTTTATTAAATTTTATTTAATCACTTTTGAATTCCATCAATGTGATGTTTCTCCCAAGAACAAATTTATTAAGAATTTCCTGAATTTATTTTCTCCCAAATCTCCACTTTCGTGAAAGTTACTTATTCAACATGAAATGTACGTGATGTTAATTATTCTCTCTTTTGGACATATAATAAATAAATTATGGTATAATATAATCAACTTTTATATTTATAAAACTTATTTAAAATAGTATTCTCTATATGAATTTCCCCTTTATCTGTCTGCTGCATTAACTTCACTTATATTCATTACATTTGGATGCATATCATTCATCAATAGGGTTTATACTTTTGATGGTTCCACCATTTGAAGTACAAACTTCATATATAATTTATTTTTTCATCATCCTTAGGAAGATTCACCTTAAACATAATTTGTGACTTTTCCATAAACTATTGAAAACTAATATAATATATCAATATCATTATTCTTTGGGTATGTATTTAACTCCCCCTTTTTATTTTTAGTGTTTAATGAATTTCCCATAAGGTAAATGAGTTTTATCTCATCCTTATTGAACATAAATTTAAATTATTTTATACGAGGGATCCTCTTCATCAATTTTACCCCTCTTAATGAAATTTATTCAAATCCCTCTTATTGAAATATTGAGGTTAGGGAGGAACGTTATTCACTCTTTTTATTATACTATAATTTTCTTCTATTGAAAAAAATTTTAATGTTTAACTTTTTAAGAGAAGGATAAAATAATTTTCTAAAATAAATAATCCCAAAATCTGCCAACTGTATTTTTATAAGATCTATGTTAAATATAGAAATTTTTTGATTAACTTAGATAATAAAGCTATTGATATGAATTACCAAGCGATTCTTAATTTTATAAAATCTTATTTTAGGGGTATATTAATTGGATTTTCATTGAACTTAATTTATATCATCAATATCAATAAATTTATAAATAATTGATAAAAAATAAAATAGTTGTTTTCCCCCACTTTTTATAAATTCTTTTTTCATCAACAAATCAATATTCACTAGTTGACTTTAAACTTATTTTTTTCATATAATAATGGAAGAGTATGGACAAGAAACCAAAAAGATGATAAAAAATTTAATTCTCTAGATTTTAGATATCTAGAAATTCATTATCAACATATATATATTCAACCATTAGGTACATCATAGTTTATTTATCAAATTTTCAGCATTTAAATTTTATGTTCGTAGGGTGTCTAGAATTTGATCCTTTTCAGTTTAACTTATTGTATCATTAATAACAAGCTTCATATTCACTTCCCCTTAAGTGGTGAACTACATCAAACATTATTTTAGGGTTCCCTCTAAATTTTAGTAAATTTAATTAAACTTTTATATTGAAAAGAACCTTAACTTTTTACAGAATGATGTGGAATTTCTTTTACACAACAATTAAAGAAAATGTGTAGTGTCTGGACCCTGTTGAGACACACTAGTGACCTAATCGGATTGGTTACCTAACATGAAGAGCGCTTACCCATATATATAAGGTTTATGACTAGTAGTGAGGGTATAATATTTACCACTAGGAGACCTATAACCTCATTATCAATGCATCACAATAGTGGAAAGAAATTACCTATATCCCAAATGTGATAAACAATGACCATAATAATACGGTAAAAAATAATGACTAGTGTCACATGATAAAACACAATAGAAAAACAATATCCAAAACAATATATTAGACATTTAAATTCCATATATGTGTCATGTTTCAAATGAAAAAGAAAAAATTAAATAAACTTGGACATCTCCCATTGTTGATCCTAAAATCACATCTGGTTCTCTCATCTATGCTCCATACAAACTCAGACATCTAGAATTGGTATTTTTCCCTCCATTCCAATAAACATGAAGTTTATTTAGCTACTGATAAGGTATATGGAGTACTGGGAGAGTACAAATCCATAGGCCACCACTAACAGATTCAAAAACAATATTCAGTCTGTAATAGTATATGTAGTTTTATAAAGAATAATGAACAATAAATGAACTAATTTATTTACAACTTATTATTATTTACTTAGAAACATAATTACCCAGGTTTATGTTGACAACCAAATCATTAATACCTTATTCATCCAATTTTAGAGTCCAAAACACATCATAAGGAATCACAATTTATTATAACATGGGATTCTATTATCCATTTAATTCAAATTTTATATCACTACTACTAGGAATGCTAGTCCAATTATGATATTATGGGTCTATAATATCATTTTCTAACACCCTGTGGGTATTTAGAGAAATATTACTTTCCCCACACCTCACTAGTATTTGGAGAATGAGCCTTTATATAATAAAATAGTATTAAAATGCATTAATTGAGGCCTAGAATATCATGTTTGGTACCCCGTGCATATTTGTAGCATTAATCCTCATCCTGCATCTCATTTTTCAATCAATAATCTATATATCACATATATCATATTCATCAAGTTTAATCAGAATTCAACATATTATCAAACATTCAACTCATGGTTCATCATTTCAATATATCACAACAAAGTTAGTTAATCACATTAATCTCATGAAATAATAAGAACAATTCACCATTAAACCATTTAATAATATTTAATCACATAAACCATTATGACATAAAGTTTAATTAAAATATCCCTTAATTTCCATAATCATTCAATTTTGTGGTCTTATTAATCTAGCAATTTCATAATCTCATTACTCAATCAATTTTACAGTCACAATATCCCATGAATTCCATAATCACATTAACCTATTAACCATTTAATTAATTCAATAAATGATGCAATTCCCAAACATGACAATAGAAATTTCACTAATATAGACACACAATTATTAATTTAAGACTATGGTAATTCACTTTTTATAACCTACCTCAAGGTCATTGACAAACGTTTTCCAAACCAAGAACCACGAAATTGAAGCAGAACGTACAAGATCACCACATCATAGAAGATAAAAAATAGGATCAAGATAAAATGAATCAAACCCATAAAAAACTATATCTAAACTCAATTTCAACATAATATAAATGATTCCACTTCATCTATAATGAGAGGTGGGATAGAGACAATAAAACTTAGAAGAAAAAACAAACCAATGGGGAGATGATCCTTCAATCAGATCTTGGTTTCATAAATAATGGGGTTCAAGGAGCCTTGTAATCTTCCTAAGTGCTTCAAAATATATAGTTATAGGTTTAGGTTTGAGTAGGGGTTAATGTGGGTTAATACATGGGGGTTAGGGGATTTAAAATAAATTATATGGTAATTAGAAACCCACATACATGGTTTTTGTGACTGGGACACATGGTATTCGAAACAACACACCTTAATCATGTTCCAATCCTTAGGGGTGAAAAATTTATAATATGTGGGTGAAAAATATGAAATAACATTTGAAAACCATGTAAATACCTTTTTTTTTGAGATTTCGTAGATTGTTGTCGGTGGGAGATGGTTTGGGGAAGATGTGCACCAACCGTGCGTTGCCCCCTTTTCTTCCAAAACTCTATAATTTCACTCGAAACATCCCCAAAGTAAAACCCAACCATGATATAACAAAAAAGGGTAAAAGATTAAATATAAAATAGGCTGATGCATCTCCAGAATTGGTGGTGATCTTAAAATCTCCCCTACTTATAACAACTTATCCTCTAGTTTTACTTCCAAACATCTCTAAGATTCTGACTAAAAAATATCAGGAACTGATCCCAGATATATATTTATCTCCCATGTTTCCACCTGTACACAACCATGTTGGAACAATACTCAAACTATCAGCAAAGTATTTCTCCACTACAACTTATCAATAGGATCCATAACATGAATCAGATGATACTCAAATGACACATCAGTCTCAAGCTCAACATCACCAATATCGATTACCTGATAAGGTTCATGGTGATACTACTGAAGTTGTGATAGATGAAAAACATCATTAATAACACTAAAACTATGTATAAGAGACAATCAGTAAACCACCAGTCATATTCTCTCCATAATCCAAAAAATTCCAACATACCTAGGTGCTAGCTTTCCCAATCTCCAAATCCTATGGTACCCAATCTAGGTGACACTTGATGGAATTCACAAATCACCCATTCTAAAATCAAGGAGACATCTAAGTCGATCAACATACAATGTCTTACTACTATGATTTGTATCCATACATTTCTTAATGAACTATACCTGATCTGATGCTTCTTATATGAGACTCAGTTCCAAAAGATTTGACTCACCTATCTCTATACAACAAAGAGGAAATATTTACGACCTACTATAATGAGTGTCATATGGTTCCATATTAATTTTCAGATTATAACTATTATAATAGGGGAAGTCAATAAGTACCAAGTGCATCTCCCATGACCCAACAAAGTTTAGAATGCTTTCCCATAACATATCCTCTAAAACTTGAATAATACATTTTGACTTCCCATCTGTTCATGGGTGAAAATACATACTCAATAATACCTAGGCACCCAATGCTTTCGGTAATCCCTTATAGAAGAGTTTAGTAAGACATTAGTCAAATTTTGATACTATACTCAGTGGAACCCCATGGGGATGTACTATCTCTTGAATAAAAATTTATCCTAATGGATCCACTAAGAAAGTCTCTTGAATGTGCATGAAATGTGATACTTTCTTTAGTTGGTCAAAAATTACCCACATAACGTCATTCTTATGAGTTTTCCTCTAGTTACCCACCTTGTAGTCCATGGTATTGTCAACACACTTCCATTCTAGAATGGAAATTTAATGTAGTAAAAAGTTTTTCCATTTATGGTTGATATTAACCTATTGAGAGTAATAACATCACATCATATGCCCTATAATATCCTTCTTTATGTCCTAACACCAATACTATAGACATATGTCATGGAACATTTTAATCAAATCAAGATGTATCACCCACTTCGAGGAATAAAATTCACACATAAAATATTCTCGAAAACTCATAGGCACAACAACATGGCCCCAAAAAGAAATGATCTCATCCTTATATATAGTCTAATAGGAATGTGACTCCCCACATTCATGAATTTCCCTCAAGGATGTAAAATCTGATCCTCATACTTTCTCTCCGTAATCTGGTTTAAAAATGTGGATTCTACTGATACCGATATGAAGTTCATATTCTCCCAACCCTCTCGAACTACAATTTGCTTCTCATACCACAGGGCCATCATCTTCCACTTAGTACTGGACACCTGAACATCCTAAGCCTTTTCCCCACTCAATGTGTAGACAGAACTATTTCCCTTCTCGGGTGTATATGTTACCTCAAAATCAAATGGCTCCATATACCCCACAAATATCAGCTACCATAGATTCAAATATAATTGCAAAAATATATAATTTATGCTGTTGTAATGCATATACATAGTAAACTTTTCACCCAACATATATTTCTGTTAAAACATTAAGGCATAAAGCACTATAGCTAATTTGAGGTCCTGTGTAGGATAATTCCGTTCATGTGTCCTCAACTGTCATAATACATACGCCACAACTTGACCAAACTGCATTAACACTTCTATATGTCTGATCCTAAATGCATAATATAATACTATATACTCCACTTCCAGATCAAATATGATCAATATTGGCATGGTAGTAAAATACCTTTTCAACTATTAGAAAGCACTATCACATGTTCCATACAATTCAAACTTAATTATTTTCTATTTTTAACCTGATAGTGGGTTTTCCAGGATGAAAAAGTATTAGATAAACCTATGATAATAAACCATTAATTCTAGTAAGATACAGATACCCAAAAAATCCTTTTTCCTATCCCAAGAAACCGATTAAAAAATTATCTCTGGGTTTATTGACACACCTTCCTCCTAGATGATGTGGCCCTAGAAATGTACATGGTCAATCCAAATATGACCCTCAAATAGTTTTTATTATAGAAAATTATTTCTAAATGTACTCAAGTTGATGTAAAGATTTTAGGAATGATAATCATGGGTCTTGGAGTACACCAAGATTTTATCCACAAAACAACCACAATATGATCAAGGTACCAGAGGAATATTTGGTTCATCAAGGCCATTATTACAGATGGTGCATTTTTATCCTTAATGACATTAAAAAGAACTCATATAGGGCATACCTACTTCGGAAATCCATCCGTGGTATATTATATTATAAAAAACTAAACTAAATATACCCTGATCACAAGTCAATTTTTAAGGAAACACATTCTCCTCTCAACTAGTCAAAAAAATAATCAATACACAGAAGAGGATACTTGTTCTTCACTATTATCTGATCCAACTTCTAATAATCAACCCATAAGTGAATTTTTCCATAATCCTTATTAGAAAATAATATTGGAGAATCCCATGATCACATACTGGGATTGTAAATCCCTTTTACATTAATTCATTGAGTTGTGTCTTAAACTCTTGGAGCTGTACTGGTTCCATTCTAGAAGGTGGAATAGAAACTGGATCATCTCCAGGAATGAGATCTATAGTAAAATAAACATCTCTCTGAGGTGGAAGCCTTGATAAATATCCCAAAAAACATCTTGGAACCCACCCAATATTGGATGAATTACATCATGCTTCACACCCCCATCACCCAGTAAAAGACTTAAAACTTGGGTGGTCAACTCCCCAAGTTACAGAATAAGTGTCCATCCATAACCTTCATGTATATACCTCTCCCAACGATGAAAAAATCTTTACAATCATGAGACATGAATTTTAATCTTCTATGGTAAAAATCATGTTGGGATCAGTATTATACTAACTAATATATACATTAAACCATGTCAAATCCTAAAAATTATAGGATATAGAGATATAAATGGCAAAAATATACTCCCAAACCTTGAGATAACACCCCTACATAAGCATATTTCTCTCAAATATACTCCAAAATGGTGTTTTGTCCATCGTTACCCCACTTACAAACTCCACCAGTAGACTTAACCCATTCACAATTTGTGGGGATATAAAATAAGGAGAGGCTCCTATATCAAATAAGTTAGTATAAATCATTTAAGTTATAATAATTGGACTTCTAAATGTTGATGGTTTATTCTCGCTATCCTCAAGTGTAGGTTTAGATTCAGGATACTATACTACCTCTCTTCCACGTGCAATAACTAGAGTCCCCTCAGTGACACCTCTCTACTAATACAGGCACTATTTTCTTGAAGTACCACATCAAATTCCTTAACCACCACAACCAGTAGAACTCTAAATTCCATAATAATATGGGAAATAATACACCCTTATAACACTTTGTTTATTCATATCTCCTCCACCATTAACCTCCTATCACAGGTTCTTGCAGAACTATTGTCGATCTCACATGCCGTCATAAGCTCAACACTATACCAGTGGTTGGGGGAATTGTTTACAAATGTGACCCAGCGAACCACACTAGTTGAAGAGAACTCATAAAAGGGAGTGAATAACTGATCCTTTGACATATAAACTCTCATTTCTATATTCCTTGTTAAAATTCTCAAAGAGACATTTTACACTCTTGGAAGACGTACATACTAGATGTCTAATAGAAACCACATTTCCTTCAATGTAAGCCTCCTTCAGGTTACGCTCAGATATGAGGGACTTATTTTTCACTATAGGAAACTTTTTCATCATAAAGCTATTAACTCAGGACTTGATCTCATATACAATCCCATACTGAACATGGTTCACTATTGTAGCCTCATCTCTTTCCATTTCTTCTATTAACTGATACAAATCAGTAAAGAGATGCACAAAATATATCAAATAGAAACTCTCATGGGTAAAAATCAAAAACACAACTGCCCTCTCCTTCCTGAGCTTCTTAGGGTAATGGTTCTCCAAGAACATATCCTGAATTTATTTATACTAAAAATTATTTTTCTTTTGATCCTAAGTCTAGATTCCCAAAAAACCTTCTCTTCACAATAGAACATATAAATATCCAATTTTCCTATTTTCTGAACAATACTCTCTTAGTGATAATGAATATTTTGGATAAAATCAATCCATAACTCTTATACCTCAAGTCTACTGTATTTAGTGATTTTCGGTGGAAGCTACAACTAGAACTCCCATGTCAAGTCATACATAATCTTCACAACCAAATTTGGGTATCTTTCCATAAACTACATTGACTGAGATAAGTTTTCATGGAACTAATATCCTAGCCCTCCACCTGAAACTATCCTGGCCTAGCATTCAAATATTGGAAGATCATTTCCATCCATGCTCTTCTTTCATCCTATCAACAAGTGTCATCATGGAGGAATATATCTATAATTCCAAACACATGTTTTAATACACATTAGAAAACATTACCACATTTAGTTAAGAGGGATTACATAATTACGTAAGAAGTAATCCCCCATAACCTAACTCACAATAAAAATAGAGGTAGTGACACTACCCTCAACCATCCATCACATATCTCAAAGTTAACATAGGTTAAACCATTTTTACAATTATATTTCTCATTATACAACCATTTATCCATTTCAATTTACCATATTTTTAATCATTTTCAATTTTCAATTTCATAGTAGGCACGTTTTCCGTATTAATTAAAAAAGGAAAGAAATGAATTTGATTTAAAAAAATCACCTCAAACCTTCCATTAAGTGCGTGTCTAAAATGATGCAGGTCGCAAAAAAACCTATGTTCCTAGAATGAAGAATGTATTCTCAACTCTCTCACCATTCCCAGCCACAAATTGTAAGATAAAAGAAAATAAAATAAAAATAATTTGATACCACATTATAACATTTCACCCCAGGTTCCACACTAAAGAAACTCAGGATTAATATACAAAGATATTATGTTATTTCATATGAATTTTCTTCAAATTACACAAATATATACCTAAGGATTGTAATAGTTTAGTGTATTTGGAATATGAGAAACATAATATTCTATCTTGGTGAAATATCTTCAACATCCCCCTTAATGATCTATCCCTTTAGTACTCTTACTTAAAACCCTTATTCATAACCTAGGGAAAGGAAATTCAAAATGGGATGATCTAATTTTCTTAGTATTATTAAACAAGGGAGATAATTAAGAACATTATGAGAATACAGGTATGAGTGGATGATCAAAACTTTAAAATATCATACCTTGTATATAGAATATTTTAATCCAGATTCATGGAATAAGGTTTTGTAGTTTATAATACATGAATTATAAGGGTGATTAATAATTATAAATAAATCATTAACTATAACACCATGTCATATAAGTGTGGCACCATTATAACTCTATAAAACTATTTCACGTGTCGAGGTTAACTCACAAGAACATTAACAGAGTTCTTCAAGACACACTTGTTTTTCATGGTGGATCAGGAAACAACTATTTACCATAGTGGATTTGGATTCACATGTTTCCCATAGTTAATCAGGACACACATGTTTCCCATTTTGGATTAGGATACAAATGTTTTTGATTTTGGATCAGGACACACATGTTTCCCATTATGGATTAGGAAACATCTATTTCCCCTTATGGATCAAGACGGTTGTCTTGTTTTCCATGATTATCTCAAGATATATAAATCTTTACCCAATGCATGAGAGGGAGATATATGTCTTATCCATCACAAAAAAAATCATATATACATTTTCATAATAAAATCCAACTTTCATCGTCTTCTGACCCATAAAAATAGATGTGTTTCATAAACATCACATTACAACCTGTGAAATGAAATAGGTATCATAAAGTTTTTATTATTTCATTACCTATAGAAAATATATATGTCTCATAACCATTTATTCAAATCATAACCCATAAATGAAGTGGGTTTCAAAAGAATATAACCCGTGGAAGAGAAATAGATATCATAAGCATCATTACATCAAAGCATAAAACATTCGAGAAGGAATATGAATAGTATTCTTGGATAATATCCCTGTAAATCATAAAATATTACAAAATTTATCATATTATATGGAGAATTATCACATGATAAATTTATTAAAGAAAATATCCATTATTTGAAAATCAATTTCATAAATCCATTTAAAAAATACTTTTATTATAAAGAAAGCGTTACAATTTCATAGAATTATTTTTTGAGGAAAATATATTTTCAACATTGAAAAAAACAATTCATTTAAACATAAATCATTTTTAAATTTTTTTTCTTATAAAATAGCTTTGAATCTTAAAAAAGAAGCTTGAATATATTTTTGAAAACCATATTTTTAAATTCTTTGAAAAAGAAAAAAATAAGGATTCAAATAATTTTGAAAACATTTAACAAGAAAATGTATTTAAAAAATTAAAAATAAAGGTTTAAATCATTGAAATAATTTTCTTTTAAAATTACCATTTTAAAACATACTAAAGAATCCATTAAAATCATTTAAAACACTTTTAAATAGATTTTTCTGAAAACCATTTATTTTAAGACCTGTTAAGAAAAGAATTTACAAAATATTATGGAAAATATTTATTTAAAAATAAACTTGTATTCATAGAAAGTAGGCTTTATGTAAATGAGAGTTTTGATGGTGGGTAAGTCTGTATATGTTGAACATTCCTTTTTGCACCTTAAAAAGTATAGAAAATTACCTTGATCGTAAAATGAAATGAATATACCTTTTAAAACCATTTTTAACAAAGGTAAAACGTGGGTAAAAATGTGTTTTAAATATCAAAAGATAATATTAAAAACTTTTTGAATTTTTTTTTTGAAAATTCAGTTTTGAAAGAATATAGGTTTTTGACTAAAATAAGAAATAAAATCAGATTTTCATAAAAACATTTTATTAATTATCTTATGTACTAATGTGTGTAAAAAATTGAATCATTTCTTGGATATAACATTAATATCCATAGGATAAAATATTTAAGGAGAGATATATAGATATGGATCATAAAGTTCCATCTATGGAAGCATAATCCCTTATAATTTCTATAAATGATGAGACTATAACAATAAACTCTTACTGAATTTTTAAATTAAATCATAATAAACATGAGAAAATAACATTAAACGAAGATTATAAGATCATGAAAGGAATAATATTCAAGATATAACATGTAAAAGGTATGTATATACACCTCGTATAAGAATATTGGTGCACGATATGACATGTGACTCAAAGAAGGAAACTTGAGACAAAAATTACCTTACAAATTTGGTAACTTTTTATCTGTAACACCATGAATGAAATATCAAAAAATAGATATGTAAATAATTTTTTTTGTAATTATAATAGTATAAATTCATGGGTTGTATAGACACAACACAAAATAATCTCATGGATTATCAATTAATGGTCCTCTTACTTATATATTGATTTACTTATTAAAAAAATGTAAAACAAGTTATAGATATCATATATATTCAGTGTATATTTATTTATAATAATATATGAAATATATAAATATGAAATGGAATACATCGTTCAAGGAGATGGTATGTCGTATGTATGCATGAATGTTGTTTCTGTTTTCATATCATAATAAAATAAAGTAAGTGAAATATATGTATGTATATATATATATATATTCATACAAATAGAATTATTATTTCAAATATATAATATAATTTTAATAAATCCATCCTTAATACATTTAATGTAAAGTGTGAATAAATCACATCACTTTGGGTTGGAGATAGTCCACAAGTCCACATATGAAGTTATCACGTTTTGAAAAGATATAAAGCATAAAGGCATGTCTTATAAAATTATTAAATTAAAATAAAAACATCATAAACATCATATATATAATATAAAAACATAAATTCCATTATTTTCAACCTTTAAAGGTGGAAATGGAAGAACGAGCGGTATTAGTTCATGAAGAGGTAGTCTGTCATACACACGAACAATTATTGCATATCACATTTGATGGAAGTGTGTGTGGTATGTGGGTTAAAATATTAATAAAACAAATCGTAGAGTAATTAAGATATATATTTTATTATTTAATCATTTATTAATAATAATTTTGGGGGTATAGTAAAAAATAAAATAGAAGAACTTATGGAAGGATGATACCATTTTTTAGGTAACTCCTTTTGGTTGGCACCAAAGGGATTCATTGGATGGATTTTTCACCAAATGGAGGATTATATAATTAAGTGAGAGATATTATTTTTCAGTTGTGGGAATGGGTTTGATTATCCAAAATTTATTTAGAGGTTTAAAGAGAGAGGGGGGGGGGGGGGGTTTAAAAGTGGGGAAAATGACTAATTGGGATTTCATGAAATGATTTGAGTGCTCCCAACGTTTAAATTGTCCCAAAAGGGTTAAAAATAGACTATTATATATAATTCTATGTGTAATGGAAGAAATATGTCTATAAAAATAAATTTTTGACAGGTTTATAGTCATTATACACCTTATTTTCTATATTTAGTCATTAATTATGCCCATTTTTTACCTTAATCAATGTAATTAATTTTAATTACCTTCCTTTATATATTGGATAAAAACTATGTTAAACATATTAGAAATTAAAAATTATTATTTTTACAAATATGTAATCCATATTTCACAATTCTAAACACATAAGTGTGAGAAATTAAATTAAAATTAATCCCGGAAATGGGACGACACAATGAGATTTTAAGAATTTTTTTTTAAAATTTTGATATGTTTTTATATTAAATTTAAATGTGAAATTGATTATAATTACCTAAATTCTATTAATTAATGTAAATTAAATATAACTAAACTTTGAAACCAATTTATAATTTTATTTAACTATATAAATAAGTTAAATGAAAAATAAGTTTTCAATTAAAATTCAGTATTATTCATTATTTATCAAAACTTGAATCTTCTCAGAAAAATATGAAAATTCACTCCAAGTAAATTTTTATAGTATGAATTAAAAAATGTAATTTATTTTTTCATTTTAAGATTATACAAGTGTAATTTTTTTTATTTAAAATGGATTCTCTATTAAAATGTAGTAAAATTACCCTTTTGAAAAATATATTTTTTTATTTATAAAATTGGATTTATTATTATATTCTGCCTAAAAAATCTACTGGATGGGTTTCAAAAAATTATAAGGAATATTTAATATATAAATTTTATTAAAAAATTCATAAAAATTGGTTTGTTTAATTTATTGTGATAAAATTTTGTTTGTATATAGAAATGTAGTTTTCTTTTCAAAGTAATTTCTTTATAATCAAATAGTTCTTACCTCGATTTATAAAAAATTAACAAACAAATTATTCTTTTAAAATACATGTTAAAAAAACAGTTTCATAGTTCATTAAATCTCAATCATATATTTAATTATAATTTCTAGGTGGTAATTATAATAATATTTTAATTACAGTATATTGTAGTTCGGTAAAACTCTGTCTTGCATTTAACACAATTTATTCAAGGTACTTCTCATCTTGTTTAACAAAATTACTGAATACTGTTTAATGTACCAAAAGTTACTCTATGTGTTGAATTTAGTGAAACAATGAATTTATGTTGCGTAAGAAGTAATAATAACTTGATTCTTTCATTTAAAATAGATAAATTCAGTATTGCATGAAATGAAAAATATAAGAAATATTATATTAATTAAAAAAACATGTCACCAAAACTCTATGCATTACATTATAATGACCTTAAAATTAATTTCTCCCTCAAAATTAATTTGTGTTATCTATAGTTTAATAATTTTAAGTTCCTTCCTTAGAAACCCACAATGTAAAAATGAATACTAAAATTTCAATAAAAAAGGGAATGTTGAAACCATAGAGGATGCCCAATGTAACTCATAAATAGGTTTCCAGGTATGAGAAAATAGTTTGGGAGTGAATATTGTACATGGAGGGAAATTTTAAATAATAATAGGGATTGAAAAAGAACACTTACCATGATAACGTAGGTGATTGAGATAAATTTAACAATCAAAAACCATAAAATGAATAATCATGAAAGTGGTCATTGATATCATCAAAAAATGATGATAATAGGAAGAAATTATCTGAATTACCTTTTCATAAAGAATATATTCTCACTCTATTTCATTCCATTCCTTATGAATAATCTCATACTTTAGTTGTTCCTTGATCAATTACCACTTCATCTCTTACTCTAAGGAATGAAGATGTATTTTTCATTCATAAAGAACAAAAAGATCATGAGATCCCAAAATAGAATGATAAGTCATTCCATCTATATTTAGTTAAAATCGCATAATTAACACATGTTATAAAATATCCATAAATACTCATATGGTGAGATAATACTTTAATATCTAAAACATCGTCCAAAGTTTAAGAGAAACCTTTTCAAAAATGGTCATCTTTATAACCCTTCCAAAAGTTAAAAATCCCAAACAATAGATTGAAGGTCACTAATTCATACTAACATTTATCCCCCATATATCATAAATTATCTGTTTTTTGTCTTATTCCGAAAATGTGAATACCCTCATCATATATTCTAGCAAAACTTGATAATCACCTAAATTACTATTCATGATTCCTTATCCCAATAATCATTAGATATATTCCTTAAATATAAGAAGTTGTAAAATTCTTCCTTGATAATATATCCGAATTTTTCAACAAATTATTATCAGTCTGGTGATTATAAATTCTATCCAATATACTTAATCCACATCATCATATCTTTATACATATAAAACAACATTTTATCATATTTTGGAACATGTTAAGGGTTACCATCCTTTGGTTAAGACGTTCCATTAAATCAAATTTCTAGGTCATTGTAATTATATAACAGATTTTTAAATTTATTAAATTAAAAATTATACAAGAAATCCTTATGTAAATCATGAGTCATATAACACAATATTTGAATTCCAAAACATATACACATCAATCATAAAACTATACTCTTAAACCATTACCTAGGTTTCATCAACTAATTACTTAATACATTTTCTAGGATATTAAATATGAATCATGTATTAAGGTTCCTCATCCTCAATTGAATCATGATTCTTATGTTTAATGTAAACAATACTAGAAGAATATCACATTCTTTTCACATTTCATTTGTGGTCTCTTTATCATTAGTAGTATAATCAATAATCCTACCACATTTATGATTCTATTCATGAAATTTAAACTTGGGACATCAATTTTTTATAATGCACATACTTTCCAAATTTGAACTATTCAATGTTAACCTAGTTCTTTTTAGTCTCTACTATTAGTTTAGAATAAAAACCATAGTGTGAGCATAAATATCATATAATAAAGTCACATAATGATGACAAATTATTTATAGGATTATTAAATCATGACAACTAATTTTTAATCAATAACACATTAGGATTATCCTTGGAGACTTCCCTATAGATATCCTTAGAAATGTCTCTAAGAATCTCCTTAAAGTCTTGTCATCCTAGTTTTTGAAAGTTAGACTAAAAATTTCCTTTGATAACAACTATAGTGACCCAAGATTATCATACATGTATATTTTTTTCATTTTAAAGGAATATTCAACACATTACAAAATACATGTTCGAGGACCATAATAGTTTACTATCTTTGAAAACTTGGAAACATAATCTTCAAACTTGGTGAATTATCTACAACATCTCCCATAAATATGTTAACCCTCAGTACTCCTACTTAATACCATTCTTCATATAGTAGGTAATGTAAACATAAGAAAGGGGTGGGCTCAAATTCTCGTCAAAGGAAAAATAAGGAGATATTTAAGCATAACATGAGCCTAAGAGTATGAGAGCCTAATCATAACATTAAGAGATCATATCCTTCATATCAAATATCATAATCAATTTTCATTGAATAATGATTGATAGTTCATAAGACATAAATCATAAGGGTGATAAATCATTATAAATTAATCATGAACCATAATATCATTTCAAAAATGGGATCCCCAATTATAAATAGATAAAACCACTCCATGCTTCAAGTTTAACTAGAAAAAACGATCAACACAATGGATCATGACACACTTGTTTTCCATAGTAGATCAGGACACACCTATTTTTAAGTGGATTAGGACAAACCTATTTCCTATAGTGGACCCGGACACAATTTTTACCATTTTGAATTAGGACACACCTCTTTCCCATTATGGATCAGGATACAACTGTTTCCCATTTTGGATCAGGAGACACCTATTTCCCATCAGGGATCAAGACACACCTATTTCTCTAAGTGTATAAATCACATATATTTTTCCATCATTATCTTGTGAGATATAAATATTTATCCAATGAATTAGAGGGTTATATAGGTCTCACACATCAGGTAATAAAATCATACATACATGTGCCACATGATAATAAAACTTTCATCATATCATCACCCATAAAAATAGATGGGTTTCATTAAAATCATATCATAACCCATGAAGTTAAATGTGTATCAAATATATTTCATCATATCATTACCTATGTAAATTAGAAGGGAATCATAATCATTTAATCAAATCATAATCCATGAATAAACTAATATTTCAAAATCATTCAACCCATGGAAGAGAAACAAGTTTCATAAAAATAATTCCATCAAAACATAAACAATTAAAGAAAGAATAAGATTGTTATTGTTGGATAATATCACCATTAAATCATAAACTAAAACAAAGTATGTCATCTTATACAGAGAAGGACCACATGGAAAATTTCTTAATGAAAATATACATTCTATAAAAATACCTTTCATAAAACAATTTCAAAAATACTTTTTATATAAATAAAGATTTAAAATTTCATTTAATTTTTTTATTGAATAAAACATGCATTCTAATTATAAAAATACTCTTATTAAAACATCAATAATTTTGAAATCATATTCATATGAAATAGATTTGAAATATATAAAAAAAGCTTTATGATATTTTGAAAACCATTTTATTTGATAATACTTTTAAAAAATTAGAAATAAGGCTTGAAATCACTTTTAAAACCTTTTTTTGAAAATTAATTTGAAAAATTATTAATAACGATTAAAATTTTTGAAATCCTTTTTATTAAAAATAAACTTTTGGAAATATATAAAGAAATCCTTGAAAATTATTTAAATTAATTTTAAACATAATTTTTTTAAAACATTTTTCATATAATCCACTTTTATAATAAATAATTTTCATAATATTTGAAAAACATTTTCATTAAAACCATCCTTATAAACTTAAAAAGTATTATTTAAGGAAATGGAGGTCCTGATAGTGGGTAAGTCGGCACATTAAAATGTTTAGAAAAGTTCCTTGATCAAAAAATGAAAGGAAAATTCCTATTAAAATCATTTTTTAAAATTAAAACACGGGTAAAAATTTCTTTTCAAGATGACTGGATAATAGTTAAATTACTTTGAAAACATTTTTAAAAAAGACATATTTTAAAGAATCTATATTTTCAACTAAAAGGAGAAATAAAATCAGATTTTAATAAAAAATATTTCTTAATTATATTATTTACCAATGAGTAGAAAAATCGATATAATTGATTGAATATAAAATGAATAAATATATTAGATGATAATTCATGAGATATCATGAGAGGTTGATCATAAGATTTCATCAATGGAAGCATAATCATAAACAATTCTGATAAATGATGAGATTATAAAAATAAATTATTAAAATATTGGTAAATATAAATAATAACCTACATGAGATAATAGCATTAAATAAAGCTTATAAGATCATGGAAATAATAATATTCCTAATATAACATCTAAAAGGTTTGTATATACACATCTTATAAGAATATAGGTGCATGGGATAACATATGTCTAGAATAAGAAAACTTGAGAAAAAATTACCTTATTGATTTGGTAACTTTTGAAAAGTAACCCCAGTAAATAGAGACCATAAAATGGATATGTAAATACCCATAAATTTTTTTATAAGTATCATAGTACAAATTCATGGGTAGTATATACACCACAAAAAATAAATGAGTGCTGAACCTGGTATATATATCACAAATATAAAAAGTGAGATGAGAAAACCCTTACCAGAAGTCATGAATTTATTTTTACACTTTCAAACATAAAGCATAATAAATATAAATTTATTATAAATCTAAAAAATACCATATTATTATATATTATACCATATATTATTTTATTATGACCTTATATAACCCATTTGTTAACAATTCCTTTTTAGGTTGTGTTTTGGGTCATAACTTCTCTATTTTCATATATGATTCGACTTATTGTTCATGGTCCTCTTACTTAGATAATGATTTACTTATTCAAAAATATTAAAACATTGTATGAATATCATATATATTTTTTCTATATGTATTTATTATAATATATATAATATTGAAATATGAAATGTAATACACCGTTCATGGAGATGATATGTCGTATGTACGCATGAACATTTTTTTTTGTTTTATTATCATATTGAAATAAAGAAAAGAAAATATATGTATATATATTTTAATTAAAGTATAATTATTATTTCATATATATCATATATGTTTACTAAACCCATACTTAATACATTCAATGTAAAATGTGAAAAATGGAATCCTTTTTAAGAGGTGGTAGTCCACACTTCCACAAACGATATTATCGTATTTACACAAAATAGAAATCATGAAGGTATTTTTTATATAATAATTACATAAGAATAAGGAAAACATAAATATAATCTGTTTAATATAAAAATATTAATTATATCATTATTTCTAACCATGGAATGTGACAATGGAAGAATGAGTGAAATTGATTCACAGGCGGTAGTCCTCCATACACACGAACGACGAATGCATATCACATTTGATGAAAGTGTGTTTAAGTGTAGGTTTAAAAATTAATATATAAATACGAAAACATATTGAGTATATTTGGGTTTTTATTTAGTCTTGTAATAATAATATTTATAGGGGGTGAAGAAAAAATATAACTAAAGAGCTTGTGGAAGCATGTAAACTGTTTTTTGGGCAACTCCTTTTGGTTTACACCAAAGGGCTTCCATGGATGAATTTATAAAAAATGGAGACTTATAGGATGAATGGAAAAAATTTGGGAGGGTATTTGGGTAGGTTTTGGCTGATTTAAAAGGTCTTTAGAGGTGGAAAGAGAGGTGATGGAGAGTAGGCCGTTTATAATTGTAGAAAATGACTCATTGGGTATTCTTGAAAATATTTGAGTGATCCCCACATTTTACTTGTCCCAAAAGGATTAATAATAGACCATTATAGATAACTATAGTATCAATGTATGAACTAAGTAGATTAAATAATATTTAGTTAGGGGTAGGGTTATTTTTCACCATATTTTCTAATTTTAGTCATTAATTAAGCACGTTTTTACCTTAATGGTTGTAAATAATTTTAATTACATTCACTAATATTTTTTGTCAAAAAATAATATGAACTTATTATAAATTATAAATAATTATTCTTCCAAATAGGTAATCCATTTTGAACAATTATAAACATATAATTTCTAGATATTAAATTAAAAGTAATCATACAGATGGTATGAGACAACATGTTTTTAAGTAAAAATGTTTAAAAGTTTGAAATATTTTTATATTAAATTTCAATGTGATATAAGTTCCAATGTCTTAAATTGGATTAAATTATATATAATTTATCTAAATAAATATTAAAACAAAATTAATTTTTAATTTAAATATATAAATAAATTATATGAAAAAACAGTTTTCAATTAAAATTGAGTATTTTTTACTTTTCATCAAAACATGAATCATATTAGAAAAATTCCAAAAATTCACCCAATGTAAATTTTAATATTACACATTAAAAGTTAAAGGTTATTTTGTCATATAAAAATTATAAAATTATCTTAAATTATATTTAGAATCAATTTTCCATTAAATGGAGGTAAAACTAACCTTTTGAAAAAATATATCGTTTTATTCATAAAGTGGATTTATTCTTATCTTATTACTAGAAAATATGTTTTATGAGTGTCTAAATATTTGGTTTAATATGTAATATAATTTTTTTTAAAACATTTATCAAAAGTGGGTTTTTTAATTTTTTGATATAAAATTACTTTTGCATGTAAAAAATTAGTTTTATTAGAAAAGAAAATTCTTTATTCTAAAATTGTTCGTAGTTTAATTTAGAACTAATTGATAACAAAAGGATTCATTTTATATACATGTGTAAACCATAGTTTCATAGTTTAGTCAATCTTATTAATATCTTCCATTATAATTATAATAACCTCGACTCTATTAGCTTTGAGATGGTGCCTTACTAAATTAAACTAGTATAATAAATATGGAAGTCACATAAAGAATGAAAAAATAGCTTAGTATCTTTGGAAAAGATGAAAAACATAATTTTTACATTTAACATGATGTAAAAAAAGAAATAAACTCTATAGGAAACACTAAAACACTCCTAGATTATATCTGCAAGTCATTCACAATACACATCATCGCATCATGTGGAAAAATAAAATATAATAAATGGGTGAGGTCAGATTCTCAGTAAGGGAAACAAATTCCTTAGAAGCTAACACAAGTATTAATTCATGATGAATTACTAAAAAAACATTTATATTAGAACATAATCATGTGCATAATATGGATAGAATAAAAGATGAATAAATAATGGAATATAAATAATCACATGAGAATGAAAATTAACCATTGATATTATACTAGTAAATTAATCTCATGGATTATAAATTAATAATAGCATAATGAGGTATTATATAATTCCAGACACCATAAACATACCATTGAGTCTTCAACCAATGATTCTGAAAATAAATGGTTAAGGTCTCGACCACATATGTATCTATTTTGTCTCATGAGACCGACCGATGCATTGAGGGGATATAGAGGTCCCTACCCATAATTTAATAAGTCCAATGTATTCCTCATATTAATGCGGTGAAACAAACAAAACATATATATATGAAATATAAATAACTTTCCCAAATCGATAAACATAATCACTAACCGTTCTGAGTAATTGGTGAATGATATGGAGATAACACATCCACAATCAAACTGATTATAAACCATATAATAAAATATGATGTATGATATCATAAAACATAGATCCAATTTAATCATAAGATTTTATATATGGTTTTGAAATAGATAAGAATACTCTTATAAAATCATAAGGGTATTCTTGACAAAAATACCCTTTTTATTTTACAAAGTTTAGTTGTTTTGTAAAAATCATTTTAATTTGTCATAAAACAATATTTTAAACATTTATATCCTATAAAAGAATAGTTAGGGGAAATGAAATTATATTTTAGGCACAATTTATTTCCTTCTTATGTGAAAAAATGTAAAAAGGGAATTTAAGTAAATTTATAAATGAGCCTCTTTAGTGTGGTTTAAAGGAAATACTAAAGAGACTTCAAGGGAATAATTTTTGTATAAATCCAGAAATGAAAAAAGTTATATTTATAAAACAAAATTAATAATTTTTTAAAATTAATGGTGGCATTAAAAAATTATGTAGTGAAATTGAAAATGGGTAAGAAATTGTGAAGTTCACTTAAACTGTTCTTACTTATCAAGAAAAATTGAGAATGGAATGTTATAAAATCAAGTATTTACCAAAAAAGAAGGATGAAATGATATAGATACATAATTTTGGAACATATACACATAATTTAGAAGATGTATATAAAAATAAAAAAGAATTAATTTGGGGTAAAGAGAGAGATAGCTTAACTCGAATGAAAAATAGATGTCCACGGAGAATCCCTTACGTTATGTCTGAAATCATTATTGTCTTGTACATAAGATACATGATTATGAAATTATATTCATTAATAATTTAATTAATCACCTATTGAACATGTATTTGATTTAGTATAATTTTATAAATTCATTTATGGTTTTTTTGATGAGTTCTAAGATTCAACTTTGTCATTTGGGAGTGTTTGTTTCCTTGGTATTCCTGACTGGTTCACCTGTATACGTGTCTGGATGTTCAGGTAAAATGGGATTAATTATCCAAAATTAAAATTATTTGTAATTAATGATCTTACATAATATTAAATGGTATTATATAACATTTTTACATTTTTTGGATGCTTAATTAGATAAAACGTTAATCTTGAACACTAATTTATTTTGGTGAATTTTCGATTATCACAAAAACATTTTATTTTATTGACTAATATTACGTTTATATACTAGTTCCATAATATTATATGAATTATAAAATGTATAATAAAATATTATTTAATCATAATAATGATTTTATGACTAGCCTTGAAGGCG
This sequence comes from Viscum album, assembly GCA_963277665.1. NCBI lineage: Eukaryota > Viridiplantae > Streptophyta > Magnoliopsida > Santalales > Viscaceae > Viscum > Viscum album. The sequence goes on from OY728166.1 coordinate 577,663,262, forward strand.
GTATTGGAAAATAAAAATTCAACATCCATAATGGCAGTAAATAAGCACATGGGGGATGATATTTTCATTTTTTGATTGAAAGAGAGAGGAAAGGTGGATTGATGATAGATTTTAAATTAAAAAAAATAATATTCCAGTACATATAACATACTTCTTCCATCATTAATGTTTGGATATAGGAGGTGTGGTAAGGATAAGAACAGAAATAAAATTGAAAATAAAATAAAGAAAAACCAAAGAGAATTTTACCTATTAAATTTCTTCTCCTTGAGAACCTCCTTAAGGTGCCTAGGATTGGTATTTATGTGAGAAAAAAGTATCCTTGACATGGGGATGTGACTTTGGAAAAGCATTGGGAAGTATTTGGATAATCTTAAATGATTAAGATGTGTGAGTATAAGAGGTTGTGAGGGGTGGCATTTATATTGGAGGAGGGTGAGTTTTGGATTATTTTATTCATTAATTAATGATTTTTGGTCAAGAAAATAAATATTGACTATACCATTACTAAATATAATAAATATATTATCTTATTTTGAGATTACTATTCTTATATCATTGATGACTCAAGTAATTTCATTTTTAACTTATAAAGTATATATACCCTAAATGACCGTATTTTACTATTCACAAAACATCAACTTTTTTTGAAAATCCAAAAAATTACCCTAACCATTTTTTGACATATATAATTCGAAAATAAACTAAATTTATGAAAATAATTTTTAGAATTTTCAAAATTTTAATTTTAATTAAAATCATCACTTATTAAAAAAAATAACACTTTTAAAATTATAACAAGTTTTATGACACTTTGAAAAATTAATTAAGGTCTCATAAAATTATCTTATAATAATAAGACAAAAAAATATTAATTTATATGTTTATTTTATGAAAATATAGTTTATATTAATATATTTTTTTATTATAAAATTGAAATTAAATATTCATAACTTACAAAAATATAAATACTTAATTATCATTTTTAAAACATTTATTTACTTATTCCTTGATATAAATATACTATATTTTAATTTATAAGATAAATTTTTTATAATTTTATTGGTGAATTTAATATTTTATTGTTCAATATAATATACCTAATAGTCACATTACTATTCCAACAATCATATTTAATTGTATATTATTGTTTTAAACTCAGGGCTGTGTGAATCCGAAACTATTGAATATGCTAAATTTTAAAAGAGACCCACTATAAGGTCTTGGGGTGTTATATTCTCCCCTCCTATAGAAGTTTCATCCTCAAAAGTTTTAGAATATCACCTCATTAAAAAATTTGTGTAGTTATTCATCATAAATTTCTTCTAATTCCCACTCCGCCTTTTAAGTTTTATGTTTTTTCCTAAAAACCTTTATCGACCAAGTCATTTGATTCTTCCACAACTATTATCTAGTTTCCATAATCCAGATTGTATCTCCATATAAAGATAAATTAGGTTCAAATTCTATTGTTTCAAATGCGAGGAACCACATTAGGTTTGGCAATGCTTCCTTTACAAAGAGATGTGGAACAACTTGTGTACTTCATAATAGATAGGTTGCATTCCCAAATGATAAGTGAAAACTCCAAAGATATATTGAACACATTTTGTACTTTAAGGTTATGTTACCTAATTTATGTCTTCTATTTTACAGGGTTTCTTCTAAACATCCCCTAATACAAACTGTAATAACCCTAACTCCCAGACCCCAGAACCGAGGCCTTACTTAATTAAATTTGTATAATAAACTAGAAAGTCACATCCTGATGGATTGAATAATTAATTATATTTTAAAAAAATTATACAAACATAATTTTTACATTAAAGCTCTAAATAAAAACTAAAAATCAACTCTATAGGAAAGACCAATGAACTTATGGATTATCCATGTAAGTCCTTCATAATACATGTCTTCATATATTGAGTAAAAATAAAACATAATAATGGGATGATCTCTAATTATCAGTAAGGGTTAGAAATATTTCATAATCTAACATAAAAAATAAGGCATGTGGATTGACTAAAAACACATTACCATTAGAACATAATCTTGCGCATAATGGGGATAGAATAAATTCTAAATAAATAATGACATATAAATAATAACATGAGAATGAAACTTAACCATGCATATTTTAAAAGTGAAATAATCTAATTAATTATAAATTAATAATATCATAATTCGATAATGCATAATATCGGAGATCATAAACATACCATTGAGGCCTCGACCAATACCTCAGAAAATAAATGTATAAGACCTCATCCAAATCCATATATTTTTGTTTCATGATGGATATAGATACATCTATAGGATATATAGGGCCTATCCCATCACACAGTTAGTCCAATTCATTACTAATATGAATGGGTTGAAACATAAACACAATATACATACGAAATATGAATAACATTCCCAAATCAGTAAACATAATAACTCACCATTCTGAGTAATATGGTGAATGGTATCAAGATAACACATCCATAGTCGAAGAGATCATAAAAAATTACATAAAATATAGTGGATGATATTAGAAAATATCAGTCAAATTTAATTATAAGATTCAAAATAGGGCGTAGAATGAGATAAAAATCCATCAATTAAATCATCAAGGAATTCTTGAGAGAAATACCATTTTTTTACGTTTCAAAGAAGAGTAATTTTGGAAAATCCTTTGTATTTGTCATAAAATTCGATTATAAACATGTATATCCCTGAAAAGAATAGGTGGGGACAACTAAATTATATTTTAGGAACAATTTATTTCCAACTAAAGTGAAAACATTTAAAAAGAACATTTAAGAAACATTAGAAATGACTCCCTATAGTATGGTATAAGGAAAATACTAAAGAGTATTCCAAGGTATAATTTTTTAAGAAAAATAGAAATGAAAATAAATATATTTACATGATATAATTAAATATTTTAAAAAATAATGGTGGATTAAAACAAATGATGGATAGGAATTGAAAATGTGTAGGAAACTAGGATGTTCCCTTAAACCGGGATTGGTTATCGGGAAGAATTGTAAAGGGAACCTTATAAAAAAATGTATTTTATGAAAAATAAGAATGAAATGATTTGGGTAAATGATTTTGGAACATATTTATATAATTTAGAATAATTTTATGAAAATGAAGATGAATTACATTGGGGTAAAGTGAGAGAAAGCGTAATCCAAACGGAAAATGGAAGTTCGGGAAACATCCCTTACCTTTTGTTTGAAAGCATTCTGCTCTTGTACATTAACATCATAGATAATGGAACTAGATTAAATAATAATTTAGTTAATAAATTATTAAAAAATTATTTTATTTATAATCATTTTATTATGTTCATTTATTTTCTTTTTTATGAGTTAGAATATTCATCTTTGTCATTCAAGAGTGTTTGTTTCTTAGGTTTTCATGATTGGTTCACTTGTATATGTCTATGGAAGATCATGTAAAATAGAATTAATTATCTAGAATTAAAATTATATGTTACTAATCATCTTAAATAATATTAAATGGTTTTATATATCCTTTTTTCAAATACGAGGTTGATTCATTAGATAAAATGGTAATGATGAAATTTTGTTTATTTTGGTGAATTTTCGATTATCACAAACTAGTTTTGTTTTATTAATTAATATTATGTATATATAGTAGTTAAAGATCATGATAAGAATTATAATATGTATAAAAAAATATTATTTTACCTTAATAATGTTTTTATGACCAACCATGATGGCGTTAATGGAAAATCAATATGCACCATCCAAGATGGTGACACTACTAGAAAAATGACGTATAGCCACAAATGAATATCCACACTTTAATTTATCCATGTCTATAGGTAAGAAAAAACCACAGAGAGATTCTCCCCCATGGAAAAAACTCCCTCTAATTTTGATCTCCCACCCTCGTGCTCAGGTTTCCGCTAGCCTCTCCCACCCTCGCGCTCACGATTTCTTCTCTCACCATCGCACTCAGGTTTCCTCTCCCACCATCACACTCAATATTTTCTCTCGCAAAACCCATCCTCAGCAGATATTCACCCCATCAATTCTCCCTCATCAGATCCTCTCCGACTTCTCCTTTGTGGTTCCTCCATCCTTCGTCGGCTTCTCCATTTTTGGTTCCTCCATCCCTCATATATTCATTGGGTGTTCCTCCTACTTTTGGTGCATCGGCTAGTGCTTCCCCTCTTCGCGACCGAGCTCCCCATCCTCCGCACGATCAAACTACTCCTCTTCGTGATTGAGAACCTATCTTCTAGAATTCATCATTTCACTTGATGTATGTTTCCTTACGGATTTTTTTAGCACTTATAAAAATTTTGGGCGAAATTAGCAGTCTATTTCAGTTCATTGGTTTGGGTTTATTTATGAATAGGCGAGTGGGAAGTGATGAGTGGTCAGATTTCATAGGTTGTGTTATCGGTTCTCTTTTGGTTCTATTTATCAGTCTATTTTCATTTTGGATTGTTGTATCGACCTTTATTATCTTATTATGTTTATGTATCTTCTTCCCCATTGTTTTATTTTAGTTGAATCTATATCCTTTTATGGATATTTTCTTATACTAAGTTTATAAGGATTTTTAATTCTTTTTTACATTGTTTTTTTTATTTTTACATTAACATTAATGGGGGAAATAATTCCCAAAAGGGTTTTCTCAATACCCATGTACTAGTATCTAGCTTGGGGTATCAGGAAACCCCTTTGGGCTAGTGGTGGGTTAGGTTATGTGTCTATTAAGATGGTATCTTCATGACAGTTCATTGTAAATGTTATTTGATCCTATGATTCAGTATAGGGACCTTGGTTCTCTAAACCATCTCTTGTTATTTGGGGAAATTGGGTATGATTTAGTTGGGATTTTCATTAGGACTTTGGCGGTTGGTCATGAGTGGTTTCTTAGTCACCACCCTTCGTAATGACACATGAGTTTCAACGGTTAGTGGGGTTTGATTTATGAATTTTGAATTTCACTTGATTTTTTGTAATAATGTGGAAATCCTAATTTTTATTGTGTGAGTTACCTTAGGTATCAAATTATATTTTTTGATGGGAAAACAATTGTTCAATGGCATTATGTTAGTTCACACGGTCAGATAAATAGGACAGTGAACAAACACTCAACCTTAATGACGTTATAGGGAATGTTAGATAAATTTCCCATAACCTATCTAAATACATGGCTTAGTAAACCGTGGTTTTGTATCCTATTTCACTATATGTTTAGGATACCCTTTAGAAATTTAATTCCCAAGTAGTTCAGTCAATGCTGGTCTTATTTTATGTTGACGATGTAAATTGGGTTTTACGTGTATTTGTTTTGTTCCCCATTTTCATGTGATTTTTCAAACTATTTTCAGTAAAATTTGAGTTTTTTCATTGAAATTTATTTCATTTTGAAATGACGAATTTAATCTTGTCTACAAAATGGTCTTGAATTTCGTTAAAGATTTCTGGGTGGGGGTTACTCCATTTTTGTTGTTTATAAAAAGGAATTTCTTTTCCCAATTTTTATTTCTTTTTTTATATTGGTTGATTTTTTTATGGAATTAGGAAAGTATTTTAGTTATAAAAATCATTGGATATACAATTGTATGATAATTTTAGATCCTTTGGGTTGTGTTCCAACACATATTTTTTGTTTTCATTGGATTATGATGATGCAGTTAATATTTAAAACAAAAAAATAATTATGGGTGATTTTTTTGGAAAACGGTTTAGAGAATGGTATTTGAGCATTCGAGTTGATTCTTTATTTTGTAAGAGAATTAGTGGTTTTCAAAACTGAGATAAAATGTTTTGGAACTCCCTACAAAAAGTTGAATTTTAAAAGAAATAAATTTTTTCGAAATGCTTTTGTGCTTCTAAAAACATTGGAGTTATCAGAAAATAGATTTCTTTATTTGGGAATGAAGTTTTTTTAAATAAATGCGATTTTTGGAATATGGGTTTCTTTTTTTTTTTGTGATTTATGGGTTTTGTCCCATCCTGCAGGTTTGGACCATTTGACGTTATTTTAGAAACATGATAAAGTGTGGTATATGTTTTTATTTGATTTAATCAGGCCTCCTCAAAAGGTATCAGGTTATAGGGGAGTGTTTATCTTCAAGGGTAGTCATTTTCTTATTCATGGATCTTGCTAATTTTCAAATTGGAGAGTAAATTGTTGACCATTTTTAGATAATTTAAGGTAAATTTTTGAACCGTTCTTGTGAGTACCAAACTTCTTATGTTTGTAGGTGTTGGTCAGTTTTGGGGATTAGTGCATGATTTTAGATCCTTGTATCCTTGAGTTAGATTCCAACTGGTATGACCCTTTGCGTATTCATTAGGTTTCACTTAATTTGGTTTCACTGTTCTGAGATGCTCAATACCTAGTGTTCATATTTCCAAGTAAGTATTCCTGGGATATGTAGGGCTTGTGGTGAATAAAAATATGAATATGGTGTGGTTGGAAACCTCGATTTAGTTATGAGCATGGGGATGCGAGTCCACAGTCATAAAATTCCATTACTTTAAAGTGGTGAAGTCAAAAACGATAAACAGTGATGCATGCAAAGAATATGTGGTCAAAAAATTAGCCTATATGTTCATTAAAGGAATATAAAACAGACCAACAATAAACAAAAGTGTAATGAAATACATATCCAACACAATTTAAGTTCAAAATAGATAAAAATTGTGGTGTAGGAAGATCCTAAGACTCTAGGTTCACATCCACATGCTCCATGTCTGGTTTTTTTCCATATGAGTATCCTTTTCATCGGGAGAGATCTATTTAAGATGGTTGGTATTATCAATAGAATGAATAGTTACCTATTGTGGATAATGTGAAACTAAGGTGGCAACTAGCTACCCATCTAGAATGGGTTGGTCTAAATAAGAGGAGTCTAATATGGGGTACTGGGTGTAGCCTGCTCATATACTACTTGGGAACTCTATAATGTAGTTGTCGTCTGTGTTAGAGTTTATGTTGAGGGCTACTCATTATGTACCTTTATAATCTAAAAATATGTCCTAGTTTGGGCATTATGGTTAAAAAAATTAGTTCTCTTCACATTTTTTGGTGGCATGTCCCTTCCCCTTGCTTTGGTAAGCCCACAAATACTCATGTTGGGCAGTTGGGATGCTGATATCAATAGGAATTTGAATATAGTTTTGGATTTTCAGGCCATAGATTTCAGTCAGAATAGGGATATGGGTTAATAAGTCAGTGGAAGAGGAAGGGTACAAGACTAGGGAGGTCTTAGAGAGATAAAATGTGTGGACTAGTGGCTTGGTGAACAATAACCCACAACCCTATAATAGAATATGTAGTTGATCGATATGGAACTAGATAGAGGCACCCAAGTAGTGAAACCACACCTCCAAACGAGGAAACCTGTCGCTGTCACTAGACGAGGAAACCCGGTCTCCTTCATGGTAACATCTCACCTCTCGTACCTCAAAGTTGATCTCCCTTGGCCTTTATCTGAATTACATACACATATTTCTCTTTGCTAGAATTCTGCAAACTAAAAATTAATTCCAATAAGAAAAGGATATTATCATATCTTTTTGAAATCTCATGAGGATCTATAGATATTTTGGAGGACTGGAAACCTCAATCATAAACTCAGTTTACTCATAAATTCTAATTGGGACTCTATCTTCAATCCGATCACACATAGGAATACATTGGCCAATGTCTGGGTCAAACTACATGGTCTTAATTGGTTCTTTTGGCACCCAAAAATTCTAAATGATATTTTCTCCTACTTAGGAACTCCCCCCCAAAATTGATCCCAGAACATCATATGCTGACTAATGTGTCTTTGCTAGAGTTTTGGTGGAAATTAAACATGATTCAAAGCTGCCCACCATAATTAATTTCAATTCAACTGACTACAAAACTGAAATTAGAATTGAATATGAGAGGAGACCTACCTTTTTCGAACATTGTATGATCATTGGTCATAAAATTTTCAACATTTGAGTAATTAGAAAACAAGTAACACAACCAGTTGAAAATTATTAGAAGAAAATTATGAGAAATAAAAAGGATAAAGCCCCTATGATAGATATACCTATACCCCCATCAAAGAAATCTAAAACATGGGTGAAATAGTCAAACAAAGTGATACACATAGGGGTTAAATCAAGTACTAACTGGGATAATATTTCTGAATGATAAGAAAACTCAATTAAAGATAAAGGCCTCTTAGAAGAAATTGGAATTTTGGTGTTAGACACTATTAGGATATCCAATAAGGACAAATCTAATACATGCTTAGCCGAACAAATTTCAGAATCTAACCAAAATTCTGAACATAGCCTAGGTAAAAATGTGAAATGCAATGAATGAAATGCATACACTACATACCCTCATAACTATGTGTGCACTAGATCATCTCCTGTTCAATATGTGGATGATCACTCCTCATCTTTAAGTACTTGAAAAATCAAGGACACCTCTCTATTAAATGAAACCATTTCATTAGGGACAAAGATTCAGACCAACAGTAAAACAAATCTAAATGACAATTGCTCTAAAACTATAGATTCAAATAGACATTCTATAGATTTTGGGAATCTATTGTCTATCCCAAAATCTGCTCAGGATGTCACACATACTAGTTGTATGACTGCAGCTGTTTCAATGGATTTGGAAACATTTAAATCAATGAAGGTAAGTACACCCTCGGTACAGGTGACTAAAATATAGGATCTCACTGGATCCATTAAGAAGATTCAGACTATGGAAGATACCGGGGTGGAGAAAAGGATCTAGTTACAACCTCTTCTTCTACTTTATACTCTTTTTATGGTTCACAACATTCTAATAGTGTTGATGTCAATAGTTGTTTGATGCTTTGTAATTTGAATCCAAAAGACCCAACCATTAAAACATCATTAACTCATGATGCTGTGAGATCTGTTAATCAATTCTCTAACACATATAATAATAATATTAATCTTGAAATGAAGTTGTTAACAAAAAATTTAGAGAAGGATTTAGCTCTTTCTCCCCTTGCGCACTCTAAATCTATTACCAGTTATGTAGAATCAGGGAGTCAGATGAGTATTTTTAAGGTTGTTCCAACTAAGAGACATATCATGGCATCTAAAATATTAAAAATGATGTATAACCTATCAAACCTACTTGCACATCCCCGGTACAGGACCCTAAACATATGTAGACATGTGATATTTCCTTTCCATTGAATCTGTACCATTCATCAGATCTGGATACTTCCTAACAACAGACAATTGATACTTCAATGATTTCAGGAAATCTTATTACTACATCCATAATTAATGATGATTTATCTATGAAATATGGAAACATGAATTCTAATCATAATATCAATTCTTTGTCGATCTGTTCTATGAATTTCGTAGACTCACCTATGAATTATCCAATTAGGAAACCTACAAAGAATATTCTAGTCACATCTAGGAATGAACAAGAACATGCCACTACAAATAACCTATAGGTTAGTAGGAATAATAGAAAAAAAGGCTCTAAAATAAAAATAAAAAGGTGTTATAACTCTAAATTCAGGTTTAATTAATGTCCCCCTTTTGGAATTACCAGGGTATCGCTAACTATGTCATGTTCGTTGTTTTAAAAATAATGGTTAACAACCATCATCCTATGTTATTTTCCATCGCTAAACCTAAAATTTTGTTTTCCTCTATATGATCACATTTATGGAAACATAATTATGTTTTTACTGGTGAAATCAATAATAAACTCAATGCTAATTCATTTTAGATTTTCTCAAACTCTTATTTACACAATGTTAGTGTTTTCAATATCTCTGTCCAGATATTTACTTGCAACTTTTACATTTATGGCACACATACTTTCTACTCCTTTGTCAATTCTAAAAATAGATACCAATAAAGATGAACTATTTGGAATGATCTCTCATCCCTAGGCACTAATATAACCACCCCTGGTTTCTAATTGGTTACTTTAATGCCATTCTTAACTCAAGCGAGAAAATTGGACCTTCTCATGCTTCCATTACAATGAAATAATTTAAATCCTCAATTGAAGACACTAATATCATGGAAATTAATCTCAATGGTATAAAATAAACTTGGTATAGAAGACATTACAAAAAAGTGGTTGCCTCCAAATTGAATAGAGACTTCATGAATGTCCCTGATATAGATTTTTGGGACACTATCTCTAGCACCACTCTTCACAAGTCATGTTCACTGAAGATAATTATACATAATGACTTTTCATAAGCCCACATTTCTATCTCACCTTATACAATCCCACACATAGATAATTATAGGTAGTGTCAAAAATATTTTTTATTTTTTAACACTTTATTGCAATAGTTTGTACCACCCATTTATGTTTTCAATATATTCAGTATAATCAATATTCATATAGGGTTTTGATCCGGCTTACAAGGTGACATGATGGAGTAACACTTGATTATGGAGAAATACAATGTCATGAAAGACTGGAGCAAGGGTACATTTTCAAGAAGTGAGTCATTTTATTTTTTTAGTTAATAATTTATTTTACTTGTATTAAATATGATATGTGACCATGTATATATATATATATATAAATGCATACACAGGTGAGTGGTGACTGGTATATCCATATAAGCATTTGTGCAAGGATCCCCTTGCATAAGATCATGGCCATGCGGGTGTGTGCATAGGGGATATGTGTCCTTACATTTGTGTGAAGGTGCGTATACCCAGTGGGGGAGCAACAACATTTAGTTAGAAATCTCCAAGAGCCGAATTGGACGGTTTGGTTCCACCTTGAGGTAGGATCACTCTTCTAGCCTCATTAATTCAAGAATGTTCTAAATTGAATTTATATTCTTTCTTAATTATGCTGAATTATATTGAATTGTATATCTTGAATAAGTCTTCTTTAATATAATTGTTTCATTTGATAAATAAAGTCATGTTTTTATTATAAAACCCCTCCAATGGAGGTGTGCTGTCTGTGAAAACTCACAGTGATAGTTATCTTGATCTAGTTGCTTAAATTATTGCATTTCATTTGGGCTGAATGAGTTTCAGAACAAATGTTAAATATAATTAAATTAATTGTGTGATAAAGAAATTCCATGGTTTTATAATAAAACCACTCCAATGGAGGTTCGCTATCTTCTAAACCAAAGAGTAGTGATAGTTATTTTATCATATTTAGATTTGGTTTGAGTCTTTCATATGCCTCTAGTTGGTGTTTTTTTTGTGATTAGTTAGTTTTTGTTTTATTTTAATTATATAAATTGGCTTATGATACTCGTTTAACTCAAATGACATTGCCCGAGTAGGCATATTCCTTAACCATGACACTTTCCTTTTCACACTTTGAATATTATAAATAAAATTTCCATGTTTAGGAAAAGTGAAAGGATTTTTAAATGGTTTGTGTAGGGTGTATGATTATTTCCCATAATTTTGTCTCCCTTTAGACGTTGCGTCATTTTGCTACTCACTACAACCTTATCTGGTGATCCCTTATTATCAAATATTATATAGTTGATCTATTTTATCATTTGCTGGCAGGGTGACAGTCAGAATGTTTCCCCACCAACTCCCGCTCCCTTCACTCCTGGACGGCAGATGCTGCCCTGCAGATGTCCTTGGACCGGGCCAATAGGCTGTAGTCATGCCGCGGTCACTTCTTGGTCACACCGTGGTCATGCCGTGGTCATGCAGCAGTCACGCCGTGATATGGACCTACTCCAGGACGACACCCCACAGTGGTTCACAGTGATAGTATTCCATGAGCCTTTGGATCAATGTTGAGACTGACTAATCACAATTTCTGCTAGCGGGGTGATGACGGGAATGTTGCCCCGCCTCCTCCCACTCCCTTCACTCCTAACCGGAAGATGCTGCCCCACAGATATCACTGGACATGGCCAACATTCCTATAGCATCCCACCATTTTATAACAAAAACTTTCATTACATTACACAAAACTGAGGATCGTTAAGGTTTAGTGTCTTGGAAACAAGGATCATAATACATAAAAAAACATAAAACATTATTCTTAAACACTTGCAAGGCTTCTCCTTTAGTTCATCCTATGTTCATTATGCATCTCATAACCTGGGGACATACATCAAAAGAAAGGGTGAGCAGAAGGCCCAGTAAGGGAAATAAGAGGAACATTTTACATGTGAACTTGAGATACTTCAATAAGAACATGAAAAGAACTTTAAGGCATGAGAAAGAAATCATGAGGCATTTCATAATAAAAATAACATTTTTCATAACTTGAAGATGTGGCTACATCATTTAACATAGACAATCATGAACATATCACCAAGGTCCATCCCCAAGGTGTCATTTGAAAATTACCAAGGTTATTCACCAAGGTATCGTGAAAATTGTAATCTCTAGTGGTTACATCATTACCCAATGCATTGGAGCGCTATCAGGGTGCACCCTTAAATTTGCCTTTATTATCATGTGAGCCACATATATCATCATCAAACATTTCATAAATAACCCACATAGCATAAAATAAATGGGTTTCATTTCATAATCATAACGTTTTAAAAACTGCTTTAAAGACATGATCTTTACGTCACTTTAAACCCACGGAAAGGGAAAGCGGGTCTCATGTATGTAAATCCCAGAATTTAAAATGGAAAATTTTGATATATATGTGAATACCTTTGTAGAAATAAGAGATTTGAGTATTCACTTTATAACATAAAATAATTTTTGAGAAAAGAGAGAGAGGCATTTTGAGGGGAAAATTCTGCAGCATAACGGCTAAGTTTCGGGGTTTTAGAAAACGTTGAAATGAGAGGGGACATGGGTCACCCACTCATAAATGATCCATAAAACAGTAGGGTGAAAGAATAAGAAGGACATATGGACATGGTAACGAAATTTTAGGGACATACCATTTGAAATGAAAAACATGGAAGGAAAAAGATTAGATTTCTCTTATGAAAATTCGGCAGCCTTACGGCGTCACTTAACTTCAAAAGAAAATGATTTGACAAGATCAAAAAGGGTCCCTCATCATATGATCATAAGAGATCAGTATGATTTATATGGAGATCATAGCCCAACATAATAAAAAGGAACTTGAAAGACTTGACATGAAAATCGAACTTGAAAAATGAGAAGGGTGAAAGAATCCCTTAAAAATTCGGCAGCCTAACGGCGTCACTTACACTTTCATAAAACAAAATGATGAGAGTAAGAGGGGATCTCTCATCATATAAACATGAAAGGGCAGTAAGTGGAATATAAAAGAACATCCTCTCACATAAAAACATGGAGCATAATAGGAATGACATAAAAGAGATTTCATGAAAAGAAAGAGAGGGGTCGGATCCCTTACCTTAAAATGTGACTCTTGAAACTCAAAGGATTGGACCTTGAGGGCTTGGGGGCACCTTGGGAGGACTCTTTGGAAGGTAAGAAGACCAGAACTTCGTTGGGGAAGAGTTGGGAGTGAAAACCAAGGGAGGAAAGGGTGGGTATTTATAGGGAAAGTGAGGGGACAAAGCATTAATGGCCAAAGGACACCTCACATGTGCTTTTCTCAAACCCATGGGCTCTCCCTTGGCATTTATCATGGAGTTAGGCCACATGGGGCCCCCAAAACAATAATTCATCACCCTTGGCCGGCCAACCCTCAAAAGATCTCATGACATCATCATGACATCATTATGATGTCATTAAACATACCGAAACCCTAAAACGGTATTTTTACTATTCACTGAAAATTTAACTTTCTCAGAATAATCCCAAAATTTCACCTTAACCAAATATCAATGCCCTGATTTCAAAAATGAAATCCATTTTATAAAAATATTTTTCTAAATATTTTTAATTTAATTTTTAAATAAAAACACTATTCATCGAAAATTCATTTTTTTCAGAAAAATCCCCAAAAATTACCTTAACATAATATCGATGCTCTGAGTTCAAAAATAAAGTCATTTTTATAAAAATAATTTTCTAATTATTTTTAATTAAATTTTTAATTAAAAAACACTATTCATACGAAGAAACTAATACTTGATTAATAATTTATGAAACCGTTATTTACCCATTTTATTGAATCACATTACTTAACCAAGGTGTCTAAATTATATTAAAACTTTCTTTAAGTAAAAATTACTAATCCATTTGGTCACATTACTAATCCTAAGCGTAAAATCACTATTCATAATTTACTATTCATCAAAAATTAAGTTGATCTTATTAGACTCCAAATTCCTTAATGAACACTTTTGTAGAAGACCATTTTTTGAAAATCATTACACATCATTAGTTATTTAGGGTTTACATAAATATTTCAAAATATCCCTTTTTCAAAATTCATCAATAAAATACATTCTAAAATTATCTAGACATTTGAAATTTCACAAACATCACTAAAGGAAGAAATCTCAATTTATTCACCCGAGAGGATTACACAAGGAAACTAGGGTCTCATCACATAGCCCCTTATAACACTGGCATAAGACCTAAGTGTAAGGTGTGATATGGTGAGAGAATCTGAGGGAGGCTCAGATAACATTTCCCTAGTAGCAATCTCCACTAACTTGAACTTCTCCTGCAAGCGTTTTCGTTCAAGCTTGACACGCTGGAGCTCGGCTTGGGCTTGGTCCAAAGCGAAGCCCACAGATGCTACCTCCTTCCCAAGCTCTGATAAGTGGGCTTCGTAAGGGTTGAGTCTACTGGATGAAGCCATCGACTCCTCTTTCTGCATTAACCATTAACATCTTATTAAATCAATAAGAGTAAGTTAATATACTACTCAAAAAGATTGGGTCGTTACATTCTTCCCCCCTTAAGAAATTTCGTCCCCGAAATTTACACTTGAGGCCTAGTCGAAAAGGTGAGGGTACTTTTGCTTCATTGTTTCCTCAGGCTCCCAAGTCGCCTCTTCATATTTATGATTCCTCCACAACACTTTCACAAGGTGGGTAGTCTTGTTTCGTAGAACCTTGTCTCTACGGTCCAAGATCTCCACTGGCTGCTCCTCATAAGAGAGGTCAGGTTCAAGTTGTACCACCTCTGGGTTCAGTACATGCGAAGGGTCGGGTATGTACTTCCTCAAGAGAGATACATGGAAGACATCATGAACTTGAGCTAGGTTCGGTGGAAGTGCTAGACGATAGGCCACTGCTCCTATGCGATCAAGGATTTCATAGGGGCCAATGTACCTAGGGCTGAGCTTCCCTTTCTTCCCAAACCGCATGACTCTCTTCCATGGAGAAATTCGAAGGAAGACTTTGTCACCAACACCAAAATCCAAGTCCCTTCGACGATTGTCAGCATAGCTCTTCTGCCGACTCTGAGCAGCCTTTAAGTGTCGTTGGATGGCATGAACCTGTTCTGTCATCTCTTGCACGAGATCAGGCCCAAGAAGCTTCCTCTCACCAGTTTCATCCCAACAAGTAGGAGTTCTACACCGCTTTCCATACAGAGCTTCATAGGGTGCCATCTGAATACTCGCATGGAAGCTGTTGTTATAAGAGAACTCCACTAATGGGAGGTGTTGATCCCATCCACCTTTAAATTCCATTGAGCATAATCTCAACATGTCTTCGAGTGTCTGAATAGTCCTTTCAGATTGGCCATCAGTTTGAGGATGATAGGCCGTACTAAAATTCAATTCAGTATTCAGAGCATGCTGAAGACTTCTCCAGAATTTTGATGTGAATCTTGGGTCACGATCAGATACGATGGATAGTGGTACCCCATGCAGCCTTACCACTTCCTTCACGTATATCTTGGCAAGCTGATCCAGAGAGAAATCTTCCCGAATAGAGATAAAATGGGCTGTCTTGGTGAGACGGTCCACAATAACCCATATCGCATTGTTTCCTTTGGATGTTTTCGGGAGACCATTTACAAAGTCCATGGTGATATTATCCCACTTCCATACTGGTATGGGTAGCGGTTGTAATACCCCCTTAGGAAGTTGTCTTTCTGCCTTTACTTGCTGACACACCAGGCACCTTGTAGTGTAATCGGCAATCTCCCTCTTCATGTTATCCCACCAATAATGATCACGAATGTCTCTATACATCTTAGTGCTTCCCGGATGTATAGAGAAAGTAGAGCTATGAGCTTCATCCATCAGTTCTTTCTTTATCTCCGGAATGGATGGAACACATAGTCTGGTACGAAATTTCAATACACCTTCTTGATCAATATTGAAATCAGGGAACTTCCCATCCTTTACAGCCTCGAACTTCTCCTGCAGCAAAGGATCTTCTTTTTGAGCCTTCTTGATCTTCTCTAGTAATGAAGGTTGAGAAATCATTTGGGATAGGGTTGATGATGTCCCTTTCCTTATAATTCCCATGTCCAGTTTTACTAGATCTTTAATCAAGGGATCTCCCAGGATCCTCATTGTTGCCAGAACAACAGGATCTTTCCTGCTTAACGCATCCGCGACTTTTTTTGCTCTACCAGGGTGATAATGAATTGAACAATCATAGTCTTTAATAAGCTCCAACCATCTCCTTTGTCTCATGTTCAATTCTTTCTGTGTGAAAATATACTTTAGACTTTGGTGGTCAGTGTATATATCACATTTCTCCCCATAAAGATAGTGCCTCCATATCTTTAGAGCAAAAACAACTGCCGCCAGCTCTAGATCATGCGTAGGATAATTCTGCTCATGAATCTTCAACTGTCGAGATGCATAAGCAATTACTTTGTCATTTTGCATGAGGACGCACCCAAGCCCTTTCAGAGATGCATCGCTAAAAATAACGAATCCTTCTCCGATAGAGGGTAGTGTTAACACCGGTGCAGTAACCAATCTCTTCTTCAGCTCTTGGAAACTTTCCTCGCATTCCTTTGTCCAGATGAACTTAACCCCTTTTCGAGTCAACTTAGTTAGTGGATTAGAAATCCGTGAAAAGTTTTTCACAAACCTCCTATAATATCCCGCTAAACCAAGGAAACTACGAATCTCAGTTACTGTTGTGGGTTGAGGCCACTCCTCCACAACCATTGTCTTTGCAGGGTCAACCGAGATTCCTTCATTGGTTACGATGTGCCCCAAGAAAGCCACTTGTTGTAACCAAAACTCACACTTGCTGAACTTCCCAAAGAGCCTCTCCTTCCGTAGAGTTTTCAAAATAACCCTCAGATGATCTTCATGCTCCTCCCGACTTTTTGAATATATCAAAATATCATCAATAAAAACTACCACAAAGTTATCAAGGTAGTCCTTAAAGACTCTATTCATCAAATCCATGAAAATAGCAGGAGCATTAGTCAAGCCAAAGGGCATAACAGTAAACTCATAATGCCCATATCTTGATCGGAAGGCAGTCTTTGGAATATCTTCCTTCTTCACCCTCAGTTGATGATAACCAGATCGAAGGTCAATCTTAGAGAAGAATTGAGCCCCACGAAGTTGGTCAAATAAATCATCAATTCTTGGAAGAGGGTATCTGTTCTTCACTGTGATCCCGTTCAGTTCTCTATAATCAATGCATAGCCGCATTGATCCATCCTTCTTCTTCACAAAGAGAACTGGTGCTCCCCAAGGAGACACACTCGGTCGGATAAACCCCTTCTCCAACAAGTCTTGGAGTTGTTTCTTTAGCTCCTCTAGCTCCACATTTGCCATTCTATACGGAGTCTTTGATATCGGTTGAGACCCAGGTACGAGTTCAATGGAGAACTCTACCTCTCTTTCTGGGGGAGGTCCAGGTAACTCTTCAGGAAATACATCCATGTATTCTTGAACAATCGGAACATCTTCAATTTGTATGCTCCCTTTCCCTTCTTCCTCATCACCGATTAACTCCATAAAGAAAGCTATAGGAGGTGCTTCTAGATAGGGATCAGTTCGGGATATCTCTCCTCGGAAGATAACTGTAGGTCGTTCATTCAAGACTACTGAGATTTCCTTACTTCTGCATTTGATCTTAGCATTATACTTTGAGAGCCAGTCCATCCCTAGTATAATGTCAAATTCCATCATGGGAATGACTACTAGATTTGCGATAAGATTGTGCTCACCAAAGTAAACACTAGAGTCTCTAAACACTGTTGATGCATGGATAATCCCACTTGGAGTCTTGACTGAAAACTCTACCTCAAGCAATTCAGGGATTGATTCTATATTCTTTGCAAACTTGGAAGAAATAAAGGAATGCGTAGAACCAGAATCAAATAAAGCACTTGCTAGTTTTGAGAGGACAACAAGAGTACCTGCTACCACATCGTTCGGAACTTCAACTTCAGTTGTTGTGATAGCGAAAGCACGACCTTGCTCCCTTGGCCTCTGCTGAGGTTGATGGTGATTCCCCTCCACCGCCCTCGGATTTGGACATTGATTAGCAAAGTGCCCAAGCTGTCCACACTTGAAGCATGTGACTTCGGGTAGGGCCAGAACCATATTTCCTCTGTCGTTAGTGTTGGGAAGTTGAGGCTTCACATCACCACGACAATTCCGAGAAATATGGCCTTCTTTTCCACACCTATAGCACTTTCCACTTCCGATCAAGCAGTTCCCCGGATGCTTCTTCCCACATTTATTGCATGTGGCATGTTGCATATGCTTTCCACCTCTTTCCTGATCAAAACTTCTTCCCAGGCTTGGTTCTAGAGTTCTCTTCTTCTCATTAGATTTGTGAGACCACTGTGTCTCTCCAAACTCTAGTTCAACTTTCATAGCACTTCGAACTATTTCTTCATAGCTATCGTAGTCCCTGTTGGCTAGATTCTTCCGCAGATGTGGTCGTAGTCCGCCAAAGAATCTATCAACCTTCCCATTAGGGTCCATGACAAAGCTTGAGGTATAACGGGAAAGCCTTGTGAAGTTCATCTCATAGCTTCCGACAGATTCGTTCTCCTTCTGCTTCAGCTCGAGAAACTCTTTCTCCATTTTCGTTCTCATGGAACGAGGGAAATACTTGTTAAAGAAAATTCCCCGAAATTCTCCCCACTCCATAGCTTCCATCTCTCCTCGTGGCTTCGTGTTTTTGATCAGTGACCACCACTGATCAGCTTCTCCCTCTAGGCGGTAAACAGCAAGGGTGACTTTTTCTTGTTCCGAACAATGAAGTACAGAAAAGATCTTTTCAATGGAGCTTATCCATTGTTCCGCAACCAATGGGTCAGTAGATCCACTGAATGTTGGCGGTCGTTGACGCATGAAGGACTCAACAGAAAGTTGTTCCCTTCGTGGTGAGGTCGGCCTCTCAGCTTGATTCAAGTTATTACTCATAACTTGAGTCAGTTGGTTCATCATCCGCATGAATGTTTCCATTCCGGCTTCCATCGGAGGGCCGTCAGCACATGGTGCATTGCGGTCACCATCGGCACGGTTTCTCCTATTGCCCGCCATTTTCTAAAAGAATAAAACCTTAGTGAGAAACTTATTTCATTTATGAATCTTTTAACTAAGACTTCGTGCTTAGACAATTATAGTTCTCTATAATTCCTTCATAATGATTCATAAAAAGCATGTGATTAACCAAACATATCCCCCGGGAGTGTCGTAACCAAGAGTGCAGCAAGGCCCGTTATCGTGCACCAGTTCCCGTTCGAGTCTAGCTCAAAGCGGTGTTTTCGGGTTTTACCCCTATGTACATCTGTGCCAGAGCCGCCTCTACCTGCTCGTATCCAGACAGGGATGTATTTGTTTGATAGACCACTTACTCAATACTTACCAAAATACCAGGAAGTTTTCCTATATTTAAACTTTTCTATAGGGTTCTTCCTAAAGTTTTCATATCCTAATTTCCACAAATAACTAAACCATCCTCTGATACCAACTATAGCATCCCACCATTTTATAACAAAAACTTTCATTACATTACACAAAACTGAGGATCGTTAAGGTTTAGTGTCTTGGAAACAAGGATCATAATACATAAAAAAAACATAAAACATTCTTCTTAAACACTTGCAAGGCTTCTCCTTTAGTTCATCCTATTTTCATTATGCATCTCATAACCTGGGGACATACATCAAAAGAAAGGGTGAGCAGAAGGCCCAGTAAGGGAAATAAGAGGAACATTTTACATGTGAACTTGAGATACTTCAATAAGGACATGAAAAGAACTTTAAGGCATGAGAAAGAAATCATGAGGCATTTCATAATAAAAATAACATTTTTCATAACTTGAAGATGTGGCTACATCATTTAACATAGACAATCATGAACATATCACCAAGGTCCATCCCCAAGGTGTCATTTGAAAATTACCAAGGTTATTCACCAAGGTATCGTGAAAATTGTAATCTCTAGTGGTTACATCATTACCCAATGCATTGGAGCGCTATCAGGGCGCACCCTTAAATTTGCCTTTATTATCATGTGAGCCACATATATCATCATCAAACATTTCATAAATAACCCACATAGCATAAAATAAATGGGTTTCATTTCATAATCATAACGTTTTAAAAACTGCTTTAAAGACATGATCTTTACGTCACTTTAAACCCACGGAAAGGGAAAGCGGGTCTCATGTATGTAAATCCCAGAATTTAAAATGGAAAATTTTGATATATATGTGAATACCTTTGTAGAAATAAGAGATTTGAGTATTCACTTTATAACATAAAATAATTTTTGAGAAAAGAGAGAGAGGCATTTTGAGGGGAAAATTCTGCAGCATAACGGCTAAGTTTCGGGGTTTTAGAAAACGTTGAAATGAGAGGGGACATGGGTCACCCACTCATAAATGATCCATAAAACAGTAGGGTGAAAGAATAAGAAGGACATATGGACATGGTAACGAAATTTTAGGGACATACCATTTGAAATGAAAAACATGGAAGGAAAAAGATTAGATTTCTCTTATGAAAATTCGGCAGCCTTACGGCGTCACTTAACTTCAAAAGAAAATGATTTGACAAGATCAAAAAGGGTCCCTCATCATATGATCATAAGAGATCAGTATGATTTATATGGAGATCATACCCCAACATAATAAAAAGGAACTTGAAAGACTTGACATGAAAATCGAACTTGAAAAATGAGAAGGGTGAAAGAATCCCTTAAAAATTCGGCAGCCTAACGGCGTCACTTACACTTTCATAAAACAAAATGATGAGAGTAAGAGGGGATCTCTCATCATATAAACATGAAAGGGCAGTAAGTGGAATATAAAAGAACATCCTCTCACATAAAAACATGGAGCATAATAGGAATGACATAAAAGAGATTTCATGAAAAGAAAGAGAGGGGTCGGATCCCTTACCTTAAAATGTGACTCTTGAAACTCAAAGGATTGGACCTTGAGGGCTTGGGGGCACCTTGGGAGGACTCTTTGGAAGGTAAGAAGACCAGAACTTCGTTGGGGAAGAGTTGGGAGTGAAAACCAAGGGAGGAAAGGGTGGGTATTTATAGGGAAAGTGAGGGGACAAAGCATTAATGGCCAAAGGACACCTCACATGTGCTTTTCTCAAACCCATGGGCTCTCCCTTGGCATTTATCATGGAGTTAGGCCACATGGGGCCCCCAAAACAATAATTCATCACCCTTGGCCGGCCAACCCTCAAAAGATCTCATGACATCATCATGACATCATTATGATGTCATTAAACATACCGAAACCCTAAAACGGTATTTTTACTATTCACTGAAAATTCAACTTTCTCAGAATAATCCCAAAATTTCACCTTAACCAAATATCAATGCCCTGATTTCAAAAATGAAATCCATTTTATAAAAATATTTTTCTAAATATTTTTAATTTAATTTTTAAATAAAAACACTATTCATCGAAAATTCATTTTTTTCAGAAAAATCCCCAAAAATTACCTTAACATAATATCGATGCTCTGAGTTCAAAAATAAAGTCATTTTTATAAAAATAATTTTCTAATTATTTTTAATTAAATTTTTAATTAAAAAACACTATTCATCCGAAGAAACTAATACTTGATTAATAATTTATGAAACCGTTATTTACCCATTTTATTGAATCACATTACTTAACCAAGGTGTCTAAATTATATTAAAACTTTCTTTAAGTAAAAATTACTAATCCATTTGGTCACATTACTAATCCTAAGCGTAAAATCACTATTCATAATTTACTATTCATCAAAAATTAAGTTGATCTTATTAGACTCCAAATTCCTTAATGAACACTTTTGTAGAAGACCATTTTTTGAAAATCATTACACATCATTAGTTATTTAGGGTTTACATAAATATTTCAAAATATCCCTTTTTCAAAATTCATCAATAAAATACATTCTAAAATTATCTAGACATTTGAAATTTCACAAACATCACTAAAGGAAGAAATCTCAATTTATTCACCCGAGAGGATTACACAAGGAAACTAGGGTCTCATCACATAACCCCTTATAACACTGGCATAAGACCTAAGTGTAAGGTGTGATATGGTGAGAGAATCTGAGGGAGGCTCAGATAACATTGCCCTAGTAGCAATCTCCACTAACTTGAACTTCTCCTGCAAGCGTTTTCGTTCAAGCTTGACACGCTGGAGCTCGGCTTGGGCTTGGTCCAAAGCGAAGCCCACAGATGCTACCTCCTTCCCAAGCTCTGATAAGTGGGCTTCGTAAGGGTTGAGTCTACTGGATGAAGCCATCGACTCCTCTTTCTGCATTAACCATTAACATCTTATTAAATCAATAAGAGTAAGTTAATATACTACTCAAAAAGATTGGGTCGTTACAATTCCGCAGTCATGCCGCGGTCACACCGCGGTCATGCTGCGGTCACCCTGCGTTCATGCCGCGGTCATGCCATGGTAATGCCATGATTTGGCCCTGCTCCAGGACGACACCCCACGGTGGTTCATAGTGATAGTATTCTTTGAGTCTTGTGATCAATGTTGAGATTGACTAATCTCAATTTCTACCGGCGGGGTGACGACTGAAATGTTGCCTCCCCTCCTCCCACTCCCATCGCCCCTGGCCGAAAGATGCTGCCCCACAGATTTTTCTAGATCACACCAACACGCCACGGTCACACCGCGGTAATGCCATGATTTGGACCTACTCTAGGATGACACCGCACAGCGGTTCACAGTGATAGTATTCCACGAGTCTTGTGACCAATGTTGAGAATGACTAATCACAATTTCTGCTGGCGGGGCGACAGCTGGAATGTTTCCCCGCCTCCTCCCGCTCTTTTGATCCTAGCTGGATGATGCTGCCCCATGGTTGTCACTGGGCCAGGCCAACATGCCGCGGTCATGCCGCGGTCACGCCGCGGTCATGCTATGGTCAAGTCGGGGTCACGCCGCGGTCACGCGGCAGTCACGCCGCGGTCACAGAGGTTTGTTGTGATAGTATTCCCTGAGTCTTGTTATAAATATTGAGACAGACTAATCACAATTTCTGCCAGCGATGTGACAACCAGAATGTTTCCCCATCTCCTCCTGCTCTTTCCCTCCTGGCCTGAAGATGCTGCCCCATAGATGTTGCTAGACTCGGCCAATACGACGCGATCACACCACGATCACGCCGCGGTCACGCCACGGTCATGCTGTGGTAATGCCGTGATTTGGCCGTTCTCCAGCCACATCCAGCCCACACCATCCTCCTTCCACCTTCATTTCAGCCTGCTGCCTCCAACAGTCCCACCCGTAACAGCCCCCCTGCCACCTTAAAATCAGCCCAAACCATCCCCCCAGCACCTGCAACTATCCCCCTTCCACCAGCATTCCAACCCCCTTCCACCTTCATTCGAGCCCACACCAGCCCCCGACCACCTGTAATCCAGCCCGCACCAGCCACCACACCAGCCACTACCCCCAGCCTCCTACAAAACACTCATGCCAGCCCTTTGCCACCTGCAAAACTACCCCAACCACCTGTTTCGGCCCTCACCAGCCCCCGACCTCCTACATACCAGCCCGCACCAGCCCCTTCCACATGCCCAACATCCCCCAGCCACCTGCAATCCATCCCACACCAGCCCCCTGCCACCTATTCCAGCCCACACCAGCTCCCTGTCATCCCCATACCGCCTGCCTTCCCACCCGCAGCAGCCACTCCAGCCCACACCAGCCACTCACCGCCCCCCAACCTCCTGCATTCCAGGATGCGTGAGAAAAAATCCATGAAAATCACAAAAAGGAAAGGCGAAAGCGGATCCCCTTTATTGAGATCTCTTTTCCCCAAAAAGTAGCCATGTAAACTACCATTAATGTTCACCGAGAACATTGGGGTAGAGAGGCATCTTTTAACCCTAGACGAGAACCTATCCGAAAAGAATAATCTCTCAATTAAATTTTTAATGCATACAAGTTCCATGGTGGTGACTATTTATAGCCAAGGGGGTGGTACAATAGTCAAGGGACTAATACCCTAAAGTCATAAAGGCTAAACTACTTTGTTCCCTTAAATTAAAAAAGATAAATTCTACCAAAGACTTTTTGGAAAAGTGGCATACAACATTTCAACTACAGCCCACCAGATTTGACTTTGAGTGCATACCCCACAAGATTTGACATTGAGTGAATAGACCAATGGATTTGACTTTGGTGTCCAAAGATGTCATTTTTTAAAATTTTTCATGTCAGCAAGGCTTCCAAATTTGTGCAAAAATTTGTGTCATGCTTTAAATATCATGTTTGGGATTAAATAAGTGAGATAATTGGCCCATTTTCTCTATCCATGTAAGGAAAAATCCATTGGGAATTTAATGATGCGAGATGAGTGACCATTGTTGCATTCATCCTTTTTAATCTCCCACGTGTCATCAGGCCTTGCAAATCCAACTCCTCCACTCGGGTAATTGACTTGGTGGCTTCCGAATCAGGTAGAGAACCAGAAGACAGATTGTTTATACTATAATAATGTGGTGAAATTACAGTGGAGTAGACGAATAGAAGTAGAGGAGAGACACTACGAGAGCACTACTACTCCCCACCCAAGCTAAAGAGGAATCCAAGCTAGAGGCTGTGTTCTTGAATATTCCTCCTCCATTTTCCTCTCCCCAGCCTTCCCCTTGTAACAGTCCCCATGTGGGCCCATCTCCCCCCCAACACAAAAAGAATTGGTTATTTCCTAGATTCTTCCTCTAACAAACTCACACAGACACTATCACTATTACTACCCTTTCCTGGTCTCGATCACGTCACCGCCAATTAAGAACAATCTTCTTCTCAAGACTGAAGAAGGGTATCCATGCTACCCAGGTGAGCCAATCAATCTTATAGATACAACTCCCTGCGTTTTGGGAAGAATCAAGAAACACCGCTGCCATAGGACAGAGTGGATGTGGTTTGTTTTCATGTTTTATTTTTGCCCAGGCATGCTGAACTATCTCTCAAACTTCTGCATGGGTCGACTTCTATCCATCCAACTTCCAGAAAATAAATGTAGCAGAATGGATCGAATCCCTGAGTGTAGCCTAAATGGTATGCGCCAATGCCATTAACTCCTCTTCATAAATAGACTTAGCCAAGATGAACTTGGAGAGAGTTTTTTTGAAGAAATCCAATGGCCACCCTTCCTGCATAAGAACTGGTAACACCAAAACTGGTACTATAACCATACATATCGTGACCAGTTTGAAAGATTTCTAAGATTGGCTGCCCAATTGAAATTTATTCTTGTGGGTAAGGTTAGTAAGAGGTTTGACCAGCTTCCCATAGTCATTGATAATCCTCCTGTAGTAGAAGGTGAGAACAAAAAACACCACACCTCTTTAACAGTCTTAGGAACTGGCCAATAGAGAACACATGTGATTTTATTTGGGTCCATGGAGACCCTATCCTGGGAAATTTGGCCCAACTAATCAACCTTGGTTTGGAAAAAAGAGAATTTCTTCCCATTAATATGCAATCAGTTGTTGTGCAAGAGCACGAATACCTGGGCCAAATTCTGTATATGTTTAGACCAACAACTTCTATACACCAAGATGTAATCATAAACATCTAACACACTCTTTCTAAATAGATCCTTGAAAATGATGTTCATAGTAGCCTAAAATGTAGTGAGATCATTAATGAGGACAAAGAGAATAACAAAATATTCATAATGCCCCTCATGTTTCCGGAAGGCTATCTTCTTAACATCCTCATCATGAACCCATACCTGATGAAAACCAAACTTCAGATCATGCTAAGTAAAAATGATGGCCCCAAACAACTCATCCAAAAGCTCCTCAATTAAAGGTATCAAAACCGATATGGAATAGTAAGTTTATTCAATGCCTAAAAATAAATAGACATCCCTCAATCCCCATCTTTTTTATTGACTAGGATTATCGGGATAGATTAATTGTTGGTGCTAGGAATGATTAATCCCTGTTGCAACAAATCAACTATCTTCTTCTCAAATTCATCTTTAAACCGGTGTGCAATGCAGTATGTACTCACATTAATTGGACCGACAACCTCCTTCAATTGAATTACATGATTAGTAGGCTGCTGTGGAGGTAGCCCAGCAGTGTGCGACACTACTGGACGATAACAACATGTGGCTCATCAGGACAGAAGCCGATAGCGGAAGACCGTTACTGGAGTGTCTTATTTGAATGATGAGTCGGTCATGCACATCTTCATTGATCAAAATTATCAGACAATTGTTTCTATTGAAGCAGAAGAATGGAAGCGTTTAGCTAAGTCGTGCAATTCACCTTCAAATGAATTAGGTGGAGCACGAAAGTAGCAGGTCAGACCAATTTGAAAGGAAACAAAGATTCAGCTACTTATGTTTTAAGAAAATAGGAACTAAAATACAATAAAAACAGAATCTAGTATTCTCTATGTGGGCCCAATTCCCCACTCCCCTAATAGCCTAACAGTACTCCCAACCATGACCCTTTTCCCTTACTATCCTAGACCCTATCAAAATCCATATTTTTATTCTTCTTACAAGTATTCTTGTTATAATCTTTAGTATTTTACTTCTTCCTCATAGTATGAAGTTCTCCCTAGGGCTTCTTAACACTACAATCCTTCTTCAATTGAGCATCCATCTTCTTTAACTCTGAGTTTACTTCCCACCTTCTTTCTTCTAATTGAGTCTTGGGAGAGAGAATTATTTCCTTTAATTCATTCGTGGTGACCATTTTCTTTTGCATTTCTTGAGAAAGTTTTTCAAAGAGATCACTCTGATCTTTTATCTTTTTCATACTTGTGATGGTCTTCTTTGAAGCCATCTCTTCCTCCATTAATTTTCTATTGGCTTTCTCCAAATCTTCTATATAAGATTAATTCCTTTCATCTTCAGTCTTCATGAATTGAGCTTCATTATTTAAATTGAAACTCCTCTTGTCTTCTATATATAGAGTCACCAGATTTACCACATGATATGGTTGTCTTCAAAAAAATTAATTTCCAGACATCGAACTGGTTCACATTCTGAACTTGCAGAAACAATCTGATTCTCTTCCCTCAATAAGGAATCTTCACCATATAATTCTTCAAACTTCATACACATATCATTCGAAAACATTCAGTGAGATATCTTCATGAATATATCACATATTTTAGGGCATCCTTTAAGACTTTTTTAGCCTAATCATCAATTTATAACGTTCTTTGACCTGTCTCATATATAATTCTAGGTCGCCTTTTTAATAATATACCATCACTCAAAACATGACAAGGGATTTGTAGGGGGGATGATGTCCTGCAGGGGGGGCTATCCAGGGGGTCCAGCAGGGGGGGGGGGGCTTCTGTCCAGGGGTGTCCAGCAAGGGGGGCTGCTATCCAAGGGGGTCCAGTAGGGGGTGGGGGGGGGGGCTGCTGTCCAGGGGGTCCAGCAGGGGGCTGCTATACAGGGGTTCTAGGATGCTGTGTAGGGAGGTCCAATATGGGGGCAGGGTGGGGGGGGTGGGGAGAAGAGTGGGTACATGGGATGAGCACTACTATGTTCTACATTGTGTTGTATGTTATTTTGAGCCGGTTCCAGACTTATTTGATAGTTTTTATTATATGGAGACTCATGTAAGTGAATTTATGTATTTCTTTTTTATATTTGGATTTGTTTAATTCTTATTATGTAAGTAGATTTCATGAATAATTTAATTTGGAGGGGACTGGCAGGGGGCAGGGGGGAAACATGCAGGGTGTGCAAGTGGGGTCTGGCAGGGGCATGGAGGAGGGAAAATAGGAAGGGTGGTGGGGGGGGGGGAGGACTGGTAAGGGGAGGGGGGAACATTTAGTGGGAGTGGGGAAAACTAGCATGGGGACTGTCAGGGGGAGGGGACTGGTAGGGGGACTGGCAGGGGGTGGGGTGTCTAGGTTCTGGGGGTGTGGGGGGGGGGGGTGTTCGGGGTCTGTCCAGGGGGGGTGTCTAGGGTCTGAGGGGGGGGGGGGTCTGTCCTTGGGCGTTTGTCTAGGGGGTCTGGGGGTGTCGAGGTTTGGGGGGGGGGCAGGACTAGTAGGGGGGGGGGGAACTGGCAGGGGGAAGGGATTGGTAGGGGGAGGGGGTAATTGGCAGGGGTTGCAAGGGGTGGGGGGGGGGGTGTCCTGGGAGATCTGTCCAGGGCCTGTCCAGGAGGGTGGGGGGGGGGGTGGCAGTCCGGGGGAGTGGAGGTCTGTGCTGTTTAGGGGGATCTGTCCAGGCTATGGGGGGTTTCTAGGGTCTGGGGGGGGGGGGGTGTCCAAGGTCTATCCAGGGGGGGTATCCAGGGTCCAGGGGGGGGGGGGGGTCTATCCTGGGTCGATCTGGGGGGGGGGGGTGTCCATGGTCTATCTTGGGGTGTCCAGGGTCTGTCCGGGGGGTGTCCAGGGTCTGGGGGGAGGTGTCTAGGGTCTGTCTGGGGGGGTGTCCAGGGTATGTCCAGGGGGGTTGTCCAGGGGGGATTTGTAGGTGGGAGGGGGCTGTCCAGGGGAGGGGGGTTTATGTAGGGTTGGGGTTTCTAGGAGGGAGGGTGTTGCAGGGGGTGGGCTACTGGATGGGGGGCTGTACAGGGGAGGTATTTTTTATGGTTTTTCAGAACCTGTAGCAACGATTTCTAACCATGGTTATAGGTCTATTGCCACAGTTTTTTACTGTGGCTATAAGTTTAATGCCCCGGTTTCTAACCGTGGAAATAAATTGCTTCCCTCCTCACGTATAGCCATAGTTTATGTCGTTGCAATAGTGATACTACGATGGTTTGAACTGTTGTTGTATACCTCTAGGGAATAGACATGGTATAAAAATCGGGAAGAATTTGGATAATATTCAAGGCTTAATATGTTTGTGGAGAATATGTGGAGAGGGGTGATATTTATAGTGGAGGAGTATTATGTTTTTTGATTATATTATTAATTATTTAATTATTTTTTTATTAAGAAAAGAAATATTAATGATTAAATGACCAAATATACTAAATAGATATTTGTAGGTATAAATTATGGTTATTAAATCCATGATGACTCAAGTAATAGTTTATTATACTTATAATGTATATATACAGTAAACTACCGTATTTTACAATTCAAAAAAAAATCAACTATTTTTTTAAAATACCAAAAATTTAACCCCACTATTTTTCAACATGTATAATTAAAAAATGAACTATATTTTATGAAAATAATTATCTAATTATTAAAATGTTAATTTGTAATTAAAATCATCATTTATTCAAAAAACTATCGATTTTAAAATTATTACTTGTTTCACAACTCTTTGAAAAAATATTTCTGTTCTCAAAAAAGTATCATATAATTCTAAGAAAAATATATATTAATTTATAAGTCTATTTTGTGAAAATATATATTCTATTTAATCATTATTTTATTATAAAATTATTATTAAATATTTATGACTTCCTTGCATACAAGAAACATAATTTATTATTTTCAAAACATTTGTTTACTTATTCCATGATATAAATATACCATATTTTCATTTATAAGATACATAATTTTTATTTATACATTAATGGGGGAATTTACTATTTTATTTTTCATATTACTATTCCTAATAGTAACATTACTATTCCAACATTCATATTTATCAGTATGTCACAATTTTCAACTCGCTATTGCATAGAGCTATAACTATAGAAGATGATAAATTTTAAATGAGACAAACCATAGGGTCTTTGGGAGTTTCACTAACATCTAGGTGATAAATATAATTATATTTTAATAATAATATATTTCAATTCGGTTAAACATGGTCTTTCATGTAACAAAAGTTATCAAAGGGACTCTGTATTGTATTTAACACATGCCATGCTTAGTGTTTAGTGTACCACAAGCTATTAAATGTATTTAATGTAGTAAAATTTTGACATGGTGTTGCATACCAAGAAAGAATAACTAGATGCTTTCATATACACAAGATAAATTCAATGTTGCGTGAAATAGAAAATATAAATATGATTAAATTAATTGAAGAAAAATATTTTAGAAAAACATGGGATATTATACACATATCAGTTCCCTATGACAGATGGTTACCATACCTCATACATGCCTCCATATATGCCTAAAGCTACCTACTAGTATTGAGGGTCTAATATTCATCATCTGGAGACTATAAAATCTCTATCAATGAATCACAATAGTGGAAATAAATTACCAATTTCCAAAATATGATTTTGAAAAGACCAGAATAATATAATAACCAATATAGAACTATATTACATGATAAGAAAAAATAGGAAAACAATATCCATTACAAAGTAGTAGATATTTTTTTCCATATATGTTTATAGTGTAAAATGATAAAAAGGTAAATTCAAACTGAAAACTCCCCAAGAGGGTCTCAACACCATGTTTGGTTTCCTCAACCATACTCCATCCCAACCTATCCATATATAATAGCAATCTTTTCATTATCACGTCCTCTAACATTAATTCTATTTGGTTACTGATCGGGAAACTCGAGTAGGGTATGAGTGTAATTCAGTGGGCCACCAAACATGATGTATAAAACAATACTCAGTCTATAATAGTGCATGAAATTGTTTAATGAATAATGTACAATAAATAAATAAAAAATTTTGAAAATTTATTATTCTTTAAATAAACGTATAATTACATGGGTTAACATTGACACTCAAATCATCAAAACCATATTCATCCCATTCGAGAGTCTAAATCATTTTATATGGAATCACAATTCATTATAACATGGGATTCCATTATCCATTTAATTAAAATTTCATATCAAAGTTACTTAGAAGGCCAACCTATTGAAAATATTATGGTTCTAAAATGTCATGTTTAGAACCATGTGGGTATTTGGAACATTTTTACATGTTCCACACTTCATGTGTGTATGGAGAATCTGTCCCTTTTTTATATAATAATATTTAGATGCATGCATTAGGACCTAAAACGTCATGTCTGACACCTCGTGGGTATTTGGAGCATCAGTCCTTGTCCTAGAACTCTTTTATCAATCAATCACCCATATATTACATATATCTTATTCATCACGGTTAATTATCATTACCCTTATCACCAAATATTCTCATCATGGTGCACTATTTCAATTTATCAAAAAAACATATTTCTTCACTTAAATCACATGGAATAATATGAACAATTAACCATTAAAACTTTTATCAACATTTAACCACATTAACTATTAACCCTTTAAGGTAAATAAAAACATCCATTAATTTCCATTATCATTCAATTCCATGACTTCCTAAATTAACCAATTTTATAATCTCATTAATCAATAAATTTCATAATCCCAATATCCCATCAATTTTATAATCTCATTTATTAATTAACTAATTAATTAATTCAATTCAAGATTTAATTATCAAACATGAAAATTGAAATTTCCAAATTACATTCATGAAATTATAAATTAGAGACCATGGTAATTGACCTTTAAAACACCTGCCTTAAGGTCGTTCATGGACTTTCTCTAAAAAAATTCCAAAATTGAATTGGAACTTTCAAGATCACATTGTCGCAAAATATCTAGAGACAAAATATTGGATCAAGATCAAATGAGACACATCCCTAAAAAGATAGATCCACACTCAACTCCAATAGTAGATAAATAATTCCACTCCATCTAGAAATAGAGACTAGAGAGAAAGATTATAAAATAGGGATGAAAACACATACCAATGGGGAGCCGACCCTTTAATCAGATATTTGATTCACTAATGATTTTGTTACAGGAGCCTTAAAACTCTATTGAGAGTGTAAAAACAAGGATTAACAGGTTTATGGTCGATTAGGAATGAATAGGTGTTAATACTGAGGGTTTAGAAATTTCAAATAAATTTTTGTGTCATTAAAAACCCATTTATACGGTTTCCTAAGAAGGGGTGAACAAGTTTCCAAACTGCACACCTTAACTGTGAACATCTACATAGGGGGGCATAGTTTCTACTAAAAGGGTGGGGTTAAAAACCCATTTTCCAACCATTAAA
Organism: Viscum album; assembly: GCA_963277665.1. Taxonomy (NCBI): domain Eukaryota; kingdom Viridiplantae; phylum Streptophyta; class Magnoliopsida; order Santalales; family Viscaceae; genus Viscum; species Viscum album. The sequence continues at coordinate 577,695,536 of OY728166.1, forward strand.
TTACTCTCTATCAGGGATTACAAGGTTTTCTAAGTGTAGGACCATGGTTTGGGAAAATAGTGAACCAACCATGCACTACCCCTTTTTCTTTCAAAACACCTCAATTTTACCCAAAAAATCCCCAATATAAAACCCAACCTAGATATATCTGAACAAGGTAAAAATAGTTCCTATAAATGATAATGTTACATCTATTGAAATGGTTAGGATCTTAAAAAAGGGAAGATAAATTTTTTTAACCTTGAAATTTCCTTTACCTTTGCTTCGTTTTTATTTATGCATTCACCCTTAACTTTTAAGAACCATTCTATTTGGAAAGTATAACCTTTATATTATATTGAAGAATTACTTTATTTGGTTTTTTTTCATGAATTATACCAATTAACATTCATTATTATTTTCTTTTTCTTCTATCCTTTTTATTTTCTCCTGTACAATCATGCAAACTATCAAAATATGTTTATGTTTCTTCATCAATTTTTATTGTTTTTTTAAAATAGCCTTTGCATCCTCTAATGATTTCTATTATTGATATATAAATTTATCCTTTCTGGGTAACTATATAATGAATTTTTTAGTATTGTGGATATATTTATTTCATATTCCATACAAATTCATTGTTTTAAGTTACCCATCTACGGTAACTCCTAGTGAGCCTCAACTTCTTCCTCAAAGATTTCTCCCACAATTATAATATACTTATGTCATTCCTAAATTTACACCCTTTTTTCTTTATCTTTACTTATTTAAATTAAACATTATTTTAATGTTTAGAATGATCCATAAATAAACCTTTTATTATGTCAGAGAAATATATTTTTATAGGAATGAAATTTCCCATTAGTTTTTTATTAGGTAAAGTCTTATTTGTAACTCCATTTTATTTACTCCCAAAGGTATACTGATAGTATATTATCTATCCAGGTTTGTTTAAAATTTATGGCCTTCTTCTATTATTTATAGCTTTATTATAATGGGATGATATGAATTATCACTCAATATCAGCCTAAAAATATATTACATGTCTTCCATATAATATTTTAAGATATTCAAGTCTATTTGATTCCGAATATTTATCTTCCTCTATATAAATTGGTCATAGTCAGCTAATATTCTACTAAATTAGGTTATTAAATCCAATTATGTATGAATTATCTACTTTTCATACCTTGCAATATTATAAAAATAATCAACATCAATGTGTCTAAACTTTCCACAACACTAATATTGAATTAACAATATTCTCTTCTTCATTTAAATAAAATAATGGATTGTGGAGGTACCTTACTTTTCTTAAATGTTCTCTTTTTCATTTCAAATTCTATATGGGGAACATATTTCATTCATATATTCATAAAAAATTAACAATGTGAGGGGTTTTTCTTACATTTCCTCATCAAATTTTTCCATAAATAAGAGTTATTTCATACATCATTCAAAGAATTGGAATTAAAACATGTTGATGTTATGGATTTTGGTTTTTCTTTCTTCCAATTGTAAGAAGGTGATAATTCCTATTATTTCTTACCTCTCCTCCACTTAATGGATTCTATCCAAAATTAATATTCTATTGTGATTTCACAATAATAATTTTTATTTTCTTAAATCCATGTGAATATTTAACTTGAGTGTATTCCATGTTTCTTAAATTTATCTCAAAATCAAGAAACATTAAACTTATTGTATTTTTCGATATTTAATACACCTTAAATTATTTTATCATTCAATTTTTTTTATCTTTTCTTCATGTAACATACTCATTATCTCATGGAAAAAGGAAGTTATTTTACTCATTTTTCCTGAATCTGGAGTTGAGTAATCTCATAATCAATAATATCTCTGTGGGTACCCTTTAGTGCATAGATACTTCCCAGAATAATGTTAAATAACGCAACACATTAACAAAAAATTATCTATAAAGATACTTCCATAAGAGTGAAATTTTATTCATTGAGTTTTACTGATTAATCCTTAAAATCAACTTGTTTTTTTGAAAGTGAAACTCATGTATAACTTCCAGTGTTTTTACTCATTCATTTTATTCTCATTTAAAAGTGAATTTACAACTTCTTTTATACTTATATTTTGATCATACAATAGAGAGATCTTGACATTAATAGTAGTTTTTAATATATAGATTACTACCAAAAAATATCATAATCTATATTATCCTCATATGAGGTTCTTTCCAATTATTCTTATACTAGTGAGAATATCTCATTATAGAGTTCAAAAAACCGTTACTTTACTTCTATAAGCTCTATGATGATTTTTTCAGTTTCAGAAATTCTTTCCTATTCAACTATTTATTCATGTTCTGATTATGATTATGATTTGTATTCAAATATACTATTTATAAAAGAAAATAATTAATTTACAATATCATTAGGGAATTTCTTAATGTAATTATTTTCTTAAGTGTAGATTTAATCAATGGATTCAATCGACTTATAATCATCACAACACATGCATTCATGTTTTGGAAGATTTATTATGAGGTATTTTTAGTATAATTTCGACTCAATTTACATTATGGTAACAAATAATCCTTATTCAACTTCTTTTAAGACTAAAAATTTCACCACTTCTCATATTATTTCTTCTTCTAATTTTTCTATTTTTTTGTCAAAACCTCAATATTTTCACCATGAGGAATAAATTCAAATTTCTTCTAATCTAGCATAACATCCATGTATTGAATTTATATTACTTATTCCACTTATAGAAACAGGAACCTCATATGAATCAATGAACAATAGAATTACTAATTAACATGTAGATCCAATAGACTAAACCTCGATTTGATACCAATTAAGAGTACAAACAGAATCTGTAGTCACCCTAAGGGTGAGGGGAGGGTGAATCAAGGATAGAATAATCATACCAATTATGTTCAACATAATTGTTTTATTGAATCGAGTTGATCAAATCTATTTTATAATGGACGGTAATGTATATGAAGAAGGCACCATATAGAGGGGGGGGGGGTGAATTGTAGGTTTAAAAAACTTTTCATTTTTATCCCTAAAGTAATTTAGTTTAAAATAATTAAAACAAATGAAATTAAAAATACCTATTATTGTATGGAAACATTAATCGAACTGGACCTTTGTTCTAGTTATAGAAGTATCATAATTGGGTTAACTTGCAATAATTTAATCTACAAGTCATAAATGAAATTAATCATATTCATGGTTTAAATGATTTAAATAGTGGAAACATGTAAGAAATGCAGTCACACTGGTTATGATTATCATAGTAAAAGAATAAAATGATTCAATCATCAAGCGTACTGAATGATTTTTAGTAATTGAAATTATTTTAATTACATAATTATTAATCACAATGTAAATAATATAAAATAAATATATAATACACTTTAATTCCTATTATAAACCTGTAGAAATGTATAGAAGTAAAAAAATAAAATTGTCTTAACCCATTGAGATGGTTATCCAGTTACCTTGGATGGAGGCCTCTTGATTTATACTTTTAGGGTAACCTGTCTACCCAGACTAAGGTAAGCCCTTGATATGATTATCGACATCCATATTGTTATCCCTATAAGTCCTAGATCAATAAGGTGATCAATACCTCCATCTTCCTAAACATATTATCCATCGATCCACAAATTATTGGCACATCTGTCTTCCTATCCATGGATTTCACTGACCTGCAAAGGATATGCAGAACTGCATTCTTATCCATAGAATCCCTCAATTGTAACCGCTAATGATCAGTGTGTAACTAAGAGAGAAAAAACTCTTGGATGTAACAAGTACGTAGAATGAGAAGTTCACAACATGAACTCTTTGAAGTCTTTCACCTGAAGTAGTAATTTGACAGGGCTCTTTCATAGTGTCATGAATTCGAAAAGAATTTGTTAGCTCATTAAGATGACATGGTATTTGTATGAGAATGTCCCAACAGTATTTATGGATTCCAACGATCAATTTTTATCTAGAATTAGAGGTTGACATGAACACCTAGAACTTCAAAGGTCATCTTATATCTAAAATAACGACATCGTTTTATAAATCTTAAATAGAAAATAAAAAATATCATTTTGATTTAAATGTTTTCAAAATATTACGATACAGTTTTTTGGTTACAATAAAATGAGTTTTTAATGAGTTTGATTATTCTCATACTGTTGGTGAGAATGATTTAAAATTTGGTATGAATTGGATTGTTTGTACGATGAAAACCGTTTCTAGTGTTTACAATAAAAAATGTATTTGGGGAGTTTGATATGAATCATATCTGATGGGTATGATAAAAATTGTATACATCCTTATTATAATAATCATGGAATGAATCATTTCTGAAATATTCATAAGCAAGATTATAATTATATTCATATGAAAAATATTAACGATATAATGTAAAATAAAATGGTAACAACGTGATTCAATAAAAATAGAGTTTTTGATTAAAAAGAATTAAAAAAATTAAAAATAAGGACTTTCACTTAACAAATATGTTCCCTATACATTTAAAACATTATTTGGAGTAAATAATATAAAATTAACAAAAGATATGGGTTTTACAATGTGATACCTCTAGCTGAGAATCCACTCATAGAGATATCTACTCCCATAAAATCCTAGATTATTTATTCTCTCAAATTCATTATAATGAGGAAACACATTATTATTTAATCTAATATTAAAATTAAACATATTCTCCAAAAAACACAGTATAATGAATATTTTTGTGAAATATTTCAAAAAAAATCATTCTACCTCCTTGTATGAATGATGGTGGAGTTTACACTTGAATGAACAGTACTCAAGAGTTCTCCTCAAACTTCCTCATGGAAGAAATTTAGAAGAATAGGTGAACATGTAATATACTAAAAATTATTTCTTACCTATCATGTTCTTCTGGAAGGCTGATTTTTTAGAGATGTCACTAACTCAAACTATGGCATCTAGAATGTGAAAATATTGATTCTAGACATTGGTCTAGCTCTCTTCCTTATGTTATTCAAAATCAAAATATCTCAATAAACGTTTAAAAACATCACTCTTATCACTTATATTATATTGAAAACCATAACGTTCATACAAATATATAAATATATTACACCTTAATAGATGAATATTCATTCCATAAAATTGTTATCCGTTATATAATCGTAATGGTATAGTGACTTTGGATACTTGGATACATTAAAAATTTGTTCATAATGGATCTAAATAATCTATCACTTATATATTAACTACTAGAACCCTTATTTGGAATGTCATACTTAAAATCATTATCATATCTAGGGGAAGGGAAATAAAATAAAGGGTGAGCTGATATGCTCAGAATGGGAAAAAATGGAGATATCTATGATCACTTAAAACATAACATGAGAATAAGGGTATGAGAATATCCTTTTAACAATTTAAAATACATACTCAACATATCACATATCAGAATATTAAATCATGGAATAAATCAATAATGTTTATAAGGAGTGAATCATAATGGAATCAAAGGACATGATCCATGAGGGCATAACATTGGAATATGACATATATAAATATAATACAGATAGACATAAAAAATAATTTCATTATTAGTCAGGGATCAAAAAAACACTATCAAAGTAGATTGAGGTCACTTCCCAAACCATTATACCCTTAGTCAATGCTCACTTCCAATACTAGCATAATGGAAAAAGGTGGTTTCGATGCCCATTACAATCCTTATTATATTATAAGATATATGCATTTACCCAATGAATTAGAGGAATATGTAATTCTAGACCCACCCATCACATAATAAAAATAAGTCATATGAATGACATAATATCATTCAAAATTCATTATATCAAAACCTATCAAAAGGATAAAAGTTTCATAAACATTGTTTCATTTCATCACAGCATAGACCATTAGAAAAATGTGTTTCATAAAAACAATTGTCATCATTATCATAAACCATATAGATATATTATAAGGATGAAATATTTTTGTTATATCCTCATTAAATAATAATTAACATCAAATTTTGTTATCTTAATTTATAATGCATTTAAAATATCACTTGATATATTTCATTAGGAAAACACCATTCTAATTTTTGAGTCCATTCTTTAAAATATAAAAATTTATATAATATTAGAGGAAAATATTTATTTAAAATGAACATTAGATAAATTTAAATTAATATTCAATTATTTGAGATATCATGAAAATGTGAAATTCTATTCATGTTGTATATTTAAAAACAATGATTCCTTTCACATTTTTTAAAAAATTTCAAAATTACATTGCTTGGAAAATGAAAAAAAATTCCTTTTAAACCATTTTTTAAAAAGTAAATCATGGGTAAAATCTAATTTCAATTACCATAAAATATTATTAAAAATATTCTTTAATTTTTTAGAAAGCACATATATATATATATATATATATATAAATGAAAAAGGTTATTTGACTGAAGAGAGAAATAAAGTTATTTTTCAATAAAGATATTATATCGTTCTATTGAATACTAAACCAGAGAAAAGTGATAGAAAAAATTGTAATATCTTGAATTAACTAGATGAGAAAAAAATTCATCTGATTCTTCTGAGATAGTACACAAAATTCAATCATCAATAACATAATCATAAACAATCCTGATAAACAATGAGATTGTGAAAATAAACCCAAACATTTGGTAACATTTGAATAAAATATCATGAAAGTGTGGTAATTTTACAAATCAGTATATACCTTTAATTTTCAAGTGAATAATTATAAAATACATTAATAAGAATTATATTTACCATATAAACAAAATAAGCAATAAATATGGCATGTGTATCACAAAAACAAAGGTGAGATGAAAATACCTTTACTTGAGTTTCAATTTATTTGATAGTGATTTAAAATCACATATAATAAAGTTAAATTTATTATTAGATTATACAGTCATTTAAATAATTAAGAAATCATATATTATCATCTTATAACATTTCAATGCCCATTTATAAACAATTACTTTTTAAAATCATCATTTTTGGGTGTTGATTATTTTGGTTTTCATAAAAATTTTGGGTTTGTAGTTCTAGTACTTGTACTTGAATCATGGTTCAATAATATCCTTAATTTTAATGAAGATATAAATATATTTAATTTTAATTATCTATATATTTATATTAATCTATAAAATATATGGATATAAAAATTAATTATACCGTTCTCAGAAACAATAGTCTGTACGTACACATGAACACTATTTTTCCTTTTTAATGGGTGAAATAAAAGCATGGTAAATCATAAGTTCAAATTAAGGAAATTATATTTGATAATATTTTCATTGTTATACCAACCCAGTTAAATAATCTAAGAGGGGGTGGGGGTGGGTGGGTGAATCGTTGGATAAAATATTAAAACAACTTCCCCTTCTGATATTTTTTCATCGTAAAAATAGTCTTCTCTCTGTTTACCTTGGTTAGGTATTAGCTGAATTTAAACTATGAACAAGAAAAAAAATTACTCAGTTAATTCAAAATTGGATACATCTAAAGATCATACAATATAAATTTTACTTCGTACCAAATCCACAAAAGCAAACTATTGTTACAATGTTCGGAGTAGAGTCACAGTCCCTCCTGGTTTACAATCAATCTCAATTTGAAAGCTCACTGCTCTCTCAAATAAAGTGTTCTCAATACTCATTCATATTATCCTAGTTTTTATCACTCAAATAAATATGTTTTTACATCATTTGGATAATCAATATGTTCCACATTCATCAAATTTATGAATATCACATTACCATAGATTTACTGGGAAATCCCTTTTCGGACCTTTCACAATGCTTACTGCTTCCACGAAACTCACACATCCTTTGCAAAACTACCCAATTCATTATAGGAATAAATTTATTTCGCAGACCACCCAACTTTTGTGTATCTAATAAATTTCATAAATCTATTTTTTTTTGCAATGAGCACTCCTTTAATGAGGCTCACTTAGCCTTTATGAATATTAACACTTTCGTGAAGCTCACTAATCATTCAAGAAGCTCAATAATATCATTAATATTACATAGACTTCATTAAACTCTATAATTTAAGAATTAAAAAAAAATTGTTTGCATACATAACTTTCTTGAAATTATTTTCTTCACAAACTTTTTGTTAATTCCAACCTTTCATAATAAATCTGATGAATTCAGAACCATTGGATTTTTGTTAAGGGTTTATCACTAAAAAGAAGGGGATAGAGGCCTATTAATAAACATTGCCTCCCTATAGCGAGAATTCCATTGTCAGGGGCCTGTTTCTCTCTTCTCTGAATCATCACTTGGCTGGATTTTGTGTTTCAATTTATTCGTCAATTTGAGCATGGGAGGAATGTTTCTTCCTCCCGACTTTCCTCATCCCTAGATTTGGTTTTGATCTGGGTTCCTCTACCGGATCGGTGTTCACACGGTGGCCCTCGGCCTCAACATGTAGCTCTGGTGGGCATCAGCTGGTGGTTTCTAGTCAAGCATTGACAGTCCAGAGTCCCCATGGTCGAGGTGTTCTTCAGTCTAGCGGTGGCTTGCTTCTTTCAGGCAGCGGTGTGGGTGGTTTGGCGGAGGAGTCTTCTCCGATGGTGGTCATTTGTGTTCTCTCACAGCACGATCATCCTGTTTCTCATCCTCTTCCAGGTACCCTCTTACTCTTTCATCATGTTTGTCCCCAATCAGTGATGTTCCCACTTCAGATCTCGTCTTCTCTGATGCTGCGACGTCAGTGGCCTTGGTGTCTTGAGATTTGTGGCTCTGCCCGCAGATCTCTGGTGGTGGATTTTCCATCCTCTACTTTTGATTGGATACCTCGACCTGGTCCCCTCGCTTTGTCACTCGAGGATGCACACTCATGGATGAAAGTTACGTGGAGTTTGACTCATCTCTCACTGGTCCTTGATTCAGTGATGCACCTTCTTGCTGCACCAGTGATTTGTGGTTTGTCTTCAGGCTACTGCTGAATTTTGTGTCGCGCATTTGGGTTGTCCGGTTCATACCGTGATGCACTTCCATTACCGTTGCTGCTCCTATTTCATGCATCTGCTGAGGTTTGAGGTTCGATTTGGTTCAAATAAATAGGATAGATTTTATTAGCTAGGATGGATTACTCAGTGGCTTGGTGGAACTGGTTTTGGTGCGGCTGCCTATTAGATTTTGTTCGTTCGGTTCTGTTTTCTCTCAACTGAAGGTGGTCTTCTGGTTCACTCTGTGTTTGACTGCTTCACATGAGATTTTTTTTCCAAATAGGTTTTTGGTGGATTTTCCAGCATTGGATTAATACTTGCTGAATTTGGCAAGAGTTGTTGTATCTTTTAGTTTGACGTTGGGTGGGTGAACTCGAAATAGGGATGGGCATGCTGACACTCATCATTAGACATTTGTCTATTTGGATGGATGGGCACTTTGTCGGATCTTCTGCAATGTGTTTCTATCTGGTTTTGTCTTGCATTAGGTTGATAGTGCTGTGTATTTTCGCATGCACTATAGGGTGGGCGGCTCGTAAGAGAGATAGGTGTGCGGGAACCTATAATTCTGTCTTCCATCTGCATCTCGGTGTGGGTTGGGAGAGTGCCCTGCCGCGTTGTGTTTCTAGCATGACACAACTTCTTGGCAGGGGGGCCAGACATCTCCTTCGACAAATCTCACCATGCATGGTCTGTCAGGGGGGTGATGAGGTTCTTTCTTATGCTTGTTTTTTATGTCTTCTTCATTTTTGTCTTTAAAGGATTTTATAATCCTTCGGGCTGTGCATTATGGGTATCTGTGCCCTTGTTATGTAATGGTTTGCCTCTTCTCCCAGTCTATTTTAAGAGGTTGTTTCTTTCTGGTTCAATAAAGAGGGATTACCCCTCAACCTTTTATAATAAAAATAACATAGTCTTACCACCTTTCCATAACACATTTCTAATTCTCCAATCATTCTAAATACCCTTCCTTCATCAAATAGTATGCCTCCTCAAATATTCATACCTTCACAAAACACAAATCTTCAGGAAATACACGACTTTTCTATATTTTTATAATGCAAATCTAACATTCATGATGATTGATCCATCCTAAATTTTAGAACACCACAAATTTGATAAAAAAATATAAAACAGTGCCACCTTGTATTAAAAATTAGCCTCCCAATTCCATATCATCTTTTTTTTCTTGGATTTTTTCCAAAATACATAGTCAACTAGCATGCTAGAACTCCCCAACTAATGTTTTCCATCTTCTTTGTCAATAAAAAAAATCCAAAAACACTCCATTGATACCTTGATGTGTTTTAAACCAAAAATCATATATATTAATTAAATTTGTAAATATTACCATTCTTAAAAATTTTATGTTAAAAACCAATCACCTCACTTTTTAGTGGTGGTACTCCACACGTATGGATGAATTGAATTATCATATTTTAACAGATGTGAAGAAGGTGGATAATAGTTGTTCCCTCATCATAATAAAAAATAAGTATATTTAATATAATGGATTTATTACTTACAATTGACAACATTAATTTATAAGAGGTATAATAATAAATAAATTTGAAAATGCTTGTATAAGTGTTATACCTCTACGTTTAGAAACCTCAATTAGATTAAACCTTAAGCCATAAAATGATAGAATTTTTGTAATAAAAAATATAGGACATAATGAAGGAATATAAGAATGAATTGTGGTAGGGATTAGATGAGATATATGAATCATGAACTATGGAGAAGAGAGGAGAGTCGGTATCCATTTATAGTTGAGGGAAAGAACACACTTGTAATCACTTAAAATATTAAACAATATATATGTCATAATCATTTAAAGTAAAAAAGGCACCCTAAATTAGAAGCTAAGATGTCCTGGGATTGTAATATACTCAAATAATAATATTTGGGATATTTTTCGACACATTTTAATCATTATATTCTCTTTAAGCTACTTTGAACCCCTTTAATCCTTAATCATGATATGATACATTTTTACCATGATAACATAATTATTTGAATAAGAAAAAAGTAAATTCTAGAAAAATGTTCAAATCATGGTTCCATATTTAGAATCCATTTTTTGAATTTAATTTCTATCAGTGGAAAAAATAACGTATAATATAATAACATAAAATGAATGGGAAACTGTTTCTATGAAAATACCTGATTTATGAGTAAAAATAGATTTTCATTTAAACAATGTAATAAAATGGTATCCACAACTTTTTTCAGTTAAATAATACATGAAGGAATTTTTTTAAACTTTTTGGTAATGACAAAACCAAATTTAATCTTCAAACCATGAAATTAATTGAAAACACCCAAAAATAGTTTTTAATATAGACAAAAATAATTTGTCTTCATAATAGTCCAGCTATGGTTTCCAAATTATAAATAATTATAAAAAATAAGTTAATAAGTTACTGTTATATTATATTAATGATTATAATTTCTGAAATGAATTATATTTTACCAAATTCAACTCATATAAGTGGCATAATTTAATATAAAATTAATCACAAAAATCATGATGAAAAGCAACTTTTTGATGATTTTTCTTAAATATAAATTTTATTTATATCAAAATTAAATATAAAAATTTATTCTAATAAAATATTTGGATTATTAATAATATAATTTAACTAATTATTATTTTAAAATAAATTAAAATAAAATGAATCTTTTAAAATTATTTATATGAAATTAAGGTTTTTAATAAAAAGAAGTATTTTCACTAATCTTCATGATACCATACATTTTAGAAAATTATAAAATACTAACTCAAAGATAATTTTGACATGATTATTTTATAAATAAAAATAAATTTGTTAATTTTTTTTTCTAAATTTAGTAGAAATTAATTATTTTATTTTTTTCAAAAATCATTAAAATCATTTTTAATTTTTTTTTGAAGCATATAAAAACATTAATATAAACTTATTACATAATTATAATTATGATTTTTTTATCAAAATAATTTATAAATATTTTTAATAAAGTAGTTAATATTTTTTATGCCACTAATTTCTATGGAAAATGTTATAGTGGTCACATTTAGATAATTATATTCTATTCGTATATTGTGGTTTGTTTAAACTCAGTGTTGTATGTTACACAAGATATCCATGAAATAAAATTTACTTACTAAGAAATATATTATGTAATCTTTGGGGGTTATATTATAATCACATTTAAATGAATTTCGCCATCAATATTCCAATATTTTGAAATAGAACATTGAGCATATCTCTATTTAATCACATCTTAGGGTTCCCAAGAAATTTATTTGAATTTATGATTGCTCAAGGGAACATTAACTAAGTTTGTAATCTTTTTCAATAGTTCTTTATCTATAAGATCCAAAATTTCAACATGTTTTTATTCATATGAAAATTAATTCTATAGGGGTGGGAGCTCTGATTTTAGTACATGTAAAGGATCATGTTTATACTTCCTTATGAGAGATACATGAAACACATTGTGAACTTGAGGAAGGTTTGGTGGAAGCTCCTAGTGAGTATACAACTACCCTAATCAATGAAGAATCTCAAATGGGACAATATAAATAGGGTCTAATATTCCCTTAGTTTGTAATATCATAACCTTTTTCCATGGGGAAATTATTAGGAATAGCTTCTCACCAATATAAATTTCTTTATTTTACCGATGAATAACAATATAAACTTTTTTATTGAATCCGATATTCCTTTATATGTTTCTGAATAGATCTAACATTATTTGTAATTTATTTTTCTATATTTGGAACTAATATTTTTATTTCTATAAATTCTTCCAAACACATTGGATTTATACACTTCTTTTTGTAGAAGGATTTATAAGGAGTCATTTAATGGATCGAGTGAAAGATATTGTTATATGAAATCTTGACTTATAGATGGTTTTGATCCCAACCACTTTTTAAATACATATAAAAAGGTCATAATATATCCTCTAGGGTTTTAATGGTACTCTTAGATTGTATATCTACATGGGGATAATAAGAAATATTAAAAATCACCTTTGTATCTAGAGATTGCTGAATATTTCACCAGATCTTTGAGGTGAACATTGGATCCCAATCGGATAAAATACATTGTGGTACTCCATGAAACATTAAATTTTTTTATATTTATATTCTGTAATGGTGATAAAAATATAATTATTCTACAATGTTAGTTATGTGTGCTAAATTTTTGAGGCAATCGACTACAACCCAAAGATTATTACGACCAATTGATTTTTTGGGGAGTTCGATGAGAAAATCCATTGTGATGTTTCCCATTTACATTATAGTATTGGTAATGGATATTACATACCCTTATAATTATATCATCTAGACAAAACTTTCAAACATACCATGTACCAAGAAACATACTCTACAATATATCTCTTTATGTTATCCCATCATAAATACACAATTATATCCATTTACATATTCACACACCAGAGACTAATAGATAATGATTAACTATGTGATCCATCCAATGTTTATGTATTTAATATTGGTATGGATGGAATAGATAATCAGTTTCTAAACATTAACATTCTATCACAAATATTGTTAAACATCGAAACATTTCTTTCCTTCTTTTTCAGTTTGAAATGTTCCTTTTGTGCCTCTTTAATATTTACCTAGAATGATGGTAGAACACTCAATTGAGAAAGATAAGATTTATCCAATTCCTTAAATATTTTTAGATCCATTGTTTGAAATTCCAAATATATTAGATCTTTTTTGATCCTCATCATAGATAAGCGAGCATGAAAGTTTTTACTCAGAGCATCATACACCTTGCTTGCTTTTTCAAGGTGGTACCGAGAAGTAAAAATATTTTTTCAATTTCATCTATTTTATATGGAAAACATTCTTCTCTTTCGGAGAGAATATATACATTAATATTTTATAATCATTATATATATCACACCTTTCTCTTTAAGGATAATGCCTCCATATTTTTAATGAGAAATTTACAAAAAATAACTCCAAATCAAGAGTTGGATAATTGTTCTCATGACCTGCCAATTGTATTGAGGCATAGACTATCACCATATCATTCTATATAAGGTTAAACATAATCCCATCATTTATGAATAACTATAGACTACAGACTCATCTCCAATGAAGGGTATTGTATTTATAGAAGAACTAACTTATCTTCTCTTTATTTCATTGAAATATTCATTGCATTCATCTACCCAAAGGTTTATGTATCCCTTCTATGTAACCGTTTTAGTTGATTAGAGATCCATGAGAAATTTTCCACAAAAAATCAATAATATCATTCCAAACAAAGAGAAATAAATATTTTAGTCACCATGGTTGTTATGGGCCAATTTTCAAAAACATCTATCTTAAATGGATTGATAGATATAATATTTCTTGAGATTATATGACCCAAAAATGAAAATTTTTGTTACTAAAACACACACTTGGTAAATTATTCATATAATTTTCATTTCCTTAAGGTGTTAAATATAATACTCAAATAATCATTATCCACATAATTTTCATTTTTTATATAAGAATATCATCTATAAAAAACTACCACAGACTGATCAAGAAAATATCTAAAAATTATATTCATTAAATCCATGAAGATAGAAATGGAATTTATAAGACAAAATAGAATAACTTAAAATTAATAATCTCTATAACTTGTTTGGTATGTTGTATTAGGTGTATTCTCTTTCTTGAACTTCAATTGATGATTTCTAAAATGAAGGTCAATATTTGAAAATTATTGTGCTCCGTGAGGTTGATAAAAAAATTCATCAATATAGGGTAGATTAGATTGTTTTCTTAATATTGATCTTTTTATCTTCCCAATAATAAATAATGTGTCTAATCTATCCATATTTCATATTAACAAAAATGACCAATGAACCATAATATGATGCAGATACCTGAATAAATCCTTCACTGAGATTCTCTTGCAGTTTCTTCTTTAATTCCAATAACTCAATTAGGTCCATTCTATAGAGTCTTTCAAATTAGTGTAACACTAGGTATGTTTTCTATTGAAAAATAAATATCACGACTTGATGGAAGACTAAAAAACTCATATATAAATACATAAAAAACTCCCATATAATATAAATATCATAGATGTTGAGTTTCTCTCAAAAAATCAGTAATAAACACCCATTTTAATTAGGAATAAAGACACATATATTATCGGTAATTTATATTACATGTCAATTTTTATCATTTGAATTATATACAATAACATATTTGTTTAGGCCATAAAATTTAACTTCCCTTCATCTTAAATTGATGTGGGATTTATGTTAATAAATCCAATATATTCTGAATATAACATCAAATTGAACTAGAGGGTGTATAAAATGATTTTTAGGAAGCAGATTCTGAAAAACATCAATCAGAGAAGAATCATAGACTCATGGTGTTATCTTCGTACCAATATGGGTTTTAAAAACTATTTTAATATATAATAATTGAGGAGTTTTTTTGATACCCTCATAAAACTATTTATAATTAAAAGAGTGGTTATAACTAGAATCAAATAAGATATTATAAGTTTTAGAGTGGATAATAAATTTACCTTTCACCACATCATTGTGGTACCCCACATCAGAAACAGTGATCACACGAGATATCCCTTTTTATATGGCATTATAAGGTCTATAAAATCAATAAAATTTATTATCCCATATAATTAAGAAAATTTTAACATAATTCCTATAGTCATTGTGTTAGAATCATTGGAGCGTGGATGGTGTACTCTGGGAGATTTCTCACTATTATGATCATTTTCTATGTTCTTCCCATAACTTTTGGAATTATATATCCAAATGACATATCTTTCCACATATATAATATTTTGCAATCCCATTAAGAAAAATTCCCCCATGTTTCATTCCACACTTTTGGCATGAATGGAATCTTATCTTCTTCTTTATATTATTCTTATAATTTACATTTAATTCAACTTTTTGTTTCTTATCAAAACCCTAACATTGATAATTAACTATAATATCCATCTCCACATTGAATATGAGGAAAATACTTATTTAAATATATGCACCTAAACTCATCCCATTCAATGAATTCAATTTATTTCCATTACCTCATTTTCATGATAAGATTCCACCATAGATACGATTCACCTTTGAAATGATAAGCATGTAAAATAAAATTTTCTAGTTCTAAAAAGAATATAATGGAAAATTTCTTTTTAGTGGTACTTATCAAATTCTCAGAAACTGGTGTATAAACATACCCACAAAAAGAATTTGGATGATTCCACATCAAGGCCTTAATATAACATTTTTTCCTCATTTACTAGTTTGAAATTTCTTCATTATTTATTTTTTGAGAAAGTTGTATAAGTAGAGTAATAATAATTTTCAGTCCAAATCCCATAACATTTGGTTACTTAGGTGGAAAGTCAATTTATTTTCCATCATATTCCACATTAAGTTGATTTCTTTGGGTTATAACTGTTAAATAAAATAAAAATAGAATAGTGTGAGAAATAATAATCATAGTGGGAAACCACACAATAATGGAATGAAATAATTTATAGGTTGTCTAAATAATGATACATTATTCTAATATAATGACACCTTATTTTTAACCTTGGTAATAAATTATCATCATATATTCATATTTGTTATCATTTATTGAAAATAAAATCTCAATTAACCCTATAATATCCCCTAGGAAAATCAAACCAAGTGTGTTGTAAGGGAATAATCACCATGAACCACAATGATGGTCTAGATATAATCAAAGAACCCTTTATAGGGTTATTATATCTCAATTAAACTCTACTAAAAACCCATACACACATATTATCTTGAAAGGGGTGTTTTACTATAAAACCACTCTCCTTTATTTATCATAACATAGGGAATTATCCTATAAATTGGATTATCCAAAGTGTTTTCAATAATGTTTTCTCATAATTTTTTCGAAAGGTAATAAATCCTTGATATGATATAAACTATAATGACCCATACTTTTTATACATTGACATTACACCTTAATAGATGAATATTCATAACATCACATTATGATACACATTAGAATCATATATTTTTTTCTGTCATTACAATGATATACACATTAAAAACTTATTAATAAGAGATCTACATCATATCCCACTAAGTCGGTCACAACTAGAATCCAACATAGACATATCATATATAAAATCCTTATTCAAATCTTGGGGAAGTAAAGTGTAGGAAAGGCTGAGCTCAAATTCTTTGTAGGGGTAAAAAAGGGATATATCAATAACCACATAAACATTAAAAGAGTATAAGGGTATGAAAAAATGATCTTAATATTCTAAAATCCATACCCAATATATCATAGATCATAATATATAATAATGGATTATATCATTGATATTCATAAGATAAGAATCATACTGTAATCAAAGAACACAAGAAATGTGATCATAACATTTTCATAAGATGTATATTTATATCTCACACATAATAATTTAAAATAATGTTCTTATTTTTCAAGTTATTTTTCCAAGACTATCATAGTGGGTTATGTTCACTCCCCAAACCATTATATACTTTGTCAAGGTTCACTCCCAATAGTATCATAATGGATAAAGACTATTACTGAACTGGGTTTACTCGCAATTAATGTCTTCATTATATCACAAGATATCCATTATTAACAAATGTACTATATGGATATATAATAACAATACCATCCATCAAAAAATGAAAGTTATACAAATTTTTTCCATACGATTATAAAACATTGATCACAACTTATCCCATGGAAAATAAATAGGTTTATAGTTACATTTCAAAACCTCATCATAGAATAAACTATGGAAAATAAATGGGTTTAATATATATATATTTCATAATAATGAAACATATAGTGAAATAATAATAATGGTATCCTTGGATCATATTACTATTATATGATAATTAATATATAATTATGTAATAATAGTGGAAAATTCATTTAAACTAACACTTTGAATATTTACTGAGAAAAATAAATTCTAAATTTTGGAATCTCCACCTTAAAATATAAATGTATTCGATAAAATTATTGAAAATTTTTTCTTTGAAAATAATATTGAAAATTTGTAGAGGAATCTTCAATGCATTGTGTGGTCATATTCAAAGGAGAATTAAATCATGTTGTATACATTAGAAAAATATTCATTTCACATTTTTAGTAAAAAGTAAAAACTACATAGTTTAGAAAATAAAATGAATATTCCTTTTAATTTTTTTTGAAATTAAAATATACTTAAAAGTGATTTTAAAAAATCATTAGATATTATTTATACATTATTGAAATAATTCTTAGAAAACATGGATATAGAATAAAAATTATTTTCCATTGAAGAGAGAAATAAAGTAAGTTTCCCATAAAATTTTTACTCCAGTCTCATGAATACATAAATAGAGGAAAATAGAAGTAAAAAATGTAATATATAGAAATAATTATAGGATAATAAAATTCATGGGATTATTGACAAATAGTCCAAAATATTCCATCATCAAAAACATAATCATAAACAATTCCGATAATCTTAGAAACTATATTATAAAAAACATAGCAAATCAGTAAAATTTAATTCAAAACATCACAAAATAGATATCCGAAGATAAATATTTATATCCAAACAATCTTCATGATTAGAATTATAAAATTAATTCAAGGTAATTATATACACCACATAAAATAAACAAGTGGTGAATATGGCGTATGTCTTATAGAAATGAAAGTGAGATTAAATCCATTAACTCAAGTTTGAATCAAATTGAATGTTATTTAAACTCATGTATAATAAATTTAAATATATTATATTTATATAAAATAGTTATTTAATAGATTATAATATCATATATGATACATTTAAAATATTTAAATATCTATTTATTAATAATTATTAAAATCATCGTTTCTATATGTTAATTGTTCCATTTTTCATGAGAATTTCAGTTTGGTAGTTCTAGTCCTGATACTTTGATCATGGTCCCAATATATGCAGAATTATAATCATGATATATATTATATATATAAATATATTTATCAATAAAATAATGATCGAAAAAGGAACAACTTCATTCAGGGATAAGGCAGGATATACGTATACAAGAAAGTTGTTTTAAATTCCTAAAAGATGGAATGAACGAATAGTTATTAATAATTAAACTTTAAAAAATAATTATTATATCATATTTCTCATATTAATTCCTAAAATTTATCCATATTTCTATTACATATGAAGTATAAGTAAAAAATGAATCACATTACTTCACTAAGGTGGTAGTCCACAGGTACGTACGAGCGACAATACCATATTCCAACAGATCGGAATAAAATGGATAATGGTTTTTAAATCATTACAATAAAAATTAAGTATGATTAATATAATTAAAAATTTATTTTATAATATGTAAAATTGATTTAGAGGAGGCATAAAAAGAAATGTTTTTAAAAATACTCCGTTAAGAGTTATTACTCTTCATTGAGAAACCTCATTTGGATTACACCATAAGCCTTGAAAGGATGGTATTTTGGAAATAAAATAATCTCTACAAAATGGGTAAGGATTATATAAAGGTATTATTGTAGTAATTTTTTATCTATAAGGATCATGAAGTGTGTATATGATAGGAGAGGTTCCACCCTTTTATAGTGGATAGAATGACCACACTAGGAATTACATAAAATATTAAATAATATTTATATCATAATCACGTAAAGTGGAAAAAATTCACCCAAAATTATAAGATACGATATGACAGGGTTTAAAAAAACAAAAAATAAATAAATTTTAGATAGTTATTTATATATTTTAAGTTGTATCTTCTAGTTAAAATACTTTTGAAAATTTTAATCCTTAACCTGGATAACATAACATTTGTACCAGGATAACATCATTATTTTAACTCAAATAAATTTGTAATTATCAAAAAAATAATAAAAATGATTTAAAATTGGTAACATATATTATAAAAAATAATTTATATTGGTGATATAAAATACTTTTCATATAATAACACAAAACACATGGAAAATATTATTTGGGAAATAGCTAATTAAAGAGTAAAAAGAATTTACATTGAAATAAAGCAATAAAATTGTTTCCAAATTTTTTTGGCTAAATAATAAAACTATGAAGACATTTTTAATATTTTTTGTAGATCCATAACCGAATGAAAACTTCCAACCATGCTATTAATTAAAAATAACCCAAAATAGTTTTTAATTTATATGAAATATAACTTATCTTCAGAAAATTCATGCTAGGGTTACCAAATTCCAAATAGTGATTTATAATACATTATTTAACTATATTAGGAAAATTGTTTTTCAAACCACTCTTAAAATAGGATAATGGCAAGTGTTAAATTTATTTTAATGTGTTACCCCATTTTTAAACCCAATTTTTATTATTTTGTTGAGGTGATATATATTTACAACAATCATAATTTAGAATGCCCCAAAATTAATTTTTCTCAATTATATTATTTAAATTATTATTATTAAAAATATGGAATTAATTTTACCAAATTATAATTACATAAGTGAAATGATTTAATATAAAACTAAACTTTCATATGGTTATGAAGATCCTTTTCCAAATTAAACTTTTTCCCAAGTATAAAAAGTTTTTGATATCATAATTAACAATAGAAACTGATTAAAATACAATAAATTGGATTAATAACCAGATAATTCAATATTTATACTTTTAAAACCATTTTATAATATAATGGATATTCATAAATAATTTAAATGAAAATATATTTTTCACTAAAAATCACTATTTTTAACTAATCATTGAAGAATTAGTTTTTTTAGAAAAGTATCTAAAAATCACTCAATGATAATTATTACACAATGGTTTTAAAATTTATGATCATTTTTCAAAGAAAAATTTCTAAAATTGACAGAAATTTATTACTTTATTTGTTCATAAAATATAATAAAAACCATTTTTGAAAAAAATGTATTATTGAAGCATATAAAAAATTTACTAAAAATTAAGTAGTTAATAGTTTATATTTTTTATTTATATAAAATGAATATATTTTTTAATAAATTTTCCATTCCTACCAATTAATAAAATTATAAAAGTTAGGTTATAAGAGTCTTGTTTAGATAATAATTCTGTAATTTTATATTGTGGTTCCTTAAAATTTAATGTTTCATTTAATGCAAGCTATTAAATAAATAAAATAAAATAAAATAAAGATATATTTTAAAAACCTGGGGTGTTTCATTCATGACTTATGATCTGATTGAGTTTATTTAGTTTTATAATTCATCTCCTTTTGTGATTATTAATAATTTATGTAGCTCTTACTCAGCTTTTTCACAATTCTTACTCATACGATGTTACCCCTTTATATAGAAAATAATCCTCTAAGAAATGTGTGGAAAAAATGGGCTCCAAAATTCCAAATATATAAACTCTTAAAATGGCCTCAATCAAAATATTTTGAGGATATTTGGATTTGAATCCGTCAAATCTTTCACTAAAATCAATGTCTGTAGTCTTAAAACATTTGGAAAACTCAGCTAGAATCATAAATTTATTTTCATGAACAATGGAACCTTGGATATATAACTCAACATCATCATGCTGATTTCGAATTTAAAATATTTATATGAAGTCACTTATAACTATACATTGGATGTGATTCATGTTAAGCCTTATCTACAACTCAACTCATCCTCCTATAGCCTTTAACATGTTGAACAATTTTTTATATATGTTCATACAATGGTCACAAATTTTCATTCAAACTTCTTCAAAAATCATCATCTTTTCAAAATTTTGAATCTTGTACATAATAATTCCATTTTAGTTAAATAAAAAATATTATTCCAAGGAAATCAAGAAACATCATTGAGTAAAAACATGTGAGTTAAATTATTCAAACACAACTTTCATCAACAACACAGAAAATATTATTTTACACACCATTTCACATATATATTAATATCATTTTTTTGAGTATGAATTATTTTTATATATGTATATAAACTAATAAAACCTAAAACTCTTATTTCTTACAATTAAATCTGATTGCATTTGAATTTTTTTTAGTGGAAAAATTACTCCATCTTTTAAAAACCACACTCACTGATTAAAACTATCATTCATGCAAACTTCAATCCTTATGGGGAAAAAATATGTTCTCAATTTATTCATATGATGTACTATAATTTTTCATTTAGTATAATAAAACACCATCTCTATATATTTAAGGATACCCTACCGTAAGGGGCATCTAAATAAATATTTATAACCTCCATGGATATGGAACAATAGATAACATATGTCCCTCTTTAGGAAGAAATTTCCCATTTCCAATTTATCTACATAAAATATTTTTTATTTTTATATATTTCAATGAAGAGAGTGAAAAAATGTAGAAGAAGTGACAAATACACAGGTGATATTTGGTGGATATAGAAAATTAAGATCAAGGAGGAACAACAGAAATGAATATGAGAGAATTTCGGCAAGAAACAAGGCCTAGATCTATGTTGATCCACTCTACATCCATATACCATGGATATGATGAAGTAATAGAATAATAATAAAAAACCTTTTTGAATTCTTGATTTCTTGAGTCACACACATCTCCCTCTTGAGATAGTTAACACACATACGTAAAACTACTTTTGGTGCACGAAATCACTCCCTAGAGTTAAACAATCAACCAATCAAACCACTATGGTCAATAATTTCTTCATGTATCGAGTTATATTTAGTGGATTATCAATCACACAACCTTTTCTAATCACTTTATTAATAAAACTAAGAGAATATGGGTGAAGAGATTTAGGTAAAATGATTATAAAATTGATACTATGCATGAGTGCACTATCCAATTCTCCAAAACACCATTATGAACTACTATGTGTGATGAAAAAAGTATGATGATCATTGTGATTCTTAGGCCTCTAGAACGAATCAAGTTTCAATTCATAGTACTAACGTAAAATATTTGATATCCATTAGTGGATGTTAATTATTACAATACATAGATGGTGAAGAAAACAACAGGTATATATAATAAAAAAGAACAATTACACTCATAGAGAACATGGAATAATGAGAGAAATATAATTAGAACCAGCGAATCAGGAATGGGAAACAAAAATGTGAATCCCATTACTTAATCTAAAATGAAATAGAAAAATACAAGACATACTAATTGATAGGTTAAAAACATATAATTATAGCATTTTAGGTGATCTTAATCAACTTTGAGTGAATCCCAATGAGTATAGTAACACTCCAATAATAATATTAAACATCCCAAGTGCTATTATCTTTAGAATCAATTTACCTCTCATCGTGATTCATTCTTAATCAGCATCTGTAGCACTCTATAAATGCTTATAGTTCACTAAAATGAATTTCCTAGATTGGATCTCCTTTTTCAAGTTTTATTCTTCATTTTGGAATTAGGGTAACCCATAATTCTAAACCCCTAAATTATTAATTCATCATCTAGTCCTTGATCATGCTTTGGGCCCACACCCACTTATTTTTTATTATAACTCTTACAATGTAGATAAAATTCCATTTATAATAACCCTTATATAAACTTGTAATTTTACTCCTAATGTGAAGGATTAATTACCCTAACATGATTTAAAATTCATTCTCTTTTACAATTCATGTATTCAATTTTAGTCTTCAACAAGATTTTTTCTGCTTTGTACTCAATTCAAAAACTGATTGAATCAGTTTTATTTGCATCTTATTTTCCTATATATCATTTATAAAAATCTCATATTGGGAACATATAATTCTTTATTCATCCTAATCATCTTTGTTTTATAATCCTTGAGGCTCAAGAATCAATTATTCATTACTCATTCTCATCCAAGTATATTTTAATTTGAATTCAAAATCATAAATTTGAGGGATTTTTCTATTCATAATTATGTTTCAATTTCACTCTCCATTGATGTTCATCTTCAATTCGTCATGTTTAATTCTAGATTAATAACTGAACATGTGATTTATTACCTTCAATTAACACCATGATAAAGACAACATTTGATTGATATTGGAACTTCTAGAACTAATCTATGATAAGTGTAATCATGTGTGAATGATTCTAAATTGATTTTAAATTTCATATTATCATTTTATTGAGAACCTATAGTGTACTCACTTATTATATTTTTTCCATAATATCAGGATGCATTCATGGTCCTCATTGTATCCAACAACACCTAAAAATAGAAATCAACAAGAACAAATAGACTAGAAAATCATCTTTAACCCAAACCATCCTTCCCTATGGTTATGTTCAATCATGAAATCATTGTTTGAGTTATCTCATTATTTTTTCCATTAGTAAATATCAAGTCAAAAAACAATCATGAACTGAAAAAATTCATAGAATGATCAGAAATATTTTATTTAATGATTAAAATCTTAGTAGACTCCTTCAGTTGATCAATATAGCAGGTCTCATCATCATAGTGAGAAAATTTTATTCTGTATGTGAATAATCTACATTGATTATTTTCCTCAGTATAGTGTTCAATCTACCACAACATAATGGATATGTTCAAATCCTAAAAAGATATTTTTTCATCATTTTTTATTCATCAGGATCACATTTGATCAATATTTTCCAATATAGATCAAGTTTGTACTCACTTATTCTCATGCTGATTTTTCTATGATTCTTTGTGGTTCATCAGTTCTTTATCAAATTAATTTTTTACATTCATATCCTTTCTCAGTTTGGTTTATACCTAATTCACCATTCTTATAGAGCATGCCCATAATCCTCTTCCATGTCCAGTGGAATCCATGTGTGGTCCCTTTTATTTCTTATAGTCAACCATTTGTGCTCCACATAAGAACTATTATAGAAGTAAATGAAATTTAAATGATGGAAAAATAATAGTCCTATCATAGAATATGATTCATGAAATATGGGTTATTATAGATCCAAGATATGCAGTCTGGTCTTACACAAAGTTTCCCAAGATTTTAGGTTTAAGTGGTCGCTTGTAGTTTATCTTGGGTTGTCGAATCCTTAGAGACCTAAGAAGAAACAAATAGACATGTACATTCTATGGAATGTTTTTGGATATGAAGTGTCCAACTTGGGTGGATATTATATGGGTTTGAATTAATGATAAGAGACTTAAGTAAATTCAATTTAAAAGAATGAGTTGATCCTAGGCTATCACGTGGGGTGGATTGGATGAAATTATTTTTTTCAATTATTTCAACTTCTTATATTCAAGATGGGTTTATTCAAGAAGACCAAAAAATTTCATCACTTATTGGTTTAACACCAAAAAAACATAATACTAATCACCTATACACTTGGAGGATCTATTTTATAAGCACTATAAGGTAAAGGTTTGTATTAGCGCTTGAAGTATGTGGCCTTTAAATTCAACAAGGATAGAGAAGTTTCAAAATAATCAAATAAAAATATAAAATAAGAGAACTGATTAGAAATTAATGGGGTAATAAATAACATCAAATACAGCACCTTAATATTCCCTTAGACCAACCCAAAAGTGGGTTATCCATCCATTTATTCTATGGTTTCAATGGAAGCAGAAAGTAGACTCATGGGGGAGGAATTTGAGAAGTAAAAAAAACAATGAAATAACGATCACTCCACCGTTGTGTCGTAATTTCACAAGGTTTGGTGTGAATAGATTCACACCTATAACCAATTGTATTAACGTGATATGAAGAAGAAGAAAATAAGAGTAGAATTAGAAATTTTATTAAGAAACTAAGGTGAATTGAACAACTTACATGAGAAAGACAAACTCAAGGCAACAAATTCACATCATTACAATACAATTAAACAAAGCACTAAAGATGATACAATTCTACACCACCACTACCTTATATAGGAATTTAAATAGTCTTGAGTTGATATACCTAAATTAAAAAGTATCCTAAATTAGTATGGTAGGCCTAGGGTGGTGGAAATTAAGGAAGAGTGGACTTCTTTACTCTTGACTCAAAGTGGCCGTCAAATTTCATCGACTGAACAGAGGCATCTAAATGACCATTTATACTGCCGAATTTGAGTGGTACATTGAATAATAGAATGGAGCTACGTATTTCTCCTAACACTATGTAAAAGTTTAGGCCAAATGGAATTTTTATGTGCGAGCTATTATTGAAATGGTGGGCTGTTTTTCTGGGTTGTAGAATCTGGCCCGGAATTTTATCTACAACTTGGGCTGCATGGAACTCCATTTAAACATTTGAATTAACTTTGGAAATAGTTTAATTAAATGTTCCACATGATCTCCTATATCTTAAGTAAAATTTTAAGAATTATTGGGCTTTTATATTGTCATATACAGTAGTTTTATTGGGGGGTGGTCTAGTGTACTTCACACAAGAATTTTGTATGTTAAAGGACAACTTTGGTGGTCTTTCAATATGAGTATTCAAGTAACATAAAAGTATTAATTGTTAAAAATGTAATGGTAAACATGAAAATAAATATTAAAAGAAAATCACGATCATTGGGTACTTTAAATGATGTTAAAAAATGCACCATGCAGTAGTGTATTTTAAGAAGGAATTACAATTATAATATGAAATAATGTTCAACGTGTAAAATGCAATAAAAAGATATTTATGAATAATAAAGCACATGAATATTTTATATATTGACAATGAATATTATCCTTATTCAGTGGCTAATCACACCCCTAACTTTTTTTCTAGTCCTTAGCAAAATATATCTAAAAAAATGTGAAATTCAAATTCCATTTTCAAAAACATTTAATAAGAAATGATCACAAAAAACCCATATATCTGGAAACTATGAAAAAAATCAAAATATTTTAACAAAAGATATTTTCATAAACAAATACCTACCCCAACCCCATTCATTTTTTCAAATTAATCATCATATTATATGCAATATCAATTTTGTATGAAGATCTATTGTGTATCACATAGACATGGGGGGGGGGGTCATCTTTATTCAAGGGGGAAATGATGAAAGTGCTAGGTAGAATAATATTTCAATATTAATGTGAGTATTCATTTTTTTTCAATATCACCATATTAATTGAAATTTAACTCAAAAGAGTCAACCAATTAAGCGATACATTACTGATGACTCCCAGGCTCAAAGACCCTAGGGAACCAAGTGAATCCCACATACTCATGTATCATCTCGAGTTAACTCTGTCAAAAAAATTAAAATTAGCACAAATAGAGATATAATTACTAACTCTAAGCCAGAAAACTATATAGTAACAATCCCCAAGTTCCGAAAGCCACACATTAGGTTATTTCATTGCTATATGAGAAAATTTTTTATTTTTACTTTTTATTTTTATTGAACACTCATATTATAACTAAAATGATCACTAAACCTATACTATTTATTTGGGGGACCACATGAACTCAAGATAATAACCCACTATCCAAACGATGTGTGTTGTGATTTTTTTATTTGGATGAAAATATAAATGATGAACTTTCACATTAGACAGCCACAAATTCCCAAATCTATGCTCATGAAATTAGACATGGATTAAAATTAGAATCTGGTCATGATAAATTATTTGATATTCAGTTTCAAATTGTTCAATGTGTATTATCAAGTTCATGGTTACCGAAATTTTTCCTTCCACACATTTTTTTATGTGCACAAAATTATTATTTTTCACTCTTTTCACCCCCAACTTAGAATAATACTATCCCCAGTGTTTAAAGAAAATAAAATTTAGAAGGGGGTAGTGGTAGAGGAGAGGAGTTCTAATAGAAAATTGTAATAATAAACATGAAAAAAGTCACCTGGGGGTTGAAGTTGAAGTTCATGCTGCTCCAATTTAGTTCTTTGATATCCATGCCACCTGCAGATTTCCCTAGTAAAAAAAAGAAAACAAAAAAAAACAAGAAAAACAAAACAATATATATATATTCATATAATAAAAAAATATAAATGTAAATATAAATATAAATATAAATATAAATTATTGAATAATGGGGAACTATAAACTGTAGGTTAGTAGAAAGGGCACACCACTGTCTCCCCGCGATCCCGGGTTTGAGTCCCTACAGCCTTTCCAGTTGTGACAGGGTTTTCCCCATGACCTAAGATATGCCCTTTTAATTTTTTTAATTTTTATTATTATTATTATTTGAACATATAAACACCTAAATATAAAATGAACTGATGATATATTTTCTTCTTTTTAAATTTATGGGTATGGTATTACTCATGGACCACAACACACGTGACACAGATAAATATGGCGCTCCCCTTTCATACCCATCCATACTCATAATAGAAGAATATATCAACAATAAACAATCAATTTTTTTTAAATATCAAAATGATTCAATATTACTATTTTAAAAATAAAGATGATTAAAAAAGATTGGAAACATGGAAACCATAGGTTTCCTCCCATGTATCGCTTTTTTTAACGTCGTTATCCAGACATAGATCCTAAATCTATCTATTTTTCATAGTTCATTGTTTGGGTTAGTTAATTGAACCATTGTTTCCTATTTATTGAATGATTTAGTGAATGGTTTTAACCTATGACCATTGACCTTGAAAATGAGACCACTTGTGGGTTCCCGAATCTCTACTGCCTTATGGGGGTACACATGATTCCCTATGAAAGGATCTAACCATCTAGAACTTGACATTCCTGGGTGTAAATAACATTTTAAACTATAAAAGAGCACGAATTTTCCCAATTCAAAATGTTTGAATTTGGTATTCTTGGATTGGTAGGCTTGAACATTAGCTTTATTTATCCTTGAATTTTCTTAATCATCCATCCTAAGTTCCCCACATTCATTAAGATCTAATTTCCTATTTTTTTTGTCCAACGAAATGTCAAAATTCATTTTTTTTGATTTCCCAAAATTCCTTATGCTCAATTTCAACAGGTAAATGGAATGCTTTTCCATAAACCAACATATATGGTGACATTCCTAGGATGGTATTAAATGCTGTATGATATGACCAAAGGGAATCCATGAATTTCTCAGACCAATATTTCCTAGAGGGATTGACAGGGTTTTCAAGAATTTTCTTAATCTCCCCATTCACTAACTCAGCTTGACCATTGGTTTGAGGGTGGTATGTAGTGGAAAGTTTATAAGAAATCCCATACTTATACATGAGTGAAGAGAATGGGCAGTTTTGTAAATTTGTTCCTCGATCACTGATTATAGCCCTAGGAATTCCAAATGGGTAAAACATGTGCTCTTTTAGAAATTAGATCGCAACATGATGGTCATTGGAATTGGTGGGAATGGCCTCAACCCATTTCGAGACATAATCAACAAATAAGAGGATGTAGAGGTATCCCCTAGAGTTTGGGAAGGGTCCCATGAAATCAATTCACCAACAATCAATGATTTCAATGATAAGAATGGGAGTGAGGGGAATTTGATTCCTTTTGGGAAGGGATTCTAATTGCTGACATTATGGACAACTTTGGAAGAATTAGTAGGAATCCTTAGTGAGTTTAGGCTAGTAGAAACCACATTAGAGGACCTTTTTAGTGTTTTCTTTTTGGAAAATTGGCCTCCATATGCCTATGAAAGATAGAATCTTAGAATGGACTCTTTCTCAGACTTTGGAACACATCTCATAATGATTTGATCAGAAGATAACTTGAAGAGGTAAGGATTATCAAACACATATTGTTTGACATCATAAATGAATTTAATCTTAGCTTGGGTCAGAAGAAATTTTGGAATGTCACCCATAACCACGTGGTTTTCTATGTTATCATACCATGGGAAATCACTCACAGAATAGAGGTGCTCATCAGAAAATGAATCATACACAAAGTGTTAATATGAGTTGTCTATGAATTGAATCTTAGGGAGGTGATCAATTACAACATTTTCAACACCCTTTTTATCTTTAATAGTTAAATCGAACTCTTGATGATGAAGGACCCACCTGATCAATCTATCCTTAGCATATAGTTTTTTGAAAAGGAATTTTAGTGTTTAATGGTGAGTGAAGACAACTATGGATGATAGGACCTGAATTTCTCAAAAGAAAAGTCAACAACAAGAAACACCAGTGGTGGTTTAGTTGTTTTTTTCATCATTTAGGGATTTACACTCATAAGCAATGGAAGATGGAGTTTTCTCACAACGTTGACCTAATACTTCTTAGAAAACGAAGTCACTCATATTACAAAAGAGTTTTAATGGAAGTTTCTAATTAGGAGCTTGCATGATAAGTAGAGGGATAAGAGATGACTTTAGTATAGAGATTTATTCCTCACAACTTTCTATCCATAAAAATGGAGCATATTTCACCAAAGGAGCACAAAGTGGTTGAGAAATATAGCTAAAATTCAGAATGAACATTATATAGAGTCCTGCATGTCTTAAAAAGAACATAACATCCTTAAAAGTTTTAGGAGAGGGAAGGTGATGAATGATGCTGACTTTTTCTTTATCAACTTCAATACCACAACCAGATACTAGATGGCCTAGAACAAGTCCTTTCTTTAACATGAAATGGAATTTTTCCCAATTTAGGATGATATTATTAACCTCACATCTTGAAAAAACCCTTTTAGAATTTAGAAGGCATCCCTCAAAAGTATCCCCAAATATAGAGACGTCATTCATGAAGACCTATAAACAATCCCCTACCATGTTCGAGAAGAATCCCAACATGCACCGTTGGAAGGTACCCGGTGAATTACATAACCAAAAGGGCATGCGTTTGAAGGAAAAACAATAGAATGGAAAAGTGAAGGTTCTTTTTACTTGATCCTCTAAGGGGACCTCGATTTGATTAGACGTTGAGAATCCATCTATGAAGTAATAGAATTAATGACCCGCCACTCGCTCGAGGACTTGATCAATAAATGGCAATGGGAAATGGTTTATCATAGTATAAGAGTTGAGCTTCCTATAGTCAATACATACTCTACATCCACTACTAACCCTTTTGGGGAGAATTTCACCATCCTCATTGGTGATCACAGTGATTATATCATTCATTGGGATGACTTGAATTGGGTTTACCCACTCACTCTCAGCAATGGTGTAGATGATACCCGCTTTCAACAACTTAACAAGTATTTTTCTTACCACATCTAAAAGAATTGGATTGAGTCTCCAGTGAGGTTGATGACATGGTTTGGATTCAGATTCAAGAACAATTCTATGAGTTCCAATGAGTGGGATAATCCTAGGGATATCAGAAAGGGTCCATCCAATTACTTTCTTATGATTTTTAGGACATCCAGAAGCATATTCTCTTGATTGACTTCAAGAGAGGGGGGAATTACAACAAGAGATGATCGATTATACCCTAAGAATTCATACTTGAGTGATGAAGGTAAGACCTTAAATTATAGATTATATTGGTTTTGACTTTCCTAGATAGGATGATAATTTTTATTAAACTCAGATTCTATTTTCAGATTTCTTGATAGAATTGGTTCCCGTGAATATAATTTTCATCCACTAAATTAGCTAGATCAGTGTCATGAATGGGTATGGACTCAATGTTATTGATTAATCCCATGGTATCATTGATTGGTGATTCTGGAAAATCATCAATAGAGCTATATGAAAGAGATTTAATCCAAGGAGACAAATTCACCTCAAGTGAACAAAAAAATCAATCTCTTCTTGACTTAAATATACTTCAGTAATTTCTTGATGTTCCTCGAGTTCACTATCAACAGTCCAATACAATTAACCTCATGGATCACTTCAACTTCTTCAATTTGAGAGTTTTCATTATAGATTGTCAAGTTTAGACTCATGTTCCCGAAGGTTATTGTCATGTCCCCATTTTATACTCGGATTACTAAATTGATAGTTTCTAAGAGGGGATGACCAATTATGATGGGGGTTTGATCCCTGGGACCTAGGTTTGGGTTATTTTTAAGGACAATGAAAATAGCTGGGTATATTTAATTTTTACTTTCACCAAAACATCCTTTAAATCCCCTTAGGCACTCAAACACTATGATCAACAAGTTAAAGAGTGAAAAATGTAGGTTGGAGTTCTTTGAGCCCTAACTAACAATACATGGAATAAGGAATATGGTTCACACTAGCTCCTAGATCACAAAGGGTATTGAAAACTTTGTTCTCTCTTATCTCACAATTGATGTATGAACATCCTCAATCTTTCAACTTTGTAGGAATGGTCCCTTGAATGGTGGTACTCATATTAGCAACTAAAAGGACTTGGATTTTATGTGAAAATTTCCTTTTAAAAGTGTACAAGTACTTAAGGTACATTTAGTAGGCATGAATGGTTTTAATTTCATCTATAAAGTGGATGTTCAACTTATCCTTAGATAAGATTTCCCTCAAAGTTTCATTCAGTTCTGGTTTATATTTTTCTCTCATGCATTGAGGTAAGGGAGAAGGTTGTTTGATTGTATGGTGTAGAGGTAGTTCCTTCACATTCTCATTCAGGTGTTCAGAATATATGGGTGGTTATTTATCATTTTCTTGCATTTTTGAATCTTTCAATGGTTCTGTAATGTCTTGTTCATGTTTCTCAAGGGATTTCCCACTTCTTAAAACAATCATTGATTTGATTTGTTCATGAGAGGTTTGTGTGTAACTGGATTATCCCCCTAACATTGAGGATGGTACTTCCTGAGTAGTCGTGGGTGCCTTATCAGTTTTAATGGTTTTTAGTTCATGTTTAAGGGATGAGACTTATGAGTTCACTTTCACTATTTATTTACACAACTTCTCAAGTATTGGAAGAGGGATATATTGAGTAGGAGCTTATGCTAATTGGTTTATCCTAGGAGGATACTTTGGTTGTTGGATTGGTTTTTGTGTGGGTTGCTAGATGTGTTGTTGGTAGGGGATAAGAGGGTGTTGGTATTAGAATGGTTGTGGTCAGAACTGGTTATGGTTTGAAAACTTTTGTGGAGGGTATGGGTTGGGACCTTGTGGTTGTCTAGGTTTTTTGTTGGGTTGTTGTTTATCTTTACATTGGAATGTTATATGGTCATTGTACCTTGGATTTAAAGTGTTTTGGTACTGTGGCTTCTGAAAGTTTCGAGCATTGACCTCCACTGGTGGTCCTCCTAGAAGAACATCTTTAATAGAAGGTATTGTTGGGCAGTTGTCAATATTGTGGTCATGTTTTTCACAAATTTTGAAAACATGGTCAATATTTTTAATTTCATTAACCTTCCTAAGATTGATATCCTCGGCCTTCCAAGTGAGTTCACCAAGTTTCTCCCTAAGGATTTTCTC
The DNA here is from genome assembly GCA_963277665.1 of Viscum album. Taxonomy (NCBI): domain Eukaryota; kingdom Viridiplantae; phylum Streptophyta; class Magnoliopsida; order Santalales; family Viscaceae; genus Viscum; species Viscum album. The sequence goes on from OY728166.1 coordinate 577,728,738, forward strand.
CTCCCTAAGTGTGTGAATTACACCAGATTTGGGTGTATTCTCATAATAAGGTGATGTTCCACATGTTTGTTTTTGTTCGACCAATCTTTCTAGATACTCGTAAGCATCATTCAAGGATTTGTTTTTAAAGTTCCCATTACACATCATGTCAATGAATTATTTGTTTCCTGAGCCCATTCCATCATAGAAAATTCAAACATGTTATGGGATAAAAAATCCATAGTTAGGTACCATGTTGAGTGTGTCTTTGAACCTTTCCCATGTTACATAAAATGACTCCCTTTTTTTCAAAAAAGTTTCGGATAATCTTTTCAAGTTCAATTTTGTTTGTGGTGGGGGAAGTATTTTCCGTAAAATTCACTTTGTAATTGGTCCCAGGAGTGGATTATTGTGTGAATCAGATTATTTAACCAATTATTTTCTCAATCCTTTAGTGAGAAAGGAATGTTTCTCATCTTTTTCGACTCAAGTTGATGTGGTGGGCACATGGTTTCAAAAATGTCGTTAAACACTTTGACACGAAGGTACAACATTTCAGACTCCACCCCACAGAAGGTTGGAAGGTGGATTAAAACATGAGGTTTGTAAACATAGTGGTCTTATAATAGGGTTGAATTACTAATGAAATAGGATGCATTGGTTTGGGAAAGTGTGAGGTTGTCATTCTTGATTTGATCGACTATATTCCCCAAGTTTGGGGCTGCCTTATTTGGATTTCCAATTTGGTTCCCACATGGGTTTATGAGTTGGTTTCCTTGAAGAACTTCCACTGAAATGGGATCTATTTTTGACTTTGGAGTATTAGAAAGGTGAGGATCTAATGTAAAGACTTACCTTGGTGTACTTGACTCCCCAACCCCAGTACTATCCACCCTAACAAGACGGTTTGATTGATCTCGGGTGTAGGCGGACATGTACAAAAAGAAAAAAATAAGAAAGGGAAAATAAAATAAAATATAGATTATAATCGATGAAATGGGGGAGAATAGAATTAGTGTTGATATGACTTACTTGTATCCCCATAAATGGTTCCAAAATTTGGTCTCGCCCAAATTTACCCAGTTTCTTGAGGTTAAGTGGTCAAATGTAGAGTATCTCAGATTGTTAAATCCTCAAAGACATAAGAATAAACCTATAAACACGCTCATTCTAAGGACGATTTTTGGCTCTGAAGTGGCCAACTTGGGTTTATTTTAGATGTTTTTAAGTGAACTGTAAGTGACTTATGCGAATTCAATTTAAAATAATGAGTTGATCCTAGGATATCACTTGGGGGTGGATTGGATGAAATTCATTTTTTTAATTATTCCAACATATTATATTCAAGATGGGTTTATTCAAGAAGATCAAAAAACTTCATCACTTATTGTTTTAATATCCAAAAAACATAATACTAATCACCTATACACTTGGAAGATAAAATTTATAAGCACTCTAAGGTAATGTTTTGTATTAGCACTTGAAGTATGTGGCCTTAAAATTCAACAAGGATGGAGAAGTTTCAAAATCAACAAATAAAAATATCATTTAAAAGAATTGATTAGAAATTAATGTGGTGATAAATAACATCCAACATAGCCCCTTTATATTCTCTAATATCAACCCATAAGTGGGTTATCCCTCTATTGATTCTATGGTATCAATGGAAGAGAAAAGTAGACCAATGAGGGAGGAATTGGAGAAGTAAAAAAACAATGAAATAATGACCACTAGACCATTGTGTGGTAATTTCACAGGGTTTGGTGTGAATAGATTCACACATTGAACCAAATGTATAAACGTGATACGAATAAGAACAAAATAGGAGTATAAGAAGAATGTTTATTAAGAAACTAAGGTGAATTGAACAATATACATGAGAAAGACAAACTGAAGGCAATAAATTCACAGCATAACATTAAAATTTAACAAAGCACCATAGATGATAAACACCTCCATAACCACTGCCTTAAATAGGGATTTCAAGAGGCTTGGGTCTAGATTGAAATAGTACAAAGGATCACAATTCAGTATGGTTGGTCTAGGGTGATGGAAAGTAAGTTAGAGTGGACTTCTTTATCCTTGACTCGAAGTGGAATCCAACTTTCATCCACTGAACATAGGCGTCTAAATGACCTTGTTGATGGCTGAATTAGAGTTTTACATAGAAGAAAACAATGGATCTCCCAATTTATCCTAACCACATGTAAAAGTTCTTCCAAAATGGAATTTTTTTTGCTAGATATTATTGAAATAGTGGGATGTTTTTCTAGGCCACAGAACTGGGACTATAATTTTATCTCCAACTTGGGATACATGGAAATCAATTCAAACATCAGAATTATATTTGGAAACTATTGAATGAAATGTTTCCCATAATCCCCTCTATCTTTAGTTCAATTTTAATAATTATTGGGCTTGGATAGTGGCTGATACAGTAGTTTTATTGGGCTGCTATCCAGCTTACTTTACCAAGAATGTTGTTTTTCAAGGCCAACTTTGGTGGTCTTCCTATATGAATCTTCAAGTACTCCAAAATTATGAATTGTTACCAATGTAATGAGAAATCTGAAAATTAAATATAAAAATAAAATCAATATCATTAGGTAATTTAAATGATGTTGAAATTTTAACATGTAATAGTGCATTTTAATAAGGAAATACAATTATAATATGAAATAATGTTCAATTTGTAAAAATCACTAAAATGGTGTTTATGAATTATAAAGGACATGAATATTATATATATTAATAATGAATATTATCCTCATTCACTACCGAATCATAGTCTCAAAGAAGAACACAGTTTTGTTATTCCGATAGATTTTGGTGACAAAAGATGTGTTTTGTTCTATGAAAAAAAATTTGGTGTGGTGTCATGCATAAATTAATGGGTGTAATGGAAGCCTAAATAGTCATATAATAAATAAACTCTAAATATAATATTAGGGCATAATAATAGGGCCACATAAAGATAGAAATATAAGAATGGTTGTGAAATCTTTTACATAATTCAAAAAATTATAAGCATATTGACACTTTATAATTTTAGATGAAAAATAACATTTTACTATCACAATGTTAAACAGTTAATTTAAAGAATCCAACAACAGAAACAACCTTACATAATATGTTAAATATAAAAAATTTATTATAAGAGAATTAATTCATAAAATGGTAAAAAATGATAAAAATAACATGAATAATATTTTTTTTTCAACCAGGAATCACTAAAATATGTTGTAAAAAAAAGAATAGGAAATTAAATATCTTAAGATTAATCGTATTATCAACGAATGAATTTTTTTTATTTAAATATTAAAATAATAAAATTTTTGACATCAAAATAATAATGATTTAATAATTATTGATTATAAGATCATTTTATACATTTCAAAATAATTTACTTCATTAATGGGTGTGGAAAAGTGTAATAAAATAATTCTACATCAAATTTTATCCACCATTTATCAACTTATATTACAGTGTCTTGTTAAATAATTTTAATGTGTATAAAAAAACTTTGGGTTTCATCTTCTGGATATCTCAAAACTAACTTCTACACATAAAAATATCATATATATATATATTACATGCTATTATTATACATTATTATAAAATGTACATGTGACCTTAAAGTATCAATAAAAATATTTATCCTTCTGAATATTATATTGTCTCACTAGATTAGAGATTCTACGAGATGTTTTCTTATTTTCTTAATTTTAATACTCCTTAACCATTCTTCCAGTATTCTCATAGGTCAACTCTATTTCTCATGCACGTATTATTTTGATGATCATTACTTACTTCTATTAATTGATAATAAAAATCCATCTTCCATTACTTTCATGTATCATATTTTGATCATGGGATCATCTCACACAACTGTACATGTGAAACTTTAAGTGTTGGATTCTTCTTTTCATCACAATTCGTTTGTGTTCAAAATAAGCATATAATTTTTAATATTCTCTTGGAAATATCATATATATCATCCTGTATATTTTCATGCCTCTACTTCAGCTTTTCCTTATACATATTCACTAGATATGTGTATAGTTTTTCATTCAAGAAATACGTTTTTATGATGATCTTACTCTCCAAAAGAAATTCCTTTGATAATCATTATGTCTGATGAATTAATCATCTGAATTGAATAAAATTTATTTAGTTATATCTTCTTACAGAAACGTGTCCCATTATGGGATCTTCAATTTATTATGGATGAACTAACTTTTGACCAAAGATTCTTAAATCATGTTTTATCTCCCATGAAAATGATGTTTCTCTTATGAACAATCAGACTAAGGGTCGTTTGGATTTCTTTTTATCTAGATATCAATATATGAGAAACCTAATTATTAAATTTAAAACATAGATTATATTTATTCATCACTATTCAAAACTTACTCTAAACAAATTAACATAAGACAAAATTAATCTTCAGATATATTTAGCTGATTCTAGATAGAATTATCTCTATGAATCATTCAATTATCTATCAACAACACTAAAATAGCTTCTTTTCATTACATCTGGAAGAATATATTTTATATATAGAGTCCATTATTTGAGGATTCCACTATATGGTGTATTAAAATATAATTTAATTACTTCAAAAAAATATATAAACCTCAAACGAAACATACTAATTGACTTAAAATATTGATAATGAATTCCATATATCATCATCATCATCTGATGGGTACTTTTGATATATGATTTCACTATTCTTTTCCAATGAGTACTATCTCTCATAAATCTCTTTTTAAAGTGAAAAAACTATATTTATACAATTTCCTAAAGTATCTAAAGACATATAGATAATATATTCATTTGTGATGGATGAAGGGACGTTGGAGTGATCTTGGTTCTTTATTTTATTACACAATGAATTTATATTGACATGTTTATCTTTGTAAATAAAATAATGATATTACTAGATTAATTTATGTTTATATACTTGGGGATAGATTTTAATGATATTGAGAAAGAATCAAATCAAATTATAATTACCCATGGTATTTTGTTATATAAGAAATGAATCATAAAAAAGTGTACATATCATTTCCTATAGATGCATGAATCAAAATTTAAATAACATTTTAAACTTGTTTATAATAGTAACTGATTTTACTATGTCTATATCATGAATGTATCATATTGGGGTTGTTATATTATGTTTTTAAAGAATAATTCTAGTAAAATTAGGTTATATATTAAATATTAGAATTATTTCTAACACATTACATTTTTCTATGGGTCAAAATCATTTTGAACTCACTCCCACTTTACAAAAGTAGATGACCGTTGGACCACCTAGGACAATGAGGATGGAAAATTTTTTTAAAACAAGAGGATTAATATTAAAATTAAATCATTTGGTAACTTAATTTATAATATCATACTCTCAGATTTATGAAATGTTCATGAAATAATTCTTTGTAAAAATAGTAGTGACCCTTTAGTGAAATTGATTGATTGAGTCTAGTGATATTTCTTGGCCCAAAAAATAGAATTATACTATCTTTAATTTTATCCAAACGTTCGATTCTATACAGTTATAATTCATTGAAGAAGTTATTATAGAATTTAAATTCATTCTAGTAGGTGTATGATATTATGATAGAGGTATTGGGCCCCTGAAAGGGGATTCATATGTATCCATAAGAAGAAAATCAAAATCCAAATTCTTTGGAACAGTATAATAAGGCATGTTTTAACTTTTATGTTTTTGTTTCTAATAATAAATATGTTATTTTGGAGGATGTTTTACCTATTGGGTTTTGTGAATATTCTTCAGTTCCTTCACAAAGCAGTTTCTAGATGGATCTCATTTGGGAGAAATCCTACTATGTGGAATTTGTTTCATTGGGCATAAAAAGTTCAATAGATATACTTTCACCTTAAAATTTCTCATTAGATATAGATTCATTATATGAAGTACCATTAAACATTGATTTTATAGGAAGGCATCTCAATTCATGGGATATGAGAACTGTTACTGCCTACTTGAGGTTTTAACAGAGTCAAAGATTTCTATGGTCAATGAGAGGTTGACTATGATTCTTGGGAAGATGTGTGACCTATTCACCAAAAGAATATCTATAAAAATAAAAGGTTTTGGACCATAATTGTATATATTATGAATATTTATAAGTTTTTGAGATCATTTTATGATAGTTCTTAAAGTGTAGAGATTATGGTTGATGAGTTTTTATTATATTCTATCACCCTAATGAATTTTTTTGGTGTTCTCCCATGGATGTCATAAACTTTTCTCAACCACATTATCCTTTTTACCTTTTCTTTTACTATTGTCCTGATTTTTGTTTCATCAATTTTATATGATGATAAAGTGGGATGTCATAATAGTTTTAGTCTAAAAACATGGGAGTACACAATTATCAAGAGAAAAATTTTCTAATAGAGGTTGGATGGAATATATATAGTCTACATAGTTATTTTAAGGTCCATTCATTCAATGGATTTTGTTCCTCTCCAATGAAATAAGATCCGTGTAATAGTTGTATCAGATAGAAAGGTTATACTTTAATCATTATATTTTGGTTTCTCCTCTCATTAAATTGAATGTTTTTTAATTTTAGTTTTTTTACTATTATCAGAAGAATTACTATAGATAAAGGAAATGGACATATCAAAAAGTTTGATAGAATGAAATTTTCTTTTTGGTGGTTGAAATAAGTGAATATCCTAATATTAAATGATATATATTCTCTTTTTCCAGATGAATGTCCAAAGATGATGGACAATAAGGAATGAGAGCAGTTTGAAAGGAAGACCATAACCTCAGGTAGTATGTCACTTTCTTAAAATGTTTCATTAAGAAATTTAAGATAAATAAAAAATAGAGGTTTTTAATTTTTTGGATACATGTTTGAAAAGAGAACAACATTCAAAAAAAATATTATTTAGCTTGAGTTTATTAAATAGAATTACTATAAAAGATAATGTTAATGATTTCAATATGACCTAATGAAAACTTGAGTTAGTGTAGGTAAAATTAATGAAATATTTTTCTGATGGTCTTATCCTATCTTCACTTCAAGAAATATAGTTTTGTAGGGTATAAATAATGAGAAAATATAGTAGGAATAAAGATATTATTTTTCATAAAATTAAAAAAATTATATTGAATGATGAATTGAGGTGAAATAATGTATAAGATCTATCCATAAGTTCTCTTATTACTACCATATGGGGATGATCAACTCCACAAAAAAAAAACCATTATATAAATTAGCCCTTAAATTATATGTTCCCCAGAGGTAGTAGTGGTATACAAGTTGGTACTATCTTTTATGTTGGATTTATGGAAATAACCGATAACGATATATTGTAGAAATAAGATAAAATATTTTAATTTTGGTAAAATAAACTATATCATTGCAATAAATATAGATACATATTTGTTACTGAGTGTAAAAAATCTAGATGAATCATTGGTTATTGAATTAATAGAATCTATTCATTTAAAAGGGGATTGAGGGTGGATTGTTGATTATGAAATAGGAATATTTGGTGGAGTAAATATTGTAGGTGGTAAAGGTCATGAAATTTTTGCGAAGAGAGAAGTTAACTTTCAAATAAAAATTGAAGTTATTATTACTAAATGATGTTAGAAATATTCTAGGTCACTAGAATAACCTCATATCATTTAGAAAACAAGATAATGTTTGTATCAAAATGACTTCTTTGGATGGAGTTTGGTAAATAACTTGAGGCTGCATGTTGATTTGTCCTGGAGTATAGAATGGAACCCTATAATGGAAGAAACTAACAGATCATGTTTTAGTGCTTAGAATAATTTAATTGGATGGTGCCACTAAAGGGTTAGGTATTACTTCTTAAAGAATAGATTTTATGTTTTAGGCCTTTTTATTGAATTTTTTTGTTCAAAATTGATTGTGAATGAGAGTTGAAGTTTCTTCTAATAAACAATGGAGGGGAATATAATGGATACAACTTTCATAATTTTTTTCATAGGAATGTATCATACAAGAGAATATTGTTCATTGATCTCCACAACAAAATGGATTGGTTGAATGGATATACTCATCAAGAGAAACACAATAGTATTAGGCTTCACTCTATAATATATTAGGTAATATTGGAAGGAAATATAAATATTTCAGCATATTTAGTGAATAGAAGGCTAGCTGTAGCTGTAGAAAAAAAATTCTAGAAGATATTGGGTTATGTGAGAGACTAAATGTAAACCACAATAATGTATTATTAAGTATCTCATATATTCTTATTGATGATAAAAATAGATATATGTTGTAGTAAAAATCCAAGACATTGTTTCTCATTGGATATGGTGATGAGAACTGTTGATATCATCTATAAGATGATGAAAAGAAAAAAATCATATAAATAAATTTATTTTCAATAAAGGACTTACATTGAAGTATTGTAGAATTAATGATAAGGAAGATTACGTTAGATCAACCATTGATGTTTAACTTTATTAGAAAAATGTTTTTGGATGGAATATATTTCAGGATACTTGAGGGAAAAATTCAGAGTCTAGAATTCTAGCTGCCAGTTTAGCAGATGGGGAATGCTCGTATAGACATGTACGAGACATAAAATATTTATATAGAAAACTACCAGATGGAGTGGTTCCATTGGGGAAACATGAGGGTGTGTTATAAAGATATAATTTTTATAGAAAACTATTTCAATTGTTTTGGACTAATATAAACTTTCAACTTATAATAGTCGTGGGAGAACTATACTATTAAAAAGAAGAATCTATAATCAGAGAATAAAAACTGTTTGAGTTATCCATAGAGGAGGACAAAAATTATTTAAATCCCAATAATTCATTGGAGTTTGTTGAAAAAATAGACAGATAATAAAAACTAGAAAAAATTTGTTTTCCATTTGAAAGAGGAAGATGATAAAAGTAAGATATATAAAGAAAGGTTAATGGTGAATGGTTTTAGTAACTGTAGGGATTGGGTTTTTTGAAATATTACCACTATAGGTGAAGTACAAAATCTATTTAATAGTTCTTAGTAGCATTGCATCCAATTACATACACTTGGAGCATATATATGTAATGACAACATTTACTCACTGGGATTCATATGAATAAATTGACATGATATTAACCATGATTTTTGTGGTTCATCTGAAGGATAATATGTCTTGTAACTTTTAATTAAGTATTTTTTTCTTGAACAATGTTTCACGATAGTGGAATCTATATTTTTACACATTTATTCCTGGTTAAAGTTTAATTAGATGTTATTCTGATAATTATTATTACCATAGGAAACGGGGTGATGAAACATATACCAGACTGTAATTGTATGTTGATGATTTATAGGTCTAGATTCCCATTATATTAAAGAAAATTTATTTGATAATTTCAATAAGTTTTTAGGTGAATACCCCTAGACAAGCTCAAAAAATATTGGGGTTGATAATAGAGAGGGATTAGAAAACCACCCCTTCAGTTTTATCATAGAAGGAATAATTTTGGAAGCTTATCAAGTTGCATAAAATAACCAACTATAAACCCATCTCAACTATCCTAATCAGTCACTTAATTATTTTTAAATATCAATCACTATAAATTTACATAGATGTTTTTTTGATGAAAAAGGTTCATTTTTCTTTTGTTAATGGAATTTTGATGAATTCAATGTTTTATACATGACCAATCATTTCTTTTTCAGTGGGAGATTTTAACCATTTATTCTAAAATATTAAAAAAATATACTAGGAAGAAATAAAATGGATACTTCAATAAATATAAGTATTTAGAGATGATGATTTATATTTCATTAATAATGATTACATGATGGGATTTTTTTCAAGTGGGTTTTCTAGAGATATGGGTTCATGTATATCCACAAATAGATTTGGGTTTACTTTTGGTGGAATAATTGTTATGTAGATGTTTCAATTGAAACATCTGGATACATTATCTAAAACTTATGTAGAGTATGTTTCTTTTCCTCCTAAAGGGAAACAATTGATACAGTTAATATTCTTACTAAAGAAACTTGAAAAATTATCAGACAGATGAATGTTATTATATGATAGTCGTAGTGCCACAAATCTACCTTGAAATCCACTGTTTCATTAATGAATGAAAAACACTAGCAATAAATATCAATTTATAAAAAATCCCAAAATAGGATAAATTTTTGGAGCTATAAAATATTTTTGGTAATAATATTCATTCTGATATTTTTACAATGATCATATTCCAAGAAATTTTAAGGTAGCATTGTGCCTTCGTTGTACTTGACTTATCAAATGGAGAGAAGAACACTGCATGCATCATACAAAGTACCAAATTATATGGGTGGTTGAATATGGTTAAAACATTAAGATATCTTAATTTGTATGATTTTTGGGGTTTTTAAGATTCACTAGTTCCATCAGATAGTGATTTACCAATAGAGTTCACTAGAAAGAAAGGTCCAGATAAGGGAATCAAATTTTGAGGCTTTAGGGAAATCAGACAGACACAGTGAAACAGATAGATCCAATCATATGGGGATCCATCATATAAAGATTTATCAAGAAGGAATCTTAATGAATGGGTGTTGATTAGGGTTACTAGATGTTGGTGGCTTCACCCAATGGTTTACTAGAGAATTAGGGGATGCCAGGGTCAATGAGATGTTGAACGTGATTCTCCGGAGGTGGTCCAACTAGTTAACCAGATGAAAGACTCAATTAATAAGTGGTTATGAACTTGATATGTTTGTATAATGAATAATTGGATGTTATTGACATCATCTTCCAATACGTTTTAATGTTGAGAGGATGTGAGTGATGCGTTTTTTATTTTCTGGTATCTCTATAATGAAAATATTTGTTATATTCTTCCATATATATAAGACATTTTTTTTCTGAAAAACATATTTATTTTTGTCTGTTTATCTTTATATTTTCGTGAATTATTTTCAATCATGATTTTGTAGTGATTTTGTTTGATATCATTTCAGTTATAGTGCATAGACTTGGGATATAGAGGTTATGGGACAAACCTTTATTTGATTGTTCCACCGGTGTTCATCAAGTTGTTATTGGATGTTTCTACTCTAGAGGCTAAGATGATTAGAATGATGTCCATATATTGGTGTGTTCAGAGTACATATAGTGTATGATGTTATTGAAAAGTCCATTAATTAACAATACTAATTGCTACTGTAATGATCTTGTCTCCCGCTACAGTACCATCAGATACCTTAAGTTTGGGGGGGGGGGGATCAAGGTGTAACACAAATTGAAAATTTTATTTTACTTGTATTATTATCTTTAAAGTTATTTTTCCTATGACAATATGAAAAATGTTCAACATGTGTTAGTTTTTATTACAAGTACCCAAATAATTATAGATTTACTAGATTTTAAAGAGAGTATTGAACACCCATATTTTTGTTTGGTCACCATAATGTGCTATGACCACGGAGAACACAATGATGATGTACCAATGCGAAAAATAATGTAAGATTCACTAGTTATTTGGATTATAATGGTTCATCCAAAATCACTCTATTCCCACTGTACTTCCTTCACCAGATCTACGTTTTTTCCTCACCCATGAGAAACTCCCTCTTCCTCACCTCCACACACTACTATGATGAAAGATGATAACAACTTATAAACATGAGTAACTCTCTAATATCATCAAGGTAAGAATTAATTAGTTTCATATTTAGATCCTAATAAATTTATTGTGAACTGTAATCATCTAAACTATTTTATTATTTAATCCAATTATAACATAGACCATATAAATGAGAGTTATGTTTGGGTTCTTCCTCAAACCCCAACAACACTTAATATTAAATGATGATAATACCAAGATAGGAATTATCTTCTTATACAATTCTTCTTCTAAATAAAAATATAGAATTTCTAAGCCTCTTGATCATAAGTATTTTACATTAAAAAATATTTCCATATTTTCTTACTAAATATACATTATTTCATTTATTCATGAATGATCTCTAATATTGATTTAGTAAAGTGTCACAATATAATTCTTCTTCCATTAATTAAATGAAAAAATAATGCAACCTGTATGCATTCCATGTTTTCAATGTATTTATTATTCACATATAGAATAGTGCAAGATCTTCTTGAACCATGATGAATAACACATTGTCCTCATGCATTTATATTTTTAATGGACTTCATAAAATTTATTCCCCTTACTTCACACAACTAAATTATTATATATCTTCTGAAATTTCAATTCCTGAAATAAAATAATGATAACATAACTTATTATATTTTATTTCTATAGATGACACCATGCGATACTATATTATTTATTCACATTATATTATCATTAATAAAATATTTATTTTTGGTATACTCTATATAAAAATAATAGAGTACATGAATCACACATAGTCTATTGTATGTGGTATCCCATCATTATTCTTATTTTTATATCCAAACATGTGCACACCTTCTCCATTAATCTTATATCAGAGAGTATTTGTTGTGTCTTTCAAGAAATTTATACTTCTTAGGTTCATGGTACCAACGTCATGAAAGTGAAGGATGACTATTTAGTAATCTCAACATAATCACATATTATCTCCTCCAAAAAATAATATAATTATTGAACTTTAGAAAAAAGATTTATTCAACCAGGCCATCACAGATAGAGAACCCAACATATCTTTAAATTCACTATTTTTTTAAATCTCTATCTGTAATCTCAATTTCCTATAAGTGTTGAAGATGAGGGTATCTGTAGATGATTTCCACCACCTTGGATCCTAAAACAATATGGTACACCATTATTTTCTATTGACCCGCTTTGTATATTTTCAGACATTTTTTGTGCATCATGTGATCACTTTTTTTACTGGATAAAAGCATAAAATATCCAACATGAATTGAGAATTTATCCATAATTTCATATTATGTATAAGAGCTTAACTAAATATGTGTATGATCTTCATGTCATACTTTCCTACTATAGATATTAGAATGACTGATCACTAGATATTCTGGCATGCTGACCCGGAAGATGGATGGAGTAATATAAAGTCACCAAGTTATGAAATCTTTTTTGATCAAGTGTGCAGCTTCATTAAAATCACATGGATCCACATACAAAAAATATATTGTTCATGAAATATTTTTGTCCAACATCGATTTTTCCTTAAATATATCATTTATTAATAAGATGATTCACTCCATGGAAGCAGTATTGATGTTGGATGGGATCTAGTGGCCTCCTTCCACCATTCATACTACCCAATATGAGAGATGCTGAATTTACTTTTCCAATATATCAGGCAACTGCACTCTTTTGGATCTATGTATGTGCCTCCCCATTCACACTACCTATCCATTATATCAACTCATGCTTTCCAGGGTTGAGGTATTTGCATGGATGTATACATATATGTTGTGGTTAAGTAACTCCCTTTATGGCCATAGATTAGAATGAATATTTTTTTACTCAATTCACCCCAATTCATTTATTAAAAATTATATACAAATAATTCAATTTAATATACACCAATACACAATCAACTTCTTTAAAGAATTTCAACAACATTATTTTACTTTCCACAAAATTAACCAATTAAAAATCTCATTAATTACAATACTAACCATAACACCATCTCAACTACAATGCTTATTCATTCTTTAAACTACATGTATTCTTGTCACATTTACAAAACATTACCATTTTTACATCTTCCTTATCTACCATGAAATCCAATAACAATTCACCAATTTAGTAATACCTTATATATATTTTCAACACATCAAATACTATCCTCATGGTTGAAACAATCCAACCCTTTGGATTTTTTGTAAAATATTCCATTAGTCTTTCTCATGTCGGTATATAGATTTTATGGAATTTACGAATAAATTTTATTAAAAAAAATTAAATATTTAATGTGTGGGTAGAGGATCTACACATTTTAGTCATTCACCACTAATGATATTTTAATATTCTTCACAGTACTCTACATTTTCCCCTATTATCATTCCTTATTATATGATTTCACTTGAAAATACCACCTTTTAAAATATCATTCCTTTTCGAAATGAGACATGAACTAATAAAAGCTATTTCTACTTGATCTAACTGAGTGTATAAAAATATTCTTGACTAATGTAGATATTATAACGATCCATACACAATTTAACATGTGAAACCAACTCTCATTACTTTAAAGGAATGGTATAAATTATTAATGATGATCATTGGTATCCAACTAAATAAACATATTAAAAATGTTTACACAAAAATTATGTTACACCCCCTTTCAGTTTACTTTTATTATTGCTATCAATTAATTTGTATCTTCTAAATTAATTTATATTTGATTTCTAAAATAGCAACAGGAGAGTATATTAAACATACCCAAAGCTTAATTTTATACATATATGTTTATTTTATTCAAATGTAGTTCTAGAATATCGTTTTAACAGAAAATAACAAATTTAAAGAAGATTAATTGTATTATATGTTTCTTCTTAAGGGGACATCTTTAACAAACCTCATCATGCTAGATATTTCATTACTAATAACCTCCAAATAATAATAATACAAGTTTGCATCTCAATACTGATTGAGATAATGATTATTTTTTATGATATAATATATAATGTTTTTATAATTGATAGATTATTTAGAATTATGAACCATTCATTTCATAGGACTCTACCTAAATAATAAATCACCATCAATTCCATGTATTGAATAAAAACCCAATTTATATGAGATAATAAGTTTTATTCAACCATATTTCTTTAATTAGATCACCAATTATATGATTTATTCCTCAACCAAGAAAAAACTTCACACATCTTCATTCTTTTTCTCATGATTTCTCAAACATTAAAATCCCCAGGTAGCATGGATTTATTGATAAAATCTGCTTTATTCTTAGACAAAATAAGCATATTCATTATAGAAATCAATGAAATTTAATTCTAATATGATTATTTTTCCTTCATTTCCAATTCCAATTGATCTAGACATATGGTTAATCATTCCTTAGGAACACTCTCATTATTAATTTTTTGTGTAGGACACTTCTTCTCAGTAGATTTATTATCAAAAAAAGTCATTGGTGTATTCCTCTTATTTATCTATAACTCATATTTTATATAAATAAAATTAATGAACTTTTTAGGTGTTTTTACAGATAGTTTACACTATCATATAGGCCTTCAATGATATTAGGGTTATCCATTTTATACATCCTCAGATGAAATTTTATTTTTTCTTCAACGATACCCTATACCGAAAAACTATTTTTATTCCTCTCATGTATTGGTTCCTTATTTTACATTATCATGATTTTATTGTCAAAAATATTATTTTCTATTTCATAATGGTCCATGATTTGACTTCTTTCACCCAAATGAAAGAATATTTTCTAGGATGATGTAACATACCCAATAATGTTCTTCTTGGATGTATTTTGATTAGTATTTTATTTTCATTATTCACCAAGGAACAATTATAGGAATATATGATATTGCTTATCTATACTTGTGGTATTACCTCATTATTATAATATGATTTCTGATTTATTAGTATATAAAATACATTCCTTATAACATTGACCATATATGTTGCAATAATGAAATAATTTTTCAAAGAAGTCATATCAATTCAAAGATAGAGGATTCCTTTTTTTTCTATGAATATTTTCTTATCATATGAGGATTTATCTTTTATTTTTATTTTATCCACCTATATATATTCCTTCTATATTTCTCAAATACTGATTTATTATTCCAACATTAGGTGTAAATATGTATAATCCTTCACCCATACCAACATAATCCATGGAATCTCTTTCTCTAACTTATAGATAATGTAATAAAATAATTAACTTATTATAGTTTATAAACAAAATTTCATCTCTTTACTACCATTTAAAGAGATTTTCATAATTCAAATATCTTCGTCATACTTTAATGAGGTGGTGGTTTTAATTTATCAATACAGTTTTATCCAAATTATGATTTATTTACTCCCTTAGTATATGAAAATTCAATAAAACAAATTAAACTATTAGGATAGAATTTTATCTTTTAACATAATATTATTTTATGTTGATAAATAATCATACTGTAGGAAAAAAAATTATCACAAATCTTCTTAGTAAAATCCCTTTTATAGAATCTAGTATATATTATTCTTAGGATTTCTAAGATTTATCTATTTTAATAGTAGTTCAGAACACTTCATATTGGGATAATTTTTGCATCTAAATATAAGATCTATCATTTGCTCCATTCATTTTCTAAATTCTAGATTTAATCTATTTTTTTTATTTTACTCCAATAATAGTTTACAAAGACCTTTTATTTTATTTACTTTTACACCCATGTAAATAAATCATTACAACCATGCCTAATTTCAAGATTTCTTCTTCTATTTGTATTTCTCTTCTAAAGTTTGTATTATGGTTTTTATACATATTAATTTCTCATAGCCACTTGTCAATAATAATAAATATTCATTGTACTTATTTAAAAATAATATCTCTTGAGATCATAGTTATTTTATCATCATAATTATATAATAGTTCCCTTAGAGTTTTAATATTCATATGAGACTTCTCAAGAGATTTGATCTATAAAAATTTACTCTCTAGTAGATTTATATAATTTTTAAATCACTTTGGATTTCTATTTAGTCTTAAAATTATAAACCACATCCTATTTCAAGATTAATTGATCAATTAATAAATTTTTTCAAATCGATCTATCTAGAATTCAATATCATTTATATATTCAAAAGACTCCTTCAACATACAAATAATCCTTCAATTTTTCATTCCAAGAATATTTTTGTTTTGTATAGTGTCTAAATTATTTACCAAATATCAAAACCATCTTTATGATGATTCTCTTTTTTAGTATTTGTAGTTTATTCTATAGGGCATTCATCTTTCCCATAAGTGATGAGTTATCCACAGTAATAGTTAATACTTATTCAAAATATTCATAGGTGGGTTGAATAGAAAGTTAGAAACATTATACTATGATACCACTTGTTTTATCCAAGGAAACCATGGGGGGGATAGGACCAAGGTTATCACATATATAAATGATGGTAGATCCCACCAATAACAATAGATTTTACGTGGTTTAATATAAAGGGATATGTCCAAGGAGCACATACTAACATTATGTTAATGTTACAAATCTATAACGATTTACTTGTTCTGTGGATTTATATATTTTTACCATGTTTACTCAATTCCATGAGAAATTACAATATATTATTTTGGGATTGGTCACTACTCACATAAGGATAACTCCCTTTTATTCACATCCACACACTTCTTTGACGTTGGGTGATGTTAATTTATAGACATTATGTTGTCTCCACGATCTTCAATGTAAGCGTTGTATATTTTCATCATTATCTCTGGATAGATTCAATGTGAAATCAATTAAATTTTTCTACTTCATTATTCAATCTATATGAAACCAAATCCTTATAAATGAGATTTATATTCTATCTTTCCTCAATCCGCACTGATAATTTCTCCCAAATGATGATAATTATAATATATGAATTATATTCCTAAACATTTATTCTTGTAAATATAAATAAAGAAATGAGAAGCCTCATTATAAAAAGGATTATTTAAAAATATTCATTGATTTGTTTACTTAAATTCCCCTGGGTCTTTCATGTATTCAACTTATCTATTCGATATTTTTTCATGAGTTTTAATATAATTCATCTTCTCTTCCCAGCACTATAAAAAAATAAATCAACGTATATATACTCAATGTTATTCATGTAATTATTATTCTATTATTTAATAATGAATTAACATCCCAATTTACTTTACAAAACTTATTATCTATTTGAAATTATATGTTCCATTGAATTCATAACATAACTTCACCGAACACCATGTAATATACTATTAATGTAGATTTTATGTTTCTAGTTCATAGAACAACTTCAAAAAAACATAAATTATTGTATTCTCTTCTAATAGATCACTCCATATAGGAATATATTATTTCTTCATACAATCAATATAGTCATAAAATCTTTACTTTATATTTATTCAATATTAACATAATATACTACAATAAGCACATGCAGTCAATTTTTTTGGTATCCCTTCTTCTTGTTTGCAAAACCAAACACACATATATATTCTTAGTTATTCATGTATCAGAGTGTACTCAATGTATCTTTCATGATCTTCATGATTCTCTAGTTGATGGTGAAGACTTTAATTGAGTCAAGGATAAATATAGGTTTGTCTTAACTTTCTCATGCGTGTTCTGCTTCAAACGATGATGAAATAATTAAAATTAAAATGAGGGGATCTCCCGAACCTACCATCATGAACATACATTTTCTATGAATTGCCTTTGTTTTTTCAATATCTATTAGAACTATCAGTTCCCTATAAGTGGTGAATTTTAGAGTATTCATAGACTATTTACAACAACTTGTAACCTCCAAAATATGTTGTACGCAATTTGGTTCCACTAACCTACTTTGTATAGTTTCAAACATGATGTGGGTGCCATATAATGTCCCTTTTTTTCTTATAAAAAACATATATCCATCATGGATAATGAAAATATCCTTCATATTGTATTATAAATGTGATATCACCTAACTTCATGTATAAAAATTTACATTTTACTTTCCAGTTATGCTAAATTTGAAAGCCCGATCACTGGAGATTACAGCTGGTGTACCCCAATGATGGTCGATGGAAGAAAAATATAACTTATTACGTTATATATTTTGATAAATAACACTACTTGGTTTAAATATTATGGTTCTTTTCATTAAAAAATAGTTCATGAGATTACGGAGTCTTACATCATTTTTCCTTCAATCTCTGGGCGCATTATAATCCTGCAAGCTCAATACCAATGTTGTTGAAGTCATATAGGATCTGGGGTATCCTACACTCATTTTCACTACCCCACATGAGAGAAGATAAATTTCCTTTTCAAACCTTGAATGTTCATAACTAAGTTCCATACTATACCCATTATAACCACTCAGGCTTAAAATATTTGTTGTATTCCCAAAAATACCAACACAGTTTCTGTGGTAGTGTAGCTCCATTAATTGACTTAAACATGAATATTAATTTTAACTAAACTCATATATAGGTGATGTAATTTAGTATCTCCTTTAGTGGAATTATAATGGAATATTTTTTAATTAAACTCTCAAAAATCCATTTGGGAAACATTATATTTTCAAAATTCCATGTTAATAATGTTATCCAAATTCAACTTCTTCAAAATTTATTCAAAAAATATGTCTTCCATTTCTCAAAATTAACTTGAAAAATGTCACATTAATTTAAATGATAATAATAATACCATCTCTACTTCAATAAATCTTCAATATTCAAACTACAAATCATCATGATACATATTAAAAAAATCACCATTTGAAAATCATCGAAATCAACCATGAAATCCAATCCTAATAAAAAGTTATTAATGCTTTATATATATTTTAAAAAATTCCAATATTAACCTCATGGTTTTAATAATGGTATTAAATCTAATGTAAATGATTTTAATTTCAAGGTTTGGAATCTCAAACTATTTATATGAAATTTAAATTAATGTGGAGAAGATTAATAATTTAAATTTACTCATAAGTACTTTGGTATTGAATAAATGCATGATCAGAACATTCTACTAAAAACTTACATACGAGTTAGGTGGGTGAGTTTTTTCACTAATAGGAGGGTCTCGATTCACGGGGTTCTTCATAACCAATTTTTTTATCCCAACTCAATGATTTTAATGAAATAAATTGGAGTACCTCAGATCAAGTAGTATGAATAAAATGAGCAGAGTATCTTAATTAAATGAATTAGAGGAAACCGTATAGCCTGTATCAAATCATACAACATTGAGAAATGATTAGACTGTTCTTGACCTAAGAAATAATTGGGAACTAATAGGATATTCATAAATCAAGGTAATTTTGGAACAAAAAATAAGTATCTCTACTATAATCAATTTAATAAATAGGAATAGTATCTTCACTCAAGGTATTTTAAAAAATAGTGGCTATATTTAAACTCAATGATTTTTGAGAAATAATGAGGATATTTCAAACTAATATAATTTTTGGAAGACATGGAGGAGGATATTAACTCATATATATTTTTTGAAAACGAAGTGGTGGATCTCAGATCTATACACATTAGGAGACCAAGATGACTTTCTCAACTAATGAAACTTGAGGAAACCAAGAGTTGTATCTAAAAAAAGTTTTAGGTAAAGCTTAATATATTTTTTTATTGTGAGATGAATTATATTTGACCTATCCAAAATACATTCACTATGAATAAAGAAATTGAATAGGTATATTCACAAACCTAACAAGTGATATCTTGAGTTCCATGACTAATAAACTTGGGTATGGAATCAAATAAAAGATCAGAGTTATTTGGAACCGTAGTTGGATAACATAGGTGTGACAACAAATAGGGGTTACCTGGGTTAATTTTCACCCTAGTAGCTTCTATTGTGCTAGTAATTTTTATTCTTTGGGAAATAATGGTTGCCACTCTAATTAGGAAATCCTAGGTGGGGTTCACCCTTATTATAAATTTTGGTATATATGTGGAACCCATAGGTTTTGATTGAATATAACATATGAGACTCCATAAAGATTCAATGAAATAAAAATATGAATATATTAACTTTTGTGGGGTCGCCATTCTAGGGGTCCTCGAGAGTGATGATTCTAGAGTTTAAGTGGTCCTTTTATATTTAAAAATGTCATTGGGGTATATCTTGGGGTGATGGAAATATATAACTATATTGAGTGATTTTTTTTCTTCAAAAGGGTGTGTTCATAAGGTTCGACAGGGATTGCTTGGATTTAATCAGGATGCACATGCCAATTTCTTCTTCCAGACATGATACTTAATTAGAATGTGAAGGAATACTTTTGTAGGGCATTAAAAATTGAGATCATACATATGGGAGAATTGACATTATCATGTAATGAATAAAATTATTCTTCTTGTTGTATATGTGGATTTCAACTGAGTGTGTTTTTTAAAATTATTATAGTATTTTTAATAAATTCTATGGGTGGTTAGTTAGTTAACCTTTTATAACCTTTCCTTATTGAAATAAGGTTTTTATATGAATTTATTCTTGAAGTAAAGGTTTTGGTTATGTATTTATTGATACTGATAAAGTGATATCATATAAATCATCTCAATTAGAGTTTAATTAAAAAATATTAAAAACATAACATATAAATGATAATAGTTATATTTTACTAGATTATATGTATTCATTTACTATGTTGTGATAATTTATTTATATATACATACTAACCTTGAAAATAAAAAATATATAAATGTAAATAATTATTTCAACATGATAAAATTCATATTGTTGAACATGTTAAAAGATTATGAATAGATTATCCATTATATTTAGAAAATTCTGAACAAGGTGGTGGATTCCATGAGTTAAATGTTTACATTGTTAAATATTATATACATAGACATATTTTATGACAAGGAAAAAATTATATTATTTCAAAATATCTTCACCATAAATATTTTCCATCTCTCAAAATTAACTGATCAAAAGTAATATTAAATCCAATGACAATCATAAGACCATAACAACTCTAATATTTCTTCAATATTAAAACTATATCTCTTCATGGTATGTTTTACAAACATTACCATTTTGAAATCTTAATTATCAACTATGAAATAAAATTACAATTAACCCTGATATAATTTCTTTTATATATATTGTCAACACTTACAATATTAACCTCATTTTAAAAAAAGGTATTGTTTTTATAACCAAAGGTTTTCATTTTAAATTCATGAATTTGACTCTATTTTTAATAAATTTAAAATCCATATGGGGTTTAATAATTGTTTAATGTTTTTAGAATGTTTTTTCTTGTAAACTTATAAATGATATGCTATTTTTATAGTAAAATTATTGAATAGTTATGTGAAGTTATTTTTCATCACTAATTAGACGGTCTCAACTGAAGATGTTCTTTTAAACCAAAAGAATTATCTGAAGTCATTTAATTTTGGGAAACTAACTGGAGTATCTAAAATAATGACATTTAAAGAAATTGGAAGAATTATTTTATTCTAAGAATTTTAGGAAACCATGTGGCCTTTCTCAAGTCAAGGAATAGTGAGAGATCAAGAGAAGTATCTATAAGAAATGAATCATCGGGAACCATGGTTTGTTTCTTGAGTCATGATATTTTCGTAACAAAAGGATTATATCTACTAAAATAAATTTAAGAAAAAAATAATATTATCAAGAATCAAGGCATTTTATGAAACTTGTGCTTGATATAAAATCAATTTATTCTGGAAAACTAAGAGGATATTAAAAAAAATTGAATTTTTGGAATACATGTAAGAGGATATTGTAGCCGAGATTTTTTGGAAACCAATTAAAATATCTTGGATCAATGCGCTTTTGGGGAATAATACAAGTTTCTAAAGTATTTTAATTTGAGGGAACTAATGGTATTATGTATTCAAAAAGAATTTAGAAGGTAAATGTGGATATTTTTTTGTATTGTAAGATGAATCATATTTGACCTTCAAAAAAAATTTCATAGTGACTCACTACATTTAATTGGGTTGGGATCAACTCTAAAAAGTGATATCATTTTCACCACAAGTGATAACCCTTGGAATGGAATCAAATAAAATATTTTATTTAGTGGGAAACTTAATGGGATAGATTATGTGTGACTATAAATAGGTGTAACATTGGTGATTTGGCACCCTAGTATATTATTAGGCTCTAGTTGTAACTCTTATTAGCATGATCTTTTTTGATACTCAAAATAGTAAAGCCAAGGAATAGTTCTCCCAATTGATCCATTGATGGATATACATGTAACCATTATGTTGTTTTTGAAATATATCATTTTTACACCATGTAGAATCAAGTAACTCAATATATGACTATATCCACCTTCATCGTGTGGCATTTCTAGGGGTCCTCGAGAGCATTGAATCAAAACATTGGTAAGACATGAAAAGGGAAATCTTCAAGAAGGGTGAATAGATTTTATTAGAGAATGAATAAAGGTTTTCATATAGGGGTGAACATGTATTTTTATTGAGTGTTTTTGTTATACTTATTAGTAGATATTTTTTTTAAAATTTGAAGAAGTTGTATAATGCACATTTTATAAACATTCATTTTTAAAAGAATTTTTTTATATATAATATTTATTGAAAGAATTGTTTTGGTTTTATCTAGATTTAGAATGAAATAGTGATAAAATATAAATCATGTCATTTGGAGTTAAATTACATAAAATAAAACAAATAAATTAAACAAGCTAATAGTTATATTTTACTGGATGATATATTTTCATTAACTATCTTGTTATAAGTGATACATATATGTATATAATAAAATTTATGATATAAAATATATAACTGTAAAGAATTATTTGAATTTGAGGTAATAAATATTGTTGAATATCTTAAAATATTATGAATACAATATACATTACATACATCGAATGGTGAACAAGGTGGTTGTTTCATAGATTATGACGTTTCCTTCAGTAAAATTAATCAAGGTTGTTCATTTTCCTTGATAAACAAGCATGATAAATATATCATTGATTCGAAAAATTAATACATAAAAACCATATCGGAAATAATTTAATCATATCATACTAATATGGTTTCCCAATAACCAACAGTTGAGAAAATAAAGAAGAAAAAATTAGATAATCATGGGATTTTGAAGAAAATTAATGTATTTGGAGATGGAATGTTTCCAACATTCAATGAAAATAAGGATGATTTATCTTTATTTAGAAATTTACTATGTATTATATCATTTATTGAGTTAAAGTGGATTTTTTTTGAAAATAGTGGAAATTCAATGTTTTCACTTCATCCCGGGATAACCTTGTTGTATTGACATCATTGATAGTGTTATACTTGTCACAAAATAATTTAGTAGATAATGTATTATACAAAATTGGTGTTGGTGTGTTTGAAAGGATAATATTAGTAGAAGTTACCCTAAATTAGGATTCAACTATTTTGTATACTAGTACAGAAGTGGGAAAATATTTTGAAATAATTTTCATGATAATTAAATAGAAATAAATGGGTAATATTTATATATATATATTTCGTATACTATGTATGGATTTGGTTGAGGTATATAATTTTTATTTACTTTATGTACATATTTATACTTGAGTGGTTTAGTGGTTATAATTCATTTCTTGGAAGCATTTTTGGAGGGAAAATACTATTCAAAACATGCACGATTCGAAATAAACCATTACATGGGTCATGGGGAAGGTTGATATGATTGGACAGTTATATGCAAATTCATTAATACCAATCATTCATTTAAATATTTTCCAACCGAGTAATGAAATTTCGACATTCATACCCACAAAGACCATGAAAAAAGCTATTAAATCTCTTAATAACCCTCTTCAATCATTTTTATTTTATTAATTTTGTTAATTTTGGTCTCATTTCTCTCATTTTCAAAGAAGAACTCTGTCTATGGTGTTATGAGGTAAATTATTTGTAATATAATTCCCTCCACAGCTCATTTATCTTTGATTCACATGTTTTCTTATTCTGGATCTTCGGTGACCTTTAGTGTACCCCTATTATGTTAGTTCTTGGTTTTACCATAAGAAAATAAAAAAAATGTGGGTTTCAAAAATCATATTGAGTTGAGGATAAATAAATTTGGAGATTTTTTTCTAGGTGTCCATGAATTGTGAGGAGACTATGGATATTGGGTTTAAAAATGTGGTTCTACATCATCTCTATATTGACAATAGTGGAATCGTCTAAACACAATTTTATATTGATTATTTTAATATTGGATGTGTTGTTTTTAAGCTGTTTTTTGTGAAAAAAATGATTTAATGATGATGTAATTTAGTTCATTAAAAAAGTGTTTTTCGTGTGAATGTTTTGATTGAAAAAGGATAAATGTTTGTGGCCATTTATGATTTATAAGGGGAGGTTGGTAGAATAGTTTTACATTGTTGATGATTATTTCATTGAATTGATTGTTTATTTTAATATTATTGATGTCTTTGGGAAAATTGTGAATGGTTCGAAGATGGGTTAGAAATTCCAACTATGGTTTTGGTTCCTTGTTGGGGTTGAAAACTCTTTTACTTCATGATTAAGTGTTGGTGTATCATCATGGTAGAGAATGATTTAAAATTAATTAGTGGTGGTGTTTTGTTAAAAATAATGAATTACCATTTAATAAATAGGGTTTTTTCTAAATTATATTTGATTCATTTTACTTTGGGTGATGATTTAGAGGATTCTGTGTTTGTTTTGGGAAAGTATATTGTGTAATTTTGTGGTTAAGTTTTATATTAAAGTTTATTACAATTAAATTAAATATTATTTATTATAGTGGGATACTATATATATTATTATTTCCAAGGTCTCATGATTTATAACTAAAGGGTATGTAGCTATAGAAAGGTTGATGCTCATCCATCTGGTGGTTCATTTCTAGTGAAGGTGACCATAATGTGAATTGACTGTGATAGACCATAGTAAGGTATGTTAGTCCTCTATCATGATCATATTGGAAACCTATTTAGAAAGTTCCCTTGTATTTAGTTGATATCTGAAAGTATCATCTATGATAGGAAGATGCTCAGTTTGATCTAACCCCTTCATCTATATATTCCTTGGTTTTTGTTCCCCTAAGACCATTATGTCCTTGTTTGTATTTGGGGTTCCTCTAATTTAAGGTATTATTGTTGATGGATATGTTACCCATGTTATGTTTAGTAAATGTAGTTTCAGAGTGGTTGTATTTGAAATATGTACCATTTTAATGACTCCTATTCTTAATCATAGTCCCTCAAATACTAATCCAAGTTGGATTCCCCCATGAAGGTTTCTCTATTACCTTTTTCTATAAGAATTTATACTTTAGGTTTTGGTATTCATGATTTTTTAAAGGCATTGTAGTGAATGTAGTATTTAATAAAAATATCTTTATGGTATCACCACTCATAGAAGTAATTCTCTCTAGGTTGGGTGAGGAAGGGGAAATAACATAATATCTCATGGTGTTTTATATTAAGAAGGATATGTTGTAAGATGTAGAGTTTCCCTAAATTAGGTGCCATTGAGGTTGAAATCATCTAATTTTTTTCCCAGGATATTTTTACAACTCAAATATACCTGTAGGTTTTAGCTATAGATATGTATGGGTAATCATGAAACTATTCTCCAAACCATTTGGAAGCACTTTAGTTGTTTAGTGAAGATCATCGAAAGAAATATCATATTATAAACCATCAAGGTAGGAAAAGGACCACCCCTCCATCTCATAGGCATTGATTACCCAATATATATTATCAAAATATAACATTTATGGTTGACATTATTCCATTAATGGCCCAAAAAATGAAGATTCAATGGGTTTCCTTCATTTTTCTCCATTGATTTCAAAGATAATTTTGAATGTTATAGGGTTTTGATGTTTAAATATATTGAATTATATTCTAATGACATTATAATTAATCTTATTTCTATGATATTCATGATTGATTCAAAATAATAAAAGACTCTAATACCTAGTGTTTGTTGAATATTATTTTGGAAAACTGCATGAAACTGAGTCTTACTGACAACCACATAAGGATCATTTGAAAAAAATATACAGGTGTACCTTTTTAAGTCCTCCCCCAGTATATCATAGTTTTTGTTAGAAAATATTATTTCTAGGTTTACCAATCCATCATATATGGAAAATATGATATCCCAGAAAGATAAAAAATCAATAAAAATCTATTTAACTTTACCCTTACATCCTCTAGTTGGATCATAGGTGTTGATTTCATCATGATCCTTAAATAGTATTAGAGGAATAGTTGGTGGAGTTACATGATGAATGCTATGAAAAATTTCAAATCCTTTTTATCAAAAAATAATACCATGAGTCTTGTGTATTATGGGAATAAAATTTCCTTGAAAGGTAATTAAATAAGTGATTGGGGGACACATTATCTACTAGATGGGTGATTCTATAACTTATAATGGTTATCCAGCTTTCCCCATACTCTTTTATCCTATATGGCTAAACCATTATTTGATCATTTTCCACTAATGATCAAAATACCAAATTTTATAGATTTATTATCAATGATTATTCTCCTCGAAAATTTTTAATTAAAAGACCACATAGTTTTACATGGTGTTGGTGTCTTAGAGAGAACCCATGAATGTAAATTCATTGGTTGTTATGGAAAAACATAGGAGGTTTAAAGATGATATACATGAATGGGTTTCCAATCATCAAAATTTTGATACCTATTTTGAAGACTTAATTATTTTTTACAAAAATTACTCTCTATTAAAAGAGATATAATATGTTGATAATTTCATATTTTAGCAAACAACAAGAGGTTCATGGTGAATATATTATTATAGTAAGATAAGATTACTCCTGAAAAATATATAGATTTATTTCTTAATGTGGGTGATAGAAATATGAATATATTTCTAAAATGAATAAAAAAATATATGTTTTTGATGAATTTTATCATTTTTTAGATAATAAATCATTTACCAATGATGTTATAGAAAATAAACCTTTACCTGCTTTTCATTTTTTCTCATTACACCCCGGTTTGTAGCATAAAACCAGCGAGAGATACCCCAATGAGTTATTAGATTATAATATTCTAAATAGTAATAATTGATCCAATTATGTTAACTTAAACACCACCCTAGAATCCATTACTATATATGTGGAAATAATGGTGGTTATAAATAATCTAAAACTAGATACTTCCATAAACCCAAATTGTTTTGGAGGTTCATTTTTTATTGATGCATGGAATTTAATAATATACATGGTTGTTGAGGCTTGGAAGGACTACCTCATAGGGGTAGCCCTCCCTAGATTCACCCATGATACAACTGATATTATTATTCTTAATTTGAAACATACAAGCTCCTTTAACCATTATCAACCCATAAAGATGTGTAATTTATTATACAAAGTCTTAAAAATGATCTTAAATGAATGATGACCTGATATTTTTCCCAACCTAGTGTTGGAAGAAGAAGAATTTTTTAAAGGAATAACCATTTAATATTCCCTTGGATTGCACAAGAGATGATGGTGAACATTTAAAAGAAAAAAGTTGGTACTAATATTATGGTTGAAATTAATCTAGGAAAATTTATGATAGAAATGAAGAAAATTATATTTTATTGGGAGTAATATAGTATAGTTCTTTAGAGTTGGTTTCTTTCAAGTTATTCTATAGTTACTCGACTTAGTGATTCTCGATTCCTCATATGAGTAAGAGTTTTGTATTCTAAAATTTTACTTACATCCAATTTAAAAGATATTCATTTTATATAATCTTATTTATTCTTTCACATGATATACTTAGAGGAAACATAAATAAATAATTTTTTTAAATGGAGGTTATTCCTTTCATAGGAAGATATAGTTTTATAGGAATCTCATTTTTTACATACTACACAATACTTTTCTTCATGGATAGGAAATAACACATTCAATTCGTACTAACAATTACTAACACTTACAATACATGGAGTTGAAAAATTAAAATTATTAACAAAAGAAAACTAATTATCTCTAATATTTTATCATAAAAACATTATCATATCCTTAAATTATGGTGTGGTTTTCCTAAAGGTTGTGTTATTATTTGGAGATCTATTGGCTATAGAGAGAATTCAAATCTAAAACATTGATGGTCTGGTGGATAGGATCACATTCTATTTTAAAAATTTTAAAATATTGTTTATATGTTTTGTAAGAGGTATTACACTAGTCAAAAATATTCATTCATCCATTCCTATGATTTTAATTTTGGTTATTTGTTTCCCAAAAATATAATTGAAGAATATTTAAAACTCAGTCAATATTTTATTTTTGGGATTCTAACCAAGAGGCCTAGTTGCATTCATAATTTTTTCCATTAATTATGAAATAATTCTAAGGTTTTATCAGTATTTGATTCCTTGGGAGTTTAATTTAGATAATATAGTAAAAAATTGGCATATGTTGTGTTGTTGAGGTAGTCACTATTGTTAAAACACATTAAGGAAAAATATGATAGGATTCCAAAATCATGAAATAATTGGTGTGATATGACTTCTCACATTTTACAGAGCCTCTGAAGTATCATTCATGCTAAAATAGATCACACAAGATGGATCAGGGGGAATGCTGATATCTCATTTTGCGGCGATAACTCGTAGGGTTGTTCTCTTTTCCATAAAGGGTGCTCACATCATAGAATTAGTTTCCATGAGGCTATATAGAACCAAATAATTCCAATGTTATATTGGATAAATATCATAGGGCTTTTTTTTCAATACCTAGATAGATGAGGATCTAGATCACTATTTTTTACTCACACATTTTTAGGTTTGTTTTTCACATTAGATTGTCCTAAAATCATCTTTGTTCTATAAGTCTCAAATCCAAGGATTAATTTTTATTTATTTTAAAACAATACCAACAAAATAGAGGTTCAATGTGTGGTGTGTTAGGTACAAATATATATTTATAAGAACTATGATCAAATAAAAATTAAATTTTCTAGCCTCGAAATGATAATATTTTACTGACTATAAAATTTAAATGGAAGATTATTATTTTATTGATTGAGAATAAGTATATTTCATCTAGATTTTATTTGGGTGATTAAATTTATTTTGGTTAAATTTAGAAGTTACAATATAATTGGTTTTTCAATTTTGATATCTAATATAGTAAGTGGTGGTCTTGTAGTGTGGTTTTTATTTCTATATTATGGGTAATTTTTAAGCACAAATTTAGGTCGATAACCTTATTTCTTAGGATAATATAGTTTTATTTAAAACTAATGTACATATCTTGATCACAAAGATTATATTTCTATGTATAGGGTGAAAAAATACCTTTTATATTCTTATACCCTAGTTATATAAACCCTTGAAAACAATAATTAGAAGGGAACATGGCCACTAGGTGGATTTAAAGGTGTGTATTATTGGAAGAAAACCAATACTCAAAACACATTCATTAATAGAATCATGCATGGGGGAGGTATAATTCATGATACATATGGTTTTGTGCTACTTTAATGTAGTTTCTTAAATATGGAAGGTACCTCACTCATGAAAGAAGCCAAGGCTATGCTTATAAGACTTCTTATTCACAGACATTACAACACCTTCCTCTGTTTTATGGAATCAGATTCATCCATGGTTACTAAATTTTTAATGATCATATCTTCCATACATTGGAATATAATTAACTTTCATTTGGAATTTATAAGTTCAATGTACATAATGTGTTGATTATTTACACTTGGAATAAATATGACATAGAAGATGAACTCTTGGTATCTAAATGTAATGAATATAACATACAATAATAATTTTGTAACACAAGTTATGTCTCCTATAATGTAACAATATATTTTGTGAGGATACTCTTTGTATACCTTAACTTAGAACCCATTAAAATATAATTTAGAATTTATCATCCCCTTAATAAAAATTTATATAATTTTTCGTTGTGTTTTATAAGACTCTTTTAAATCATGGTTGACATTCACATACTTGGGGTACATGCCAATCTCTTATGAAATATTAAAAGTCCTTATACTCCCACCATACTCACCAGAAATATGGATTGATATATTTTATTCATTTTGATAAAATTATGGTAATGAAATCCTACTATACTAGTGGTGATATACTTTCATATTAGAATAGCTTTGTAGGAGGAGGAATTCTAGGCAATGAAATAGCTCATAGAGTATGTAGTAGTTAGGGAGGAGTTGTTTAGAATCTATTTTTGGGATTCTTATTTTTTATCCCAAAAAATTTTAGTTTTAATTATGAACTGATATGAAATTATAGGTTTAACCATAAGTATTATTATTTTATTAAAAACAGGTTAATATTTTATAATACATATAATACGAGACAATTGTTTCCATTGCATTATTTTTTAGTTCCTAGAGGTTAGGAATGTCAGATATTATAATATCTCATGATTTAATTTATATTGAAAAATTTCATATAGGGTACATTTTTTTAGGGTTTAACCACATACTAATTGTATTTTCTAAACACTTGACATTCGTTGCCAACCTATATTGATCAGGGGAAAACCTATGGACCAATTTCATTCAGGCATGATTCGGGAGACCTTGAGGATTGAGACGTTAGTTCAAGATGTTGAAAATGTATATATTTTTTGTCTTTCTTAGTTGTATTAATTTAGAAATATTGAATTGGGAATCAATATATTGTTTTAAAAATTAGTATCATTCACATTAATTAGGAACAATGAGTTACCGAGATATATGGGTAGTATAAGTTATTAGTGAAATAATTATATATTTTTTCAAACATTTATTATTTTTACCTTGGGTCAAGGTGAAG
This sequence comes from Viscum album, assembly GCA_963277665.1. NCBI lineage: Eukaryota > Viridiplantae > Streptophyta > Magnoliopsida > Santalales > Viscaceae > Viscum > Viscum album. Next base: position 577,760,213 of record OY728166.1, read on the forward strand.
AGTGGTCTCATAAACTATTCAATAATTTTTAATATGAAATGTTTCATGGTCCTATGGTTTTAAAATAAACACATAGAAATTTGGAAATGATTTTAAAATGGATTTTTTGAAAAGAGTTATTTTTTAAGTTGATATCAAAATTATTTTATTTATTAAAACCATGAATCCCTTGATTCTAAATATAGTTGAAAAAAAATTTAGGGTTATTTTAACCTTGAGTGAGGGGTTTATTGACTAATTATTGTTATCAATGGTTAGAATTCTCATTTTTGAAAATAGAAAAATTCTTGTGTGAATTTAAATGTCTATATATATTTATTTTATGTTTTATGTTTACGGGGGTTTCTTGGGGATATATAGAAAACTACCTTTAAATGAACCAAATTATAACCAGTTCAAAGAAGGGACTGAGAATATAGTACTCTATGGACCCCCATTCGATTAACAGTGATTGGGGGATCAGTAATTTCATTATTATATTATTTTTTGGATACCCCCCCCATATTAATCTCATTATAATTGGATCTTTTAATTTAAAACATTAAACCCTATAATATTTGGGGGAGACTTAAAACTAAATTTTGAAAAGAGAATTAAATATGTTTAGTGAAATATTTATTTCTTTAATAAATATAGAAATTTAAATGTTATGTTAACAATTTTTTTCTTAAAGATCTTTAATGTTATTATTACAAATTTTTTGAAAATATATGATAAAAAATAGTTCACTTTGGAAGTGTTTGAGATGATTATTTAATAAATATTTTACCCTCCTATATTTTACACAACAAAGACTACTTATTTAATTTATTTATTGTAGGGACACATGGTGGTATTTAATTATGTTTCTCAATTTATGAGATTCTTCCAATATTGACCTGACGAAGCTTTTAGAGTGTGTCTATTAGATGAAAGGTTTGGGTATTTATTCTAACTAAGTGTATAATTAAGAATGGTAATAATTTTGATTTTCTTATAAAAATATTTAGTGAATAAATATTTAATGGTAGAAACTTACATCTTGTTAAATACTTAAGATTATATTATTTTCACTCACCTAAGTGGAGGTTATAGTTCTTGTATTCAGAAGATTTGAAATAACAATTATACTTCTCAACTGACAGAAACATAATATGGGTCTGATACAAAAATGTACTCCTAGATGGGATAGAATAATGTAAAGGAATAATGTTTTATGTGTGAATTATTTGATCTCACAAAGAATGGGGGGCCATTATTTCCTCATAATGGTTTTTGGCATTGTATAATTTGACATGTGAAGAATTTTTTTGAGAATAATCTTACTAAATCAATAATTTACCATTTTAATTACGAATAGTTTTCATAGGGATAGATGATTAGATCTCAATAAACTAGTTTACATTATCAATTATGCTTCATGATGATACAAAACATGTGTTATCAAGGATAACAACAAGAACTATCACAATATGTTAGATGATACTAGTCTAATATGACTCAAGGTCACCTATTATTAGGTGGATATTGATCCCCTAGTGATTGAGACTAGTCTATCCAATGTTATCAGTACCATTTTACTTGACTCTATTATCATTTCAACATTATTTTACATTGGAGCACCCATTTATTTATTTTGTAAATTCTAGTAGATAATTAGGTTTTAAATTTAAAAACTATTATGCATATCATTCATATAAAATCACCTATGGGAGAACTCAATAATCTAAAATTCAGGTTTCTACCATATTTTATTTCATTACGGGCATAGTCTTGTTGGTTACATATAACGATCATATGAATTTCTAAGGTCTTTAATTAATTTTTCCCCTATAGATAGAGATATGAATATATTTAATTTGGAATGGGATTAAATTATTATAGACATGGGGCTATGATGAATGGTTTATCTTCTATCTCATAGTATTTAGTAGTGATGGTATTGGTAGAAATGAATGTTTCTAGTCAATATAGTTTCAAAAAGATAGTAATTCATTACCTCGTTAATATTTTGATTGAATTTTCTATACCACCTATAGGGAATGAGATAATTTTTTCAGTTGAACTATCGCAAGAGAAAAGTCCATAATCTCTTCTATATTATTGAATGTATCTAGGTGAGTCGAGGAATAAAAATATCACTTATTGTAATTTTGAAAATAATGTTTTTATTAAAATTAGTTTATCACCTTAGGTTGTCTCAGTAATCAATGTGATGAAAGTGGATGTCATATTGAGTTGATGTGTTGATTATAGAGTGTTGAATCATTTTACCATATTGATTGAAACACCCATAACCTAGAGCTCATGATTTTTTCCTTCAATTTAATGATGAATTTATTTTTTCCAAAATAGACTTGAATTCATGATATTTTCAACTAAGAGTGATAAAATAGGATATATAAAAGTGAACTTTTAGATAGTTATGGCCTTTAATAGTGTTTGCTTATTCCCATTGGCCTTACCCGGGGTCCATATTTTCTATGGAACACATAAATCATATATTTCATCTATATATAGACTTGTTTATCAATTTATGTATTAATGATATATTTCTTCATTTATATTCATGGGTTGATAATTAGGGGCATATAGATATATTTTTTAGAACATATATAATCATCAAATTTATGAAAAATAGTCCAATTGTATGTTTTGTAGATAAGTGGTACGATTCATTGATTATTTTATCTCATTGAAGGGAAATTTAATCGATCTTGTGATGATCAATGATATTGTATATTGGAATGACTTAAAAAAATGTTTTAAAGTAGAATAGTTTTATAGAGAAATCTTGTAATTATCAACTCTTCATTCATGATATTTTTATACAAATCCTTCCTAATTATATCTTTAATATATAATTATTAGCCCATCATTAAACCCTATAATTCTATAGATCTTACAATGAGTTAATGGAAATTTTGATGATGAAACATGTGATAGTATTTATAGAACTAGTTGACTATCATATTAATTTTTACGATTCATTTACAAGTATATTTTGTTGTGATCCTATATTTATTTATTATGTTGTTATATATGGATCATTCAAGTTGATATTTCTTGAAAGTAATTATCCAAAATAAAATATTGTGATTAAAATAGACATATATGCATTGAAAATAAAATATCAATATTTATTCATTTAAAAGATCACAATTTATATCAATCATATGAATTTTATGTATATATTATTGAGGATTTATCTAAATTTGAGTTAGTTTTAGTGGATAGAGTATTAGTGAAATTTTAATATTTATATATTATATACACCAAGGATGTTGAATATAGTAGATGATACACTGATTCAAATATCATTTGGGGATATAGGAGACAAACTCCAGATGAATGGAAATTGATGAGATTTTTAGAAAATAATATATTGGATATTACTAAGTAGTAATAGTGTATAATTTTAACAAAAATTTTGATTACTAAAACATTTGGGGATAATATTGTAAATATTATTTTTTGGATGTTCAATATGTGTCCATGATGTATTCCCTAAATAATGGGGTGACTCTCGACGTGATCAGAACAATTTCAGAAATACTCCCCAATGAGAGAGGGGGGGTGGGTTAATCAGTGTTGGGATCTTTTTATCCAATTATAATTTTTATCCCTTTACCTCTTAGACCTGTTAGGATATTTATTCTCTTTTTTTATTTTAATTATGGTATGATGGTTTATGAAATTATGTTAGTGTGATACAAAATATTGTGGTTTTCATAGTAATCAATTATTATCCAAAGTGAGAGTCTCTAAATATTAAGATGGTGGATTAGAATAATCTTTCTTCTATGGACTAATGATGACCTTGTATAACTTGTATATCCTTTATATTTATTTATACTATAATAAAAAAAAATATTTACATTATTCATAAGTTAATTCAGAACACCAGTAATGTATTCTACTAGATGAGACTTCTGATGCATATTTCAATGTAAATGTGTTTCTATATTTATTATTCTTAGCTCCACACACATATTAGCGGGAATGAAACATTACTTATTCATCTTTCTTTATCCCAAACTAGTTCGTACAATCAATTGTCATATATTCTCGTATTATATGTCAGTATGATAATGTTCATCCTATGATGATATGTCTGGTGATAGTTCATTTGATCTAACTTTTTCTTCTTGATCATCTGATATCAGTTCATCCCGTATAACTGCTCCTTCCAATATCTTCTAATATATTCAAAATCTATACAACTGATCACTTCTTTATTATTTCCTCCATCCAGTGAACTCTTTCTAAATCCAATTCTACTTCCCCATCCAACCCCCTTTCATGTCTAGTAATTCTCTAAAAAATGATCCCAAATTAGAATTGTATTGATGCTATGTATACATTAATTTATTATGACTATTCAATTATTCATAATAATTCATTGTCACATATCAATTCATAAAAATTTAACAAACCTCATAACCTATTAATATAGGAAGCGGTTATCCAAAATTTCGAGGATAGGTGGGTTGTATGAATACAAATTTCTTGATAAAATTTTGAGAATCCCACTAATTTTTGTGTGTGTGTTTAATATCCTTTAAAATTTATAAAAGATAGGTGTTCAAAAATCATTATAATAAATTTACCTACATCATGGAATAAATGATATAAATAAATCCTCTAACAATATCAATAGAATAATTATTTTTTTTATTGTATTACTGACATGTTAAACATCCAACTGAACAACACCATAAATAATAACATTACAAAAAAATTATCACTTTCTTTGTACATTCGATCTGGTAAAAAATCATAACAACTCCTTTTTTTGAAACACAGTACAATTTCCTAGTAAATCTTTATAAGAATATGTCAAACTATTTCAGAAGTGTCTTCCATTGAATGATAAAATCATCCAATTTTTTTTCCGATAACTTACTTGATATGATGACTCTATTTTATCACCCCTTTGAATTTTTATAAATAATAATTTCATAGGGATCTTACTCCATATACTGGGTTCATGGATATTTTTTTATCTTCCTTACAATGAGCCTTAGAGTACTCCTCCTATAATTATATCAGAAAAACTTGTAGAACTCCTAGAGACGAAGTTTTAATACTCGATTTGAGGACTTTTAAATACCTTTTTTCATTACATCTCTCAATGAATTTTATCCAATGAAATATATTTGGAATCATCAGAACCTTATTGTGACCATAATACATGGAAAACATCAGTATGATAAAAATATTTTGAAAACCATTTTCAAAATATTTCATTACAAAAATTTCTATCTAATATAACTAATCAAAAGTTTCAACATACTCTTTCTAATGATGTTAATATGTTTTCTTTTATTTCTGTAGGAAACATTTTTTTGATCATTTATAACCCTTAATTAGATACCTTCACTACTATTCTTATATTTTGTAAAATTTTTCGGAAACTTATTATTTTATTTGTGATTCCTAAACTCCTCTTTGATCATTCATTAATCACTATATTTTATGATCATCACTTGTTTCTTCTAACTATTTATATTATTAGGAAACATTTTATTTAATATTTGTGAACTCTTGCTTGTTAGTGTATGTATAATGACTTACCATACCTATATGATAGACTTATTACTTTCTTTTGTCACCTAAAACAACTTCATTACTTACTTCACTCATTATCTAGAAATTTGTAACTTTGTGTCTTTATATTTTCACACATCCATCAGATGGAATTCCTATAGTTATTTTACCAATATAAATTAAACAGTGACTCACTTATTTTAGGAACTACTGGGTTTATCTAACCACTATAAACTTACTCTAATTGGTAGATCTTCTAAATTTCTATCCGATGACACTTTCTAGTGAGACAAAGGATTCTCTCTTCTTCCAAACATCTGTTTGGAATCAAATATACAAGGCATTTTGTTGATTGATAAATGAAGAACACATAACTTCATACCATCTAATATTATTTTTCCTATCATTATTTATCCAATGTAAACATGAATGTAATTGGTCAAACATATATTTCTACTAGATGATTGGTTGAATCAATCATTAAACAATTGTTTCATGTTAGTGTGAATATTCCCTTAGTGTCCCTAAACATTATTTATTGCAATACAAATTTACATCTTTGTCCAACATATGAGAAATATTAGACGAATTTGAAATTAATAATATTATGGAATATATAATCTATTTATGAAAGTCTATCAATTTGGAACTCCATAAAAATGCATCAATTAGAATCCTTCATTTGATATCCCTTATCCTGATAAACTTCATCCAATCATGTTTACTCTTTCTATCAAATTGGATTCACCTTTTACTTATGGAAACATAATTCTTATGAACTTATTAAGGATCATCCTTAAGGAGACATTTCGTAATTTTGAAAATAAAAATACTTCTCCAAACATCAAGTTCATGCGTTAAGAGTTAATAATAGATCGCCAGTCATCATAAGTAAACTAAAAGTCATCAAAGGAATAATTTCTAAATGAATAAGTGAATATATAGATATTCATAATCTTTCTCCGCACTCTAGTTTTCAAAAATATTTATTCATTCCCCCATTATGAAAATAAATAAAATATTAATGGGAATTGCGTATCATTACGTGGTTCCGAAATTTTTCATTCATCATTTCACACCAATTCAATTTGATCCATACTGGGTATAGAAAATAATAAAATTAGAATTAGACATCAAGGTTTTCCTTAATAAATTATACTGATACAACATGTAATCAGAACTCATAAACTTTTCTTCTAGGATCATCCACCTTTATTCAAGGAGGGAGATATTAATAGAGATATGAAACCTCATTATGATAGATCATCCTGAAACTCCTACACTCACTTAAATAAACATCTCCAAAATATTCAATTAAAATTATCAGGATAAGCATACATGGAGAACTTTCATTATTAAATATTTATTATTTAATTAACTAAATTAAATACTAACACTCTGCGTTATGTTTGTTATTTTTTTAACCAAGGACGATAGAATTATAAACACATAAAAGTTACAATGATATAATCTAGAAGAAATTTACAAAATAAACTAATTTGTTTGAAATAATGTTTTTGGGTATCTTCTTCATCATTTTTTATTTACCCCCCCTTAAAGGAAGCACTCATTAGCATCTTCATAACATAGAATCTCCAAAAGAATTTTTTTATGATGTTCTAATACGGATAAGATAATAAAATAGATCTTTAAATTACTGTTTTCTATATTTTGAAACATCAAAAACTTTACCAAGGATGATTTTCATTGATACTTGTTCTTCCTGATACCAAATATAATGTCAAACCAAGAGGGTATATCATTTATCATTTTTTCATAGGATATGATGTAGAACTATTAAACTTCATCAATGATGGTATGATATCATATTTTTATTTGAATACCAATTGGGAAATCAATCATGGTTGGATACTTCTTTATATTTTATCTCAAGAATTGAAAAAACTTGTTATTTATCATGTTATCACCAAGATAAATTTATCCACATTAAATTCCCAATATTATAATCACATATAACATAAAAAATATAAAAGGAAAATGTCGGATCCATCTTACTTATTAATGTGAAAAACAAAACTAAGATGACTTCCAGAACAAAATTACATTATTTTCTCTACTCTTAATGCAAGCACAAATGAAATTCAATTCTGATTGGGGACATATATATTTATTAATAATTCAATTTCCTTATTTTTAATACTTCTTTCTTTAATATATTTTAAATCCTGGGTATCACCTAGTGAAATTGTCATCATCTTAAAGAACACGTCTTATACTAAAATTAGTGTAGAACAATATTTAGGAATTTGTGTAGACATGATACACCTCACACACAAATAATTATCATCATTATGTGGAACATTTAAATTTACCTTTTCCTTATGTATTTTATTATTATTCTTCAATATTTATCATTATTCTCCAGAAATACTTTCCCTATCACTAACATAATACTAGTAACATAGTAATAATGTTTTTATATTGCACAAGGCTCCTTTTAGGTGACATACAATTTTTTTTGTAATTTTCACTTTTATTAGCCTTCTAGGTTTTCTAATCTTGGGACTTATCTCTTTTATTCCTCATAATATTCTAAGGATAAATATTTTTTCCAATACTCTATTTAATTATTTCCGTGTTTTATTCTTCTTTTAGAACCAAATTCTTTGTCATTATTTTATTAACAACTTTAGATTCTTGTTGAGATGAACATGTACAAACTTTGTGAAAAGGAAATGTAGAGACCCATAGATTAGAATACATGTACATTACATTACTTTTGCAGAATACTTATTACATAACAAAAACACACACACAAGGACCGTAATAGTTTAGTGTCTTTGGAAACTCGAAATATAATCTTCTAATCGTGGTGAAAGATCTTCAACATATCCCATAAAGATCTTCCCCTTTTGTTTTCTTACCTAAAACCTTTCTTTTAATCCTGGGGGAAAAGAAAACATAAAAAGGGTGAGCTGAAATTCTTAGTAAGGGTAAGCATGGATAAAATAAAACATACCATATACATTTGAACTCGAAAAAAACATGAACATTAAAAACTTGAGCAACGACATAAAACATGGAAGTACATAAGGAATAGATCATAATGGAACATAAATCATGATAAAATAGCATGGGAATAAAACATGTAATTGTGCAATCCATTAACCACATGTAATGATTTCCATAGTAGCCAAGGCATTGCTGCCAAGACCATCTTAGTGGACAAAGTCCCATTCTGAATAGAGTTCACTCCTCATTTCTGTCCTGTAACACTGAACCAGATTAACTTACCATTCCAGCCATGACTATATCATGAGATATAAAGTCTTTACCCAATGCATTGGAGGGAGATATAGGTCCCACCGATCTCATAATGAAATCATTCTTACTTGTACCACAAAATAAACTTAAAACATTCATCATAACCCAAAGAATAAAATGGGTATCATAAACATCATCCCATCATTTCATAATCCATATAAAACAAATGGACATTTCATCATAAGAAAAGTGAACCATGACAATCATAGAGACATTAAACTTGAAACATACACATATCAAATAATGTCATCTTATATGGAAAATGGTTTTGATAAAACATTTGAAATGAATTCTTGAGGAAAATATCCTTTCTTTGTCAAAATCAATTTCTTTTAAAAAAATGCCATGAACTTTTAAAATAAAAGTATTTTGTTGAAATTAGTCATAAAATCATGTAGAGTAAGCTTCATGAAAATGAGGCGTTATGAAACCGTAAATATACATTCACGTCGTATATGTTAAAAATAGAATTATCCTCGTACTTTTGTCGGAAAAGTCAAAAAAGTAACTCGTAACGTAAACAAAAGAAAGATTCCTTACATACCATGTAGTAAAAGTCAAAAATGGGTAAAAAGGACTTTAAAAATACATGAAAACACTTTTATAAAACATGGAAATAATGATATAAATAACCCTAGTAAATACTTACGAATAAGCAATCTCAGATAAAAATGAGATTTGCAAAATTATCCCTTACCTTAGGTCCGATATGCTTCGTAAGTGTATGAACCTCCTGTATAATGATTTAAATAATGTTATTGACTTATTCCAGAATCATACTTATTGTTATGATATCATATATGTTCATATTCGTATCTTCTTATTAGTAATATTTCATTACTATTTGTTATTCAGGTGTTTATTACTTTTTGTTCTTATGCGTGTTTGTCGAATAAATTCTTACTCTTCTCTTTAGGTTATAGATAACTCATTTACAGAATGGTATTAGTGTAATATATATCATATTCATTCATTAAATTCATTTATATAGTCATTATGCAATGAAGATCATGTAGAACGAATCGCATCACATCGTGGAGACGGTATTCCGTACGTACGCACGAGCGATGATATCGTTCCCATGACCGTGGAATTGAATTGGAGTGTATGTATACTATTTGAGAATCAATAACACTTTAAATAATCATATATATTCATTAATTTCACCCTTATACCCATCCAAGTAAGGTGGTGGTGGAAAATAGATTACACCACGACGTGGAGACAGTATTCCGTACGTACGCACGCGCGGTGATTTCGTTTTCCATAGGATGGATAAGAGGTGAAATAGGGTTGTTTCATATTTATAATAACATATCAGTATATAAGTGATACAGATTTTATTACCTCATAATGAAACAACTAAATAAGAGGGAGTAGAAGAATAATGGAACTTGAAGAAAACATTAGAAGGTATTACCTCTTTCTCGAAGTGCCTCATTTACACTTTCTATTAAGGCACTAGAGTTTGTATTTTGATAAGACCAGTACCTCTAGTATGATTCTAGGAAAGTGGAGAGGAGAAGGTGGTAGGGTTTGGCCGAGCATGAAGGCTCAAATTGGTGTGAGGAAGGGAGGGAGGAGGTGCCCTTTTATATAGGAGGAGAGGGGCACCTTTGGAAATATAAGAAATACTTGTTTATATTAAATCCCAACCCCACTTAAAAACTTCCAAAATGACTCATATCTAAATCTTATAAGATATAAGGTTGTAATATCATAAAAAATAAAATTTAGACATGTTATGAATTTATTTTAAACATTATCAACTTGATTTATCCTTATTTATCAATTTAATTTTATTTGTGGTAATAATATTCTAAATTTTAAATTATTACTAATAATTACATATGTGTTGTGAATTTTCCATAATTTGACACTTTATGACATTGTAGACCATATAAATGTTTATTTATAATTTTTTAAATATTTTTGGGATTTTTAAACAATTTTATAATATGTTATTTTTATCAAATAACAATAGTGTCAATTTTGACACTATTCATTTATTTGAATTCAAATAAAATATATACAGAGGATATGTTTGAACTAAAAGATTTAATAGATTAATCAAATGTCATATGTATCTAAAAAATTAGTGGAGAACATTAAATAGTGCATATAATAATTATTTTAATATTTTTAAAACCATTTATTTGATACTTTAATTAATAAAATAATTTCAACATCACTATTGTGTCATAATTAATGATAATTATTTAATCCCTAAAAATTCTAAATAAATTCCTATGATGTATATAATTGTATTAGCTTTCTGGAAACTATTCATTTTCGAAGTTTAATTAAGTTTATCACCATATTAAAATCATTATACTTATAAGATTTAAGAAAGTGACATGTTGTCACATTCTTTGGTTTTAATAATAATTAAATTATTTTCATGGAAAAAGTCTATTAAATGAATCTAATACGACCCTTAGGTGATATGGGTCGACTTTTAGTCATCCAATAGTATTTTTTCAGGTGTTAGGGTAATTGTATAATCTTATATTTACCCTTAATTACCCGATTTACCTTTAACTATGGTAAATAAAATTTACCGTAGTTACTATTCATAATGCCCAAAAATAAAAAGTAGCCTATTAACATAATTTGGACCCACTGATTCGGAATATGGAATCCATTTTTCAAAATTCAAAACATATAAGTTGCAGTAATTAATTTAAAATAAATCCTGTTGTTAAGAAAAAGGGTTTTAGAAGTTAAAACATTGCCAAAGATTGAAATGTTTTTACCCATGAATTCAATGTCAAATTAATGCTAATGAAAAAAATTATATTAAATGATAAAAATATATTCTATCTAAACTATAAAACCATTAAATATTATAATTTAACCATATAAATTATCTCAATGAAAAAAAGTTGTTTTTAATTAAAAATTAGCGTATTTTTACTATTCATCAAAATATGAAAGTTATCAGAAAAATATCAAAAATTTATCCAAAGTAAATTTTTATATCATGATTCAAAAGAATAATTTTATTTTGTCAAATTAAAATTATAAATGTGTAAAAAACTAGATTTAATGTGGGTGCGCCATCAAAAGGCGGCAAAACTGCATTTTTTGATAAATACTAATTTTACCCAAAAAAAATTTATTTGGTTCTCTTACCAAGTTCTAGAAAATGTGTAAGATGAATAATAATGTTGTAAAATTTAAAATTCAGTTAATACTATTCATAATGGCTAGTTTATAATATAATAATTTATCATTGTTTAGTGGAACTCGGTATTGCGTACTACACACGCTATCGAGGAAGGTCGTGATTGCATGTAGCGAAAGATTCCTTTGATGATTTATATAACATAAAAACAAAATATTTCTCATAAAAGTCTCAGGTGTTACATTATACCCCCCTTAAAATGAATTTCGCCCTCGAAATTCGTCACTTTGTAACAAACAGATGAGGATACCTCTCCCTCATCATATCCTCAAGATCCCATGTAGCTTCTTCTAATTGGTGGTTCCTCTATAAAACTTTCACCAAGAGAGTGGTCTTGTTTCGTAGGAATTTTTCACTAAGATCCAAAATCTCTATCGGTTGTTCTTCATAAGAAAGATCTTGCTCCAGCGGTACAACTTCTGAGCTGAGTACATGTGAAGGACCAGGTATATACTTTCTCAGGAAAGATACATGGAACACATCGTGAACTTGAGAGAGATTCGGTGGAAGCACCAATCGGTAAGATACCTTCCCAATATGATCTAGTATTTCGAAAGGACCACCGATATATCTAAGGCTCAACTTCCCCTTCTTTCCAAATATCATGACCCTCTTCTAGGGAGATATTCGTAAGAATAGTTTATCACCCACTTCAAACTCTAGGTCTTTTCTTCGGTTGTCGGCATAACGTTTCTGTCGACTCTGAACTGCTCTTATGTGTTGTTGAATAGATCTGACCTTTTCTACCACTTCATTAACTAGATTAGGTCTTAATAGCTTTCTTTCCCCAACTTTATCCCAGCAAGTTGGAGTCCTGCTTTTATTTTCATAGAGAGCTTCATAAGGAGCCATCTGAATACTGGAGTGAAAGCTATTATTATAAGAAAATTCCACCAAAGGTAGGTGTTTATCCCAAACACCTTTGAAATCCATAGAGCAAGCTCTCAACATATCTTCTAGAGTTTGAATTGTTCTCTCAGACTGACTGTCTATCTGAGGATGATAAGCAGTGCTGAAACTCAACTCTGTATCCAAAGTATGCTGAAGACTTCTCCAGAACTTTGAGGTAAACCTCGGATCCCGATCAGATATAATAGAAAGTGGTACTCCATGCAATCTTACCACTTCCTTTACATATATCATGGAAAGCTGATCCAGAGAGAAATCCTCTCTAATAACGATGAAGTGTGTAGACTTTGTAAGACGATCAAGTATGACCCTGATAGAATTATTGCCTTTGGATGTTTTAGGAAGTCCTATGACAAAGTCCATAGTGATGTTTTCCCATTTCCATTCGGGTATGGGTAATGGTTGTAACATCCTCTTAGACTTCTGTCTCTCAGCTTTAACTTGCTGACAAACCAAGCATCAAGAGACATATTCAGCAACATCTCTTTTTATGCCATCCCACCAGAAGTACTCTCTCAGGTCCCTATACATCTTCGTGCTTCCAGGATGAATAGAGAATGAAGAACTATGAGCCTCATCCACCAGCTCCTTCTTTAATTCGGGGATGGGAGGAACACAAACCCAATTCCTGAACTTTATTGTCCCATCACAACCAAGGTTGAATTCAGGAAAATTTATCACCTTCTTTTGTAACATGGCATCTTCTTTCTATGCCTCTTTAATCTTCACATGTATAGATGGTTTAACATTCATTTGAGAAAGATACGATTTTCCCCCTTCCATTATAATTCCATGATCTATCCCTTGTAAATCCATAAATATTGGATCTTTTGTGATCCTCATCATGGATAAACTGGAATTGTCTTGTCGACTTAATGCATCTGCCACCTTGTTTGCTTTCCTAGGGTGGTAATGAATTGAGCAGTCGTAATCCTTAATCAGCTCCAACCATCTTCTTTGGTGCATATTCAGCTCTTTTTGTGTGAAAATATAATTTAAACTTTTATGATCAGTATAAATATCACACCTTTCACCATAAAGGCAATTCCTCCAAATCTTTAATGCAAAGATTACCGCAGCTAACTCCAAATCATGAGTTGGGTAATTTTGCTCATGGATTTTCTACTGTCGTGAGGCATAAGCTATCACCATATCATTTTGCATAAGAACACACCCCAGCCCCTTCTTGGATGCATCACTGTAGATCACAAACCTTTATCCACTATAAGGCAGTGTGAGCACAGGTGCACTGGATGACCTTCTTTTCAACTGCTTGAAATTCCTTTCACATTCGTCTGTCCACCTGAACTTAACTCCTTTTAGAGTCAACCTTGTGAGTGGATTAGATAATCATGAAAAAGCTTTCACAAAACGTCGATAATATCCAGCCACACCAAGAAAACTTCAGATCTCAGTTACTGTTGTTGGTCTCGACCATCTTTCGATGACCTCTGTTTTTGCTGGATCCACATATATCCCCTCTTTTGAGATTATGTGACCCAAAAATGAAACTTTTTGAAGCCAAAATTCACACTTGGTAAATTTGGCATAAAGCTTATCTTTTCTCAGGGTCTTCAATATAATTATCAAGTGATCCTCATGTTCTTCCTTGCTATTTGAATAGACAAGAATATCGTCTATAAAGACTACCACAAACTGATCAAGATAGTATCTATAGAATCTATTCATCAGATCCATGAAGATAGCTGGGGCATTAGTAAGACCAAATGGCATCAATATACATTCATAGTGTCCATACCTTGTACGGAAAGACGTCTTTGGTATATCATTTCTTTCGACCCTTAATTGATGATACCCTGAACTAAGATCAATCTTGGAAAAGTATTGAGCTCCACGTAGTTGGTCAAATAGGTCATCAATGCGTGGGAGAGGATATTTGTTCTTGATAGTGAGCTTGTTAAGTTCTCGATAATCAATGCAGAGTCTCATTGATCTATCTTTCTTCTTAACAAATAGAACAGGTGCTCCCCAAGGTGATGCACTAGGGCGTATGAATCCTTTATCAAGATTCTATTGGAGTTGCTTCTTCAATTCCTCCAACTCAATTGGGGCCATTCTATAAGGTGTCTTTGAAATAGGCAAAGCACCCGGTATGAGTTCTATTGAAAACTCAACTTCACGATTTGGTGGAAGACCCGACAATTCCTCCAGAAAGACATCATCAAAATCCCGTACAACAGGCATATTCTTAATCGTGAGTTTCTCACCAACCATTTGAGATAAATAACCCTCATTTAGTGGAATCAAGACCCATAAGATGGAATAAATTTCCAGTGGAAGGTAATGTTCATCCTTGCATCGATAGACGATCATAGATTGATCTGGAATATGAAATGTGACTTCCCTTCTTTGGAAATTGATATGAGCTCCATATAAAGAAAGCCAATCCATGCCAAGAATCACATCAAACTCCACTATAGTAAGGATCACAAGATTTCCCGGAAGCACATTCCCACAAACTTCAATCGGAGAAGAATTATAAACTTTTGATGCGACTGTTGTGCCATTAGGTGTTGTCACAGCTAACTCAACATCTAATTGTTGAGGTAATATGGTGATACCCTTAGAAAAATCTTCAGAAATAAAATAGTGGGTGTATCCAGAATCAAATAAAACATTTTTTACTTTAGAGGGGATGGTAAGTGTACCTTTCACCACATCGTTATCGTACTCCACAATGCTGATAGAAATTGCATGTGACTTTCCTTTGTCTTTAGCCATAAGAATTTGTTTACGTGGATCATCATCAACAACCCTTGGATTAGGGCATTTATTGGAATAATTCCCCATCTCCTTGCACTTGAAACATTGATGTGTAGTAGGTTCATTCTGTGTGTCCCTTCATTTGTTTGCATCATTAGACATCTTCTTCCCATCATTGCGGCATTCAAATGCCCGATGACCTTCCTTTCCACATTTGAAACATTTACATGTCACTTTAAGACAACTCCCTCCATGTTTCTTTCCACACTTTGAGCATAAGGGAAAGCTCATCTTCTTTTCAGTGTGATCTTTAAATTTTCCTTTGAATTCCATTTTCCTTTTCTTATCAAACCCATATGACTGATGGGTTACTCCAATCTCCATATCGACTTTCAGAGCACATCGAATGATTTCCTCATATCTATTGAAGTCCCTTATGGCTAACGCCCTTCGAAGACTTGTTTTTAAGCCACTAAAGAATTGATCGATCTTACTCTCAGGTTGGATAATAATACCAGAAGCGTACCTTGAAGGTCTTGTAAAATTTGCTTCATAGGTACCAACAGATTCATCATCCTTTTTCTTCAGTTCAAGAAACTCTTTCTCCATCATTGTTCGGAGAATACGAGGGAAGTACTTATTGAAAAATAAGTTCTTGAACTCATCCCATTCCATGGACTCAATTTCATCCCATTGACTCATATTCTTGATAAGATTCCACCATTGATCAGCATAACCTTCCAAACGATACACTGCTAAGATGACTTTATCATGTTCAGAACATTGAAGAACTGAAAATTTATTTTCAGTAGTACTAATCCATTGTTCAGCAATTAAGGGATCAGTAGACCCACTGAAAAAACGGTGGACACTGCCTCATGAAGGATTCAACAGAATGTTGCTCCTTCCTTTGCTCATTTGGAAGTCCTGTATGATTCATAGCTTGAGAAAGTTGTGTGATCATGGCTACAAGATTTTGCATTCCAGCTCCCATAACGTTTGGTTTCTCAAGGGGACAATCATTGCATTGCCCATCGCATTCCCCATTAACACGGTTCCTTCGGGTTCCATCCATTGACTAAAACCAAGAAGAATAGTGTGAGAAACACTAATTATAATTGGAAAACCACATAATCAAGAATAAAATTTCACACTTAAGGTCTTATCCTAGGTTATTCATGGCCATTTCTAAAACACTAATATTGAGTTCTATTCTTAGACTTATCCTTAGGATTCTTATTAAGGATTTCACATCCCAGTTTCCAAAGGTGGACTATACCTTTCCTCTGATACCAACTATAACAAACCATACATTACATACATTGTCATTACTTTAAAATTGAATCTTACTTATTACAACATATAACAAAGCCATGGAAAGGACCGTATAGGTATAGAGTCATTAGAAACTGGGAAATATAAAAAACTGGTTCATAAAGAATCTACTTTTCCTCCCATTTATTTCATCATATCTAGATTTCCTTTTTGGAATATCCTACTTAATAACCTTCTTCCTGACCTGGGGAAAGAAAACATAAAAAGGGTGAGCTCAAATTCTCAGTAAGGGTAAGCATGGATAAAATAAAACATACCATATACATTTGAACTTAAAAAAAACATGAACATTAAAAATCTTGAGAAACGACATAAAACATGGAAGTACATAAGGCATAGATCATAATGGAACATAAATCATGATAAAATAGCATGGGAATAAAACATGTAATTGTGGAATCCATTAAGCACATCTAATGATTTCCATAGTAGCCAAGGAATTGCTGCCAAGACCATCTAAATGGACAAAGTCCCATTCTGAATCGTGTTAACTCCTCGTTTCAGTCCTGTAACACTGAACCAGATTAAATTGACGTTCCAGCCATGTCTATCTCATGAGATATAAAATCTTTACCCAATTCATTGGAGGAAGATATAGGTCCCACCCATCTCATAATGAAATCATTCACACTTGTGCCACAAAATAAACTTAAAACATTCATCATAACCTAAAGAATAAAATGGGTTTCCTAAACATCATCCCATCATTTCATAATCCATATAAAACAAATGGACATTTCATCATAAGAAAAGTGAACCATGCAAATCATAGAGACATTAAACCTGAAACATACACATATCAAATAATGTCATCTTATATGGAAAATGGTTTTGATAAAACATTTGAAATGAATTCTTGAGGAAAATATCCTTTCTTTGTCAAAATCATTTTCTTTTCAAAAAATGCCATGAACTTTTAAAATAAAAGTATTTTGTTGAAAATGTTCATAAAATCATGTAGAGTAAGCTTCATTAAAATGAGGCGTTATGAAACCGTAAAAATCCATTCACGCCTTATAAGTTAAAAATAGCATTCTCCTCGTACTTTTGTCGAAAAAGTCAGAAAAGTACCTCGTAACGTAAACAAAAGAAAGATTCCTTACATACCATGTAGTAAAAGTAAAAAATGGGTAAAAACGACTTTAAACATACATGAAAACACTTTTATAAAACATGGACATGATGATATAAATAACCCCAGTAAATACTTACGAATAAGAAATCTCGGATAAAAATGAGATTTGAAAAATTATCCCTTACCTTAGGTCCGATATGCTTCGTAAGTGTCAGAACCTCCTGTATAATGATTTAAATAATGTTATTGACTTATTCCAGAATCATACTTATTGTTATGATATCATATATGGTCATATTATTACCTTCTTATTAGTAATATTTCATTACTACTTGTTATTCGGGTGTTTATTACTTTTTGTTCCTATACGTGTTTGTCGAATAAATTCTTACTCTTCTCTTTAGGTTATAGATACTATATGATACAAATAATGATGTAGATGCTCAATATACAAGAGGGGGGGTGAATTGTATACTTTAAAAATTCCTTTGGAACCTTTAAAGTTAGTTATGATTAACTATATTTTCCTTAAGCAAAGGAAAGGACTAAGTTTAACAAAGTTAAGCTTAAGTAAATTCACAACAACTCTAATACCAAATGAAAACATGGAAAGAGATTCTGAAATTAGGTTCCAGAAATACGGTTCTGGAAATTGAAACTTAACAAAATATTACAAAATGAGATTCTACCTTAAAGCTTATAGAATCTAAATGAAACAGAGTATAAGTAAGGAAGTATAAAAAAGTTATATTTTCCTTATAATACAAAATGTAGCGGAAATAAACGAGTAGAAATACTACAAGTAACATGATATAAGTCATTTAACCCAAAGAGAAGGGTATCCAACAACCTTGGATAAAGGTCCCTTGATTTCTACTTTCAAGAAAGTCTGTCTTACCCACACTAGGGTAAGCCCTCGATACGAAGATCGGAGTCTCTGTCTTGCTATCCCCACAAGCCCTCAACTTTAAGGTAGTTGGAAACCTCTGTCTTCCTCTGCAAGGAAGCCCTCGAACTTCAAGGTAGTCGGCACCTTTGTCTTCATATCCCCGGAAGTCCTCAAATGTAATCACCAACATTCGGAGTCGCATAAAGAAAAAACTGAACGAACGGTTCAGTACGCAAAAGGCATGAAAAGATTTCTCTCTCTAGAAATCACCTTAGCAGCGTGTGGTCTCTAGATTGATCAACTTAATTCTTTTTTTGAGCACTTTCAAATGAGCTCAGATTTATAGGAAAATTTCCAACGGTCTGCTCCCTCCTCCAACGGTCATACTTTCCATAAAACTTGGAGGGACCTGTACACGTGTAACTCAATCAACGTTTAATAAGAAACAGAATAGACGACATCGTTTTATAACAAACTATGTATAACTGAATGCATGACATCGTTTTGAAACAAAGCATATGTGAGTAAAATCTAATTAATAGTTCGGAGTATAAGCAAATCAAAAGTTCGAAGTCTAACTAAAATGAAGTTCGGAGTCTATGTTACGAAATGTTCGGATTCTGTTTTATAGGAATTCAGAGTCTGGTTTCACCAGAGATTGGATTCTGAATCTATAGAGTTCGGAGTCGAACTTCTTAAGAGTTAGGAGTAGAACTTCTTAAAAGTTCGGAGTCGAACTTTTTAAGAGTTCGGAGTCGAACTGCTTAAAAGTTCGGAGTCGAACTTCTTAAGAGTTCAGAGTCGAACTTCTTAAGAGTTCAGAGTCGAACTTCTTAAGAGTTTGGAGTCCAAATTCTTAAGGGTTCGAAGTCGAACTGCTTAAATGTTCGGAGTCAAACTTCTTTAAGTGTTCAGAGTCCAATTACTTAAGAGTTTCGATTAGAACTGCTTCAGAGTTTGGAGTCCAGAATTCGGATTAAAACTATATTACAGATCACATCCAGAATTCAGATCCTAAAAACAGAATGCCCCAACTTTTTCATTATAAGACTTTGGAAATTTGGTTATGATTCGGGTTTTTTAATTTAAGAAAAAAATAGATATGTATAAGAAAATCTAGGTTAAGGTAAATTTCCTTAAAGAAGTAAAATTTTCTTATTTGAGTAAAAATAATATTTGCTTAAGTATAAGGTGTTTGTGATTTTAAAAATAAGAAGGAATGGAAAAGTCATAACGAAAACCTTATTGACTCAACAATCTCCCCCTTATTGGAAAGCACAAACATCCTTTTGAAAAATTATATAAGGATTTTGAAAAATTTCATTAGACTATGAAAATTAAAACTTATCTCCCTTTGTTCATGGTTAGAAGTGAATACAACTAACTCCCCCTTAGGCATTGAAACTATAAGGATTGTATTCTAGGTTTCTGGAGTAGAGTTTTCATTATTGTAAGAATGGAAAAAAACTTCGAAGTGGGAAACTCCCCCTTTCTTGAAGGATATTTCTCTTAGAAATTTTTCATTTCTCCTCCTTAGGAATAGTTCTTTTTCCTTCTCCCCCTTTGAAATTTTCAAAAAGAATCGAAGGGAATGGAAAAAAAATTATGCTACCTGAAACATTAGTATATAACAAGATACAAACCAACCAGATAACCATTTCATTAGAGTTGGGGAAAAAATTACAAGGAAAGACAACTACAACAAAAGATCGGAGTGGGTTCATTTGTCTTCCTTTTCCTTCGGAATGAGCTGCTTCAACAAGGCTTTGAGTTTCTTCAAGTCTCTTTGATCTTCCTCTCGTTTCCTCTCCAAGGATTTTACCTTTTCTTCTTGAGCTTTTAACGCCTCTACTTGAGCCTCCAAGGCTTCTTTCTGCAACTTCAACAACTCATCTTGCTTTTCTATCTTCTGCTTAAACTCAATCCGGAAATCTCTTTCAGTTTTCCAATTTTGAGATACCGAGTTAAGCTTTCCATTCAGATCCCTGACCTGTTGATTCTGGAAATTCTGCTCCGGGGTCAACTTCTCAGAAATTTCATTAACCTTTTTATCCTCCATTTCAAAAGCATTTTGAACTTCAGCATGAAAACTCTCAAAGTGAACTAAATCTTCGTCAACTCTCTTAGACCACTTGGTTACTTTACTACAAGACTTCCTATGCACGTCATAATCGATCAGAAAAATTTTCTGTTCAGCTTACAACTTCACAAACTTATCCATTACCATGGATAAAGAATCTGATTTTTGATTTATAGATTGTTGCAGCAACTGGAATCTAGAATCTATTGTTGGAAGAATCAGAATTGTGTCCACAAACTTTCTCAGAGATTGAACCACAAAATCATGCCCGTGGGATGATGATTCCGAATCAGAAACTTCTTTTTGAGATTCCTCTTCTTCAACTGGCATCAGCTTCCTTCTAGAGGTACCAACAACCTCTTTCTTTCTGATGATATCTTTAATAGGTGTCTCCATTAAAGTTTTCTTCCCTTTATCGGATTTCGGAATGGATTGCAAATTAGGAGAATCTTCCTCAGATTCAGAAACTTGAACAATCTGATCTTCATCTGGTTGCTGTCTTTCTTGTCCTTCTTCAAGAAAGTTCCTCTGATAGGATTCTTCTTCATCGAACAACTCATTCTCTTCTTCTTCTTCTTGAAGTTTCTTGCTGGATTCCTCATCTCCCTTCCATGGAGATACTATTTTTGCGGATTCAGCCTTATAATTCTGAATTTGTTTGATCAAGGTATCCAGATCTTCACTCTCCTCTTATTCTTCTTCTTCTTCAACTTCTTCCTCAACTGCTTCAGCAACCTCCTTCTCAGCTTCTACTACAGGTTCATTACCCTTTTCCTTTTCCGGACTGACATAATTTTTCACTGGAGTTTCTGGTAAAGAATGATCGACACCAAAAGTTTCCGGAACTGGAAGTCTTTTAGAAGCCAACTCTGTACGTTTTAGCAAATATTGCACTAGTTCAGCTTCAGTCATCTTCTTCCTCAACTTCTTTTCCTTTGCTTGTCTTTCCAGCTTCTCAGCAGCTTTTTCTTTTAATGCCTTAGCCTCAGTAGGGTCAAGTCCGAATTGAGGATCCCCTTCCTTCCTCATTTCTTTATCTTTCCTCCAATTTGCTGCTACTTCATCTGTATAGATTTTCTGCTTCTTCAGCTTGGGTGGTGCGGATTCAGTTTCCTTAGGCTGAGGAACTTCTTCATCAGTAACTACTTCCTTAGACTTTCTCTTCTTCCTTTGATTTTTTAATGGTTTCAGAGATTGTGTATCTTTTTCAGCTGCTTCAAATTCCTCCACAGATAGGGGGTAAAATTCTCCGGATTCACTAGAAAATCCCATCATCATTCTCTTAAGCGTATCATCACTGACAACCATGAGCTTGCAATTCCGGATCTTTGATTTTCTGGAAACTTTGAAAGATTCTAAGCACCGAAAAATCAGCTTAGATAATAAGGCAGGAAACATTATAATCTGAGCTCTCAGATTTCCTTCTTTGATATTCTTGATCGTAACCAAGACATGACTTATCAGATTTATCTTTCTTAGATTTACCAAAAAATCTAAGACAAAGATATCACTCTTCTTCAGATTATCTTTGTCTCCTCTTCTCAGAACCATAGAACCTTGCACCCATAGTTGTAGTATTCTATTATTCGGAGTGATCTGAGCAATCTTAGTAGTTGGATCATCTTTAAGCCCAAGACACTTCAGCGCCTTTTCCTTATTGAAACTTCCTTGCACATCGGGAAGTTTGTGAGAAGATAATTCAGCTTCTACCTCATATGATATACCAACCAGGCTTGCTGCCTTAGTGTAAGAAAGTTTATAGGTCTTCCCATAAGACTTAAAAGAAAACCTTTCTCTGCCATCTTCTACCAGGAATAAAATAAAATCATAAAAATCTATCAACAAGTCAGTATAAACCGGATCCTGTTTATCTGACTTAGCTATGCAGACGTCTTCCCATCCATTCAGTCTAATATTTTTTCGAAATAATAGAATCAAGCTTATAAAAATCTGGATGAACTAACCTTTCTCTGTAAACTAACCACTTTGAAATTGGTTTCACAGTTGACATATCTTGTGAAGTTGCTTCAATAGACATTCAGAGTGAAGTAAACTGTAAGATTCAGATTGGCTTCACAAGATTCGGAACTGGCCTTAAGAGGAGAAGCAGGGCTTTGAGGTTTAAAAGCTTGAAAAACTGAGGTGGGATGAGTCTCAGGGTCCAATTTATATAGGCAAAGCATTTGACAGTTGGCCTTCCAAGAGTCATCCAATGGTTGAAAATACTTTGATCTGATCTAACGGTTGAGAATAATTTCTCAAGAAAAAAATTTGACTCTGATCTTTTGAGGTTTTTAAAGAAAACATTCAGATTTGAGGAAAAACTAGAATCCGAACTAAACAAGGAAGATACCAGTAAGCAAAATTTGATTACAAAATTATAATTAGAAAAATCATAACTTATGAATTGACCAGAAATATTATTTGAAATTGGTAATATTCTTCTGGAAGAAAAAAAACTTCATTATGAAAAGTCTAGTACGAAAATAACGTTACGAAAACCCCAGTCCGAAAATCTTCGTTTCAAAAATTATCTGTACAAAAATTCCATTCTGTAAGTTTTTAGTACGAAAAAAAATTCCATTCCGGAAAACATCAGTTTCGGAAATTTCATTCCGGAAATCTTAGTTCCAATTTTTTTTTTAAAAAAATGTACTCCCCCTATAAAAAGGAGTTTATTACTGTAAGGAGACTTTTTCAACAGAAAGTTAATTAAGAAGGATTACCTTACAGTTATCATTCCTAAATTCTGTTTAATGTATTCAAATCTATCAGAAGGCAAAGATTTTGTGAAAATATCAGCAAGTTGATCTTGTGTTCTGATAAACTGAAGAATGATATCTCCTTTAAGTGAGTGATCCCTAAGAAAGTGATGCCTAATATCTATATGATTTTCACGAGAGTGATGTGTAGGGTTCTTACTAAGGGAAATGTCACTTGTTTTATCACACAAAATTTGAGTTTTAGTAAAACTGAAGCCATAGTATGTGAGTGTGTGTTGCATCCACAATACTTGATCACAACAACTTCCAGCTACTACATATTCGGCTTCAGTAGTGGAAAGTGCTACAGAATGTTGCTTATTGCAAGACCAAGAAACTAATGAATCTCCTAAGAAATGACAAGTTCCGGATGTACTCTTTCTATCCATTCTACATCCACCAAAGTTAGCATCAGATAATCTTTTTAGAACAAAATCATTTCCAGAGGTCTAAAATAATCCTAGATTCGTGGTTCTCTTAAGGTAGCGAAAAATTATTTTTACTGCCTTTAAATGAGATTCCTTAGGATTGGATAGATATATTGCACATAAGCATACTGAGAACATTAAGTCTGGTCGACTAGCTGTCATGTAAAGTAAACTTCCTATCATTCCTCTAAAAGATGTTTGATCTACTGGTTTCCTAGCTTCATCAAGATATAAAGAATTTGAGGTACCAATAAGAGTACTTATACTCTTAGTGTTGTCATAACCATAATTTTTGAGAAGATATTTAATATACTTATGTTGAGATATGTAGGTTCCTTATGGTTTTTGAGAAATTTGAAAACGAAGGAAAAATGTTAATTCACCCATCATACTCATTTCAAACTCAGATTTCATTAGACTTTCAAAGGAGTCGGTTAAAGATTGCTGAGTTGAACCAAATATGATATCATCAACATAAATTTGAACAATCAAATTTTTTTTCTTATCTTTCTTTATAAAAAGGGTTGGATTTGTATTTCCCTTAACATAGTTATTTTGAAGAAAAATCCACTGAGTCTATCATACCATGCTCGTGGGGCTTGTTTAAGACCATACAAAGCTTTGGTAAGTCTAAAAACATGATCAGGATGTTTTGTATCTTCAAAGCCAGAAGGTTGTTCAACAAAAACTTCCTCTTGAACATAACCGTTAAGAAAATCACATTTCACATCCATTTGATAATGTTTAAAATTAAAGAATGCTACAAATCCAAGTAGAATACAGATAGATTCAAGTCTCGCTACTGGAGCATAGGTTTCTTCATAGTCTATTCCCTCTTGCTGATTATAACCTTTAGCAACAAGTCTAGCTTTATTTCTTACTATGAATCCATTTTCATCACATTTATTTCTGAAAACCCATTTTAGTCCAACAATAGAAGTCTCCTTAGGTCTTTCAACCAAGGTCTAGACTTTATTCCTCTCTAATTCATTTAGTTCATCTTGTATGGCTTTGATCCAATCATCATCACCTAAAGCTTCATCAGTGCTTTTTGGTTATAATTGAGAAAGAAATGCTAGATTTTCTACTTCATTTCTTAAATAACTTCTAGTCCTTACAGGTTGATTTACATCACCAATGATACTTTCACTGGGATGATTCTTAAGAAACACCTGATTTGGGTTTTGTAAAACCAGTTCATCAACATATGGTAGAAAGTCTTCTGGGGTAAATGTTTCAGAAGTATCTTCTTGAACAATTTCCTCATCAGAAGGTTCTTCTATCAAAGGTTGACAATCAGTTTTTGAAAACACATCCGGGGATGTTGGTTGAGGAGGTTTAAAAACAAAAGGATATGACTCATCAAATTTTACATCTACTGTTTCTTTAACAATACAAGTCTTTTTATTAAAAACTATATAAGCCTTAGAAGTTGTGGAATTACCTAAGAAAATTATTTCATCAGATTTTGGTGCGAATTTATGTAAGTTATCTTTAGTATTCAAAATGAATTCTTTGCAACCAAAAACCTGGAAGTAGGAAACTCTTGGTTTTTTATCGTTCCATAACTCATAAGGAGTTTTATTAAGAAACGGTTTAATCAAAACTCGATTTATAGTATAACAAGCAGTACTTACAGCTTCAGCCCAGAAATGTCTAGCTATAGAATATTCACTCAACATGGTTCTAGTTATCTCTTGAAGAATTCTATTTCTTCTTTCAACTACACCATTCTGTTGAGGAGTTCTAGGTGCTGAAAAATTGTGAGTAATAACTTTTTTTACTACAAAAAGTTTCAAAATCAGAATTTTGAAATTCTTCTCCATGATCACTATGACTAGTTTTCAATGGAAGGTTTTTATAATTTTTAACTTGAGCTCTAAAACTTTTGAAATAGGAAAAAGCATTAGACTTCTTTGCTAGAAAATAGACCCATGTAAATCTAGTGAAATCATCAACTAGAACAAACACATAGTATTTGCCTCCAATACTTCCCGTTTGTGTTGGACCAAAAAGATCCATGTGCACTAACTGTAATGAATCAGTTGTTGAGACTTCACCGATTGATTTAAAACTAGATTTATATTGCTTTCCATATTGACAAGGATCACAAACTTTAGAAGAATCAAATCTAAGCTCCGGTATATCCTTAACTAGTTTCTTCTTAGAGAGTTTACATAGGTTCCTAAGATTATAGTGACCTAGTCTTCTATGCCATAACCAGGAATGATCTTCCATTGCACTTAGACAAGGTAAATCTTGACTCCTGAGGTATTCTAAGTTTAAGGTGTAAACATTCTCATGCCTATTGGCTGAGAGAATAAATTCTTCCTTGGAATTGTGAACTAAGCACTTATCATTCCTAAAATTCACAAGGTACCCTTCATCACATAACTGACTTATGCTAATGAGGTTGTTCTTAAGACCCTTAACAAAAAGAACATTTGAAATAAAGGTTTTACCAAGAAGAACAATATTACCAATACCAATAATCTCTCCCTTAGCATTATCTCTGAAAGTTACCTTTCCCCCTTTCGTTTTGATAATCTTTTCAAAATAGATTTTGTTACCAGTCATGTGCCGAGAACATCCACTATCCATGTACCATGTATTATTGCTGGTACTCTTTTTTGTTCTTGAAATCAAGAAGAGAATTAGACTTTCGGAATCCAAACTTGCTTGGATCTGAGATTTCCAGATAATAAAATTTTAGGTACACACATCTTCTTAGAGAAATAGGATTTGTGAAATCCTAAAGATTGGGTTTTGTTTAAGGAACAATTCTTTGCCCAGTGACCACCATATTGACACTTGGTACAAAATGGGGCACTTTGAGGAACAAAATAATTATTACTAAAAATTGGTTTTTCATGGGTATAACCAAACCCGGATTTACTTCTTAAAGGTCGTATTTGGGAATACATTTTATCAAAATTTTCCTTACCATGGGTAAAGTTTGATAAACACTTCTTTAAGGAAAAAATTTCGGACTTGTGTTTTATAACCAAATTTTTATCCTCAAAATCATTAGTTTTAGAACTAGAGCTGGGCTCGAAACATTTTTCTTAGAAATTACTTTTTCTAATTCTTTAGAAAGTTTGTTTTTTTTCAGAACTTACTTCCTCAAGACTTTTTGAAATACTTTCAAAATCAGTATTTTTCCTATCAAGATCTTTAGAAAGATCTGATATCTATTTTGTAAGAATATAATTCCTAGAGTTTTCCTTATCAAGTTTTTTATTGAGTTTGGAATTCTCAATTTCAAGAAGTTCAGAAAACCTAGAGACTTCTTCATAAGTAGGTAATTTATTTTCTTCATCAGAAGAGGATTCTTCATTAGAAGAGTTATAATACTTACTATCATTAGAATTTAAAGAAATATTGGTCAATGATTCATCATTTCATACCGTAGACATAAAACAATGATTATCAATAGGTAATCTGGCTATAAGACCAAGATTCTTCTATCCTGAAGATTCGTAATCAGAAGATTCATCTGAAGAATCACCACCACTGGCACTCCAGGTATCATTAGCTTTCAGAACTTTCTTAGCTTTGGCTTTATAATACTTCTTTCTATTCCTGTCTGAATGCCTTTATTTCCTTTCTTTCTTTTTAAGCAATGGGCAATATGGTCTAATATGTCCAACTCTCTTGCATTCATAACAAGTAACTTCTCCATCTTTTCTATCTTTCCTTTCCTTTTTCTTATACTTGGATTATAAATTTATCAGGCCAGCTACCTTGTTCATCCTTCGACCAAGATTTGCTAATTCATTTTCAGAGACTTAGCTCTCATGAGATTCGGATTGGAAAATAACTTTCTTAGACTTGGATCTGGTTACTCTCTCAGGAGTCTTAGCTTTCATCTGATTTGAAGTTGTTGTAAAAGCAATAGTGCCATTCCCATTCTTCTTTTTGATGTTGTCAGCATCGCTCTTCATTCTTGTCTCATGTTGTAGAAGAGTTCCAAATAACTCATCAAGAGAAATTTGAGTGACCTTTCTGTTCTCATCTATATCAGTTCTCTTTGATTCCCACTCATTGGGCATAATATCAATTATTTTATCCACAAGTGCTTCATCATCTAAACCTTTCTCTCCCATAGACTACAAACTATTGACTATAGTCATGAATCTCTGTTGAACTTTACATATTGGTTCACCATAAGGAAATTTGAAGCCATGATATTCAGCTCTAAGAATTTCTCTCCTAGTCTCAATCACTTTAGAAGTTCCAAAGTGTGTAACCTCAAACTTCTTCCAGATACAATTAGCTGCTTCACAAGAAGAAATTTGGCTATATATATTTCTATTCATTAAACACAGAAAGGTATTGTGTACCTTATAATTGAGTTGATACTCTTGCTTTTCCTGGTTAGGGAAAGTCTCGACTTTCTTATCAGGAATTTTATAATCACCGGTAATCATAAAAAAGTTGTCTACTCCAGTATTGATAACAAAAGTATTCATTCGATCTCTCCAATACTCATAATCATTACCATCAAAGATTGGTGGTATTGTAGGATTTAGATTATCAATGGAACCAACACTGACTCCTACCATACTTAAAATAACCTTTGGCACACAAACTTGTTAGTATAAAAAAGTTCGTAATAACAAAGTTCAGAATGATAAATTTCAGAATGGGAAAGTTCGGAATGGGAAAAAATGAGCAAGGAAAACTTATTCGTAAGTATAAGTATTTTAGAGACCTACTCTGACACCAATTGTAGGATCGAAATAATGATGTAGATGCTCAATATACAAGAGGGGGGGGGGGGTAAATTATATACTTTAAAAATTCCTTTAGAACCTTTAAAGGTAGTTATGATTAACTATGATTTCCTTAAGCAAAGTAAAGGACTAAGTTTAAAAAAGTTAAACATAAGTAAATTCACAACACCTCTAAAACCAAATGAAAACTCGGAAAGAGATTCCGAAATCAGATTCTGGAAATATGGTTCCGGAAATTGAAACTTAACAAAATATTATAAAATGAGATTCTACCTTAAAGCTTATAGAATCTAAATGAAACCGAGTATAAGTAAGGAAGTATAAGAAAGTTATAATTTCCTTATAATACAAAATGCAGTAGAAATAAAAGAGTAGAAATACTATAAGTAACAAGATATAAGTCTTTTAACCCAAAGAGAAGAGTATACAACAACCTTGGATAAAGGTCCCTTGATTTATACTTTCAACCAAGTCTGTCTTACCCACACCACGGTAAGCCCTCGATACGAAGATCAGAGTCTCTGTCTTGCTATCCCCGCAAGCCCTCAACTTAAAGGTAGTTGGCCAGCTCTGTCTTCCTCAGAAATGAAGCCCTCGAACTTCAAGGTAGTCAGCACCTCTTTCTTCCTATCCCCGGAATTCCTCGAATGTAATCACCAACATTCGGAGTCGCACAAAGAAAAAACTGAACGAGCAGTTCCGTATGCACAAGGCATGAAAATCTTTCTCTCTCTATAAATCACCTTAGCAGCGTGTGGTCTCTAGATTGATCAACTTTATTCTTTTTTTTGAGCTCTTTCAAATGAGCTCCTATTTATAGGCAAATTTCCAACGGTCTACTCCCTCCTCCAATGGTCATATTTTCCATAAAACTTGGAGGGACCTGTACACGTGTAACTCAATCAACGGTTAATAAGAAACAAAATAGACGACATCGTTTTAGAAAAAACTATGTATAACTGAATGCATGGCATTGTTTTGAAACAAATCATATGTGAGTAAAATCTAATTAATAGTTCAGAGTGTATGTAAATAAAAAGTTTGGAGTCTAACCAAAATGAAGTTCGGAGTCTATGTTAAGAAATGTTCGGATTCTGTTTTATAGGAATTCAGAGTCTGGTTTCACCAGAGATCGGATTCTGAATCTGTGGAGTTTAGAGAAGAACTTCTTATGAGTTCAGAGTAGAACTGCTTAAAAGTTCGGAGTCGAACTTCTTAAGAGTTCGGAGTCGAACTGCTTAATAGTTCGGCGTCAAACTTCTTAAGAGTTCGGAGTCGAACTTCTTAAGAGTTCGGAGTCCAACTTCTTAAGAGTTTGGAGTCCAACTTTTTAAGAGTTCGGAGTCGAACTGCTTAAAATTTCGTAGTCAAACTTCTTTAAGAGTTCAGAGTCTAACTACTTAAGAGTTTGGATTAGAACTGCTTCAGAGTTTGGAGTCCAGAATTCAGATTAAAACTATATTACAGATCACATCCAGAATTCGGATCCTAAAAACAGAATGCCCCAACTTTTTCATTATAAGACTCCGGAAATTTGGTTATGATTCCGGTTTTTGAATTTGATAAAAAAAATAGCTATGTAAAAGAAAATCTAGGTTAAGGTAAATTTCCTTAAAGAAGTAAATTTCCCTTATTTGAGTAAAAATAATATTTGCTTAAGTATAAGGTGTTTGTGATTTTCAAAACAAGAAGGAATGGAAAAGTCATAAAGAAAACCTTATTGACTCAACAGATACATCATTTCCAGAATGGTATTAGTGTAATATATATCATATTCATTCATTCAATTCATTTATATAATCATTATGCAATGAAGATCATGTAGAATGAATCGCATCACATCGTGGAGATGGTATTCCGTACGTACGCACGAGCGATGATATCGTTCCCATGACCGTGGAATTGTATTGGAGTGTATGTATACTATTTCAGAATCAATACCACTTTACAATAATCATATATATTCATTAATTTCACCCTTATACCCATCCAAGTAAGGTGGTGGTGGAAAATAGATTACACCAAGGTGTGGAGATGGTATTCCGTACGTACGCATGCGCGGTGATTTCGTTTTCCGTAGGATGGATAAGAGGTGAAATAGGGTTGTTTCATATTTATAATAACATATTATTATATAAGTGATACTAATGTTATTACCTAATAATGAAACAACTAAAGAAGAGGGAGTAGAAGAAGAATGGAACTTGAAGAAAACGGTAGAAGGTATTACCTCTTTCTCGAAGTGCCTCCTTTAAACTTTCTCTTAAGTCACTAGAGTTGGTCTTTTGATAAGACCAGTACCTCTAGGATGATTATAGGGAAGTGGAGAGGAGAAGGTGGCAGGGGTTGGCCGAGCTTGTAGGCTCAAATTGGTGGGAGGAAGAGAGGGAGGAGGTGCCCTTTTATAAGGGAGGAGTGGGGCACCTTTGGAAATATAAGAAATATTAGTTTATATTAAATCCCAACCCCACTTAAAAACTTCTAAAATGACTCATATCTAAATATTAGATGAGATAGGGTTGTAATATTATAAAACAATAAAATTTAGACATTTTAGGAATTTATTTTAAACATTATCAACTCGATTTGTCCTTATTTATCAATTTAATTTTATTTGTGGTAATGATATTCTAAATTTTAAATTATTATTAATAATTACATATGTGTTGTGAATTTTCTATAATTGGACACTTTATGACATTTTCTACCATATGAATTTAATTTATAATTTTTTAAATATTATTGTGATTTTTAAACAATTTTATAATATGTTATTTTTATAAAATAACAATAGTGTCAATTTTGACACTATTCAATTATTTGAATTTATATAAAATATATACAGAGTATATGTTCGAACTAAAAGCTTTAATAGATTAATAAAATGTCATATGTATCTAGAAAATTAGTGGAGAACATTAAATAGTGCATATAATAATTATTTTAATATTTTTAAAACCATTTATTTGATATATTAATTAATAAAATAATTTCTACATCACTATTGTGTCATAATTAATGATAATTATTTAATATCTAAAAATTTTAAATAAATTACTATGATGTAGATAATTGTATTAGATTTCTGGATACTATTCATTTTAGAAGTTTGATTAAGTTTATCACCAAATTAAAATTATTGTACTTATAAGATTTAAGAAAGTGACATGTTGTCACATTCTTTGGTTTTAATAATAATTAAATTATTTTCATGGAAAAAAGTCTATTTAATGAATATAATCAGACCCTTAGGTGATATGAGTCTACTTTTAGTCATCTAATAGGATTTTGTCAGGTGTTAGGGTAATTTTATAATCTTATATTTACCCTTAATTACCCGATTTACCTTTAACTATGGTAAATAAAATTTACCGTAGTTACTATTCATAATGCCCAAAAATAAAAAGTAGCCTATTAACATAATTTGTACTCACTGATTATGAATATGGAATACATTTTTCAAAATTCGAAACATACAAGTTGCAGTAATTAATTTAAAATAAATCCCGTTGTTAAGAAAACAGGTTTTAGAAGTTAAAACATTGCCAAAGATTGAAATGTTTTTACCTATGAATTCAATGTGAGATTAATGTTAATGACATATATTATATTAAATGGTAAAAATATATTCTATCTATACTTTAAAACCATTCAATATTATAATTTAACCATATAAATTATCTCAATGAAAAAAAGTTTTTTTTAATTAAAAATTAGTGTATTTTTACTATTCATCAAAATATAAAAGTTATCAGAAAAATATCAAAAATTTATCAAAAGTAAATTTTTATATCATGATTCAAAATAAGAATTTTATTTTGTCAAATAGAACTTATAAATGTGTCAAAAACTAGATTTAATGTGGGTGCGCCATCAAAAGGCGGCAAAACTGCATTTTTTGATAAATACTTATTTTACCCAAAAAAATTTATTTTGTTCTCTTACCATGTTCTAGAAAATGTGTAAGATGCATAAAAATGTTGTAAAATTTAAAATTCAGTTAATACTATTCATAACGGCTAGTTTATAATATAATAATTTATCATTGTTTAGTGGAACTCGGTATTGCGTACTACACACGCTATCGAGGAAGGTCGCGATTGCGTGTAGCGAAAGATTCCTTTGATGATTTATATAACATAAAAACAAAATATTTCTCATAAAAGTATCTTGTGTTACAGGAAATTATCTGTCATCAAAATTATTTTATATATTTCTAAATATATTAGATTCTTAATATTTTTCTTACACCGTGGATGTTTTTTATTTATCATTTCATTTACCCCCCTTGGTATGAGATTCCTCTGTGCTTTAGTATTTTGATTATTTTACCAATAATATAATACTCAATGCCAAAATCTATTATAGTACCAAGATTAACTACCAACCATGATCTAATTTTTATTTTGTATTTTAGTTTTCAGTTTTCTTCATGTATATTGCGATCTTCATGGGGAACTAGATTCCTCACTATTTTCCCTATGCACCATAATCATGGTTATAAGAATATTATCACATTTCCTCATCCATATTTATGATGATTTGTTTTCCAACATGTACTATTACGGAAAACATATTTTTTAACATTATTTAATGATTTTATGGATGGTAGATATTTCATCACAAATTCCTAAAATAGATAACTTAATAAAGTAAATATATTCATAAGAAACATTAGAGGTATTTTATCGTTATATTCCTCCATTTATAATTGGTTAACAATAGAAACATTCTCACTCTTTTGTGAAGATTCAATATGTGTCTTCTTAAGATTGGCCAACTTAACGTCAAATTTAAGGCACCTCATTTTATGGGTGTTTTTATAATATTATATCATAACCACTCCATCTTTATAATTCTTTTTCACTATTTTTGATTCATATTCATGCATCTTATCATTTTTAATAAAGAGTCACATTTCTTGATTTTATTAGATTTCACTTCCAATTAAAAATACACGGGAAGAATTTTATTTCTAAACAGTTCTTCAAGTTAATAGATATTTTCTTCAAAAAAATTATTTATTCCATATTTATATTCAATTTAATTGATATATTTTTATTTTAACTATGAGGAACTTGTTTCAAGATACACATTTCTTGATCCAATGGATGTAACCTTTTTTGAGAGATTTATAAAAACTTGATTTTTTTTGCAAATCTTTAAAGATGTTATATACTTCATCTTCAAGTTGGGTGATCACTTCATGAATATTTAAGACGAATACAACTCAAAGAGTGAATATTTTATTGGGAAAAAATATTGAATATATTTTATTTTATGAATAGATATATCTTGGGATGTCATTGATTGATCATAATCAACACTTATGATATGATTTTATTCATGAGTAATATTTATATTGTAATTTTAACAAACACCGTTATTAAATAAAATTATTGATTCACATGTGGTTGGAATTTTATCCTCACACATAATGGTAATATTAATGACCTACTCTTCATATTACAATACAAATATATATTCATTGTTAACAAGGCATAGAGAAATAGAAAATTATACTTTGTTAAGAAATTTGGATATCTTCTTTAGATTTATTTTCACCTTGTTTCTAATTCCCATCTTGGTCTTTCTAGAAATAGGATTATACTATAAGATAACTAATTCTAGACTAAAGCTTCACATTGCTTATAATACGTAATATATAATCAAATCATCTAAAGAGAACAAATTTGACATAGGGAATCTAATTGATGATAACCTACCCTCTGATACTAATTAAGAGGAAAAACTTGATTCCTACTTAACACTGTGAGTGGGTGATTCAATGTTTGGAAATTTTTACCCAATTATAACTTTTATCCATTTACCTCTTAGTATTATTAGGTTATTGATTATCCTATTTATTTTTAGTTATCATATGGAATTATTTGATATAAGGTCAACAATGGGAGATAATATTTTTACAAGGTCTACTACTCAATAAGAGTAGATAGTCATTTTCACATATAGAGATGACCAGTATAGTACTTATACACTATAATGTGATACCAAGTATATTGGTTTGTCTTGAAAACAATCCTTATTCATAGTGTGAGTCCCTACACTTTATGGGGGGGGGGGTAGAAATAATCATTCTTCGATGGATTGGTGATGATCACATTCATATTGATTCTCTTTACTAGTTATCTATAATAGTGGTAATTATAGTCTTCACTTTTATGGTGACCCAAATTTTTATTTCATGACTATTAGATCATTTTAATGATAAACTTTATTGTATTTATATATTAAGGATTGAAATGTTTAGTGTCTTTAGGAAATTATGATCATACATATCTTAAAACATAATAAAGAATACAAATTAGTAAAATTCATATTATTTACACACTTTAATGATTTCTTGTTCTCCAATGTACATGTAGTTAGTTGAGGATATACATAAAAGATTAGGTTGAGTTAAAATACTAGTAAGGGGAAGGACAATATAGGTGAAATTAGAGACATGAATCAATAGTATATGGGTGAGAATAATCATCATAATCATGTCATAATAATGGGATAATAATAATAATAATGAATAAGACTTTTGGGAAAATTCAAGGAATATGGGGAGCATAAAAATGAAACATCATGTCATAGTGGTCAAATATCAGCATAGTTGTGAATTAATATAGCATGATGTTCACACATAACATATGTTCATAACTAATTACATCATCACACTGAAAAAATATAGAATCAATATCATAGATAATAAATAGAATATCATGAGATATGTTACATTACCCAATGCATTATAGGGCTCTATAATTTTTTGTCCTCCCATCATATCATAATATTTACATAATCATGCGTGCCACCTAGAATGTATAAATATTGTAGTCATGAAATAAACCATTGAGAAGAATGGGTTTCTTACGAATTTCATAAGGCATTATTTTATAAATAAACTTGGTGTTATAAAATGAATAAGGGAAAACATGTTTCAAATAAATATCATCATTATTAAGTGACAAAGAAATAACTTAAAAGTTATAAATGATATGTTTTAGAAAGAAAACCCTTTTTGGAAAATCATTGTATTTGGATTATAAATAAAACTAGAAACATGCATATCTATCAAAGAAATGTAAATAATATAGAAATGTTAATTAAGGTAAAATATAAAAATACACATTCTGAAAATTTTATGAAAGTGGGATAACCCAATGTAAGGGAGTTGGGTTCGAGGACTCCAATACCATAAATCCCACTTTATGTCATCATTTTTCTACCTCCTGAAGAATAAAAATGTCTTTATTAAAACATTGATACAAAATTTAATTATTTTAATTCTTACTAATATTTAACAATTGTGTTAATTTTATTTTATTTCATAATTTCCTTGGTTAAAGGGAAGACATTTTGATATCATGTTTTGTTTAAAAATTTCCAGTTTCGCTTTGATTTCCCTATTTTTTTCAAGGAAATTTATAAATAAGTACAATTAATTCTAGAAGAATAAAATAAATATATTTATACATTTATATATTATAAATTATTCATTTTAAAAAATCATATGTTTGGTAACAAGTTAAAAAGATGGAAACATTTCCATTGGCAGTTAACCGACCATTATCGAAAATATTGTCCAAAAAAAGAGAGAAAGAGTTATAAAATATAAATAATTCAAATATATTAATTTTATAGTTGGTTAAATACATTTATATAATTTTAACATACTTCTAAGATAAATTTATGAGGTTTTTTAAAGGGTTACATAACATAAGAGAAGAAGAAAATCTAAATAATATTTGATGAAAACATGTCATCTTTTTGGTGTTTCTTCCCTTATATGGCCCTAGAATCCACTGATGATTGGAGATAGATTAATCTAGAATACTCTTATAAATTATAATAGGAATAATAGAGAAGAGTTGGGTAGGTATTTGGTTTTGGTAAAGGTGTGAGGTGTTGTTTTCAAAGGTATGGGATATGGGTTATTTACACTTGAGGAGAGAGTTATTTTTGAAATAAAATATTGAATAAAAATAAATTTCCAATGTAAACCTTGTAATATTTATTTTTTGATAATATAAATCATATATCAATATAATAAAATACTACTAATATTGTTAATGACTTTATTGTTCCAATTAAGTTTTTATTAATAAGGAATTTGAAAAAAATGAAATATTTTTAATAAAATAAAAGACATTTAACTTCAGGCTTTAGAAAAAAAATTTAGGTTTAATAATTATAATTAATTTATTATTAATGAATAATTTATTAAAACAAATATATTTTTTACAAACCAACATCTATAAATTAGTAGGTCATTATTATATAATGAATTATGTAATTAAGTATACACCAATTATGAGAAAAACAATATTTTTACTATTTACATGAAAATTGATGTATTTCATATAGTTACCAAAAAATGAACCTTTGAAAGTTTATAGGTATTTATTTAAGAAATAAAATAAATTGTATCAAATTTTTTTAGAGCATAGGTAATTTTAATTTTTAATCTAAAAAAATGATTTTTATAAAATCCTTTAAAACACATTTTATAAATAAATGTGCTTATATCTTGTTTTAGTTTTTTAACCGAGTTAATTTTTTATCGAACTAATAATATTTATATTTAATTAAATTAATCCTGCTAAATATTATATATATTACAATTTATTATTTAAAGCTTAAATTGATATTCCAATGGTCAGGTTTCTATTCCCAAAAATCAAGTTACTATCCCATTAGTAAAATTACTATCCAAATGGTCAGATTTACTCCTCTAAATATATCATAATTCTTTTATTACTTATTCAATTAAATTTATCACAATGTTATGGATTTCTATTATCTATAATTTTGATTAGTTCTCTAATACTTTGTTTTATTTCTATAGTGTTGTTTATGGGAGAGATGATTATAGTAGATTTGGTTTATCCATATTTTCCTGTTGTAGTTTTTTTTATTTTTATTTTTCCCAATTGTATTAATTGGAATTTTAATGGGCTTGGTATTTGAAAAATCTAATGATTTTCATTAATTAAATAATATATTGTCGGTTTATCTATGTGTTGAGTGTGCATAATACTGTAACATATAATATATGACACATTAATTTCAAGAAAAAAATATTTTTTATAACATATTGAGTGTTATATTATTAATCATTTTGAATTTTTATCCCTGTAACTTAAACTCATATTCTCACTAGTACGAACTTTGAATTTTGTACATGTGAGGGATAAACTATGTACAAAATTTATAGAGATATGTGCAACACATCTGTAACATAGGCCAAATTTTTTGGAAGTGGAATTCGATAGACCAAAAATCTTATGTGATTATGTATATAAAATGGTATAATATACCTGGGTCTAATCTTCCCTTTCATTCTAAATATCATAACTCTCTTCTATAATGATATTTCATGGAAAACCTTATCTCCGACTTTAAACTCCATGTCCATTCAAATATTGCTAGCATAAATCTTCTTCCAAATCTTAAAAACATTTATATGATGTTAGATGGTTTGATCCATCCCTATCATTTCATAAAAAAGATCTAGTCAATGTTGCTTTGTTTTAGTAATACTAAAAAAACTATAATTTAGCAAACTTTATAGTGGATTTTATTTAAAATGTCCATAAATTTTAAATTTTTCTAGGTTTCATGAAAATGTCACTAATTGATCTATTCTTCATGAAAAACAATGCTAATTAAGTGATGATTAATGAAGATATTGCTAATTTAGTGACACGTACTGAAAAATGTCACTAATATAGCTATACTTCAAGAAAAAATTGTTAATTTAGCGATGATACTTAAAAAATTTCACAAATTTATCAATGCTCCAGGAAATATGTCGCTAATTTAGTGGTGGTTTCTAATATATGTCACTAATTTTGAGACATTTCAAGAAAAATATAGCTAAATTAGGCATGTTTTCAAGAAGCATTGGTGATTTGGCCACATTTTTTTGGAAAACGTTGCTAAAAATAAATATATTTATATAACTCGTTTCTCCACATCTCTATATATATATATATAAACCCAAAGACATATATATAAACATGCACACACCCAGACATATATATAAATTTATACATATAAATATACACATGTATTTATATATAAAAACACAAACATATTTTAAATTTAGTCACATTTGTAAAGACCTATAAATTGAAAGGATGTTTTTTTCTTAATTTATTTGGAATTTTACGGGTTTGTGGTTTCTGACGGCACCGGATTCCGAGGCTCGGTGTGCCCGGAATCAATTTCTAAAGTTTAGCTCATGTATATTCAGTGAAGGAACAAGAGGGTTTTTTTATCTTTTAAACTGGTGCTCGGAATTGAAATCCAAGGGCACCGATGAAATCGCAACGCCGATAATTGATTAAGGGGACCTTTACCGTAGTTGCTTTTTTGTGGGAGGAAAAGTTAAATTTTGTGGATTAAATGAGAAGTGAATCAAATTGTGGAATAATTTTTTTATATCTAAAGTGGTTATATCCTACATGGGGGAGTTGGGGTGGGACCCACAAGCTTCTAACTACCCATGTAAGGAGATTTTTGAGGTAGGGCCCACACGAGCCCCAACCTTTCACATTTCCATAACTCTCTTTTAACTCTCATAAACTCCCCCTTTAAACATGAAAACTCATCTAAATTAATGAGGACTCTTCCTCTCCCTCTCTCACTCAATTAAAAATTTCCAACCTATCACTTAATTAATAAACCAACTCTTGATTTAATTAATTAAGCGAAATAAATTTTGAATTTTGAAATGCATGGAATGTTAAATTAAAATCTTGGGTGGCCTTATTTTAATTGTTTTTGGCATGTTGTGTGGGGGGAATTTTTGGGAGATAAATCTTGCGAAGAAGAGGAGGATTTCTCTTTTGTTGAAGAACACCAACTCTTTGAAGAAGAACATCAACTCAGCAACCACAATTCTTCATCCTCTACTTCTACCGCTGCAAGGGAGGAGACACCGACGTGGGAAATCACTAGCGACGACGCGTCTTCTATTCTTATCTCCATGATAAAAGAGGAGACGTTTCTTCCTCGGGTTCACACTGACGATGAAGGAAACAACACCATCATCCACGATGCTTTTCAACCGCGAACCTTAATCAAGGTTGGGGTTTAATTTGAGAATGTTAATATTCCCATGATTGTTCCCCTCTAAAACAAAGAATGTGGATCAACTCATTATCAAGTTGATCCGCGAATATTTTTATTTACGGGTTGGGAATAATTATTTGCGGGGGGAATTGATGGGAATTAACTTCAATTTTAATTGATTAAAATTGTGCCTCGTTTGTCGTCGAACATCATTGTTGTTCGATCTTTTGCTATCGACTAACGCGGAGGGCGCCGACCGAACAAACACATCCCGACGACCCTCCGACGATTGTTTGTCTATGTGAGGATTGACGGGCAATGATGAAACAGGCCATAGTGGCAATTTAAAGTCATCGCAGTAAAGAGGAGGTACCAGGAGAGCCGCTGGTGCAAACGATGGGCAAAACAGACCACCGGAGCACGTTCGGTATTCTGCGGAAGGGGGCGGCGGCGCCCCAGCGCAGCTGTGCCGCAGAGGCGACAAGGTAGATCCCTCATGGTCGCGGGATAAGGGATGACCTAGGGCGGCTCTTTGCAATGCCGGTACCAATTAGCAGGCCCCCCTGCTCTGCGTACCCGGTCGGCTGGGTTGGCCGAGCTGCGGCCATACCGGGCGGGCCGGACCGCGCCGGCCGGGCCAGGCTGCGTCAGCGGGGCCAGGACGTGCCCGTTGGGCCGAGCCGTGCCCTACTGGGCCAGACATGGACCCGGGTCGGGCCGACCTAGGGGCTGTTGGGCCGGGTCGGACCGGGCCCAGATTCCCCTATTTTCGGACCGTTTTCGGTTAAACAGACATATCTTGAGTTGTGGACCTACGATCGATGCACCGTCAGTTGCTTACGATTTCCTCGGATCGAGACAGCCGTTTTGGTATATTACACTCAGTGTTTCAACGAATTTTGGATGTGGCCGGGTTGGTTTGAAATCAAAACCAACCGGGCTCTCGGAGCGAAAACGCTTATATCCTAAGCTCCGGACGTCTGATTGATGTGCCATTATCTTTGTTGGATTCCTCTTGATCTGACGGTTCTTTTGGTATACTACACCTGAGGTTTGGACGTAGATGGGGTAAGGCGGGGTTAGATTGTACCCGAAATCCAACTGGGCCCCTGGAATGGAAATACTAATATCTATCGGACCGGATGTCCGTTTGATGAACCATGAGCAGCGTTTGTTATCACGTTGAGAAACGGTTCCTTTAAGTATACCCATGGGAGTTCGGGATACAATTGAGATACGACCAGGATGGTTCATACACAAAATGTACCGAGCCCCGGGAACTAATGGATAATAACTCACAGACTGGGCATCCGATTGATGCGCCGTTTGTTGCATTGAGACCCCTATGATGAGGCGGAACTTTGAGAAACTTCCACGTGAGATTATGTGACACTATTAAGTATTGACCAGTAGCTCTTGGAGCAGACCCTCCCGGTGATAAGCGTACGGAGTATGGAGACCTTGTAGCTGGCTGAGACCTGATGACTAATTGTCTGATTCGAGACAGAGTGACTTGTATAACCTAGTGGGGAGGAATAATGTTTTTGGGTTGCAGAACCACGGTACCTGACAAAAGGAGTACCTCTGTAGGTTATTAGGGGGGGGGGGCACTACTATGTTGGGGTGGCAGACCCATGGCGGGGATCCCTACTGTGTTTGGGTGGTAGGCCCGCGGTACTCGACAAGAGGAGTACCTTAGCAGTGTAAGGTTAGTAAGCAGCGCCTCGGAGTCATGACAAGATCACTGTACTTGACAAGGGAGGAGCTCTTCAGCGGTTGTGGTTTCAATATATTTAATGAAAATCCTGGTTTGAGAAAAGTCAATGACCTTTGTGTTTACCTCATGATTGAGATGGGTCACTTGATAACTTAGGTATATGTATGGGCATATACCTAAGTAGTGGTTATCCGTTTATTTCACAACCTATGTGTTTCCTCATGATTGAGATGGGTTACTTGATAACTTAGGTATATGTATGGTCTTATACCTAAGAAAGGGTTATCTGTTGAGATCCTTCTTTGTGGTCATCCTTGTTGGGTTTAGTGAGATCTTGAGGGTCTCGGTGTCCATACTGAGTATCATTATACTCAACCCTACATGGGATATGCCCGCACATCATTGTGTTGGATGCAGACGATGAACAAAGCTGATAGAGACCGAGTGTAAGAGGACTAGACGGCACCCGGAGGTGGACCTCATGACGAGTCAGTACCCAGAGGTGAACTTCACGATGAGACGGTACCCGAAGGAGGTTGGCGAGCAAGAGCATTGAGGAGGATATCTGTACCTACCCTTCAGGTAGGATCCAAGGTGGACGACCCAGGAGATGCTTCTATCTACCAGCAGTTTGTATTTTTTGCTGTACTTACGTTCATTTGTGGCTGTAGTTTTCAGTTGGGTTTGTATTCTTGCCCATTTACTTTTCAGCACTATCTTTTTCACTTAGTGTATTACTTCCTCTTGGACTCCAGTTGGATGTGTTTATGTTTCATAAATGCAATGCCTTCCCAGTTATCGGGATTTACGCCTTTGGTGCTAGTCGCCAGCCCCTGGCCCATGGTATGGGCCTCGAGGACGAGTTGTGACAAATTAGTATCAGAGGAGTCGGTACTACCACATAACTCAGGACTCTGATAAATATTTTCCGTGAATCAATAATGTTAAGGGTACCGGGTGTGGTATTAAGTTTAGGGAGTCTAGTGTTGGTGCATGACTACTGATTTCGGACCCAGTGCACAAAAACACCGATTGCATGTGTGTTTCCAAAAGTTTCCTTTATGTCAGCTCAAACCAGGTCAGCTCACCATGTTTAAATTGTTTGACCGTGTCACAAATGTTTAGGATGTATTCTCGAAGACAGTCAGTTGGAGTTCTAAGAGAGTACCTGATGACGGCCCACCGAGCGATGAGGCTCCGGTGCGGGGCCCTCTTGCTATGTTGGCACCTTCAGGTGGTGTACCAGCAGAACCACCACCCATTGGGTAGCAGATGCCACAAACTGTACTAGTGGACGGTGCATGATGGAAGCACGCATTGCACGAGTTCCAGCAGCAGAGGACTCCAAGGTTATGAGACGAGACAGATTCCCAGGCAGTAGTGGACTGGATGGAGGTGATTTCTAGAGTTCTACACCTTGTTTAGACACCAGTAGAATAGATGGAGATCTTAGCTACAGGTGTTTCCCAGTGAGTGACCATGAGGTTGGTCCATATTGTGATGAGGCTTCGGTACATGGACCGATGCCTGAGATAGTACATTCGGGTAGTGTTCCAGCTAGATTACTACGTGTTTGTCAACAGATCCAACCGGTAGTACCGGTAGATGACACATGTAGGCTTAGTGCCTTACATGTGTATCATCACCAGATACCCCTCAGGTTCCGAGGCGAGAATGACTCACAGGCGGCTGAGGACTGGCTTGAGGAGGTGGATAAGAGTTTTCTAGAGCTTATACAGCTTCGGCAAGATGACATGTCGGTAGCTGAGTAATCATCGAGGCATACCGATCATTCATGGTACTTGATGACTACGATACGATTAGTGCTTCAGGGGTCGGACTTTAGAGAGAGGTGTGTTTAAGGACTTCCGAGCCAACACCTTTCCCTTATGAATTCCTACTTATGTTAGGGTGCTAGAGAGAACCTTTGTGGTTGAGAATTCTTTGGTTGAGTGGATACAACCAGTGAAGGTTAGTAGTGGGAATGCAGGAAACTGGCGCCAGTCTCGGAGACTTGGGCATGTAAAATGTTTCAAGAAGAGGAAGTGTTAAGGACAGATGAATCAGAAGAGAAGCAAATTTGGAAGCAGAGTTGAGAGAGCAGCATGAGGTGGTGTACATTTCGACATGTTACAAACACCCACCTTTGTAGTCCCCACAAGGCTTAGGGAGCAGGAGGGCAAGGGAAGAGAGTAGCTGCATGCGGTCAAGGAGTGTGACCAAGGGCTCTATAAATGATTCGAGGTATGGTCTGTGTCTACTACTAGCTTCCATAACAACAGACATTGATACGAATCATCCCTTCCTTCCACGAATCTTGTCCCAGACCTAGAGTTTTTGGTTAAGACATTGACTTGACCCTCACGTCGGGAGATACCTTTGGGAGGAGACTCAATAATCACACTTACGCTGAATGTGTGATCCGACCCTTGAGGCGAGAGTTTCAGTTGGAACCTATTAGTGGCAGCGTCGAGGCCTTACGACGTAAGTTTGGGTATGGATTGGGCAACCATAGTTCAAACACAGATTGAGTGTATTAGGAAAAAATGCTATGGTTTACCTAAAACATTGGGATGGGTTTTTCCTTGGTCGGTGAAAAAGAAACCCCATGAAGCATAGGAAGGAATCATGCATAAGTGGGTGCAGTCGACCACTCATGAGTCAGCCAGACTTAGATTTGAGCCAGAATTCCCTAGAGTTGTTGCACCGCTTTTAGAATTGATGAAGACTTGGAAACCCCTTCGTGTGGTTAGGGATATGCCAGCAGAGGTTTTCAGGTGCTGAGGCAGAGGTTGACCATTGCACCCATTTTGAGGATACCAGAGAAGGTGAAAATCATCCAGGAGCAGATGAAGACTGAACAGAGCAGGAAGAAATCCTATATTGATAGGAGACATGACCACTGGAGTTTGAGGATGGAGACCATGTTTTCTTACGAGTCTCACCTCGATGAGGTCTATAGAGATGTG
This sequence comes from Viscum album, assembly GCA_963277665.1. Classification (NCBI taxonomy): domain Eukaryota; kingdom Viridiplantae; phylum Streptophyta; class Magnoliopsida; order Santalales; family Viscaceae; genus Viscum; species Viscum album. The sequence goes on from OY728166.1 coordinate 577,804,926, forward strand.
GCCGAGGCGGATAGTTATCTCCAAGGTTCATCAGACCCTTTTAGGTCCTGAACATGGTAGGTGAGGTGGCTTATCGCTTGACCATTCCACCTCAGTTGCACCGGGTGCATGATGTCATCCACATATCTTAGCTTAGGAGATACGTGCATGAGCCTTCACACATCATCGACCACATGGAGCTGGACAATGATGACGGGGTGGAATTCACGGAGGTTCCAGTAGAGTTCTAGGATCTACAGAAGTGGGTCCTATGAGGATGGTTGATTCCACTTGTGGTCTTTTTTTGGAAGCACGAGAACCTCCAGGAGAGCACATGGGAGCGGGAGGCTCAGATGCGTGCTCGGAACCACTTTTGTTTTCCCTAGTATGTGTTGTTTCTTTACGAGGACGTAAATCCCTGAGGTGGGAGTAATGTAAAGACCAGGAAATTTCAAGGAATTTTTTTTCTTAAATTATTTGGAATTTCACGAGTCTTTGGTTCTTGACGGCGCCTCATTTCGAGGCCTAGTGTTCCCAAAATAAATTTTTGAAGTTTAGCTCAGGTACGTTCAGTGAAGAAATGAGTGGGTTTTTCTATCTTTTGAACCGATACTCGGAATTGAAATCCGAGGGCACCGATTAAATCACAACGTCAGTAATTGATTAAGGGGACCTTTACCGCAGTTGCGTTCGTGAAGGAGGAAAAGTTAAAATTTATGGATTAAATGAGAAGTTAATAAAATTGTGGAACAATTTTATTTTTATATCTAAAGTGGTTATATCCTACATGGGGGAGTTTGTGTGGGACCCACAAGCTTTTAACTACCCATGTAAGGATACTTGTGAGGTGGGTCCCACACAAGACCCAACCATTCACATTCCCATAACTCTATTTTATCTCTCATAAAGTCCCCCTTTTAACTTGACAACACCTCTAAATTAATGAGGACTCTTCCTCTCCCTCTCTCACTCCAATAAAACTAGCCAACCTATCACTTAATTAATTAAACAACTCTTGATTTAATTAATTAAGTGAAATTGATTTTGAATTTTGAAATTCATGGCATGTTAATTTAAAATAAAGGGTGGCCTTATTTTTATTGTTTTTGGCTTGTTGTGTGGGGGGAATTTTGGGAGAGAACTCTTGTGAAGAAGAGGAGGATTTTTCCTTTGTTGAAGAATGCCAACTCTCCGACGAAGAACATCAACTCAGCGACCACAGTTCTTTATCCTCTTCTTCCTCCGTGGAAAGGGAGGAGACACCGACCTAGGAACACGGTAGCGAAGACGCGTCTTCTATTCTTCTCTCCATGAAAATAGAGGATACGTCTTTCCCTCAGGTTCACACCGATGATGACGGAAACAGCACCGTCATCCACGACACTTGCCAAGCGCGAAACTTAATCGAGGATGGGGTTTAATTTGAGAACGTTAATATTCCGATGATTGTTCCCATCTAAAACAAAGAACGTGGATCAACTCATTATCAAGTTGATCCGCAAATGTTTTTATTTATGGGTTGGGAATAATTATTTGCGGGGGAATTGTTGGGAATTATGTTCAATTTTAGTTGATTAAAATTGTTCCTCATTTGTCGTTAAACATCATTGTTATTCAATCTTTTTCTATAGACTAACTTGGAGGGCGCGAGACGAAAAAACACGGCCCGAGGACCCTCTGCAGATTGTTTGTCTATACGTGGATTGAAAGGCGATGACAAAATATGCTGTAGTAGTGATTTAATGCCATCCCAGTAAAGAGCAGGTCCTGAGAGAGCCGCTGGCGCAGACGGTGGTCAAAACGGACCACCGGAGTACGTTCGGTGGTCTGTAGAAGGGGGCGACGGCGCAGGCGGCCGGAGCCGTCTGGCCGCCTGGAGGGGGTGGTGCCCCAGCGTGCAGCCAGAGAAGATCCGCCGCGGCTGTGTCACGGAGGCGATACCATAGATCCTGCGCGGCCATTGGATCCGGGACGACCCGGGGCGGCGATTTGCGCCGCCGGTACCAATTAGCAGGGGGCTGCCCCCCCCCCCCCGCTCCGCGTACCCGCTCGGCCTGGCTGGCCGTGGCGCGCCCTACTAGGCCGGACCTGGACCCAGGTCGGGTCGACCCGGTTCGGGCTGACCTAGGGGGTGTTGGGCTGGGTCGGACCGGGCCCCGACCCCATATTTTCGGACCGATTTCGGTGAAACAGACATATCTTGAGTTGTGGACCTCTGATCGACGCACCGTCAGTTGCGTAGAAATTCCTCGGACCGAGACGGTCATTTAGGTATATTAAACTAAAGGTTTCAACAAAGTTTTGATGCGGCCGAGTTGGTTTGAACTCGAAACCAACCGGGCCCTCAGAGCAGAAATGATTTTAACTTGAGCTCCAGACGTCCGATTGATGTGCCGTCGTCTTTGTTGGATTACCCTTGATGAGATGGTTCTTTTTGCATAATTCACCTGAGGTGTGGATGCATACGGTGTATGGCCGAGTTGGGTTGTACCCGAAATCCAACCGGGCCCCTGGAACGAAAATACTAATAAATCTCGGACCGGACGTTCGTTTGACGAACCGTTAACGACGTTGGTAATCACGTTGAGAGACAGTTCCTTTGAGTATACCATTGGGAGTTCGAAATACAGTTGAGATACGACAGGGTTGGTTCGTACACAAAACCAACCGGGCCCTAGGAACTAAAATGGTAATAACTCATAGACCGGGCGCCCGATTGATGAGCCGTTTGTTGCATTGAGACCCCTATGATGAGGCGGTCCTTTGAGATAATTTCACGTGAGATTACGTGACACTTGGAAGTATCAACCAGTAGCTCGTGGAGCGGAGCCTCCTAGAGATGAGCGTACGGAGTACATAGACCTTCTAGCTGGATGAGACCTAATGAATGCTTGTCCGATTCGAGTCAGAGTGACTTGTATAGCCCTGTGGATAGCACTACTGTGTTTGGGTTGTAGATCGAAAATGGGGAGCACTACTGTGTTTTGGTGGCAGACCTGTGGTACTCCAAATAAGGAGTTCCTCTGTAGGCTATTAGGGGGAGCACTACTGTGTTGGGGTGACAGACCCATGGCGGGGAGCACTACTGTGTTTGGGAGGCAGACTTGCGGTACTCGGTAAGAGGAGTACCTCAGTAGTTTAAGGTTAGTGAGCAACACCTCAGAGTCGTGACAGGATCACTGTACTCGACAGGGGAGGAGCTCTTCAGCAGTTGTGGTTTCGATATATTTAATGAAAATCCTAGTGTGATCTGAGTCAATTTCTTTGTGTTTACCTCATGATTGAGATGGGTCACTTGATAACTTAGTTATATGTATGGGCATCTACCTAAGTAGTGGTTATCCGTTGATTTTGTAGCCTTTGTGTTTACTCGTGATTGAGATGGGTTATTTGATAACTTAGGTATAAGTATGGGCTTATACCTAAGAAAGGGTTATCTGTTGAGATCCTTATTTGTGATTATCCTTGTTAGATCTAGTGAGACCTTGAGGGTCTCGGGGTCCCTACTGAGTATCGTTATACTCACTCCTGCACGGGCTATGCCCGTACCTCGTTGTTTTGGATGCAGACGACGGACAACATTGACAGAGACCGAGTGTACGAGGACTGGACGGTACTAAGAGGTGGACCTCATGACTAGTCAATAGCCTGAGGTGGACTTTTCAACGAGACAGTACCCGGAGGAGGTTGGCGTGAGAGAGCATTGAGGAGGCTATCCGTACCTACCATTCATGTAGGATCCGAGGTGGAAAACCCGGGAGCTGCTTCAATATTCCAGCAGCTTGTCTTTTCTATTGTACTTACATTCAGTTGTGGCTCTACTTTTCAGTTGGGTTTGTATTTTGACCCGTTTACGTTTCATCACTATCTTTTGTAATTTGTGTATTACTTCCGCTTGTACTCTGGTTGGATGTGTTTATGTTTCATAAAGGCAATGCCATCCCAGTTATCAGGATTTACGCCTTTGGTGCTAGTCGCCAGCCCCTGGCCTATGGAAGGCGGGCTTGGGGTAGTCATGGCACGGGCCCTGAGGAAGGGTCGTGACAACATTTTTAAGATAATGGGGTTAATTTAGTAACCTTTTTCCAGTGTTTTAAACCAATGATAATTATAAATATATACAGACACACAGACACACACCCATATGTTAATATAAATATAAGATATATATAAAATATATACAAATAGTATATAAATATCACATAAACATTTATATACATAAAATATAAACACACGCACACGCACACAGAAATATATATATATATATAAACATAAAAAAAATAAAACATAAAGATATATATCCATATATCGAAAATTATAAACATAAAATATAAAACATAAAACATAAAATATAAACACACAGATATATATATATATATATATTAATATATGTATATTAATTTATAAAATTATATATATAATATTAATTTTTTAAATAGTAACAGACACATATATATATGAACATATATATACACATGAACATATATTTGGATATATATATATATATTAGTACATATAAACACAGACACACATTTATAAAAATATAGATATTTATATATAAAAACACACACACACATATAAATATATATATATATACTTATATTTAAATATGAACACACATATATTTTAAATTTAGTCATGGTTTTAAGAAAACATGAGTATTTTAGTTATATTTTTACCAGTGTTTTAAAATATCGATATTTATATATATATTATAATATATATGTTTAAATACAAATATATATTTACACACGCACACATAAATATAAACATATTTATATATATACACATATATATAACCATATTTATTTATACCCACATATATATATATATATATATATATATATGTATATATATAATATAAATATAAATAAATATAGATATATATATGTATATATATAATATAAATATATAAATATATATGTATATATATAATATAAATATATTTAAATATATATATGCATATGTGCATATATATAAGATATAAACACACACAGATATATATATATATATATATATATGTAAACATAAAATATAAGTACATACAGATATATATAATATATAATATAAACAAATATTATATTTTGGGTATAATTTCCAACGATTTCTCACACACGCTACAAAGAAGTGTAAGTAAATCCATGGGCCCAAGGACTTTCCCCCATGACCACAACCATATATATAAACATAAAATACAAAAACACACACATACATAATATAAAATGTAAACATGTATTATATTTTCGGTACCACTGTTAACGGTAGCTCACACACCCTAAAAAAGTTCAACTAAATCTGTTGGCACAGAGACTTGACCCGACGACCACACCCCAAAAAATAAACATGTATGTACTATATAAACATATAAACAAATAATAATTATAATATATATAATAATAATATAAATATACATATATATAAACATAAATATAAACATGTATAAATATATAAATAAACACCCACATATATGTATTAACATAAATAATATATATACATATAAATATATATATATATATTAATATATTTATATTAATATATATGTAATATATTAATTTTTTAAATAGAAAAATAAATTTTAATATATACAAACAAGATATAATATAATTAAATAATAATAAATAACATCAGTGATTTGGATGTGTGTTATGGGTTAACGGAAAAGATAGAGGGTTCCCTTTGGCAACACATTGGAGTGACCTTGGTGTAGGGGAATGAAAATGGTGGGAGTCAAGGTGGGGCATGAGCCCACTGGGAGCGAACTGAGTGGGAGGGGGTGGTAGTGGTGGGAGGAAATGTGGATGGGTAGGTATGACGATAAGTGAAAAATGGATAGGATGCCAAGGGAAATGGATCTGGATGCATGGTGGTAGGACATGTGTGCAGTTGGTGTACCAGTGAGAAGCTGAAAAAACACACCATTTAAATATATAAAAAAGTGCCCTACCAAAAATTAATAAAAAATTGTTTCAATTTTTTTAAAAACATTTCAACATAAAAAAATAATATATATATATATACATATACATATATAAAATTAAGAAAAAAATGCTGATTTTTTTACCAACATCGGTAAATAAGGTGTCATTTACTGGCTTTTCAAAAAAACTGATGATAATTATGGTGCCTAAAAAAATATATGTTTATAAATGTCACTAAATTAGTGACATTTTTTTACCAACATTTTGGGCAAAAATTTCAGAAAATGTGGTGTCAATAAATTTCAATGTTTATAAACATCACTAATTTAGAAATGTTTACTAATCAATATTTCTGAAAAATATTTGTAAATGAGGTGTTTCTAAATAGTGTCATTTATAACTGTCATTAATTTACCAAAATTTATAAATGTCTCCAATTAGAAACATTCATAAATGATTCTAAATTCAAGATGTTTATAAACCTCAGAAAATTAACCACACCTCATTTACCTTTCTTTTTTTGGAAACATCAGTAAATGAATTAGTAATTTTTTAAAACATCGCTAATAAAAAAAATTGCCTTTAGTTATCATTTTTTAGTGCAACTTTATCCAAAAAATATATATTTATACATTGGTCTCCACCGAAAGACTCATATGAAGCCATCTTAATACTCGACTGGATGATTTTGTTGTTTGAGAACTCAATTAAAGTGAGATGTTGATCCCATCCTCCTTTGAATTCCATTGAACAGGTTCTCAACATGTCCTTGAGTGTATGAAAAGTTATTTTAGAGAAACCATCAGTATTGGGGTGATAATCCATACTAAAATTCAATTTAGTATTTAAATCACGTTAAAGAATTTTCTAGTATTTATAAGTGAACCATGGATCCTGATCAGAGATTATTGAATGTGAACTTCATGATACCTCACCACATTCATTATATATCTTGTTTATTTATGAATGAAATAAATCTTCCCAAATAAAAATGAAGTGGGAAATCTTGGTTAGTCAATATACTACAACCCCTATCATATTGTTTCATTTAGTTGTCTTTGTGAAAATAGTGAAATAATTCATTATGATGTTCTCCAATTTCCACATGGCTATAGGTAATGGATCTATCATTACCTTGAACTTATATCTATCTGCTTTGTCTTGGCAATATACTAGAGATGATGAGATATACTTAGCAATCTCCTTCAGCAAGATTTCCCACTAGAAATGTTCTCTATGGCCAAGTTACATATTAGTACTTCCTAGATTGTTGGAGAGAGATGTGTAATGCACATTATCCAATAGATCATTATTTATCTCAGGTGATAAAGGAACAAAAATTCTAGTTCCTAATCGAATGACAACATCCTCATCAATGTGGAACTCATTTAGCTTCCATTCATTTAGTGGTTTCACCTTATTTTGAAAATCTAGAACATTCATTTGATCCTCCTTGATATGATCTTCGATATATTTTGAGGGAATAATTCGGGAATATTAGGATATATTCCTCTCTTTTTTGATTTCTAGAAATATCCTTTTCATATCTATATCGATAGGGTCTTTATCAATCTGTATAATGGATAAAGTAGCATATTTTGTTTTCTTCTAAGAGTATCATATACGTAATTTGGATTTTTTGGATGGTAGTGAATAGAGAAATCGAAGTCCTTGATTATCTCTAACCATCGTTTATGACTGATGTTGAGTTCTTTCTATGTAAATATATACTTTAGTGTATTTGATCAGTATATATGACCCATTTCTCACCATAGAGGTAGTACTATAAAATATTCATGGAAAAAATCATAGCTACTAACACCAGATCATGCATTGAGTACCTTTTCTCATGGATCATCAAATATTTTGGATTTATAGGCAATGAATTTATTATTTTACATAAGAACACAACAAAATTCATTTTTTTAAAGAACCACTATATATCAAAAAATATTCTACAATTTTTGGAATTTTATTTTCATGCACAATGATTATACACCATTGAGCTCTTTACATCTTTCATCACATTCATCTATCAAAATTTACTTTTCCATTTTCATGTTAACTTAGTTATAGGGCTAGAAAATCAAGAAAAATTTTATAAAAAACATCGATAATACTCTTCTAAGCCATGAAAATTAGAGATTTCCATAAAACTAGTGGGTCATGGTCATTCCTAAATTTCTTTTTTCTTTGAAAGGTGCACATTAATTCCTTCACTTGTGATCACATTCCCCATGAATGTCACTTAATGTATCCAAAAGTGATACTTACTAAATTTAACATACATTTTTCCCTTCTATAATATCTCTATCAAACTACCCAAATGATCTCCATGTTTCTATATTCACTTGTAGTAAACAAGAATATCATTGATAAATAATATAATTTTTTTTTCAAGATAGACTCTATAGACACTATTCATCAAAGATATGATGGTTTCAATGGAATTAGTAACTCTGATGGGCATCACTATGAACTCAAAGTTTCTATACCTTGTATATAAATCTTTCTTGTGAATATCCTTATTCATCACCTTTAGTTGATGATATCTAGAATGCTGATCCATTTTTGAGAAGTATTGATATCCCAATTTTTGATAACAAAATTCCCTAATATTTGGTAGATGATACTTTCAATTTATGGTGATTTAGTTTAGATCATGGTAATTGATATAGAGCTGTATTGATCTATCATTCCTATGGACAAGGATTACTAGAACATTCCAAGGGGATACACTATGGTGTATGAATAGTTTGTCAAAATTATATTATAATATCTTATTTAACTCTTTTATTCTAATCGAGTACATCCCATAGGGGAATTTAGAGATAAGAGTGGCTCTTGGTAAGAGAACTATTGAGAACTACACATCATGATCTGTTGGAAAACTATGTAACTCATCAAGAAATACATTATAATATTCCCAAATAAGGGTAATTTCATCAAGGTGGATAGCATAATTTGACTCAACCATTTAGTCAAGGTAATATTCTTTATTCGGTATCAACACACACACACCGTTGATGGAAATTTCAAAGGATATTCACGATATTATTTTAATATGTAGAGGATCATGGGGTGAAATGATATTTCTTTTTCTTAACAGTTGATGTGTTTCTTATATAACAAGAGCCAATCCATGCCCAAAATAGTGTCAAATTCTACCAAAAGAAATTTTACTTGATTCACTGGAAGAATATTACCAATTAATTTAAAAGGAGAGGATTCCAAAACATAGGATTCATTGACCACACCATTAGGTGTTTTTATAGATATATCATCTTCAAGGTATTGGGACATCAATTCAACTACTATATCAAAATGAAACATATGAAGGATTGCACAGAACACTATTTAAATTCATATTTCTTTAATAATGAGTTAATATTAACCATAAGTTTCAGTATTTTATATTAATTATAGTTCCACAATTATATGAGGAATATAATTTTAGGATAAATTAGAAGTCGATAAAAAATGAATAAATAATTTTTTTTGTGAAAATCAAGTATAAAACTGAATATTATGGGATCCCTTTGATTATACTTCTTGAAAAATATTATTTGATGTTAACATATACATGGACATATACATATAGATTACACTGACATTTTCTAATTCTAATTAAAATTTTTACTAAACTACACTTTTGATACAAACTATAGGGATACATATTTTTTATACATGACTATTATGTCATTTTAATGATAAACAACATAATTGTTATCCAATAAAGGATTTAAAGGTTTAGTATCATAGTAAAATAAGGATCACACATAAATTATTCATAATAAATCAAAAAAATTATTCAAAAAATTATTATTTATCCACTTAAAATATTTCAAATTCTTCATAGTTCATGTTGTCACATAAATGTATACATCAAAGATTGCGTTGAGTTAAAAGTCAAGTAAGGGGAAGGATAATATAGATGAAATAAGAGACATGAATAAATAGTACATGGATGAGAATAATAATTATAATTATGTCATAATCATGGGATAAGAGTCATATATACGAGGAAGACATTTAGAAAAGGCTTGGAGTGGGGTGATGTATGAAATGAAAAATCATGTCACATTATTCAGACACCACACATCGTTGTGAACACAACTAGCATCTTTTTCACCAGTAACATATGTGAATATGTCATAACCTAATAATTTTGAGAAAATATAGAATCATATTCTTGTACAATAAAATTAATATAATTGGATACATCACATAACCCAATGCATTGGAGGATAATTTAATTCAAGGCCAACCCATCACATCAAAATATTTATGTAATTATATATGACAAAAATAATATATAGAAATCGATGTTATGAAATGATCTACAGAAAGAAAAAAGTTTCATATGGTTCTCAAAAGTAATGATTTCATGAATACCCTCAGAATTCCCAAATGAATAAGGGAAAACATATTTTTTCATACACATCATCATTTTTGAATAAATAAGAAACCAATCAAAATGAGTAAAATTTTATTTTTGGAAAGAAAATCCTTTATAGGAAAATATTTGTATTTGGATTATAAATGAAGGTGGGAAAATGTATATTCCCCAATTAAAAGTAAAAAAATAATAAATTGATATTTATGACACATTATAGGAATATCCATATTAAAAATGATTTGAATGAGGGATAACCCAAATAATGGGAGTGGGGTTCGAGAATCCCATTACCTTATATCCAACATTATTTCATCTCTTTTATGCCTCATGATTAATTAACATCGGTTTATTAAAACAATGATACAAAGGTAAACTATTTTTATTTTTACCAATATTTATCAATTATATTCATTTGATATTAATTTTTTTAATTTCCTTTGTTAATAGGAATACATTTTGATATCTTTTTAACCATTAAAGTTTTTCGTTTTGCTTCGATTTCTATATTTTGATTAAGGTAATTTATCCATAACTAGAATAAATTCCAAAATTATATAATTAAATTATATATAAATTTATATATAAGAAATAATTTAAATTAACCTTCCATAAAATTTGTGATAGGGAAAGAAGTTGGAAATTTTATCGTTGGCGGTTAACCGACCTTTAGTAGGAACATTTTCCAAAGGATAAGAAAGAGAGTTATAAAATATAAATACTTAAAATAAATATTTTTTAAGGTGGATTAACATAATTAATATAATGTTAAAATACTTTATAATTAATATGAGATGATTTTTTTGGAAAGGGTTAGTGAAATAAAGGATTATTAGAGGAAAACAAAAAGAAGATTTCATTAAAACATACCCTTCCTGGTGTTTCTTCCTTTGTATAACACTAGAATCCCTTAATCATTAGATTTATATTATTCCAAAATAAACTTATGTAGTCTAAGAGTCTTAATATGGTTAATTTGGGATGATATTTTGAATTTATAATGGTTTTTGGAGTGGTTTTCAAAACGAGTGAGAAAGGTTTTTTATACTTAAGAGGATTGGTATTTTTAGAATAAAATATTTAATAAAGTACTATATTCATGTTAAACCTTTTAATAGTGATTCATTGAAATTATATATTATATATATGTATAATATATTGTTTCTAATTCTTTAAAAGCATTTATATTTGGAATTCACTAATTTACTAAAATTGAAGGTGGAAGAGAGAAAATTTGTTATTTTAAGGGAACATTTTAGAATTTAGACTTTGGAAAATACTTTTTGGTTATGAAAATAAGTTTATATCATTTAAATTAATCATTTATGAAAATAAATATATTTTTGAAAATACTAAAGTGATAGAAACTACTAGGTCAATATTAAATCATGAATAATGTAATTTTAGATACAAAGGTTACGAGAAAAACTGTATCTTTACTATTCACCTGAAAATTGTAATATTTTTGAAAATTACCAAAATATCATCCTTGGAAAATTTCTATGTTATTATTTTAAAAATTATATGCGTTTTATCCAAATAATTTAACAACATAGGAAATATTAACTTTTTATATAAAAATTAATATTTTTACCAAATCCATTAAAATGTAGTTTTTTTAAAAATCTGTTCATATTTTCTCTGAGTTTTTTAATAATTATATATAATTTTTGGATTTATAATATTTGTATTTATGTGAATTAATAGTGATAAATATTATTTATTTTATAACTTATTATTTTTAGGTAAAATTATTATTCCAATGGTAAGGTTACAATTCAAAATGGTCAGGTTGCAATTCCAACGATCACATTACTATTCAAATAGTCATATTTTATCCATTAAATAACTATTAATTCCTTGATTAATTATTCTCTTCAATTACTCTAATGGTTCCATATTTACATTTTATATAATATATAATTGTTTACTAATATTTGGTTTCATTTATATAGTGTTTTTTGGGAGGGATTATTCTAGATTATTGTGGTGATCCATATTTTCCAATCAAACTTTTTATATTTTATATTTTTGTCCCCTTGTAATATGTGAGATTCTAATGGGATTAGTATTTGAGTAATGTAACAATTTTTATTAATGAAATAATGTGTTTTTGGTCTCTCTTTGTGTTGTATGTGTATAATACTATGTAATATAATATATTCTATGTTTATTTCTAGAGTAAAATATAATTTATATGATCTGGGATGTTATGAACTTCTTGTTAATTAAATTTGAAGCACCAAGAATGTATTCCACTAATGGATGCTTCTGATGAATGTTGTAGTGCTTCTTTGATCTTCTGTTACTTATTATTCACTTTTTTCTTACACTACAGTGGAAAAGTAACCGTCCATTTTCTTGTTCATTCATTTATAATATATAAATGATAATCTATTTGATTTTTCCATATGATATGTCCATCTGATAGTTTTATTATAGTGAAGATATATCTAGTGGGAGTTTTTATAGTCTCTCTTCTTACTCTTAATCATCTGGTACCTTTTGGTTTAGTGAAACTGATAAATTTGATATTTCTTGCCCAGTACATCACCTGTATGTATAATTACATACTTTATATTTCCACTAATTAGTGCCTTTTTCTCCATCTAGGTCTACCACTCCATTTAGTACCCATTCTCTTTCTCTTACATTATCTATTGCATCTTCTTCCAAAATGATAATTTCTATCACACAATATAGAATACACTTTGTTACGGATATTCAATTCTTTAACATAATTCCCATCCACGAATCAGTTCATCCAACATTATGAATGCATCATAGGCCCATTATATAGGTAGTGGTTGTATGCTATTTGAATGTGATGTGTGTACTTTGAATTAAATATTACTGCCAATTTTTTAAGAACCACACTCAAATCATTCTATATTTTACTGCCTTCAGGCTTCTTAAAATATAGATGTTCAACAATATTTATTAGAAAAACCCTTATATATTGGCATCAATGATAAAATTAATCCTCCTTAAATATCACCATATAAATGACTTCCTCCATCACGATGATTAATACATTGAATGTCATGATAATCATCACCTCAATTGACAACATCAAAAATAATTCATAAAGTTCCTTTAAAATTTCAACCGGTACAACTTCATAACAACTATTCCATATGAAGAAAGTTTATTTAGTGTTAATTTACATGTTTATTGAAATATTTCAAAATATTTGGCATGTAACTTTTTCTATTCGATGACATTCTTCAAAAAAATTCTTCTGATTACTAATTTTATCACGACTTTATATGATCTTCCATTTTAATGTTTATTAAGTATATGATCACATGGATCTTCCTTCATCTGATGGATTCTATGATGTTTATTATTTTCCTTCCATACAAATAATACTCATAAGAGTGTTATGATCTTTATATATAATGAGTTTATAATAATCTCTATGATTATCTGGTAATACATAGAATGATGTATTAGTAATATTTCGTTTAATTTCATCATTTGGTCAATTATGTAGAATGTAATCATTTTGGGAACCTCATAACCAATTTTTATCATCTTACATGGAAAACATCTTTCTGATGAACATCACAAGGAAAAATATATTAAAATAATTCATATTGAAACTTCTGTTTGATCCAACTAATCCAAAGATTTAGTGTCCCATATATAATTATCATTATATGATTCCTCTAACATTATTTGGATATATTGTTTCAATAATTTAGAAACAATTATCCTATAAATTTACACATATTTTTTTGAATGATGATGAAATGTAATTTTTCTCTCTCTATTTGATGATTTAAAAACTTCTCTCCACTCATTTGATAATATCTCCGTTTGCTGATCATCACATTTTTCTTACTATTTAATTTCTCCAGAATCCCATTATTGATCATTCGAGAATTTTTATCTGATAGATTCTGTCTGATGGATCACTAAGCTCATATGAAAGACTTCTTACATAGTTTCATTTGTTACATACTATTTAGAACTTTATTCACTCAGTCTGTGTAACTTCTTTACTTCACATCTTGTTCTTTGTAAAATTGAACCAGATTTACTTCATACAACTCTTTTACCGACATAACTCAATAGTGATTCACTTCATCGAGGAATCATAAAATTATTCAAACCACTCTAAAATTCTTCTAATTGACAAACTTCATTAATGTGTATTCAATTAAACTTTCTAGTGATAATTTTTTTATGTATTTTTTCAAAAGTAATCTTTAAATCGTAGCCATTTTGTTTTGTTTTTTGATGAGTGTAGAACACATCACTTAAAAATGGATAGTTATTTTCTATCCTATCATTATCCATATGATATGAGCATTAATATAATTATTATTAATTTATTTCTACTATTTGGATCATGGAATCAATACATTCACATCCGTTCAATATCAGTGGGAACATTCCTTTGGGGGTCCCAAACATTCCTTAGTTTTATTAAACTATTCAAATTTTTCACCCAGATAGACAATATTAAATAACTTTGGAAAGATTAAACTAATAGAATATATGATGAATTTATGAATACTATCCTTTATAAATTCCATTTGATGGCATTAATCATAGTCCTTCATCTGATGTCCCCCGTACCAATCAACATCATTTTATCCTCATTACTATCTTCATCCATACATCCCTATATTTTTTATAGTGACATTATCTTTATAAAATTCTTAAAGAAATTTCTTATGAAAAATATTCATAATGTTTATATGAAATATGATTCTTCAAAAACAAAACACCACATTGAGACATTAAGAACAAATTATCAATCATAATAAGTAAACTCAATATCCTCAAAGGTCTGGGTTCCTTTTTTAGAAAATAAAGCTTAAGAAAATAATTTCTTTTTTCCTTGATTCATCCAGGTAACATCAGCATTATTACTAATCTTGAATTCTAAAACAAATCATTCCTTTAACATTTTATTTATTACTACTTCAAAAATATTTACATCATTTCAATATCTTCATTTCATTGACAACCATTAATAACCAAAAAACCATTGAAAATAAATTAATCTCACACAGAAAGAGGGATATTCAATCCCCCCTTTTATTTATTTATAATATCTAAAAATTACTTCAAAACTTAATATGTCAATATATTGATATTTATCTTATTTCTCCCACATTAATTTTCAAGATGATCATTTCAATTTCTATACCCCCTTATAGAAAAGAAATAAAAATTTTATATGAAAAGGGTATCAATCTATATTTATGTTATAATCTATCCATAATTTCACAATATTTCAACATATTATTTTGTTGGTGTAGAAAATAAGAGGATTTGATTTAGACAACAAATATTTTATATACCAACTGATCATGATACCAATTGAAATGAGAAGTCATAAAATTTTATTCAAGGGACATCCACTTTTGTTCTAAAATAATTGTATTAATTAAGTGATAAAACATTTGTAATATATATCAACCAGAAACTCTTTCACTATCTTCAATAATTAAATCAAAAACATTCAAGTGAAATGATATGGATAAATGGAATTTGGGCACTTTCATACATCCATTGTTCATATTTAATTTATTCATAAAATTAATCACACTTTGTGTAATGTTTAATATTTATTTTTAAACAATTATGAGATATTATAAAAAACATACCATTTCCAATTACATGATCTTTTACAGATTTATAAAAACAACTAATTTTTATGAAATAATATTTTCCATCAAGTGTTTCATTTTTTTCATTTGGCTACCCAGTAAAGGGAAACACACCAAAAAATATTCATAATGGAGAATCTCTTCAATAATGGATTTTATTATTTTTAAATATGAATAATGATAAAATTGGACCATTGAACTATGGAAATCTATATTTGAAAACATTTAGAACTTCAATAAGTATAATCTTCTTAAATACTTGTTCTTCATGATAACTTTTACAAGATAAAACCAATATAGTATTTTCTTTATCCTTACTATCTTGTATATGATAAAATCTTCAACTTTATAAATGATGATCCAATATCATATTTTTATTTGAATACCAATTGATGAATAAATAAAGAATTTTGACTTGTTCGACTTTTCTATAAAAAACTGAAATCCCTAACTATTTATAAGGTTCTTCCCATAAAAACATACTTCAACTTCAATTATAAGAATTATGAGAAAAAACTAAAATATAATAATGTTAATGGAAAAATTTGGATCCTTCTCACTTCAAAATGTGAAAAAATACAAAGATAAATTTTTTAACCACTTCACTCCATTTCCTCTACTCTTAATGCTTGTACATCTGAACTTAGATTTTGATTGGGGATATATAGATATTATCATATCTTAAATTTCATTGTTTGTGAGACTTATTACTTCATTTTTTTAAAATCTTGTATCACATATTGTGAATTTTATATTATTAAATAACTCTTAACCTGTTGGAATTATTATAGAAAAATATTCATGAATGTGATCATACATCTTATACCTCAAACATAGAATTGTATTATCTTCATTTGGATCCTTTTATTTTACATTTTCAAAATTATTTTCTCATGCTTCTTCCATTTTACTCATTATTTTTTAATTCAGCTACCAAGAATAATAATATATCATTAGGAATATTAGTATAATGTTTTGATTTTACACATGGATTATTTTAATTTCTATCATCCTTATTAGTTATTTTTGATTATTCATTTTCTTTTACCTTGTTGGATTTAAATTCAACAAAATTCGTACCATTATTCCTCAAAATCTACAAAATATAAATTTTGTTTACAACATTATACTTATTTCATCCCAATGTTTATTTATATTTCTTTACCAATATTTGTGGTAATACTTTCATAACATCTTTATATTCTTTTGAAGATAAACAGGTATGATATTTATGACCATTACTTTTGAATTTAACACATGTATTTTTAAAATTTCCTAAACCATAGAATACTTTAATATTTTATTACACTATGGATGTTTCTTCTTGATCTCTGGATTTACCCCCTTGGTATGGGAATCCTTTGGGCTTTATAATTTTTGGGGTTGAATAGAAAAATGTAATTCAAAATACCTGAATCTCTTTCAAAACCAATATTGGACCAAAAGTATCAATCTTCTTATTTCTCCTATATAACATTTTTTGGTTTTCTTTATTTATTATTGTGTTTTTATGGGGAAAAACATACCCAATATTTTTTATATTCACCCTAGTCATGGGTGTGGGAATATTTTCTCATTTATTCATCCATATTTGGATATATTTTATTTTCCAACTTTTATTGTTCGTTTAAAAATAATTATAAACATTATTACATGATGAAATGGATGGTACTTCTTTCTTCATAAAAACTTTAGATAGGTCATTGAATGAGGTCGTGATCTTCTTATAACAGGTTGACGATATTTTATCCACGAATCCTCCAATGAACATTGAGTGGTAGTATAAAAATTTTTACTTCTTTAATTGAAATAAAAATATGTATTTTTCAAATTTTTTAAAACTTACCTTCAAATTCAAGACATCTCATATAGAGGTTATTTAGATGTTCTTCAATCATATCCACCTTGTATTCACTAATTTTTTTTACTCTTTCAGCTTAATCTTTATGCATCTTTTATTTTTTCTGGGATAAAGGTTAAAGCTCCTTGATTTTCATGAATTGAAATTCAAATTTGAAATTCTTGACATCAATTCTATGTTCCAGTATTTCTTTAAGAAATATGATATTTTAATCTATATCTTTAAATACTCGATCATTTTATATAATTTATTTGATCGATTTGTATTCAAACTCTAAAGAACTTATTTCGAGATTATTTTTTCTTGGTAAAATGGATCCAACATGTTTAGGTAGATTTAAAAATTATAAATATTGGTTTAAAAAACAATATCTAGGTTATCTACTACTTATTCTAACAGGGTAATCCCTTCTTGGATAATTAAATATACTCCAGAAAAAGGAGAGATTATTTGCTTGGGAAATTTTTTTTCATTAAATCTATCAACTAATATACCTTATAAGGTTCTCTATTTTTCATTTTCACCCATTATGAAAGGATGTTATTCTTGAGAAAAATCTACACATGAATTTTCACATACCCCTTAATCACATACAATTTTTGATTCACTTGATCTAGGAATGTTATAATTATATGTTGAACTACCTTCTATTCACATTACAAGACTGATATATATATATATATATATATATATATTTAGCAAGTCATGGAGAAAATGACAATATATCTTCTCTTCTAATGAGGGATACCTTCTTCATCTTTATTTTATGTTTATTTTTTTTATATTCATAATGGTGTTGGTTGAAATATAATTCTACAAAGTGATAACTGAATCTTAACCAAAACTATACATCATTTTTAATAAAAAAAAGATACACGAATATTTAAAAGAGAGAAACCTCAATGTAGAAACTCCAATAAAGGTGATCATACCCTATAATACCAATTAAGAAGACCAATTTTGGATACAATAAACACTAAGAGGGGTGTGAATCTGTTTTGTGAAAGTTTTACCATGATATAAATTTTATCCCATTCCCTCTCAGACTAATTAGGATCTTTATTATGCTATTACCTTTTATTTATGGTATACATGTGTATGAATGTGTGTAAATAATAGAACATAATATTTTGACAAGGTTTTATAGTCATTAAGTGTAGATAGTCATTACTGCGTATGGCGGTGAATAGTATATTGATTCTCTACTATAATGAGATAACAAGTCTAATGGATTGGAAAAAAAAATCCTTAGACTATGTTTATGTACCTATAAATTTGTAGGGGTTCGAAATAATCCTTCTTCCCTAAGTCTATGTTCTAATTTTACTTTTTATTCACTTGTTAATTTCACATCAGTGGATAAAAGCATTCATTTTTCTTATTCATTCCCATGAATAATGTCCGTTTCATTATCCATCCATTATATTTGTCTGATATTTCCATCTAATAATGTTTTCCTGGTGATTTTATATCCAATTAATGTTTGTGTAATATATATTCTTCTTCTTGATTGTACCATACTAGTTTTTTTTGTACATCCACTCTCACTAATATATTTTAAATAGTTTCAAAAACTTATATTTGATCATATACTTTTTCATTTCATTAGTTAGTACGCATTTTATATGTCCATCTCCCTCTCTATCTGGAACCCCTCTATGTCCGGTAATTCTTCCCTTAAAAATGAATCCTAAATAAAAATTTCACTCACTCTATGTGGAAAATAATATCTTACAGCTCTTTAATTATTCATAATAACACTCTACTAAACTTAAGTTCATCATAACCTCACAAGAAACCAAAATCCACTAATAGAGGTAGCGGTTCATTGAAATTTCAGGGTGAGGCACGTATATTGAATAAAAACGTCTTTTTAATGTTTTTAGAATACCGATAAAAGTCATTAGTGTTTTACCATCTTCCAACGTTCTAAAAAATAGGATTTAAACATTCTTTATGTGAAAATTCCTTATATATCAACATCAAATATCCCCTTCAATCCTCTTTAAATATAACTAGAATCATGATTTATTCCTTCTTGATTATTTATACATTGAAAATAAATCTCAGAAATACCAAAATTAATAACATTATAAAAAATTCATAATGTTTTTCAAGCTTACAATATGGAATAACTTCCTAAAAAATATTCTGTTTAGTGAAAAATAATATTGTGTTCATTTACAACATTATATAAACTTATCAAAATAATTTTAATGTAAATTAAATTAATTAGTGAAATTATTTAGGATTATCATCTAATATATTTATTGTTCCGACGACTCAACTCGATCTTCCATTCAACTTTTTAGTCATCAAACTTTTCTAGGGATTTTCCATAATCGGATGGGTTATTAGATGTTTATTAGTTTTCCACTATCCAAATAACCCTCAAAGGACTTCCCCATGAATTATGTCCAATGAAATCATATAATATCATAAGATTAATTTGTAACACTAATTCTAATGTCTTCGTAACACTTTTTCTGATGAAATCACTTAGAGACCTCTGTCCAATGTAATCTATTTAGAAACCCTAACACCTTTATCTTGATAATCCTTGATAGAAAACATCATTACAATGATAATTAGTGAAAAAAATGTATAATTAATTCATTAAGAATCTTCTATCTCATCAAACTAATAATAATATTCAACATCCTCTTTCTGATAATCTTCATACATTTCTATAACTTTGTTAGGAAACATCTGTTCAATAATTAAAAATGTTTTCAGCTACCTTCGTAATTAGACTTTTATCTGATGACGTAATTTAGAGGCATATTCTCTATATGATGATTTAGAAACTCTTATCAATTAATTAACTTATATATTTGTTCTATGATCATCACATATTTCATATAACATGTTTACTTAGTTAAGAATCCTATTCTTTATTTTTGAAGAACTTCTATTTGGTAGAGTCTGGTTGATGACTTTATTAACTCACATGATAGAATTTTTATTTCATTTTTTCAGAAAATATATCTTCAAAACATAATTTTCTAAATATCTACATCTTGTTAACTTCATATATCGATATTTTTACATGTTTGTGAGATGTAATTCATACAACTCTACAACTAACATTACTTTAGTAGTTAATCAATTCATTTGGGAACCACCATGTTCCTACAACTGCTCTCAACATATTCAGATTAGAATAATTCCTAAATTTTAATCTAATGAAACATTTTATTGAAACAAATGATTTTTTATAGTTCCAAAAATTATTTTGGATTCACAACCATAAGTAATTGTAAAATTTGATGAATGAGAAAAAATCACTTAAGAATGTCTTATATTTTGTTTCCAGAACATTATACATATAATGTCATTGTGAACATCTGTTAAGTGGTCCAAATAATTCCTCATTTAGAGAGAAATTTTCATTTTTACACTTATTGAATAAAAATAAATGAATTTGGAAAGTTTAATTCAATGGTCTCTATAATAAATTTATATAATTCTATCTATTGGGAACTCTATCTATTGGAATTCGTAAAAATCCTTCATCAAATAGTCCTAAGTCTGATAAAAAAATAACATTAGTGAAGTATTTCTATTTTATTGACAACCATTGACAAACAATATCATATATAGTGAATAATACTATATTTTTTATAGTTTTTAAATGTTTGATATACATATACATGATACTAAAATTTTAGATAAACTGTGGAAAGGGGAATGTGGTTCATTTTAGGGTAAACCTACCATAATGGAATTTTAAAATCACTAAATAATTATATGTGTCCTTTTTTGATCTGGGTGACACATCTAATGTCTAATATAATTTTGAATTTACTCAAGGAACGGTTTGGGGAGTCTTTTCGAGTTAGAATGTTATCGACCTCTTAAAAATGTAAAATAATTTGATAACTATAAGTGGGGAATTAATAATTTATGAATATCCAAAATTATATAAATTGGAGATAGTGAGGCTACATGATGAACCTATCTCATTTTTATGATCTTTATTCACATTTCACATGAAACTTCAGACATCAATGGTTTTCCAGTATATAAATTCTATTTATCAATTTCAACCATCCTTAAACTGATAGGAAATTATAAACAAATATCTATAGAATAGAGTATATGTTAAAAGTTTTGAAATTAAATATCCATTTTAATTTAGAATTTCAAATTTCTATAGTGGAATTCATTTATGCTAATATTAATAATTAAAGTTTCAATATTAAACAATATGATGATCAATAAGAAAAAAATATAAAAATCAATCCTGTTGGGATGAAGTTAGTGCGGGGAAGTTAGTGGGTTTCCCATTGATTAATAAGAAAGAAAGAAGTTGATTTCAATCCACTAACATAGAAAAGAATATTAAACAAGGTAGAAGATATATATGTATTATATGATATGTAATTATGATTTTAAAGTAAGTTATTAAATGTTTTTAAATATATATTATTTGCATGTTTTATTTAGTATTTTAAACAAATTAATTATGAGTCCACAATATATTATCTCTTTGGCGATATTAGTTATAATCGGAGTTTATTTATATCAATTATCTCTAAAAAACATTCCCATGATCATTATGTTATCCATAAATCTATACCAAGGATGAATACGCAAGTGCCATCACATATAGTCAATTATGATGGTGTTTGATTAGAGCATAATCTATCATAAGTGAAAATTTTGGAGAAATTTATTAGTAATAATTTCAATGTGTAATTGAATAGGATGAACCGATTATTTAATTTTCATTGGATTATCTAAAATTGTGAGGAAAATAATCATGATATAGATAATAAAATAAAAATATAGTACCAATATATATTCATTGAAGGATATAGGTTTAGAACTTTAAGGGTCAAATTTTATTTAGCTGTGGAAGGAATATAAAAATAAAATATTTATCTATTCCATTTTTCATTAATATAATATTTATGATAACAATATTTTATGGGTTATATAAATTTATTACAATAAAAAGTAAATAAATAGACATTACACTACATTCATTATTTATTTATTACATTAGACGTTCTAAATCATGGGTAAATATTTTAAAATAATACTTAACGTTAGAGTAGTCATGGAAAATAAATTTCATAACCATAATAAATAATCCTTTTGGGAAAGATTTGATAATTAATATAACACCTATTATAAGTATTATTCAAATGAAAAATAATATAATATATGGAAAAGAAATTTTATAGAACAAATATGAAATAATTTTTCTATAATGTTAATAATTTATAAAAATATATATGGGTATGTATTAAATTTTTTTTTATAATTATATTGGGTAGTTATAAGAAATAAATTATTGTAATTGAGATAACACTATATTCATTTCAAATAATTCTTATTCTGTTAGCTTCAATTTCTTATGTATTATAATTAATAGATTAACTAATAATAGTTAAAAATTTATTTTAGAAAAATAAATATCAAATTTTGAATCAACACATTTAAATGAGGTATTGGTGATTTTTTGATAAATTTAGGGGGAAATAAAATTCTAGTTGAATATTATAGCATGATATACATATTTAGTACATTTTGTAAGTTTATTATGATGTGAAAATGTTATAATAACTCACATTTCATTACATTAAATTAAAAATAAGTGTTTTATTTCTTAGATAAATGATTAAAAAATATTTTACTCTTGCTCTAAACCACTATGTTAATTCTAAAATAATTTATCATATTTAATCATCTTCAAAAACTATTCTGGATTCCATATATTTTATAATTTATTCAAAAAAATGGAATTCTATTTTTGAGAGATTTAAAATAAATAAAATAACATTTTTAATCAAATATATTTCCTTCAAAAGTAATGGTTGAGAAATCCTTTTAGAGTTTTTTAAAAAATAATAATTAATATCTAGGTTTAAAAATACCAATAAATAATTACTTGTTTATTTTCAAATTATCACTATAAATATATCCATATATACCCATTTGATTAAAATACTGTTCCTATTGTTATTAATTTTATCTTATTAAATTTCTTTAACTAGTTTTCAAGAAGTAACATAAAATTTTTAGGTTTAACCTCAATTTCCTAGAATGCTTTATTAATTCTTAAATATTCCTTATTGTATATTCCATTTCTTCTTAATATTTAGTATGCATATATCTTTCAAATTTTAATATCCCATGTTATTATATTTTTACATCCACATATGTAATTATTATTTTATTTTATACCATATTTTACAGTACAATAAATCTATGAATACCTAAAAAAGTTTAATCCTTCCTCCATTATTAGGAAAATAATATTTTATCTAATTTATATCTCATGAAATTATAAAGGTAAATATATTTAAGAGTATATATATCCATATAAACATTTATCCTTACTTAATATAATCCCTTTAAAAATATTATACATTTAGGTGGGTTTTTTTAGAAATACTTTTATAAAATATGGATTAATTAAGGTGTTTTTTTATATATTTTACATAATTCCTTTAAACCATGAAATTATATTAACTAAAAAATTTTCTCTTTACAAATAAATATTTATAGAAAGGTATTATTATCTATATGAAATAATCCTATGATTGAAAATTTCTTTTAATCTTTTACATACTAACCTTGTTCACAGGAAACTATTAATGATTATTAATTTTGGATAAATATATCATAATATTAAACAATTTATATATTTTCATTGATTATTCCATATGTACTACAAAGTTATATGGTCGGTGGTCATGGAATTATATATCCCCCAAATAATTAAGCAATGTTTTATAGATGGAGATACAATTCATTATGAATAATTTTTATACAATGAAATTAGTGGGTATCTTTGTCACATGATCACATTATGATATTATAACATAAGAGGGAATTTATATCATGGAGGTTATAATAATAATATTTTTATGATATCTATAAATAATTCATTATTTGTTTCCATTATTAAAATATTTTATAATGATATGTTATATACCAACATAATACCTTATGTTTTATGATGATATATTTTCATTCAAGATTATTCCATGTGATCCATGTGAACAAATATATTCTATGAGGTTTTCTATATTACTCATCTCACATTATTTTTGATGATATTTTATAAAGTTATATTGTTCTCAAAATCATATTTTTTTGATGGATAATGATTTATGTTTAGATGTGTTACTATGATACACATTTTGAGTATCATATTTGATCATTTTATTTCTATAAAAAATCCACAAAAATTGAAGAATATTATGAAGGGTAGAAGTTATGAGGATTATTAGAAGTCTATAATGCTTATAAAATAATAAAAAAACAATGTTTTATATTTAATTTCATTTTTATTTATATGATTCCAAACTTTTTAAAAATATTATTCAATGATTTTTAATTGATATACAAAATTATAATATCTATGAAATGAAGTAATATTATCACAAATAAATATATAAGCATGGGTTTGGGGAATTTTTGTTTGTATTAGGGAAGGGTTTTGTTATTTTGGAAAATATGAATATATAAAAATAGAAACATAACAATTAATTCTATGAAAATAATTTAGTTATGACTAGTATAAACTCTTATTGTTATCATTTTCACTATTTTTAGGTTGATTCCATATTTTAACCTCATAATAATTTTTTTGAATTTTGAGGATAGTGGGTGGAAGTAAAGGATAAAATAAGAATATTAACAATGATATAGAAAATATGTAAAATGGAAATTGTCTTATTCTGTGATTATATTGAATATGTGATGATATAAAATGGTGGAAATATAAACTAAGTATGTTATTCACTGTGGTAAAATTATAATAACAATAATAATTTATTCTAAGAGTGTACCATTTTAAAGAGGAATTAAACATGTGTAGATATTTATTAATAATATAATGAACTAATTATATATTGAATATATGTTATATATAGATATTATGATGAAATTTATTTGAAATATTTTCCACACTCTATGTGAACTGAGATAGATAAGTATATGTTGGAGGTAAATAAGTAGGATGATGAACCAATTAAAATTTAAGATGTTAATTTCAGTTGATTAGTAGGGTATTATTAAATTTTCGACATTGATCCTAAAAATAAAATAGACATATTTTATAATGGGATACATCTATATTCTTTTAAATAAGTAACCAACCATTATTTTAAAACAAATAATAAACTTTACAAATATATTGGGAAATCAAAATATTTTTTTTAAAATTCCCTACAGTATTATCATTTAGATAAGATGATGTTAGGAGAACATTAGTATGTGATTTTAGTTGATAATGGTAATGAAAGAAATATGATAAAACAATCACCATTATATAAATATGGAAATAAACCCAGTACAAATTTCTTATTTTGATATATAGGTGACTTAATTATTTATGGAGGCATCATATTACTCCAAATTTTGATAAGGAATGTAAAAAGTGTAATCAAGTATTAATGATATAAATCTTATGAAATACTATTTTTCAAAGAAAAAAACCTATGGTATAATCCATTAGTTTCAGTAAAAAATTAAAATTTTTAAATAATATTTTTACATAATGGATGAAGAAGAAAATTAAGTTATTTAGTCAATGAATCCTCATGGTGAAAATTCTTAATATTCCACCATATTGCTTTGTTTGACCAATAAAATGAATTTTTAATATGAATTATATTTATATACTAAATATTAATAATATTCTCCTTTGTAATAAGATAAACATATTTTTTTACATGAATTCATTATAAAAAATATTATATGTTGATTTATTAGTAAAATCATTGCATGATATATCTATTGATAAAAGGATATTATATTCATTCCTTATAAATATTTATGGGAATTTACAGAATGAAATTTTTAATATTTCACCACTTAATAAAATTTTATTCTGTTATGGAAACAAATTATCTTTCAGATTATCTAAAAAATAGTATATTTTTTTAGAAAAAAAGTTAAATTAAATCTCTTTTACCATCCAAGACTGGTAGAAAACCCCAAATAAATTATACTTCATCCAAATATTATATTTCATTACTTTCCCAATGAATCAAATTTTTAGTCATGGTATAGATATTAATAAGTATCCCTTATTTTAAAATAAAATTACACATACTCACATATAGAATATACCTATGGAAAAAACATAAGGAATTTCATTTCGGATGTATGTGCTCACAATCTCCTCTTCTTCGAAAACACTACTTTTGAACATCTTGAGAAGAAGTCTCAATTATTATAATCATCATGTACCTAATAATCAAAAATCATTAATTCCAATTTATAATGAAATTTCAATATCATAGGACACCATTTTATGAATATTTTATTATTATTCCAACATTATTATTATAAAATTGATTTCGATAACCCTTCAATGAAAAGAATATTATATTATTATTTTGACATAATGAATATAGTATAAAAAAATGAAAAAATATATAAGTGTAACAAACCCAACCCCATTATACAAGAGCCTATTTATACTTTATTACATTGACATAATATATAATGTATCACATCATAAAGAACAAAATATTTTAGTAGTCTTTGTAAACTATATACATACATGATTCCCATATTATATTTGAATAGAAATATTAAAACATATATTTATTAGAATAAGAATATTAACTCTACCATATAATTAAATTTAAGACATAAAACACTTCTTGGATTCTTGGGAAAAGAAAAAAATAATGGTGGGCTCAAATTATCCTTAAAATTTAAGTACAACAGTATCTATCATGAATCAATATGAAAAATATATGAGGAACTTTAAATAATTGAACACACATTCCATTTAAAAAATATGACTATAATGATTAGATAAGTCATAATAAATACATAAATGTAAATAACTGAACACACATTTCATTTAGTCAATAACATAACTATCATTATTCGATATGGCATAATAAATATGTAAAGATATATAACTAATCATGCATTCTATTTAATCAATATACTGAGAATGAAATGCATTCAAGGACAATATCATTGAAAAAATATCATGGATAATAATTATATATAAATCATAAATTAATGAAATGATTAATATTGGGCTTAAGGATCTATGAATTATTGATACCTCTTCCATCAATATCTTTCACAAGATGGTGTAAAACTATAAGAATAAACCTATTAAATTTTGAAAATTGATTTTTTCATGAGACATGTCGATGCATCAAGGGGCTTTATAATTCCAAGCCCCAACCATCAATACATATCCAAATAATTCATCATATATCAAATAAAAAATTTCATTCATTAATAATATTCTTTATATACAAATATCATCATTGAGAAAAGTATATTTATTTTCACCATTTTTCTAGTTAACCAAATATATTACAAAGTTGACATCATATATAAGAATGTTATAAAATTTAGCTCAAATTCATAACCTTGATACAAAGAATATGGATAATATTTAATTGAAATATTCACCATAATGAATAAATAGGTTTTCATTTTAAATTAAATTATGGGTAGTATATACACCACATGAAATTGAATTGGTGTATATTAACAATTATGTCTCAATGAAATGGAAATTGAGACAAAATACCTTATAGTGACCATAAAGATGGAGTGATAATTAATATATGAACATATTTACTATATAAAATCTAAATACACATATAATAATTGTAAGTATAAAATAATATAATAAAAAGTGATAATACACATAATCTTATAATGTGTAAGGAAAATAAAGAAGTAATATATAACAATGAAAAGAAATTATGTTATGAGATCCATTACCATTTGGAATATTTACTGTAAGAAACAATTAAATAAAATAATTAAAATTAAAATATAAAATATGATGAATTAGTAATTATACATGACAATACATGTAAATAGGGAAGTATTTACACTATATAAAAAAATTAGGTGCACAATAATAGAAAACACGTCAATGAAGGAAATTGAGATGATGTCCTTACAACATGCTTTCCATTAGTTTAGAATGATTTAAACTAATGTATCATTGTTTTAAGAATGTTATTAATTTATAACATAACCATATTAATATTTATAATATATTATCACACATTTTTTAGTGATCTTTCATTATTTTTACTTTTTGGGGTATTAATTGACCTATTTTCTCATGTGTGTTTCTTAACGAAATTTGTGGTTATTATTTATAGGATATATATATCCGTTATACCCATGATGATATTAATGTTATAAATATAATTTTTTTCATTAGATATATTTTTTATATCATTATGGGAATTTGAAAATTGAGAACAGATCACTTCTCTTCGTGGAGACGGTAGGTCTTAAGTGGGCATTAACGACTCTATCATTTCCTTAAAATGTGGAAGGGTGAGTAAGTAGGTGATATATTAAATTTGAATAATAAATATAATTTTATATAGATAAAATATATTTATTGAATTTATCCTTATTACATTCTATGTAAAGTGTAATTGAAAAATTAATTCCATCACCTCATGATGCGCGAGACTGCCACACACCCAAGTGACATTATCGTAATTTACAATGAATGAAAATTAAGATGGTATATTACATTTTATAATTAAATAAGTATAATAATATCATAATTATATTATAAATTAGTAAAATACATAATTATAATCTTCCTTTAAAGGGGGTATGGAAAACAAGTTATATCGGTTTCCGAGGGAGTTGTTCACCATACAAATGATTGACAGTTTAATTTACCATTAGATGGAAGAGGAGATAGATATATGTCATTAGATTTAAATTATAACATAATATTATACGTACTAAATTAGAGTGTTACATTTTTTTTGGAAAACTTCTATTAGTTTTAACCAAAAGCATTCCTAGTTCTTATTTATGATCAAAAAAATAATCTATGACCTTGGGGAGGAATTAAAGATGTCATTTTTACATGTATTGGAAAAAACGAATGGATTTATATGTGTGAATTGGTGAGTAAAATAGGTTCTATATTTGGGGGAGAGGACACACATGAAATTTTGGAAAGGATTCAATTACAGAAATATTTTTATCATGCCACAAGACTACTAAATAGGTTACTTTCAAAACATTAATGTTATTATGTTAAAATATATATAAAAATGGTGTTTGGAAAAGTTCTATCCAATTTAACCCTCATCAATTTATTTAAACTCCATGGTATATCAGTTTTTACCTTAATCATTTTAATTATTTTTTATTACTATTACTAATCATAATGGCCAAAAATTAATTAGAAATTATTATATACTATAACATATTATAATTAAAAAGTTTGAAGATATTTTTGGAAAATTCATTTCACAAAACTTGTAACACCCCAATATCTTTATGAAATATTTTATTAAATAATATTATTTCTTTAAGACATTCCATTGCATGCTCCACCTTGTTAAACTTGCGCTACATGCAACACCAGAAGATATTGATTAGACACAGAACTAGGTTTTTATAAAATATAAATTTATTTTTGTTATTATTTAAATAATAAAATTATAATATATCTATTAAAAAATTGGGTATTAACATGATTAATTAAATTATTAATGTATGGTTTACAATTAAAAGGAAATATTTTTCTGAAAAACCATTTTAATGTGCACAAGTGTTTTTTATTATAATAAATTAACTATTAAATTTTTTATGATTATATTAATTATATATATATACAAATTTAATATATTAAATATTATTTTTAATATTAATTTTATTTATTTTCTATATCTGAAATAAGAAAAATCCAAATTTATTGATAAAAGAAGTATTTTCCAAAAAAGGATGTTTTACAGCCTTTTGATTGTGCACTGGTTTAAAATGTTGATTTTTAAAATTATATATATATATTTTTAAGAAAAATAAAAATATTATTTGGTAGAGGGATATAAAAATCTTCATTGGGAGAACTTTTTAAAGTTTTATGAGAAGTTTCATATTTTGATGAATATTAAAAGTAATGATTTTTATTGAATACTATATTTTCTTTTAAATACATTACAAGGTCTAATTAAGTGATGTATTAGTTTCAAATTTAAATTAGATAATTTCAATTTAAAATAATCCAATTATTATTTGTGAAGAGAATTTTATACATGAATTTATTTTAAAAACATTTTTTTGTTTTAAAAATATAAGTTTATCTATGAAAACATTGCTTTGGAATTTTATTAGTTTTATTTTAAATAAAATTCTTCAAAAAAAGACATTTGAATTTTGAAAAAAGGAATCCTAAATTTTAATCATATTTTATAAATTTAATGAATAGGTCCCTTTTATCTTTTGTTAATACAAATAGTTACAATGGTAAATTCTATTTCCATGATAAATTGTAAATTGGTTAATTTAGGTTAAAAATTAAAATGAAAAATACTATAAAATGACTCTAGAACATAAAAAAATTTATTGTGTAATGATAAATAAAACCTTAAGATATATGTATGGAAATTAGGTTTTTTAATGGTCACTTTTCAATGAAAATGACTTATATAATATTTCAATCAAAGAAAGTCATGAAATTTCACTTTTTTTTTCTTAAATATTTCTTATTTGTCCACATAAAGACCAAATTAGGCTATGAAAGAATATAAAAGGTTATATTAAGATTAGTGTATTAATTTTTATGATTGTAATTTGTTTTTAGTTTTTATATATGATATAATATTTTTCAATGCATATGAAACACTGATGTAGTGCTTGTGCAAGCAGATACAAAATCATTATTATGAATTTAAATAAAATTTTATGAACCATTAAAAGAGCTAAATACATGAATTAATAATATTTTTTTACTATATCGAGATCTTAAGAATAAATTTTCCTAATTAATTACCATTTTTAGCCACATGGAAATGATTATGCAATTATTAAAATTTTATTTAAAGAAATGACAATGTTGTTAAATTCATGTTTTAATAACTATAAAATTTTTAATATAGTGATTTACCGAATATATATGCAATTATGGATATTATTTGTAAATATAAATTATTTTTATTCGTAATAGTTATTTATTTATTATTTTTAGTGAATAAATAATTACATTATGAAATATCACAATTATGATACAATAATTACCCAACAAATAGAAAAATAAAATAAGTGATATTAAAAATAATAAAATAAATATAATTTGGATTGATTAATGTTATAAAAGAATTTTATATGTTACTATGACATATTTTGGATGTATTAAGTTATTTTTTGATTTTTTATTTTTTTTAGATTCTGTTAAAGTCAATGTAATCAATAGTGTCAAAATATATGGTAATGATATTTAAAAAAAATGATATTTTATTAAATCATTTAGAAATTATAAAAATACTTTTAAAAATAAAACGTGATTATTATATGTTATAAAAATTCATTAATTAAATATTAATGGCTAATCTAACCCCATATAAGTAAAAATTATAATGTTTTAATATAAGTGAATATGGCACCAAAATTAAAAGTAAAATGGGATAACTACGTATTAGTTAAAACGATAATGTTTACAGTAATAAAAAAAGTTGCAAAAATCTATTTTATGGTGCTATTATAACCTCATATGATATTATCTTTTAATAAATGTCATTTTAGAGTTATTTTAATTGATATCGGATTTATTATAAATTAGTGTTTTTATAAATTAAAAAAGCCCCCCTCACTTAAAATTATGAAAGGGCACCTCATCCCTCAATTATTCACATCACACTAAGAATTATAGCTTGATAAAACTCTACCAAATTCTATTATACACTTCAATATCCTCATTCAAAAGGTTCTGGTTTTCTCAAAAGATCAACTTTAGAGTCATTTAGAGGATATCTAAAAGAGTGTTTTTTGATGAAGAGGTCATCACTAAAGCTGATCACTCTTTTTTTATACTCTTTTATACCTCCTAAAAATATAATATATATATATCATAAAATAATAAATTCACCATCATAAATATTCAGAAATTTTATTATGATTATGAACACAATACTATACATACCCTTTCCAATCAAATAAGAAATGAATGTATCACCCGTGCGTATGTAAGACTTACCGTCTCCACATTGAGATACACTTCATTTTATATCGCCATATTTTATGAGTTGGAATTATGATGGTTTTAATGTTTATATATAATATTTATTACATAATTATAGTATTATATTTATAAAATCATTTCACCCCTTTTACAACCTAATATTTTAGGAAATGATTACATCATTCATGCATATATATGGCCTACCATTTCCACAATGTGATGTGATTCGTTTCTCATCTATTTCCCACATATATGGTAATATAGATGAAATTTATGAACTTATATGATATATAAAAAAAATGAATCTTTAATTATAATATATCATATACTTTTCTTTTTTTAATATGAAAAGAAAATGAAAGCATCGTTCATGTGTATGCACGTCTTACCATATATATGAATACTATATTTCATTTCTATATTTTATAGATTATTATTGAAACACAATGATTGTATTTGAATTATTTTATTCAAATTAATTTATTCCCTTTTATGTTTTTCAATTCACACGGCACTGAAAATATTTTATTTTATATTAAAGCATTGTTTTTAGATTTTATTATACCCAACTCTAAGTTAATCGTGCACTGCATAGAACATAAATTTTATATTTCCCTACATATAACACCAAGGTTATTTTTAGTTACATGAAAAAATTACTTTCCTCAATGGCTTGAATAACACACATGGCCGATGTTTACCGAACAATAATATATTATTAAAATATTATTATTTAATATAATAAGATATAAACTAAATGTAAAAGTAAATGTTATTAATTATATAAACTTATTAATTAAAATATATGGTTTAAAAAAAGTATGATGAATTCAAAGGTTACCAGTTAATTATAAATGAATATAAAATCATATTTAATTTAAAGTGAAATATTATTAATTTTATGGTCATAAGGATATTGTAATGTAACAAATTAAATTAATTATTGAGTGATATTAATGTTATATATATGTTATATATTATATAAATTATTTTTGATATTAATCCAATTTATTTTATAGTCATAAGATAAGAACGAACCTAATTTTATGTATAAACGAATATTTTTTATAAAGGTAGTTTTACCACATTTTAATGGGGAACCCATTTTAAATCCTATTTTTGGAACTTTTATAGATTAAATATGTAACAATAAAATGTATATTTTTATTAGAAATATAAAATTAGGTTATGATATTTTTTTTTGTATTTTTTTATAAGGCTTCATTTTGCAATGAGTATTTAAAAATACAAGATTTTAATTCAAAACCACTTTTTAAGGAAAATTATTTATAAGGTTAAATAATATTTGAAAAAGGATTAAATGATTAACTAGATAATATTTTAATCCATTAATCTTATTTATATCATTATAATTAATTTCACATTAAAATTACATGTAGAAACGTTTCAGACTTGTTATCATTTTTTACTTTAAAACCCCACTGTGTTGTCCAATCAGTGAGATGAATTTTAAATTAATTTCATCCACTTATGTGATTGAAACTATGAAAAATGGATTACATATTTTTAATCATAATAATTTATATATTATAATTTGGTCAACATTGTTTTTAACAAAAATATTAGTGAAGGTGATTAAAAT